>JABXJD010000001.1:11915000-13115000 GCA_013375575.1 Percina caprodes | reverse complement strand
CTCAAAACAGCATGGATAGTTTTTTTCACATTTGTATATGTGTGGAAGCTCCAGAGACACAAAATAACACCCCAAATTACAGAAAAAGTGATATTTTTTTCAGAGTATGGGCACTTTAAAGGGGAACTAATGTGCTAATTTTCAGGTTCATACCTGTATTTTGGGTTTCTACTACAACATGTACATGCTTTAATTTCCAAAAAACACTATTTTTCTCACACTGTCCCTGGCTGCTTCACCTGTATTCATCCTCTACAGGTGAAATGGATCACAAAACACACTGTTTGGATTGGAACACGGTTTTGAGTCGAGAATCGGATACATTTTCAGATCAGCACAAAAAAGGTGGAATTTTGATGATGATTCAAAATAAAAATTTATGATTTATCAAAAATATAATAATATAATAATAACAATAAATTCTAACAATAACTTCTTTCACTAGTAAATTGCTGTTAAATGACAAAAACAGATGAGAAAAGAGTATTATAAAAATAACTTTGATTGCACAACAAGGTTTACCAGTTTCGCAGCATTCAGTTTTGTCTGTGTCAGAGACACACTTTACACTGTTTAGCTGTCAGCATTTTAGCCATATTTAATTTAGCTACTAGTTAACGGTAGGCTAATGTTACCTGCTGCCAAGTATAACTGTGACATGCAACAATGCTTCTGTTGCCTGTAACGTCTGTTTTGGAACATCAGAGAGCAGCGCACGCATTCAAGTCACACCGAAATGAGGCACCAAAATCCCTGTTGCTATTTTGTCCAGTAGATACTGGTTGTTTAGGCACCAGTGCCATATTAGCACTGGGTCTCAGTACCCAACCCTGGCTCAAAGCCCCCTATTCTCGGGTAACTCAACTAGAAACTGCCGCTGATGCGAAGGAGCAGGAGCCGGCTCTATCAACCAATTATAACATGCGTCGTTCACTCAGAAAATTGTGTTGCCTGTATCTTTTCACATTATTATTATGGTTTAACTTTGCAATCAATCCACGGTTTACATGCATTCCGAATTGTGAGTGTTTATCCGTATGGACCACGGACCAACTATGGTCCTTTACACTACTATCATTCTCTGTCTGAGGCGCTCTGTTAGAGCGCTTGTCTTTTTAAGCCCCCCAAGCCCTGTCTGCCCTGATTGATCAGTGTTTCCGGGTCTGTGCGCTTGGTGTCTCTCTAATGTCCGTCATTGCAGCCAGGGGAAAAACTGTAAAAAGTATAGCAGAGCTTTTCTCACCAATAAAATCTTCTAAAGCGAACACAATCGGACATGTTCCAGCAGGAATGTGATCTGCAGTTGGGGAGATAATGGAACAACATGGCAGAGTGTTGTCTGCTGTTATTACAGAATGGTGTATCAATGCTTTTGACTATGAAATATAAGAGGAAAAAAATTATGAGGAAAAAAACCTGTTTCTGTTTATGAGAGAATGAGAAACTGGGCTCATATTGATGTAAGTGGCAAAACAGCCTTAGAGAAGCAACAAGAATATGAATCCTCTGCAGAGTTATTGTCATATCCTAAATAGGCTTCAGAAATCTTTGGCTGAAATCCACTCGGGTCGTCTGGGGAACACGACAGTGGCAGTCAGGTGGTAAAGAGAAGTGATGACGACTGGTTCAGGATAATTGCAGAGACAATCTGTATTCTCACTGGGTCTTTTCAAAGTAGTGCTGAAACTGAATATGCTGAGCCACAACCTTTTTTCGATCCAATCACACCACTGCCTTGCAAAATCCACACATGGCACCTTCGCAGCAAGCAGCTCAACATCCAAAGGTGAGATAGGGATGATCTCTAGAATACAAACCAACCCATGGTTGTGACTCTCCTAAGCTCTTTTAACCTGTCTCTTCTATTTCCAGCCTTCACTGATGACTGTTTGGTAATTAGAAACATATATAGCTAGTTGAACCATCTTATCAAAGTCAGCTGGAGGCATTGGGCAACCATCATCCATGCAGCTTGCAGTCCTGTTGATGATAGACAGTAGGAGGAGAGGATGGATGCTTTGCACAACACACACACACACACACACACACACACACACACACACACACACACACAGCACAACAATAGAGTCACAGGGATAACCATGCTGCTGTTTTAGTTGTTGATTAAATGCTTTAATCAACAACTTTTAATTTGAGAAAACTGCTATCATGTTTTTGGACATCAAACCAAACAAATCAATGCTGAATAATTAGCCTGCACTTTGTGAGTTTGGGTGTAGCGCTGTGGAATACAAACTCTAAATGCCAGCCAAGTCATCACTATGACTCCCCTTTGTTTTGTGTCCCTGCAGCCCTGCAAGATGTGGACTATAGATTTGAGTTAATCCCTGTGATCTCAGAAGTGTTCTCAGGCCAGAGCTCAGGCTAGGGAGGCTTATTTATTCCACAGGGGAAGGGATGAGGTGGGACAGCTAAGACACTGTGACCCATGAAAAAAAACTATCCATCCATCTAGTGATAAAAAGGTAGATGTGGTGAAACGTACATTTACTCAAGTGTAAGGTCTTTCCATTTTATGCAAATGTTTACTTCATTACCCTACAAGGGTAATGTATTCTTCATTCCACTGCATTTATTTAACACAGCATTGATTAAACCATATCGACCAACTATGACATTAAAGTACTGCTTACACATGAATACATCAATAATAGTTATCCAATAATATGATAATACGTCACTGACAGGGGCCCTTCTGCATAACATTTTGTTTCTAATAATATAATAACACTAATACTATTACTACTACTAATAATAATAATCATAATCTAATACTACACTTTTACAAAGTAAACATTTGTAATGGAGTATGTTTATGAAGGCTGTTTTTACTTCAATAATTTGAATATGTTATCCACCATTGCATATACAAAAAAATATAAAAATACTTCATCATCATTGGGTGGTGTTCTGCTGCAGCCTCTTAGTCTGTCCAGGGGGAATACTTCCACTGCTAGACCTATCTCCACAGTGCTGTGGAGTAAGGTCTGGCTACACCACAGATACATTCTAGGGTAGGATTAAAAAAAAACACTCTGGGTTGTTACAATTCTTTGAAACAAATCATTAACACCTTGGGCACAGAGATGTTGGCTCTGTAAAAAATAGTCTCGGGAAGGAACTTGGTTTGGTAGAACATTTTCACCCCACAAAAGGAAACGCCACGTGAAATATTAAATTAAGTTACCTGTTCACACAAAACCGTAACGTGAGCCGTAATCTCTACCAAGCTGTCCCAAAACATCCCAGTTAGGTAGTAAATGCCGTGAACATATTCTTTGTAAAGGCCTGCCTTGTTGCACCATTGAAGGTTCTTTCAAAACTTGCCATTTTCAGCATGTAATGTTAGCTTGCCAGTTTCTTGTATAAAGGGATTTTGACAAACAGCATGGGAGAGGTAAAGCCGGACACAATTTTCTGAGTGAATGGCGCATGTTAAAATCAGTTGATAGAGCCGGCTACAGCTCCATCCAGCTTGTCAGGCTTATCCTGGCAATGTACTTCCATTGATTCAAACTACTCCTAATGTAACTTTTGACTGAAAGAGTACTGCCTAAGTTCTCTTTTAATCCCATTGCCCTTGCCAATCTTTATCCTCTGGGGAGGTACACACAGGCTGCATCTGGATCTGTTACATAAGCCCTCCACCCCAGCCTGCTCACTGCGGTTTACGCTGCACTCCTTCCTTGATTCCTCTCCCCCTCCCTTCACTCTTTACCTCTGCATCTCCACCTCTGCTTTAACCTGAAGTGCTCAATTTATTAACGAGACACATGTCTCACTCTTGTGTCAACTCCTACTGCATGTCTTGCTTCACCTGAAGGCATCTGCAGCCTGTTCTCCTTTCTACCGCCAACTTCAATCAATTTATAATAATGAGGCGCCGGCTCACCGTATGATCTGTGTGGACATTAAGAGTCAGAGCAAACGCGCTGTCTGAATATATATGGTCAAAGTAGGCAAGCTACAAAGATAGATAGATAGATAGATAGATAGATAGATAGATAGATAGATAGATAGATAGATAGATAGATAGATAGATAGATAGATAGATAGATAGATAGATAGATAGATAGATAGATAGATAGATAGATATAATGTTTTTACATCAGGCTTATTCTGAAGCATTAGTAGAAGATCTCCTTATTGTTGTTGTTCACTATTATAAAAGTCAGAAAGATGGAAGATTATTTGCAGCATTAAACGATGGTTAAAAAGTTATTCCAAGAATAGAAATGATATGATGAAATGAGCCATTCTGTGCTTGTTCGAATCCTTTGAATTTAATTGATAGGTAAACTGTCGGCAGTATGCGCTCCTTGTTCAGAAAATTGCTGAAGATGCAGACAGAGTGGGATACAGAGGATGCCTGGAAGCTCCTTGCTCCCCTCCAGCAGCCACTGAGTTTTGGCAGCGACTGAAGCAGAAATAGATTGCGTCTGTAGACAGCTCATCTAAAAAAGCACGTACCTCATTTTTTCAAGGAAGATAGTTGAACCTCATTTTTCCAGGTGAGATAGTTGGAGTCTATTTTAAAAGTTTGTCTAAACAAATATTCATCTCGGTCTATGCTTTGTGAAGCTATCTAACATCTATATATATTTGTCATTATTCTTGACACATATTATAACACCAAGAAACTAGCACAATTGACTGTTTCTATAATAGCACTATCCCCACATTTATAACCCTCTTTCTTTGTTCTCTTTACACCCTATAAACGTGGGCCACAAAGCAAACGTAAGTAATGACCAATTTTCAAACTCCATTAGGTCCCACTCTTTAGATCACTACACTCGTAATTGCCCCATTTATCTGGATGCAATTATGGCAAATCATTGTCATAGTCTGAGGCCATCTTTGTTTGGTACTCATCTTTGGAGCCAGAGAAAAGTCTTGTTTGTCCATCGTGAATATGAGGGGGTTGGTGCTGCCCACACTTCATTAGAGTGTGGACAGACCATGGGAAAGAAAAGATTAATCAGTCTCATGCTATACACCCTCATCAATTAACTACATAAAGCTCACAAAAGTAGCTTTCTAGGTGACGTGGGAATCATATTTTCTTTTTTGACTTATGAGAATAATATGAGATAGGGAGACCAATCACAGATCAGAACATCCATATGACAATGGAGGCGTATAGCTCTGAAAAATGCAATTGGTAGAATACTAGAAATAACTAGGGAGCCTATAGAGCCTGAAATATATTGAGTTAAGGATCAACCATTAAGGACAGGCTCTCTTGGCAGCAGAGCAAAATAAAAAATTTCATTTTCAAACTGAAGTTTTTCTTTTTGGATTGTGGCAGGTTATATTAAATCCCAAAAAATACAGCATATCATTTTTAAACTGACAATATTGTTCATTAGGCCATACAGTAGCCACAAACCCCAAATTGCTCCAAGGCGAGTGCCTTGGATGGCTACATCAAGTGGGCAGAGCAAATATACGAATATAACCTGCATAACTCCTAAATTGATTTGACAGATGATTTAAAACACAGGCTAACAGGCAAAAGTCTATGATACAAAAACATGATAAAAATTCCAACCACAATGCTGTTCAAGTTTGTCAAAATTAAAGGTAAAACTGGTGATTTGCAATTAAAATAATGGATGATACACAAAAAAAAATCAGATTTTAGATCTATATGTGAAGGTTTTACACTAAATTCAGGATGTTAATACACCTGCACATGGTAAAACATATCAAGAACAGAGAGAATAGAATTACAAATATTAACACATATCCTGCAACTCTGCAGGAGAAACTTGTTCAATGGCTCCTCAACTGAAGCTGTTTACAGATGAGAATGTGTTGTTCTTTTTCTTGATACAGTTCATATGCTTCTCCTCCAATGACAAGACTGTTTCTTCAGGTCAATTTGTGTTTTAGCTTTTTCAGTACAACAACAGGTATACTTTATGTTCATGTCAGCCATTTACCAAAGCATTCTGAACATTTAGACTGACATCCCAAAAAAGCCAGTAGTTTATACTTCATTTCAGCGAGGCGCAATGACTGCTGGGTAATCTTGCTTGCTTCAGCTGTTCCCAACACAGTTCACAGTTCCCTTTGAACTGAGCAAGTTTGCTCGCTATGGTTTGGAATCTCACTTATAGTAACATGGCTGAATACTCTGTGCAGTCCACTTTGCAGGGAACTACTAGAAGGATCGGAACACACTGGTTGTCTCTAGTCTCAGCAACGTGAGTCATCCAATCACCCAGCCACACTGTGTCTTAGCACTGGCAGGAGTCTCACTCTGCTTGGAGCTTAATGCTGGTAACAGCAACACAGACATCCAGTGTCAGTGATTAATAATTAATGAAGAACAATCACAAGCTGTTATTTTGTTCAGTTTTGATGTAACTTATAATGTTACTGTCTTTTTCTTTCTCATAAAAGATACATAAAAGACTACACAAGGAGTCCTTTAAATTAAACTAGTGAGATTTTGCCCGAATTCTGGTCACTATTTCACCCGTGGGAGTGTAACATTAGCTGTTACATAAAAGCAAATTTACCTATGCATATTCATAGAAAGCCCCACTGAGATAAACAGTCAAAATTGCTCCCAGAGCGAGTGCCTATTTTTTTTTGAGCTGACTTTTAGTTTTCACCTTAAATGCCACAGCCTTGGGCTTATTCACCAGAGAGGCTTGACAATTGAGTAAACACACTCTTACTCACCAGCACCAAGATGTGTCACTGAGAAGTGACAAATAATGTTCTGCACTTAAGCCGCTGTGTATTTTTTAAATATATTGTGTGTGTGTGTGTGTGTGTGTGTGTGTGTGTGTGTGTGTGTGTGTGTGTGTGTGTGTGTGGTAGAATTAGATCAATGTGCAGGGTGAGAAAGAGCAGTTTAGGTGTGTGTATGCATAATTCGGTTTGTCACAGCTAGAGAGGAGAAAATGGGATCCACAAAGGAATGTGGGAGTTAAGAATGTGAATCCTTTTTCATGGCTGCTTAGATGTACTGCAGATGTATATGTGATGGAAAAAACTGTGTTTTTCCATCTACCACCTAGTGTAATTGATGACATGCTGAGACACTGACAGCACTCAGACATGCAACAGCATTGATGGTGTTATAGTAAAACATGAGCCAGATGCTCTAGAGGTAGAATAAGCCCTATTCTTTCAAATGCAGTATATGGTATACATGATTTATTTGTATTTGTTTGCAAAGAAAATAAATCCAATCAAGCTGTTGCTTTGGAGGTCACATTGGACCCAGTCACCTACACTAGTTGCAAACAAAACACAGAGATTATAGGAGGCAATGTGATTCTTTTAGTATGAATGGGATTTAGCTGTCTCTTTGGGAAAAAGAGCCAATGTGCTTCTGACAAATCTACTGCCATCATACCGTTCTGTACCATCTGTCGGCCTGCCCTCAGACTCTTCAGTAGAGCTGTTTACACCTGATTTGCCCTACCTACAGTCTCTTACATAAGCTGCTGTTAGCCAACAAGCATTTTCCAGTCCAGGTTTCCACTCATATGCTCCCAGTGTTCCCAGGGAGAGAAAAAAAGCTAACAGAGAGAGGTGTGTGGAAAAGACAGAAAAGAGCAATGCTGAGAATAGCTCCGCCGTGGGGCTCCATATGGCAGCCAGTGCTCATGATGTTAGCGTGGTACTGGGTACTTCCTAGCGGCCACACAGAGATGGAGCATGGCACCCTACGTGGGCTCCGTCTCTCACCACCTCTGTAATTCTGTCTTTCCCTGCCTCATAGTCTGTCTCGCCTCTCTCTCTGTGCCTGTCTGCTGCTCTCCAGAGAGAGCAGGAAAGAGAAGGGCAAACCTAAAAGGGTAGGATGATGCCGTCGGTTAATATCTTGTCTCCGCTCCGACTGACAGCTGCATTCTGTCAGGTGTGCTGCTATTTCTGTTGCGCAGGATTTGGAGCACACCATTTATTACTGTAGCAGTAAGTTCAGCTTTAGGAAGGGTGAAGCCAGCCGAGCCAACAGATAATGAGATAATGTTTTCATGGCAACACTTTACTTTACATCTCTCTATTTAGCATTCCTAAGCAGTATATAAACATTTAATAAACAACGTATTGATTATTTAAATTGATTATCAAAAAAGTGGACTATTTATTTTCTGTTGATTGACCTATGATTTCAAATAGGCACAGAGGACACATGCACACACATACGTACATCTATGCAAAGTCAGTGGAATATGTGAATCTACATAACTGGATTTTGTTTTTACTTAGTACCACAGAAATGAGTAAACTAATTAGATGATTAAGTTTTGTAATCTACCTTTAGTGTACTCACGTTTCCTCAGCTTGCCTCATATACTTTTATTTTGGTTATGGATTTCTTACATTCACCAGAATGACTTGAATGGTGGACAACAAACGTACAAGCTCATGAGGCTTTTGTTAGTTCTCTGTTATTATGATCCTCTTCTTGTATCATAGCTGTTTTGGCACTGTCTCTGAGGGACAAACATAAAAACAGGATGTTGTCTATTAATATTTTTTAAATAGTGTTTGTTTATTTGTTATTAACTGATGACACATTGTCGTGTTTGGCTTGTTATCTGTGGTTATAAGAAAAACACCAAGAAAATTGCCCTATAAATGCAACTAATAATAAATTCAAAGTGTTATATGTTTTGGATATGGATTTGCATTTCGTATCAATGCTGATTTTTTAACTTTCCCTATAGTATATCCTTACTGGCATTCAAATTAATGCACCAGAGCATATTTAATATATTATCTAAAATACTATTATGTATTCAGAATTTCCATAAATGCAGTATTTTTAAATAATTAACTACATGGGAATGCCATGCTGCTTTGCACAGAATATATTACATTAAAGGTTTTTTGATTCCCTCTGTAAGTGTGAAAACCTAATATTCTTTCTTTCTTTGGTATTATTAAAATGGGTGTACGCTGTAAGGTGCTGTAGTTTTTGAATTTTGATTACTGTAAGCTCCTCATTATGTAAGTAGATCCTGGGATGGGCCTGCTAGGTTGTGCTGTGTGGTTATAGATTAGTGGACTGCAGGCGTACTGTTACAGTGTATGGCGGGGACATGTGCTCGTCGTACCCACAAGCTGTTTCTGGAAACAGGAGCGACATATGTGGCACCCTCTGTTGGTATAATCCTGGCCAGTGCATCCCTCAGAGATGTTCATCTTCATAAACTTTGATATTTGATAGCACTGTGACAGATATGTGACAGTGTACACCTCTTTTATTCGTCTTTTTTCTGTATTCTCAGTCTCTTTTTCTCTCGCCTGCTCTGTGCACCACTCCTCCTGAGCCTCAATGTAATATTCATGATAGCGTTGAACCGAACCAAATGTGTGCAGGAAACACCCAGAAGGATTTGGAAACGCTTTTGTTACCTTTGTAGTAAAGGCATCATGAGGGAGAGAAAAAATAAACACAAGAAATCTGCACCACTATTCATGCCCAATTCCCAAACCCCTTGTGGATGACAGCCTCCCTCTTTGGTCACCTGATAACATGTCAGCTGACTTCTGAGTTCAGCTTTTAAGCACCATCTCAGGATGGACAGCTCCTTTTAAAAGGCTAGACGGAGATTTATCTCATTGTTGAGCTGTTCGGCCCACAACTATTTTTGATTTACTCTCACTGCTCCCATAGTCCTGCTCAGATAACAAAGAGCTGGTAATCATTGGGGAGCATTTAGCAGCTAATAAGGCAGATATTTCCCTCAGGAGTTGGTAGAGACCAAATACAGAGCTAAAGGAGAGTAAATATTAGAGTGAATATGTTGCTACATAATTGCTGAATGTGTAAATGATAATATGTCAATAAAGTGTTCACAATTTCTTTCTGCAGCCCCCAAGTGGCCAAAAAAAACAACAAAAGACACAAAAATATGTAACATAAAATTGAACAATAGACAAACTACATCCGTGCAAACACTACAAAACTATGTGTTTTTGCTAGCAGCTATTGCAGCCTCTGTAGCCATAGTCAACTACCATCTTTGTCAGATTGACTTGTTAGCGAGAGGGCCACAGGCTCACAGATTGTGGAGGTTTGGTTTTATGGGATGCAGGTACAGTAGAAGTGGACAGCTCGTTGTCTGCCCTGTCACTGCTCACAATGAACATGAAGGCCTTAGTGACATTCATGCAGCAGCTGAATCACGTCCTGTATAGGGCTGGGGTGGGCTGAGTAGTTTTAGTGAAGCTTATCACAACCTGTCATGGCCAAATTAAGTCTTTCTTAAGTGAAGAGGGTTTGTTGTGATTCAGTGGAGAGAGAAACATACAGTACATATATATGATAAGTATATGACACTGCTTTCTGCTGCTTAATCACATGTTGGTTGCTCACATAGCGATGTAAGGAATATTTTTTGTACCAAATGGAATAGAATTTTTTGAAATAGAATAGTTCTCCTCCATCCGTCCTTCTGAGTCTGACTAAGTACCTGAGTCCTTGCTCTCTGAACCTCTGTGTGCAGATGAATTAGGTATGACAGAGCCATTGGGGTAGAAGAGGAGTCTAGGAGATGCTCTGCTCTCGAAGGTATGCAGCTTATCTGCAGCAAATATTGCTCTGTGATTTCACTCTTACTCACTTTCACTCGCTGAAATGTCTATCAACACCCTCTGATGTCTTTCGGCACTATTAAAGACCGCAGCATTACTGTAACAAACTGCAGTGTGTGAGAGCTTTAATGCATTTGTGTGGGCAGCTTTTATGAATATAAGAAGAGAGTATATTGTTCTCACTTGTGGTTGTAAGGCTGGACAGAAGCAAGAGAGAAGATTCAAATAAGGACAATATACACATACATTTCTGTTTAAGAGGTGTAGAAATAAAAGCAGCATGCAGATCTTTAAAATGCAGATTACATGGGTAGCAAACTAGAATAATGTCCAAAAGCCTAATCCCTAATACAAAAACAACCAGCAGGGTGGCAAGAAAGTGTTTTGTGGATAAAGAAGTAAGGATTGTATGTTTTATTATTAATATGCAATGCACTCTGGATATTTGTGCAGTCAGCTTCTTCTTCAGTCTTCTGCTATTCTGCTGCAACATGACCTCAAAGGAGAGCTCAATCCAAATTAAAGATGAGAGAGATTTTACCCCTTGGGCAAAAACTGAGAATGAGGAGGGCTTAGTTAAAAAAAAACTCCAAAGAGAGAGAAAAAAGACTACAAGACTATGCATGGGCTTTCATGTTTTTTGTGCTATTCTGCCGCAGCATCACCTCAGAGAATATCTTTTAAACTGAGGATGAGAGATTATACCCTTTGGGCAAAACTGAGAATGAGGAACAGTGAGTTAAAATCCAATATTACCACTATTTAAACATAAGGAGGTGGGAGACATCCATGATGTTTTGTAACAAAAACAAGTCAAATCTGTAAATGTGAGGAAATCCAGGTTTTCAGGACCTTTTGTATATTACTAGAGCCGTTCAGTCTAATAATATCTTGCTGCTATTGTCTGGCTTTGACTGTTGCTGTGGTTGTTTACTGCTGTTTTAAACTGCTCTTCAGCTTGCACTCATTGTGTCTAGACACATTTGAATGAAATGGGGGAATGAATGAATGTGGGAATGAAAATCAGCAAAATCTGCAGAGAAAAGAATATTCGGGTAGAGATTTTTAAAGCACTTGAAATAATAATATATACCCCCCCCACCACACACACTAATGGTTTTTCTACTTATACCTTATGTTCTTCCTTTTTCTCTTTTATCTGCTTTCCCTCCTAATGTTGCCAATTCTATTGTTTTTTTTCTTTTACCCATTCTTCTTCTCTCTGCCTCTCAATAGGTGTCTGTTTGGTGTTGGGTTGTATGATCTATCCTGATGGTTGGGACAGTGATGAGGTCCGGAGGATGTGTGGAGAGCAGACAGACAAATACAGCCTGGGGGCCTGCTCAGTGCGTTGGGCCTACATCTTGGCTATTATGGGCATCCTGGATGCTCTTATCCTCTCCTTCCTGGCTTTCGTCTTGGGGAACAGACAGGATGGACTCATGACAGAAGAGCTGCTGGCTGAGAGCAAGGGTGAGAATGTACTATTTAATCTGATAAAATTTGATATTTTATTGAACTCCTTCAGGAAATAAACTCTTCGCTTGTGCACCGTAGTGCAAGTCAGAGCCAGGTTTATAGCACTCTGGGAGCATGTTGGGATTTAATGATTTTAACAGGACTGCTACTTGCCAGCATGTGAACTTAAAATTACTTATTTTGGGTGTAGGACAGCTTCCTTACTCTTTAGGCTATCTTCCTCAACAAACCAAATTTATATTCTGGAGTTAACTAAGTGAAATTATAAATGTGTTTTCACAATTATCATATGCACAATGTATAGAACTGGGAACAGATTCCCCTGAATTTCCAATTATTTTAAATCTTGAACTTAAATCTCTGAGTCACTGATGTGGAATTTGTTCTTTTTTGGCTGAGTGGTAGCAGACAAATTGCTCTAAAAGTGCACTCTCAATACAATTTGAGCTTTAGTGGGCTGACAAAAGAATACACTTTAAATAAGTTGCTCTTTAAGAATAGAATTCACATTTATCACAACCTCATGTGACTTTCCACCAGACTGAAAATAGAAAGTGTACACTCATTGACGTTGTGATAAAGTGATTATTATATGAGCTGCATTCAGCAATCTTTTATTTATGACAACTAAAAGTAAAAGTTTGATGTAATGTGCAACCTGTATACAAATTAAAATATATTTAGGAAGCTATACACATTAATTGGAACATAACTGAAAGAACTGCATGAACTAGCTGAAGAATAACCAGTTTAGGAATTTAATTAATAGACCATCAATAAGCAACCATATGCACTCATTTAAGCCCTTTACACTTTTTGTCCACAAACCTAAAAAAAGACATAAAATTAAATATTTCCAGTTCTTAACCCATTTTGACCCAAATTAGCAATGTTTTTTATTTTTTACGTGGAATTGTTTACAATGATTAACCGTTATATCTTGTATGTACTGTTTTAAAATTACCCAACTGTTTTCACTGACAAAATGGGATATAAAGTGGTTTACAGAGATTCAAGGTGCTTCTCACGTCCCTTAAATGTCAGCCCCGGCTCCTCCACTTGCTTCCATTCCTCGTGTCTTAGTCCGTCCCACCATGGACGCATGGGAAATCATCAGAGGAGAGCGGACATGAGGAAATGTATTTTAGAGGGATGAGACATCTTTCCTCTGAAGCGCCATGTGAATACGTCAGTTATGTGGGCAGAGTTAGCAACGTTCAGCTGATTGGCTTCCAGGAAAGCTGCTCTTGTGTATCCTCGCTCATAGCTCCTTAGAGATCCTCGGTCCTCGGGCAGAAATAAGAGCTATGAGACGGCCTTCACGAAATAGGGCCAGAACAACTTCCAGTTTAGCAGAGGACCAAGGAGCAAGGAGTTTTCAAATAAGGGAAGTGAGATGCACCTATAATCACAGGGATTTGTCCTTTCAAACAATGTATATTTTGTCAAGGTTGAGAGAAGATTCAACCAGATGCCATCCCATATAAGGTAACAAACCGCCTTAATGGTCTTCTGCTTGTGAAGGGATTTTAATATCATTAAAATTGCTTAAAATTGTTTATTATATTTATCATTATTTAATTTGACTGTTGTTTTGAAAGACAATGCGGTCCTGATACCTTCCCCTGTGACTCCATTCACCAGCTTCAACCCTCCAGCTCTCCCCCCCTCATCAGGGGCCAGGGCCTGTTCATCACTGCCCACCCCAGAGTCCCTGCCATCCACCTCCACAAAACAACCCTCTCCGTCCAGGAGAGAAAAGACAATAATAGTTATAGATTGTAACTCCAGATTCTATTTCTCTTAGAGAGTAAAGCCTTTACGAAATAGAACAGGCAAAACCCCAAAGCAGCCGAACCAGACACCAGTCTCTCTCCCTTCACCCTGAAGCACTGCGCTAATCAGCTGTCTCCAGTGTTCACAGATATCTTTAAAACCTCACTGGAGACATACCATGTACCAGCCAGCTTCACGTCCTCCAGCATCATCCCTGTCCCCAAAAATATAAGGATCACAGGACTAACTGACTACAGACCTGTCGCCCTGACCTTTGTGGTTATGAAGTATTTTGAGCGCCTTGTTTTGTCACATCTCAAAACCCTGACCAACCTACTTCTGGACCCCTGCAGTTTGCCTACAGAGCCAACTGTATTCGATGCTTTATTACTCTTCATTTTATACCTGGACTCCTCACAAACCTATGCCAGGATCCTGTTTATGGACTTCATTTCTGCCTTCAACACCAACTTCCCATAGCTGACTCCACCTGCAAGTGGATCACAGACTTCCTAGCAGCATGTAAAGCTGGGGAACTAAGTCTCTGCTTCTCTGACCATCAGCACCGGTTCCCCTCAAGGCTGTGTCCTTTCCCCTCCGCTCTTCTCCCTTTACACCAACTGACAACACTGCACCTCCAGTCACCATTTGGTCAAGCTCCTACAGTTCGCGGACAACACATCTCTGGTGGGGATGAGTCTGCCTATAGGTGGGAGATTGACCATCTGGTGATCTGGTGTAGTCAGAACTACTTGGAGCTAAACACTCTGAGGACTGTGTAGATGTTTTTGTTTTAGTTTTTTTGTGATAAATTCACAAAATTTGCTGCCAACTGCAGCGTATCATCCGCTCTGTTGAGAAGGTGATTGGTTGCAATCTGCTGTCTCTCCAGGACCTGTACACCTCCAGGACGCTGAGGCTGGCAGGAAAAATTGTAGCCGATCCCTCTCACCCCAGACATAAACTGCTTGAATACCTCCCCTCTGGCAGATTGTTCTGGTCCATTGGGACAAAAACATCACGCGACAAAAGCAGAGTCTCCCCCTGTGCAGTCAGCCTTATTACCAATGCCCCAGACCTCCGCTGGCATTATTATTACTGGCACTATGTACATTTTAGCGTGAGCTGTTATTCCAGTGAGACAAAAGTTACATAGTGTTGCTTGAACCCCCCCCCGGCTATAAACTTTGCATTAACCTGCCTAAACGTTTTGCACCTCCCTAAACAATTATGCACACTGCACTAAACCATTCAGCCTCTCTTTTTATTTTATGTTAAAGTGGCTATATGTAACTTTTACTTTATGTTGATTTTGGCCGTCCCTTTGAACAACACTGGTAGTGTTTTTACCACACTTGCTGTCTAACAGTCTAAGGTCTAAGAGTTAGCATTACGGGGAGGTCATATAGTTGCGATGAATGTTTTGCTCACACAAATAATCATTAATTTTCAATAAGAGAATGGGTTACAGATGGATCGTTGCATTTCAAGCATTGCATACTTTGGATGTATCGTAAGCTAAACCGTGTATCACTGTCACTGTGTCACGAGCCAAAGCAATCAGAGATAAGATAAGAGATTAATATAGCGCATTTCATGAACCCCTTGGATGCTTTAACAAGTACAGGGCGACAAGTGAAAAGAAAATAGTTGGCCAACACAAACACGGACTAAAAGGAATGAAAATTGAAGCATTAAATGGAAGAGTGACATAATTTAATGGCGGCTACTGACGTACAACCACATGTCGCAATCTAAAGTTATTTTAGAAATTTAATTTTACATACCTGAGGGCCAATTCAAGGACGTTTTTGAATTGTTCACAATCCCGTAATTGTCTCCATTAGTTCTTAGTCTTCATTTATTTTCCTTCTTTTCTGTAATGGACTTGCCCCAGGATTAGCCATAACTACAACAGATAACTTCTAGAATAAACTTAAAATCAAATTAGGCCTACATAAAGACATCTCATGCTACGTTTTACCTGTATACTCACTAACACAGGCTTCTCAGGTATTCAGCCGAAATCTGTAACCTGTCAGAATGTGTGCTCTGTAGAGCGGTCTACCTGCTGTAAATCCTTTTGTGACTTTGCAGGAAAAATAGGACCTGGGCAAAGGCTTTAATAAAAACTTTATAAAAATAGCGTTGTTTTCAACGTTAGTCTTGTTTGCTGTTACAAGTCATTTATGATAGAAACATTGAAAAGTTAAATATAGTCATTTTAAACAGCTATTTTGTTTATATTTGTTTCTGTATTTATTGTTTATGTCATACTAATGTTTAATATGTTTGTTTGTTTATGTATGTACCAACCACCAAGGCAAATTCCTTGTAAGTGTTACTTACTTGGCAATAAATCCTTTTCTGATTTTGATTGCATTTTAAATGCTCTAACCATAACTATCTTGCAAGTCACATATCTGCTCCCTACTGTACTATGGCAGTTCAATGACCCAAAGACAGTAGGGATGTCTCCCTACCACCATCAAGCCTCAATGTTTCCACCAACAATCTACCATACACTCAGGGGATGTGATGATGTAGTCATGGTAATGGCCTGGTCTATACGCTGGTGTCCATGCATATGTAATGTCTGCATTACTATCACAGGTCCAAGGAACTGTGAAAAGGATTGGTCCAGGTTCAGCCCTCTAGTGGAATATAGGATTAATTTGTCCATGACCTGGAGTGTGTAATAGAATCAGACAGGCAGGGACAGTCAAAAGCCATTAAACAAAATTGTGGAGAAAGAATAAGAATGAAGGAGAGAAAAGGAAACAAGCTGGTATTTTAAAGAGGCAAAAGCCAGAATGTCACTTTCTTATTACGAGAGAAGTAAACATAATCAACATTATAGTGGCATGTTTAATCATCCGTGAATGAAAGTGGCAATATTCTCTACATATAACCAACTCTCAGAGGAGATGTGTGCAATTTCTATTTTCTCATCTCAAACTACAATGACCTTAATATGACAAATATGAGAGAAAAAGACAAGTTGAAAGATCTAAAAACAATGTCATAGAAGAGAAAACTTTAATGGGAGCATCAGTAGCTTTGCCAGTCAATAAACAGCCTCACTGTAGCACTGATATACCATTCCTTAGTTAGGGCTCTGAGGAATCTACCATTTATAAATAATTCATTACACATCAACAGTCTTTTACCAATCAGCTCATCCCTGGTGCCATCTACTGGTGTTTGTGTGCAATACAACTAGTCATTGTGAAGAATGCATGTATTTGGGAATGCGTGAACATGGAAGTCTATTAACAGCATGACCTTGGGAACTGTATTGTTGCACTTTTATATTTTACTTTGTGTGTTTGTGTTTGCAGAGGGAGGCAATGCCTAACCAAATCTTAAGGTAAGTAAGGACAGTCCATAACATTAAGCCATCATGCACAATTCAATGGTTCTCCATGAAATGTCATTTGGGTCCCCACGCACAGTACAACAATGTAACTTCAATGTAAATTTATTTTAGAATTTACCCTGTAGTCCCCTACATCCACTAGTAAAAGATGCACTCAGATCCTTCACTTAGCACAATGCAAAAACCTTCATTACATATAAAAGCTGCTTTCAAAATCCTACTGAAGTAAATGTACAATTTCTGATGTATGACTTTTAAAGCATTTAACTGTTATGTTGCAGCTGGTTGAAGTAGAGCTAATTTTAATTATTTTAGGCTGTTGTGTAGATGTCTTATTACAGTGTATGCTTTTATAGATTTAGTATGTAAAATCTTAATCTATGACTAGTCTATATATTCAGTATATATACTGTTTATATACATATACTGTATATATATATATATATATATATATATATATATATATATATATATATGTCAAGTAAATGTAATGGAGAAAAAGTACAATATTTCACTCTAAATGTAGCATAAAATGGAAATACTCAAGTAAAGTACAACTACCTCTACTTCAGTGATTAAATAAGTACTAACATCCTTTACTTTAGTAAAGGTACTAATGCAAGAATGTAAACTGCTCCAATATGAGTTACAGTTCTCTAAACTATTATCAGTAAAATGTACTAAATCTGCAGAAAAACAGCTCTTTATTTTATATTGTTATATATAAAATTATTAGATTGTTAATATTGATGCAACAATATGTTAGTAAAAATTAAATATTTCCATTTGAAATGTAGTGTAGTACAAGTTTAAAATTGCATGAAATGGAAATACTCAAGTAAAGTACAAGTACCTCAAAATTGTAATAGAATGCATAGCCTACTTACTTACTTCCCACACTCACCATGTCACTCTCTTTCTCTTTCTACCAGGTTCCTGAATTTCCATGTGTCTGTTTTCATGAAGTACCAGTCAACCCTCAACATCAGCTTAGAGGAAGGAGGCCGTCCACGTCTGTGAAGGAGAGGAATACTATGGAACCAGCCAGCCTGCCTTTCACTACCTGCCAAAATCCCAGTGTAACCGACCCTCAAAGTCCATCCCTTTTGCTTGCAGTAACTAAATCATCCCCAGCACTTAGATGGAGTCCAATGCACTTTTACCCTAATGTGTCTACAGACCTAACCCTTGCACAACATTGCATAGACCATGGCAAGGGCAGAGACTGTTATTCTGTTGAGAAGTATATGGACTACCCACTACCTAGCTGAGAAAGCACAGGGTTGACATTGTACACATGCAGTACTAGCACACAAACACACACACACACACACACACACACACACACACACACACACACACACACACACACCAACTCATCATATGCACAAACACAACTCAATGCATTCACAGTACATTCAAACAAAACAATGACAAACTCTGTAATTACAAGTATTAAACTATGTTAACACTTAGCCATGTGTACCACTGTCAGAATGTGTGTCATGTTTTATTTGTGAAAAAAACTGCTCATTTTAAGATAATATCGGGTTGATGTAAATCTATTGTGTTTCATATGTGAAGATTGACACTTAAATTAAAGTTTTAGTTCCTTTTTTGCTCATACACCCCTTTGTTCCTCTTCGTTTACTAGAAAAAAATGATATTTAAGATATTTTATAAGAATATTATCATCCAAAATAGAACAGAACTTGTATTAAAAGTATGTACAGTGAATATTAAAGACGTTCTAGGAATTTTAACCAAATCCATTCAATGCCCTGCTAGCTAACTTTGCACAGTGCTTCAGTTTGAGAAGAAATCTAATATTTTATAGTCTGTGGTATCTACACTGTGATGGGGGCTATTAGGATGTGTGCTGCAAAATTTGTAGCTGCTGTGTGAGTGTGCTTCTGTATGTGTGAAGGAAGGTCTGTGGTTGTGTGAGTGAGTGTGAGTGCAAGCACATAATGTGTTGGTGTGAATGTGTTGTGTGCAATAGTTGGACTAAAGAACCAATATGCCAGCCTTGTGCACAATTGTTCTGTTGTGTAGCCCAATCTATCTGTCTCTTGTCTCCAGCTCTCTCTTTCTGTTTTACTCTCTTTGACTCCCTTTTCTTGATTTGTTTTGTTGGGGCATACAGGGTAACATGATGGAGTTGGACAGTATTATGTATTGTGACCAATGACGGATGAGTAGGGTCTGTTCCAGCATCACCTGTGGATATGTTCCTGTGTAAATAGATATTCTATAGATACCAGACAATTAGCAACTATGGAGGAGGTTAACTTAGAGCAATTAAAGACATTCATTTAAGAATATATGAACACTTAATAAAGGTTTTCACTGTAAAACTGTTGTGGTGTTTCTTCATTCTGACAAAAATTCATTTTTGTTGAAAGGGCACTCCATTGATTTTTCAAATGAAGATTAGGTTACTGGTTATTATCAGTACTACTCAGCCTGTGAAAACAGTTGCATAATCTCTTCGTAGGGAGCTTTGTAAAGTCAACAAACTACAGATTATACATTTATAACAGAAACTCTTGCAAAGTCTCGACATCAAATTTTAACGATGTGGACATAGTCAGGGAAGGTTTAATAAAAGACCCAATTTACATTATGGCAAATGTAGGATCCAGTGTTTCTGGACTTGGACACATACTAGGGACTAAAAGTCAGAATAGTTCAGCCTCTGCTGCATTCATTTTGACCATCTGTCATGATTGTAAGTGTCTGAATGTTCTGTTTCCTGTTTTATTTTGAAGTCTCTGTTTTATCCCTTAGTTTGTCTAGTTTAACTTCCTGTCTTGTGTTTCCTGCCTTTTGTGATTGTCTGC
The DNA here is from genome assembly GCA_013375575.1 of Percina caprodes. Lineage (NCBI taxonomy): Eukaryota > Metazoa > Chordata > Actinopteri > Perciformes > Percidae > Percina > Percina caprodes. The sequence goes on along the minus strand of JABXJD010000001.1, from coordinate 13,094,930 downwards.
CTAGCTCTGATTTGTTTCACCTGTTCCTCATCCCTGGTGTCACCTGTCTCTTGTTCATTCTCGTTACCTGGTGTATTTAGTCCTTGTGTTGTCTTTGTCTGGTGCATCATGTACCTGTGTCAGCGTGCTGTGAATTTCCCTGCTTGTATCCTGATTATTCCCTCAGTTTTAGTTCATCTGATTTCTTCATTTTTTGACCTGCTGTTTTTTGGACACCTTCTGTTTTTCAGATTTTTGTTAAATAAAGACTCAAGCTCATTACCTCACCTGTCATCTCTGCATTTGGGTCCAATTTCTCCAGCATCCATGACACTTGCAAGTTGGCCATCTTTACAGAAAATTGCTGGACTACCCCTTTAAGAGCATTGGTTATGACTTTGCTCTGTTGTAATATTACAGAGAAAGTAGCTGCAAAGGAACATAAATGATGTAATAATGTTAACATCACCAGCAAATCATGACTTTCCTCATTTGTCATGGAGATGGGTCTGTTGCAAGCTCATTCATCTGCTAATAAAGACCACATTTAACAGTTAAATGCTTGCATTTAGACCTTGAGTTGGTTAAATACTATTTTCAAGGTCAAGAATAAATACACTTTCATAGTCAACAATGTTAAGATTTTGGTGAATGTGTATACAGTATAATTTAACAATATTAAATGTTAAATTACATAAACTGGTGAACAACACCAATAATCACTCAAAATGTTTGAGGGGAAAAAGAAGAAGCTATAAGTATAAGAGAGCCACATACTTCATTACTTAACAGAACACTGGATGAAAGCTTTGAAAGAGCTGCATTTTAAAATGTAGCTTTGAGAAGAAGAGGGTTTGAAAGTAATCTTTAAAGTGTTTATCAATTATTATGAACATTATTGTTTTAATTTACTGTATTTCTAATTTTAATGCTAACCCTCCATGATAACATTTAAAAGTCATGTAAAGCTGTCCACAACTCACCTCACATTTCCAAGAAACACAAGTACAAAACACAGTCTCTTGGAGAGATAAAACCTCTTTGAGATTATGAAAGATTAACTTTTCACTCACAAGACACAATGACCTTTTTTATCCAAGTCACATGTCTAGACCACGACAACCATAAAGACAGGAATGTTGTGGAGAAAGAAATATGAGGGGAAAAAAAGAAAATACCACATTTAGTCATTATTGTTTGCTGATGCTTTAAAGCATAACCACAACCTATTTCTTACATGGCTTTAAAAAAGGGGATGAAAAAATGTAGTTACAAGCTTATAACTGATTCAAAGCACTCAATACTGTCAAGACTGGTTTATTGCTGATTGTTTGTGTGTGGTAGTATCCAAGGGGTGAAATGGGGAATAACTTCATTTTACTTAGGCAAGGAAAGGCAGCTTTATTTGTATAGCACATTTCAGCAACAGGGCAATTCAATATGCTTTACTCAAAAACAGTTAAAAAAAACAGTTAAAAAAATAAAAACAGATAAAACAAGAATAAAAGTTACAGTGCAGTTTAAGTATTACACATTAAAGAAATGAACAACCATTTAAAAAAAGGCAACATCAAAAAGAAAGGTCTTCAGCCTTGATTTAAAATAACTGAGAGTAGCAGCGGATCTGCAGTTTGTTCCAGATATGAGGAGCATAGAAACTGAACGCCGCTTCCCGCTGTTTAGTTCTGACTCTGGGGACAGAAAGCAGACCTGTCCCAGATGACCTGAGAGGTCTAGGGGGTCATGGTGTAGTAGCAGATCAGAAGTGTATTTTGGCCCTACCGTTTAGTGATTTATAAACTAATAAAAGTACTTTGAAATCAATTCTTTGAGGCACAGGAAGCCAGTGTAAGGACTTGATGAACTGGAGTGATGTGATCCACTCTCTTAGTGATGACTCGAGCAGCAGCGTTGTGGATCTGTTGTTTAGTGACAAGAAATAGTTAGAAATAGAAAATAGAAATAGAAAATAGTTGTTGAAAAACCGCTTTTTCAATGATTTTACTTAAAAATGGAAGGTTTGATATCTGCCTATAGTTGCTCATTAGTGATGTGTCTAGATTGTTCTTTTTTAAGAGTGTCTTGATTACTGCAGTTTTCAGGGCCTGTGGAAAGATTCCTGAAAGAAGAAACGTGTTCACAATCTGTAGATCAGAAGCCAAACAATTCGAAACATTTTTGAAAGCACCCGTTGGTAGAATGTCAAGGCAACAGGAGATTTTCAGATGTTGTGTATATATATATATATATATATATATATATATTTCGTCTTTGAAGAAGGAGGTGAAGTCATTGCAGGCCTTGGTGGATAAAAGTTCAGATGCTACTGGTACTGGAGGGTTTGTTAACCTATTGAAAGTAGGAAACAAAGCACATGAATTATTATTGTTTCTAGCAAAAATGTCAGAGAAGAAGGACCTCCTTGCATTCTTCAGTTCCAAATTATAAATGCAAAAAGTCTGTCTTTAGATTTGTTTTTCGCCACCTGCGTTCAGCCTTTCAACACTCTTTTTTCTGTTCTCACCAGTAGGACATTTCTCCATGGAGATCTTTACTTACCAGAGACAACTTTGACCTTAGTAGGAGCAATGGCATTAATAATGTAATTTTACAGTTGAAATTATCTACAAGCTCAGTGACTGAGACACCAGAGAGGGTGGGTGTGGAGGAGAAAAGCAAGCTGCATTTTCAGTGATATACCGTTTTCTGATAAACTTTGTTTGGACACTTTTGGGCACAGAGATAGTGCCCAGGAACGATCAGAGTGAGCAATGTCAGTCACCACAACCTTGGAAATGTTCAGACCCTTGGAGACAATCAAGTCCAGAGTGTGCCCCTTATTGTGCGTGGGCTCTGTCACATGCTGAGTCAGTCCATAGTTCTCAAAAACACAACACAGTTCTTTGGTCCCTTAGTCCTGGGGGTTGTAAACATGAATGTTAAAATCACCCGCAATGCAGACACAGACGAGGAGGAACACCCCCGGCCTCATATTGAAAACATGTTTCCCTTTTACTAAAAGTGCGAAACAGCAGCTACATTATGCGGCGTCTTCTGTGTCTACCAAAACAAACGGACATTTCAGCATTCAAATACTCAACATCTAACCTAACTTGAGAAAACATGTAGCGGTAACATTTGTTTTTGCATTGGATAGGCAAATGTTTGTCTTTTAGGTTACATATGTTTTGAACCTTTCCTTTATATATATATATATATATATATATATATATATATATATATATATATATATATATATATATATATATATATATATATATATATATATATATGAATGCTTGTGTTAAGAAATAAATCAGACGTTACTCAACAGTTAATCAGTACTTGAGTAGTTTTTTCACCAAGCACTTTTTTACTCTCTTTTACTTTGTTACTTGAGTCATATTATTCTGAAGTAACAGTACATTATTTGGCTACTCTACAATTTTTGGCTACTCTACCCACCTCTGCTGAAGAGCCACATATTCAAAAGAAGTAAAATGTCCATAACATATTTGCGTACAGTGGGATGAGTCATTAGACAAAATGGCGACTCCACCTCCTTTCTTATTCACTCTATTCTCGCTCATAAAACTGAAGTTAAGGGGAGCTGACTCGATGAGAACAGCAGCACTGTTATTATGGTCTAACCAGGTTTCAGTTTAAAACATATAATCTAGATTGTGATTAATAATAAAATCATTGATTAAAAATGATTTTCCTGCCAAGGACCTGATGTTTAGTAAGGCTACTGTTGAACTGTGTTAATTTTTTGGGACAGGCTTTGGTTGACGAGGAATGGATGCTTAATTTGCTAGGTTTGCATTTAAGTGCTTATTCGCCATTCTTTTTCTATTACCTATCACAACATAAATTGAGGAAGAATTGAAAACACAGAGCCCGGGCATGTCTGGGAAAGAGTCATGAGTGCCACTAGGCGTGCAGCCTGGACCCGGCACATATCAGTTAATGCTTGCTGGATTTTGCACATAAGCATCCTTATCAGTCTGGGGAGGAGGAGTTAGCTGCCATCCTGGCAGAGGTGCCTGGCGTTTTACTTTTGGCCGGGGTCGAATGATGGGGGAAGGAAGGGGAGTAAATTTGGTTCCAGCATTTACCAGCTGCTTCATCTGGTCAGTGAACTCCAAAATGGGGATAGGGGAAAGAGGGGAAAGGGTGAGTGGAGCACGCGATAGATCCTCAAAGGATTTGGGGTTGGTAAGGGGGTTTGAGGGGTGTGGACGGGTGAACAGGGGAGTTGAGGTTTCGTGTCTCTGCTCAGTGGTCTCCCACGGTCAAATCTTTGCTCAGGTGGGGGCTGTGGTGGATCACTGCCGCACTTTATGTCTTCCTCTTGTTTAGATTGGTCTTGTCTCGTGTCCTTGGCAGAGAGAGCAGATGTGTAGCGCAGAAAGTAAAGTAGGTAAGAGGTGAACAGCTTTACTCCTAGCCTGTTAAGGAAAAGTCCATCTGCTTTAAAAAGATGTCTGCGGTCCCAGAAAAAGTTAAAATTGTCAATGAACTGTAGAGAATGGACGGTACATTCAGTTGAAAGCCATTTGTTTATTGCCAACAGTTGGTTGAATCTCTCAGCTCCTCTTCTGACTGGCGGTATAGGACCACTGATAAACACATCTGCCTTTAGGGAGCTGACTGTGTTCACCAGTTCCATAGAGTCCAGCTTCTGCAATTCAGACTGTTGCTTTAACCCTTGTGTTGTCTTCCTGTCAACCATGAACTTGTCCTTCCAGGTCAAAATTGAAAATGAACATTTTTTTGGGCTTTTCCAATGTTTTTGTTGCTTTTTCTGATTTATTTGTCACTGTTTAATAACAGGTTTTATACTTATTCTTGGAATTCATGGTCAACAAACCTCATTTATACCAAATTATACATACATTTTTAGTTAAAAAAGGCAGACATTTTGAATTATTTTGACTAATAGGATCACAGATGTGACTGAAGAATGTTATATGGAATCATTTATGTTATTTTTTGGGCAATTTGTTGAAAGAAATCCATATTTCGGATACAAAACACTTTGAAACAGGTCAATTTGTCCCGAGGACAACACAAGGGTTAAAACATCATGTGACCCTATATGCAGTATAATGTTCTTCACAGTTTGGTGTACTGCCACGATATCCGTGATTCTTTGGGTCAAGTCAGACACCGTGTCTTTGGGAGTATTTTTTATTTTTTTTTACTGCTTTTTAAATCTTTTACAGAGTCAGCTTGTTTTTCAAGACTCCGGCTGTGTCTCAAATCGCGCACTTCCGTTAGTGCACTTCCAGACAGTACACTTCGTGCACTACGTACTGTCTTGCATAGTGCGTAAATTTCGACAGAGGAGTGTTGTCTCAAATCGCGCACTGCCATGTGCACTTACCGGAAATGACGTTCACATTTCATCCCTTCCTCTTCTGTACAATTGTGAATTTCAAAGGAGAGCATTCCAGTCAGCTATTGTTTTTTGCAAATAATTCTTGCTTTGTTTTTGATACTTTAGCATCCGTCATTTTCTGTATGCTGGGGACCCATACTTCACATTTCTGCAATAAAACTTTGGTGTACTCAACATTTCCGGGTTCACAATGGGGCTCTATGGGCTGGCTACTAGACTATTTGGTTGTGTTGTCTGTATATGCAGCACGTTTGCTGAATGCTGCACATGTGTTGTCAAATTAATGAAGTTGTTTTCTTAATTTGCTCGTGTTTTGTCTATTTGCATGTGTTTTCTGAAATTGCAGGGCGTTTGCCTCTGTTGGCAACCGTACAAATCCCTCTGTTGACTGCTTTCAAATGTTTGAGAGATGCTTCTGGTGTTACATCTAATATATTGTATAGTCAAGTGTTATGGATATTCATAACATTGTAACTGTGTGGTGTAGGCTACCTAGTCATATTGCTGTTGGTTATGTTTAACAGTTAAACTTTAACGTGATGATATTAAGTGGTTTGGGGTCATTCTGTAAGTAATTATGGGGTACAATTTGTTTCTGGAGAATGCTACAAGCAGCAATACAACAAATTCCAAGCAATCGGCCCGTTCCAAACAGGTAAATAACTCCTCTGCAAATTTTACAAATCCATAGACTGTACCTTTAAGAGATGAACTACCGGGAGAGAAAGCTGGATTCAAATATGATGTAGCCCCGCCTCTGCTGCCTGGCATCGCGGAAACAGCTTTCTCAAACTGTCTATGGGAAACAGAAACTACAAAAGTCAGCCTAAACAAAATGGGGGCGTCGTTGGACACTCCGGCGAAGTGTCCTCTGTGCAACGAGCTAACCCGGGACCCCATCATTTTGAAATGTAACCACCGGTTCTGTCAACGGTGTATCGGAGACTTGTGGAGTGTTATCCCTAACGGACCGTACCACTGCCCGGAATGGAGGTGTAAAACAGTGTACCAGACTCTGCCGTTTGATAGCAAACGGTTGCCCAACAACATTCGATGGGGTCAGCCTCGCAGCGCTGCAGGTAAATTACAGTTAACGTTAAAACTGTGTGGTTTGTTATCGGGCGGTGAATAAAAACATTTTATGAATGCCGAATACCCAAGTTAAGATGTGGCTGGCAGTAAGCTCAAGAGTTTTAGCTGACTTGATGTTAGTAGTCTCTAACGTTAGCTAGCTAGCTACCTCATAGACGGGTATGGCTGCAGCCTGGAGCGTCCCCTGTCATCCGTCCCGTCTCATGCGGTCTCGTCTCATGCAGAGTTGTGTCCAACGGTAAAATCAGAGGGTCAAAAATACGAAATCGCGAATAATTTTCTAGATGGAGTCACGGGGAAATTCGTGACCACATTTGTTGCAATCAATTGAAAAACGTTAAAAACTGTTAAAGTTACAATTTTGCCATAAATACAGTTTGCTCATTTCTGAATGTTATGGTTGTGTTGTTCCATATTAACGTAGCCTACATTTGATGAAATCTGCATCGGCGACGCAGCCATTTCTGCCAACTAACGGCAGGACTTCCTGAAGAGGAATAAGGATCTACACGAACAAGAATACAAAAATACTCTTTATTTTATATTCTATATTGTATATCTCTACTGGCGCTGCCTCGGCCTTCGGGTCTCTGAGCCCCGGGGCAGAATGCTGTCGGGTCTCTGAGCCCCGGGACAGAATGCTGTCGGGTCTCTGAGACCCGGGACAGAATGCGGTTGTATTTTTCTACTACCGCGGCCTCGGTCTTCGGGTCTCTGGGACCTGTCCTGCATTCGACTGGAAATGTGAGCTTTTATTTTGAAAAGTAGAAGCTCGGGGATGGCAGAATGATTTTTTTAGTTTGCCTATAACCTGCATTTATTTTAATAGACGGACATATATTTTTTTAAGTGTTTTTGTCATTTGTATGATTGCCGTTACTGTTTAGTTAAAAAAAACACCAAATATTAAAAGTATTTTATTCATTAGCATGATAGTTGACGCAGGCTTATCTTATTCCAGACGATAGTCTGCATTTATCTTGTCAACACAACCATAACATTCAGAAATGAGCAAACTGTATTCATGGCAAAATTGTTACTTTGATTGCAACAAACGTGGTCACGAATTTCCCCGTGACTCCATCTGGAAAATGATTCGCGATTTCGTATTTTTGACCCTCTGAATTTACCGTTGGACACACCTCCGCATGAGATGGGACGGACGACATGGGACGCTCCAGGCTGCAGCCATACACTCTTACATGAATGTGGCTCCATTTGAATAACGTTGGCTAACGTAAAGTTGTATGTCTGGCATATCCCGTAAGCTAGTAGTCAATTTTCTATTGTTATTTTAGCTAGCTAACGTTATCCCCTAGCTACTTGAATATTTGTATTTCTGGCACCCTAAAATATATTAGTCTTGTCTTTTGGAAAATGCCATTCTATCCATGTCCTTAACGTTGTACGCAAATATTTTTGTTACAATCGCATCTTTAAAATGCACAAGTTCGTGTGTATTTTAAAGGTTAGTTATCGTTGTATTTTTGTTTACGGTGTTGGGGGTCTCTCCAAAGTTCATGGTTTTCTTAAGTAAATAGTGAGTGGGAGTAAAGGTCTGATTCATTTTTGACACGTGTTTGAGTATGTGCTCATGCAGTTTCCCTGTTTTTAGCATAAATCAGCATTGTTTTTCTTTGGCCTCTTACCCTTTCTGCATTATAGAATTAGTTTCACTGCGTGACTGACTGATGCCACAGTAATTTAAACATCGACTCACAAATGTACACATTTTAATGAATTCTAATTGTGAGGTTTTGTGTGGATACTGACCTTAATAAGTGGATCAGGTATCAACCATGATATGATGAAACTACAATACAGTTTCTTAGGCAAATATCATCAATAAAATTAAGTGTTTTCACTACCACTTTCATGTCAGTCAGTTATGGCCCAGTGATCGCTTTCCTAAGTGAGCTCACAAGGCAACATAGTAACTCACAGACATGCAATCAAGTTTGAAAGTCACTGCTTGATTTGCCTAAAGTGGAACTGCTCGGTGGGCAATAAAAGTTAACCGCAGTTGTTTGGCAGAAGGCACCTTGTAGGTGCTTTGTGAAGTATTGCTGTAAAAGTGCAAAGTTAAATTTCCCTCTGACAAATTTTGCATGTTTGTATTACATTTTCAAAGGCACATCAAGTAATGAGGAACAAAACACATTTGACTCCACATTGCGGAGGCCTTCACTCACCAGCCGACTTCTTGGAAAGAGAAAAGCCAGCACACCTGTATTAGAGCAACCTGACACAAAGCGATCAACTGTGGTGTCTCCCCGTGAGCAGTCCAATGACACCGACACTGCCACCACTTCCTTCTCAGATAAACCTGGGCTGTCGACTAGTGTGGAGACATCCAAGAAAGCAGTGCACCTAGAATCTATACAGTTGGAGAGTGGAGATGGCACATCCTCCGGTGACAACTTTGACGATAAGACAGTACCTGCAAGTGATGTGCCACGTGACATCTCAATCCAGCAGGACAAGCATAAATCAGTAGAAGTTGTCTCATTGGATGACTCTGACACATCAAATGAAGTAGATATATGTGATGCACCTGCCCTTGCAACCCCCAAGAAAGACACACAAGTGACAGGAATTCATGTGTCACCAAATAATCCAGCCACATCTTCCAACTATGATTCCTTTCCTGGGGTCTCAACTCCTAGTAAAGGTAAGTCTCCTGTACACCATGTCAGCAAGTCTCCCCTGATATCCACCAAGCAACATGTTGATGCTCCAGGATCCCCAATACGTGTCATCTTCCCGGCGTCAGAGAGCCAAAAGGCCACCCCTGTGCCCTGCCATTATTGCCCTAAAACTAGGTATCAGTCCGCTGTAAAGACCTGTCTGGTGTGCGGAGCTTCCATGTGTACAGAGCACCTGCGTCCCCACCTGGACTCCCCTGTCTTTCAGAATCACACCCTGGTCCCTCCCATGGAAGATTTTTCTCCCTGGAGGTGCCAGGAGCACCAGGAGATAAACCGTATCTACTGTCGGCAGTGTGGAGTGTGTGTATGCACAGTGTGTACTGTCATAGGCTCACACCGCAACCACGTCTGCATCAGCATCAGGGAGGCAGAGATAGAGCTCAGGGTAAGTGGTGACTTGAACACTACATATACTGAAGATACACTGTAATTGTGGATAAAGTTGATAGATGTAAACATAGCAATATGTAAGTGCTTTTTTTTTTTTTTTTAAATCTCTGCACGTTTTTCTCCAGGGGAACCTAAAAGAAGAAATTAAGCAACTTCAGGAAGCTGAGCAGGAAGTGAAGAACAGGGTGACTGAACTTGCACAGAAGAAAGATGACTTCAGAGTAAGTTGTTTAGTCACTAAATCATGCATGTATTTAGGTTGCTTAGAATTACAAGATACCATTTTTTTTCTCTCTCTGACTCAAGGTAATGTACATGTTTTTACAAATGTGCAGATTGACCTGCATGTTTTGAAGGGAAAACAATTACAGAATACATAATTTAGCTTTTTATTGAGATAATAGTTTTGCTGGTAAGCATGATCAGCTACAAATGGAAGAAATTTTTACAATCATGTAAATCACGCACACTGTTTTATAGAAGTCCTCATACAAAATGATTTAATTCTTAAATTAGAAGAGTTAAACTAGTTAAAAAAAGGATAGTTCATTTATCAACATTTTATTTGTGAATCATACAATGTGAATTGTATTGTGAGTTGAGGATATGGTTACACGTAATTAATTACACATTCAAGATTTATGAAAGTTGGATTCATAAAATAAATTGGTAGTGTTACAAAGTTGGTTTGATGTTCATCCTTTTTGAGAACACAATCTTAAAAACAGATTTTTACAATCTTTTTTTGTTGGTTGCATGGTAGACCAATAATTTGACATCAGAGTCCTCTAACATCAATGTGAAGAGCCTTTTAGGTGATTAGGCAATTTAGAGTATTGTGGTACGTGATGTTGATGTACGTTGTGTCTGTCCAGGTGGTTTTGAGTGAGGCTCGAGCAGGGGTCCAGCAGCAGTACGGAACCATCCGAGAGGCCCTGGAGCAGGAGGAGCAATCAGCTCTTCAGTGTGTGACAAAGGAGGAGAACAGGGTTCTGGGGGGACTAGAGGTGAAACTCGGCCACCTCCGGAGCTCCCTGCAATCCATCCAGCAAGGCCTTCACACCCTGGAGGGACTGGCTGATGCAAAGGGAGACAAACGCATTATGGACCAGGTCTTCATTATGGTGTGTTGGATGTTAGAAGAAAAACATGTTTATTTATTTTTGTGTGTGTTTATGTTTACATATATATATATATATATATATATATATATATATATATATATATATATATATATATATATATATATATATATATATATATATATATATATATATATATATATATATATATATATATATATATATATATATATATATATATATATATATATACACACACACACACACACACACACACATCTGTGTGTGTGTGTTTTTATAATCTCTCTCTGCAATCTGCTGTTGGCTTATGGACACTAACAAAAGAAAATGTTTTTCTTCTTTCTGACATGACAGGAATACAGCAAGGTAGCCCAACTGTAAGTGATTTCCTCTCAACTTTTACCTTGTTGCATGTAAAGAGGTGATTTGTGAACATTTTATGAAAGTCTTCAACCTTATTACAAAGAAACATATTTCTCACCTGTCTCTGGTGGTGTGTAGCCATGCAGAAGTCATTGTCAAGGTTTTGAGACATCTGTCTCTGCATCCAATCATAATATTTGTTAAGCTGGATTTTGTTTTTGGCGCTGACAGCAGAATTACATTATAACATTTTTTATTTTTGTGATCACATTTTTTTAATTATTTTGGAAAAATAAACGGCAACAAATATTTACAAACAATACACTGAGACAGAACTTGTCCCAGGGCCCGAAAGAAAAAAATAAATAAAGTCAAAACACTGACAGTAACAGGCACAGTAACATTAAACAAGGCAGAGAATTGCATCATGCCTTTTAAAGAAGCAGTGTCCCTGTTACTCTGGAAAATCAACAGTTTTAACCTGAACTGCTTTCTTCTGCGGAAATAGTTCCTAATTTCCACCGGTTGCAGAACGTCTGCGCATCAACTCCGCTGCGTGTCGGCTTCGTACTCCGCCGTCTGTCAATGACTGACAGCTGAGGTCTCGAGGACCCGAGAGATCTTGCGAATTAATGTAGAATTGAATAGAACTGCTCAATTATGGAAAAAGTAATAATCACAATATCAAAATTGACCAAAAGGTCAATATTGAAATCACAATTATTTAACACAATTACTCATTAACCTTTGGATATAATGGATAGTGTCCAGGGTATCATCATTTAGTGTCGTTTAAATCTGTTACATTGCATCACATCTCACATTTTCACTCACTACACTACTAGCCTACTGTCATTACTAAACATTGTGCTAAAATATGAACAATAATGTTGCCCTCAGTGGGCTTATTTGCTAGTTACCTAAGGAAAAATCCAGCACATAGACGGTACCTTTAGAATAACGTTATGTGACTCATGTTGACTCATTTTACATACAGTTTAACAAAAAAAAATGCTGAGGGACATTACTATTTTTGACAACATTACTATGTTTTTTTTTTTTTTTTTTTTTTTTTTTCATGTTGGTTTTGAGCGGTAGGCTTATGCAGCCAGGTGGAAAAAGTTTTAAACAGTAAGTGAATACACCGTGTCAGGGGAATACGTCTACTACAGCGGGGGGGCAACGTTAACTCTCTTGCCAGACAACAGAGTTGGATTTGCCTTTTTTTGCTCACCAAACACTGCTGTGCCTGCCCTCCTTCTGCCATCTCTACTCGCGCTGAATTTTAAAATTCCAGCAAGTACACACGACTTGCCTCCCTGACTGCTGAAAGATTTTACGGCTTGTGCGCATGAACGTGTCATTCAGAACACAAGACAAAATAAGTGTTCTTGCAAAACAGAACATGGCAAAATAATAGTTTTTTTTTATCAATTATACTATTTTGGTGATTGTTGGGAGCCAAAATTGAACTCGAAATTCTATGTATATTTTATTTTGAAAATCAACCAGATATTATATTTTGTTTCTGTGCTCGACTTCCTGCCCTGTGTTGAATTGCTGCGGAGCTCTCCGGCATCCGGCAAAAATAGAAGCTGTGCATATCTGCTAGGACGGAGTCTGAACGATACACACATTCACTTTATTGGAAACCTGATGACTCCGCTGTCATTCCGGAGCGGATCTGCAGTCGTTCCGCAACCGGTGGAAATTAGGAGTGATATCTGGATAATCCACAGAACACATCGTCAACAGAGATAATCAGGGATACAGATTATTTTTTTTAAAGTGTACCACAAATTTTTTTATTTATTTTTTTGGCGAATAAAACTTCTTTAAACAGTGTCTCTGTATAAAACTGCTAAAATATTGTACATGTAGAAAAAAATAAGTACATTTTTATGAACAAGCCATAATTTCTGCTACCTTTTAAGTTATACATACAAATAAATAAAAGGATTGTTCTGGCATATTACTAATGACAGCTACAATCTTTTGGGGCTGATGTATAATTAACTGATAACTGATTATTTACCAGAGTGTGCTTGTTTGCTGGTTTGTATTGGTTTATGTATGTTTTACTTATTTTCCTATTTTATATTTGGGCAACTGTCAACTTACTTTGCTGTCAGTTCTTTTTTTATGGTTGGTCATTCAGGAATAAAGATGTTTAATAGTCTTGAATCTTCATGCTTTACACACTGATTATCTTTACCAGGGCTAGTAGCATGGGGAGCTGTGTGGACCAGTTTGAGACTCCAGAGGAAGTGGATCGTGCTCGACTGAAATGTCTGCAGAGATGGACCGAGAAACGTCTGGACACAGTCGTCATCACTGTGCCAGGCAAATACAGAGACCTCTACAGACTGCTATGTGAGACAAGTGGTGTTGTTACCAACACCTGTTTACTTTCCACTCACTTATCAATCACAGCTAATAAAACCAAATGACTAAATGCATCATGTAGGCCCAAAGGTTGCATATTCAATTAGTCTGCTCAACTAAATTCTTTAACTTCCTTTCCTTAATTTAAATGAAGATAAAACTGAGTATTATTTTCAGTACTTCAGGCATACAAAATAGTCCAGTGTTGAGTTTGGGAGTTATTAACGGGCACCACCTAGAAAAGGCGATGCATGCTTTTATTGGTTCAGGGTTGGACTGCTGTAATGCTGACCTCCATCTCACATATTCAACTTGTGCAAAATGCTGCTGCTCGCTTTTTAACACGTATATCTAGGCGTTCACATATCACTCCCGTTCTCTACACCCTACATTGGCTCCCTGTGCGGTTTTTTTTTTTTTTTTTAATAGATTTTAAGATTTGATTGTTTGTTTTCAAGGCCTTAAATGATCAGGCCCTGGAATGTTTGAAATTTTAACTTTGCGGGGGCACAAACGTCATTGCGTTCTTCAAAACAAATCAGCGAGTTTTAGAAGTGCAAAGATTCAAGGCATAAACGGTGGGGTGATCAGGCTTTTGCAATTGCTGCCACGAGACTCTGGAACAAATGACCCCCTGATATTCGCACTATTACAGATGTAGCTCTTTTTAGGTCCAAACTCAAAATTTATCTGTTTAGTCTGGCTTTTAATACATAGCAGTGTTGTGACAATTTCATTCATCTGTTTCTTTGGAACCGTTTTCTATGTTCAGTCTTTCTATTGTTGTGTTTTTACTCTTGGTTTCTGATGTTAAGCACTTTGGATACCTGCTGGTTGCTGTAAAGTGCTATATAAATACATTTTGATTGATTGATTGATTTCCTGTGTACAGATGGCACCACCCCTTTGCTGGATGCAGATACAGCCCACCCCAAGCTGCAGCTGTCTGATAACAACAGGAAGGTGACCTACAGCGAATCCCAGCAGGCCTATACAGAGCTGGAGGCTCGCTTCAGCGCCTTCCCACAGGTCCTGGCCTCCTGTTCCCTGGAGGGGGGGTGCTGGTACTGGGAGGTAAATGTGCCTATGGATGAAGGTCGCTGGAAGGTGGGGCTGTGTGAGGGTCAGATAGAGAGGAAAGGCCAAAAGGACAACTCTCGTCTGGGCTTCAACTCATACTCTTGGTGCCTGGCCTTTGACAAAAAGAAGATGGAAGCTCTGCATAACAAGGTGGCGGTTCCTGTGGTTGCAGACGGGCTGCAGAGGGTAGGAGTGTACCTCGACTTTGATGAGGGTATTTTATCATTCTTTAACGTGACACCAGGGGGCAGTCTAGCTTTAATGTATTCATACAAGCACAGCTTCACTGACCCTCTGTACCCAGCCTTGTCTGTGTCTAAAACACACCTGGCCATCTGTGATCTGTTTGAGTCATAAACCATGCAATACTGGTATGTCAGTTGAGCTGGAAATGTACAGAATACATGGCAGCGCAGTGATGTTTTTATATGTAAAAACTCATCATTAAAAAATGAACTCATCTGTTAAATTCTTTATGCACTGTAGATTCTCTACTTTTGCAAAAAATCCTCAAATGGGATTTTATATGCATTTATATCATGGTAGTACTGGAATTGTACCATACAAGAGACCATACATTATACCTTGCAGCATATTTTTCTAACATGATTTTAAGTTTCAAATGCTTCTGATTTTACATTTTCAAAGAACAAATGAGCAAGTTTTTACATGGGATGAATGTTATCAGTGCAAATCTATAAAAAAGTTGATTGATATTTCTATTTTGAATGTTTTAAAAATGTTCCAAATTTTCTTGATGTCTTAATATAATAAATGGTCAAAGTTTCAAAAGCAAAGTAAAACCTGCATTATGTCTTGCCTTTATACCTCCTATTTGCGTTTTAAATAGAAACACAGGTGTGTGAGTGGGTGGTGTGTGTCCCCCTCCTCCCCTCCCTCACTCTCCCCACAGCATGTGAGCTTTACTGACAACAAACACTGCCTTTGACAGAAACTCCTAATAACCTCACAGATCGCTACAGTTGTTATATTGCTTTCCTCATCCTCTGTGGGTTTTGCTTTCTTTTTCTCCTTCCCAACTGGCACATGAAGGTAGAAAAAGACATGACTGAGAGGGAGAGAATAGATGGCTTTAACAGTCAGGATAATTAAATTCTCCTCTCCCTGTCCATCCAATGGTCTCTCAAACTCAGCTAAGCTATCGCATGCTTTTCCAGAATACCATTGAATGAATGTTCTAAGAGTTTATAGCATGTTGGCAAGGAACAAATGTGTCATTTAGTATAAATCATATGTACGTGATTAAGTTTTGAGGGCCCTAGACCACTGCATTTGCTACTATTGGGTCATTACTAGTCTTTCAATGCCATACCTTGCTCCACAGCGCTGCGAAGGAGGCTCTTGCTAGTCTACACAGAATTCTGAAATGGGAGAAAAATGTGCTCTGGTTTATTGGCATTTCTTTAAATCAATCACAATTGTCATGGGTGGAGCCGCAACAAAATAGCCTCAGGAACGAACACATGAACTTGTTACATTCAAAATTTGTTTAAGTCGTGCGAGAGAAAGCTCAGATTGGAGAGATAGTCTAGCTAGCTGTCTCAATTTACCCTGCAGAAATCTGAGCAGTTAACCATTGTCCTGAATTGACCAGAGTTCTAAATTCCAGCACATCAGCCAAAAAGAGGTGCATCCAGCAGAATTTCCAGTGGCACAGGAGCAATCCCGGAGATTGAACATCGTGGATATAGACTAGGGATTAATTTAATCAAGGGACATGTTCTTCATTAGCAATCCCATGCGTTGCCCATATCTTAAAGACAACAGCCCAAGTGTCTACTTGTCAAAATGTCCTTGCGTAATAAGATACCTCTACCTACTTTTGGCTGCTGCAGTTAAATGCATTTAGGTATTTGTGTCTCAGTAGGATATGCAAAGAGTCAAATTCTAAATTACAATGTCAGTAGTATGATGGTGTACAGTGACAGTAAACTTCTTGAAAAATAATCTGCTTACTGGTATTTACAGTAGTATATTGTTCTTTTCCACTAGTGTTCTCAAAGACAAATAAACATCAAGTACAAATTAGGAGTTGAAAGCCAGGTAATAGAGGATGCTATTTACTCTTGAAATCAATACTTGATAAAAAGAAATCAAGACTCATCCAACTATTGAGACTAGACTTCTGTTAATCTCATTTGTTCATGCAGAACATCCTCTTCTAGTCAATTTACTAAACAATACAGCAAGTGGGTCAAAGTATTTATTTGCAGCACTCTCCTTTAGATTGTTCCTCTCATTGTTGGAAAGTGGAATGGCATGAAATTAGAGATCAGAAATGTTTAAACAGTTCCACACTGCTTTCTTAATGCCACAACATGTCACTTATTAAGTTCTAGCTTTTTGACTGGTCTCGACCACCACTTTCAGACTTATATGCTGGCGTTTGATGTAGGCCTCTTTTTCTGTCCCTAGTGGAGGTAATATTGGCTGTGCAGCACAGATTGCTGTTGCTCTTGGGCTGGGAATGGTAGTCAATTTAATTTGCATTCTTCCAGAGAAAACCTGCTCTGAGTCAGCCATTACCTCCTAAATCAAGTCAGTCAAAGCCACTGATTAGAGTCGCTCTATAATCAGTTGTCCCAATATTCCTAGAATAATTGATGTATGCAAACATTTCAAATGTTTCCCAAATTGTGACTGTATTTCCAAATCCAGGTAGCCGGAAATTACATGTTCTTGCTCTTTTTTTTTATATAAAGAACAAAACAAAATGTGAATGCATTATTTAATATGAAAATATAAAATATTGGAAATATACGTCAATAGAAGTTTGGTTTACATGTCATTTTTGGCTCCAATGTGTTTGGATTCTGAAAAAAGTTGGAAAATGGGTTAAAAATCTGTTTAACATGCAGTGGATGGGATTTATTTTTTTTATGCAGATGGAAGGTTGGAGGATTTTTACATTGTCTTCAGAACAGGTGTGTCTTGGTTTTTCAAAGTTTTTGTGAATATCTGATGCTGAGGTCTGTGACTCTAATGCAGTGATAAAACCTGGGGCTTTTATAGAAAGATTCATTTCTTTACAACACCAAGTCTAGTTCAGTTCAAGTACTTACTTTCAACTGCTCCCAACATACTAGTTCTTGAATTGAGCCTGGAAGCTGAGCTATGAAGTAATTGGATATATGCTAATTAGGGTTTGTGCTCATTAGAATGTATATACTCATTAGCAGTATGACAGGACATTTTCCTCAAGAGAGGACAGGAATCAGCACACAGTTCACTTTACCAGCTTTCAACAGGCAGCAGAGCTGTTACGGCTCATTTATAACAAAGATGCTATCTGCCACTTGTCTTCTTCCGATATATACTATAGATATTTATTGGCCTTTATAAAAACTATTGATGCTGTAGTCTTTAAGTTCACACATGGGATTAATCTACAAACCCCTGTAAAATGAGAATTGGATATCTATTAGTATCGTAGCAGCTGAGCACAGGAGTTTGTCTGTTATTGTAGCCATCCAAAAGTAATACTCTCAGTGCCTCTGTGTTAAAGACTGAGGCTTTTGTTACTTTGGTATTGTCAACAAAACCAGCAATGATTTTATTTAATTAACAATAACTGTCTCTGTAGCCAAAGCTTGATATAATGCATGCCTTAGCACCTCATTGCTGTTTTTTTTTTGTATATTTGGGTGAGCTTTTGCTTCAATTAGGACAGCAATTGTGGTTTAAGCAGTGTATTTTACAGTCATTGATAGAAAAAAAGATACATTTTTGATAACATATGTTAATTTTATTGTAGCATAGGCCCCCAAACATCTTAAACACTTTGCTGTGCCATTTGAATAATTAAAAACCTCTTTCTAACTGTATTTTAATGATTTCTAATCTAAGAGTATACTTTTAAAACATCCAAAGATTGCCAAGAACAGATCGATCAGGTTTTAAAAATCCCTAGAAAACAATCTAAATACTTTAAGTCAATAATCACGATGGGATAAAGCAAAAATAAATAAGTTACACTTCCACCAATTTGCACCTATTACATAATGGAGATGCTTAGGATAGATTTTACTCAGAGAGACAGTAAAGTACACAGCCTTTGTAATATAACCAGGGGTTTGGCAAAAATCTATACACACATTTGTCATGCCCTGTGGCCACATCTTCTGTTGGTATGGCAACAATTGGTGAGCTCAGGTGAAGTCTTGCATGTCTCACCCAATCACCTGCCAGACTTGGCAATGTCCATGTATATCTGAGACAGAAGTAGTGACGGGCCTATTGTTGAGTGACATGCTTATTCTTTTCCTTCACCATTCCCCAGGCAAATAAATTTACTTGCGACTCTTCCACAGAAGAAGAACAAAAAACACTTCAGGACTTTCATGAGTGACTCTTTTCCCTGCATCTGTCAGCCAATGCTGAATTTATGAATTCTAATTTGATGAAAACCAAATCTCATACAGTATCTGTCTGTGCAACTGCTCCATCTAATATGATTAAAGTGTTAGTGGAAATGTATCATTTTTTTAAATGCATAAAAAGAACGTAAAGCACTTAGATTTCATTATGCGTATAAGGGAAGATACTGAATATGTAACAATCTGTATATGAGGAAAACAGAAACAACCTCAGACACCTTCCCGATAAAGGAAGGCAATGTAGTTTAAAGGTACAGAATAAAGAAGAAGCTTTTATTATTCGTCACATACACTTGGCGTTCAGGTACTTGCTCAAAGACACTTGGACATGTGGTGATAGTATACAGTGGAGGAAAAATCAGCTTCCATAATATTAAATAAATATATTCCATAATAAATATTAAGTGTAGCGCATAGTAGCAAAAGTGGGTTTCCATTATACAAAATGCCCCCTCCACTGCTGGAGTCATAGATCTATAAAATAATGCAGCAACACAATTTTTTTTTTTTAATCACTTCCTGTGATTCCATCTATTCTTACTGTGGATTTATTTTAAACACAATCCTGAAGCTAAGAAGATGTACAGTGACTATTATTTGCAACAAGTTGTGGTCTTTGTTTTAAGTGCCGAATGTGTTGAATGCATTCTATTAGGGTAATTTGGATTCACTTGATTGATTTGTCAGTCAATAGTCAATAATAGACTACCATCTGTGCTTAATTATACATGTTTTTGCTCCTTTTATTTATCTTTTGGGACTACTTTATGACCTCAGTAGGAGTAGAAGAACGCGACCAGTTCTTGGCTCTAATCATCCTGCTACTTCACAGTTGTGGCTCTTAATCTCTTTGCTTTCACCTCTAACGATTTGTCTTGTTCTGATGTTGCAGGTTGCTCATCACAGCTTATATGCTTTGCAGTGATGGTTAATTGTTTTCTCTCTTTTAATTGTGCTCAAATACCGAGCACCGTCTCACAGTCAGATACTTGTGGATGGGGAAACAAACATGTCTAAGCTGTGTGCACATATCCTATGAGCTAAATCATGTCTGTTTGGGTTAGTTGTGACTCACTAGTTATGTTCTGTGTGAGACTGAGAATGGCAGAGTTCATGATTTCTGTGACCTGACAGCTGTGACCCTCATCATATATAGTTTCTCTCATACAGTATCATGGAAGGCTAGCACATTATCAGACAGTCTTTCCTGGAAGGCACTCACTGGCCCAATCCGGATTCACAGACTCACAGACTTTGGTGCGCATACTCACAAAAGGGCTTAGGGTTGTCCCAATGTCAAATTTCAAAGGGATTGTGTTTGAGTACACATACCGAACCCTTTCCGTGAGTCTGCATCGATGCAGACTTCACCAAAGGGAATTACCCACAGTTTAAAGCGTTGTGACGTATACCACGGAGACCATAGGGAAAGCCGGAAATTACAAAGGTAAACAGCAGGACACACGACCACGGAACGGAACAGACCTGTTGTCCAGTTTGTAAAGCAAGAGCTGGAAAAAATTTGGAATCAGGCAGCCGTCTCCTGTACCTTGGCCGTGTGGAAAGCAACAAACATAAAATGAAAAGTCTCAAACCAGCAAGTGTCATCTACATCTTTGTTATTAAACGTTGCCTTGGTAACGTGATCTCGTGAAGTGCTGTCCCAATCCCATTTATACCTGTCTGAGCCCATGTGGCCTCACACTCTCACTCACTTAGCATCTGAGCTCAATTGAGTCAGTGAGTCTTTAGTCCTCAGGGCTCACTATGGGATCGGGCCATAGTGTTGCATTTGGTTGTTCACGCAAAACAGGTGCTGAACTATAGTGAACAAGGATTGGTTGATTGTTTGGTCCTTGCACTCACAGCTGTTTTTTGAAGCAATCATTCCTGATACCATCAATTATGCCCATTTCAATCAAACCTTTTTGGCAGTGCATTGCTTCCACAGTGCAATCACTTTTTATTTCCCCCTGTCTTCCCCCCTGGGCCTCCTTTCAACTGTCTGGAATGTTTTTCAATCACTGATGGAGACGGGGCCTTTATGGTTTTCATGGTAACTGGTATTTGGCTGTTTGGGCCCATGGATGGGTATATTTGGTATAAATCATGACACTATTGCTGTTTTATGAACCCTAATAGTATCAATGCACATATTACAGTCAGGGCATCTTTGGTCCATGTATCTCAAAAGCTACAAATCAGTATTGAATGAGGTGTTTTTATTGTCTGTGTAACGACCATGTCATTATTTATGACATATGTTATTTATATGAGGAAAAAGCTTGAAATATGATCTGTGCTATTTCCTGATGAGTCCCCAAATTCCACAAATAAAGCACACTTCTTAAAATAAAATCCTTGCCACTCTATTTCTATTTCTCTCCATTTTACAGCTTTTGCTGACTTGAGTGATTTATTCACAGTTCAAATTCAGTCTCATGGTGAAATGTGAATAACTTTGTGTCAGCAGGAAGCTGGTCACACCTGAATACACTTCTCTCCATCTCTGCCTATTGTTTACATCCTTATTTAACATGAGTAGAACTAAAGATGACCTCATTGGATGCTCTACAAAGAATAAGTATATTCTGAATAATGTAAACTTTATGTCAATAATCTTCCAGAATTTCAGTTGTTTTAGCTTGCAGACATATTAAGAACTTTTTTCTTCAGTGTACTTTGTGACAAGATACAGTGGTGTGAAAAAGTGTTTGCCCCCTTCCTCATTTCCTGTTCCTTTGCATGTTTGTCACACTTAAGTGTTTCGGAACATCAAACCAATTTAAACAATAGTCAAGGACAACACAAGTAAACACAAAATGCAATTTGTAAATGAAGGTGTTTATTATTAAAGGTGAAAAAAAATCCAAACCATCATGGCCCTGTGTGAAAAAGTGATTGCCCCCCTTGTTAAAACATACTATAACTGTGGTTGTCCACACCTGAGTTCAATTTCTCTAGCCACACCCAGGCTTGATTATTACCACACTTGTTCACAATCAAGGCATCACTTAAATAGGAGCTGCTTGACACAGTAAGGTCCACCAGAAGATCCTTAAAAGCTACATATCATGCCGAGACCCAAAGAAATTCAGGAACAATTGAGAAAGAAAGTAATTGAGATCTATCAGTCTAGAAAGGGTTATAAAGCCATTTCCAAAGCTTTGGGAATCCATCGAACCACAGTGAGAGCCATTATCCACAAATGGCGAAGACATGGAACAGTGGTGAACCTTCCCAGGAGTGGCCGGCCGCCCAAAATTACCCCAAGAGCGCAGCGACGACTCATCCAAGAGGTCACAAAAGACCCCACAACAACGTCCAAAGAACTGCAGGCCTCACTTGCCTCAGTTAAGGTCAGCGTTCATGCCTCCACCATCAGGAAAAGACTGGGCAAAAATGGCCTGCATGGCAGAGTTCCAAGGAGAAAACCACTGCTGAGCAAAAAGAACATCAAAGCTCGTCTCAATTTCTCCACAACACATCTTGATGATCCCCAAGACTTTTGGGACAACATTCTGTGGACCGATGAGACAAAAGTGGAACTCTTTGGAAGGTGTGTGTCCAAGTATATCTGGCGTAGAAGGAACACTGCATTTCATAAAAAGAACATTATACCAACAGTAAAATATGGTGGTGGTAGTGTGATGGTCTGGGGCTGTTTTGCTGCTTCAGGACCTGGAAGACTTGCCGTGATAAAAGGAACTATGAATTCTGCTGTCTACCAAGAGATCCTGAAGGAGAATGTCCGACCATCTGTTCGTGTAGTCAAGCTGAAACAAACTTGGGTTCTGCAGCAGGACAATGATCCTAAACACACCAGCAAGTCCACCACCGAATGGCTGAATAAAAACAAAATGAAGACTTTGGAGTGGCCTAGCCAAAGTCCTGACCTGAATCCTATTGAGATGTTGTGGTATGACCTTAAAAGGGCCGTTCATGCTTGAAAACCCTCTAATGTAACTGAATTAGGACAATTCTGCAAAGATGAGTGGGCCAAAATTGCTCCATGACGCTGTAAAATCCTCATTGCACATTATCGCAAACGCTTGGTTGCAGTTGTTGCTGCTAAGGGTGGCCCAACCAGTTATTAGGTTTAGGGGGCAATCACTTTTTCACACAGGGCCATGATGGTTTGGATTTTTTTTCACCTTTAATAATAAACACCTTCATTTACAAATTGCATTTTGTGTTTACTTGTGTTGTCCTTGACTATTGTTTAAATTGGTTTGATGTTCCGAAACACTTAAGTGTGACAAACATGCAAAGGAACAGGAAATGAGGAAGGGGGCAAACACTTTTTCACACCACTGTAAGTGTGTAGGTGTTGTTTGCCACAATGGTTCATTGAAGTAACTTAAAAATGGATAAGGTAGGGTATTTTAAGTAAAATAATATACTTTACATAGCACTTATCAAACCAAACATTAACCAACCTAAATCACAAAACAAGGCTGTAATAGAGAAGTATCTAGTGTAGGTGCTGTCAATGTTCTACATACTGTGTATCCAAATTAAATCCTGGTGTCAAATCACAAAGATGGGAATGTCATTAGTTTGCAGGAATTCGACAAATAAGAATTGTAACCTGATGATTTTGCTACAGTATTTGAAATGTTGAGGGTTCACCAAAGTTACTACACTTCATCCTGAGGGGAATGTGAATATCCACACCAAATTTCATTGCAATCCCTCCAATAGTTGTTGAGATATTCCCCTCATGATGGTTCTAGCAAAAACATCAGGGGATCACCAAAGACAGTAGAATTTATCCTCTGGGGACCATGAATAAACGCACAATATCTCAGCAATAGCCGTTGAGAGTCTGTCTGTGTTCAGTTTGGCTCAAGGTGTTCAAATAATCACCCGTCTATAGACTATGCTACTAATGCTACGGAGCCAAAATACTGGTTGACATAAGCCAGTCAGGCAAGTCTGAATATTCAAATAGTTACTGTATGCATCACTGCCAGTTCCCCAGTTTTAAATCTAGACATAGAAAATAGAAAAAATGAATTTAGACTATTTTTACTGAAAAAAAAGAAATATTCCCCTCTAGGAAGGTTTTTATAAAGACATTGCTGATCTGAAATAACTGCAGTAACATGTTGAAGAATCTGATCACAATGGCTGTGTCTCAAACCGCCTACTTGCACACTTCAAACACTTAGTTTTAGGTATATAATGTAGATAATGCGAGAAGGCAGTAAGCACTGAAACCCCCTAAAAACGGTCAAAAGGTTCAGTGTGGAACGATGGTCACTACGTGCACTAAACCTGCGCCATCTTGACTACAAAGGGGAAAGAGGAGGTACTAGGGACGTCGACCAGCAGCTGGCTGGACGAACGCGTCACGTGGGTCTGGCTTCTCCCGGATTTCACAACCAAGCTCAATGGTGGCCAGATGTTCGTTCGAAATACGATCTTGAATTTTAAGGAAATAGTTCACCAAATTGTGTTTCTGAATACATTTTAAGTGACAATCAGGCCATACAGTTGCTGAATCTGTCTTTTTTTAATTGACAAAGGTCAGTTTAATAGATTTTCATCAGAGATCATTAGAGGTGGCGAGCTGAGCCGACCGCTCGTCATTTCTGGTAAGTGTTTAAACGTAAGTGTTTCTTTTGGGACAATACTAACCATCGAAAGTGGGCACAACAGCAGTAAGTGGTCAGTGCACATTAGCAGTGTACTGACGGAAGTATGCGGAATGAGACAGCCATTGACTTTGCCTTTGGCTTTTAGTGTACTCCAAAGGAAAACTGATTCAAAGATAAAGCACTGGAGGGAAGTGTAAGAGAAGTTGCCTGCCCTTCTTTATCCCTAGAGAGATTCTGTAAGACATCAGAATCAGCAGGTCAACTTGGCTTCTTTTCTTTGATAGACAGTCTGATGCAATCTTATCAAAATGGGCACACACATGGAACAAAGTCCATAGGTTTGTTTTTTAAACGATCAAGCGCTATGTATTTCTCTTTAACCTGCAGCTACAAGTTGGATGTTCAACAAAACACAGAACAAAGTACAAAGAGGAAATTAGGACAGTGAAGCAGTTTAGTGACACATAAACTACAGAGCCAGTTTTCAGAAGACACGTGACACGATAATCCTCCAGCCTGTTGACTCCAGTCTAGATGTGCTCATCAAGAGCAGCAAATCATTTTCTTTTAGCTTTTGGAGGATCTGATGAAGTGTTTGGTCATTACAAATATGTAGGAGGATACATTTCAATATTTCATATATTGGAGGGGAGATGATCCCACTGTTGTGATTAAGCTCTTGCTGCAGAGCTGTCATATTTTCACCAGGTAAAGCAGAGACTTTAGAAGTGTCAGCCAGGGTCTAATTTCGCCTCCTGTTGGAGAGGAAAGAAAGATACAGTACTTTCAGTCCTCTCTCTTTTCATCAATGCAATGGCCGGCCTGTCAGCAGGATACGGGACAAATCAATATGTGCCTTTACATGACAACTCTTTGATGAGCTGAGGTTTTCTAAACCTCTTTCAGTTCTCTTAAGCATGGGCTTGATGGACCGGCTCTTAAAGTAGCCAGCTTTTGAGTTAATTTAATTTTTTGAGCTGAAGCAACACAAATGTTTACTAAAGACATTTATTAAAAGGAGCTAATTTTTCACGTCCTATGCAAGTCCATCATTGTCATTGTTACACTTAAGGTGTTAAATTGTGCCCATTTATTAGTGATACAAAGGAAAGTCCTTTGTTTATTTACTTTCCTTTCTCCAGTTTTTCCTGTTTGTGTGGGTGTTTGTCCAGGTGTGGACAACCCTGAGCACCTATGCACAGCCCTGGCTCTGATCTGTTATCTATCTATTCTCCCCAAGAACTTTCATCCTTCCTCCTTTATCATTCACACCAAGCATCACTCCTTTGTATCTATTTTTTGCATTCTACTGTACACTTACATCTCAAGATGTTTCCCAGTGGATGAATTATATGCTATTTGACCCAGTCTCAAATGTATTCTCCCCAGTACAAATACACTAGTAAATATCATGTTTGTTATTAGACAAATCATAGCACAGCCTATATGGAGCAACAGCAGTAGGCAGTAGGAAACTGGTTGTAGAGGAGACTCAGAGGCAAACTGGGGGCAGTGTGGGGTATGAAAACAGGCTGGATTCAATTAACGCATGAAACAACTTATAATGTGTTTCAGTATGCCCAGCAAATTACTAAATAGACAGGTCACAATCCAACATGTTTAGGTATAACTGTGTTTAGCAACATCCATTGAGAGCAAGCACTAAAGTTGTGTTACTTTCACAAGAAGTAAAGTCACTGGATTCATAAAGCAAATAAGATAGGATTTAGTTTGCAAGCAAATTTTGATGCATGATACAGGATAGGCTAAAGGCACGGAGGAACTGCAAAGAAATGTGAGTAGATAACAGTAAACAGACCATAGTCTTTTAGGAGATAACTACACTAGTCAAAGCCAGATCTTGTGTTGTGGTCCGATATAGGCCTGGAGTGTGTTACAGTGTGGAAAAAGAAATGAAAAGAAAAAGCTCCAATATACAGTTGGCAGCAGAGACAGCTGAGGATGGATGGAAACCTAATGTCCACCCATGTGTTGGTGATAGCAACAGGCTGGCTAGCTTGACATGATGTGTAGTTAGTTAGCATGCTGTTAGCTGGTGATATTGTGGACAAAAGTGAGTATAATCTGCTACAGAGGGTTGAGTTTATGCAGTGATAGTGGTTGGACAACTGAGAAGGCCATGGCATTCAGATGAAGATGCCTATAAACCCAGTTCGGCCCCTCTTGATTAAACTGAGCAGCTCCAATGTAGACACAAGGCTGGGTCATGCCACTGAGTGGGCTATCTTTACTTGGATGAGAGTAGACGTTCATTGCATTGCTGAGGCAGTATTATAGTTTATTCTAGTAGTGCCTTCCTTTCCTGCACTCATTTTCTCTCTAAGCTTGTTTGTCTGTTGACAGTTCAACCTTTTAGCAGATAATAGCTGTTTGATTTTGAAATGATGTATTATTGTTTTGCCTGTGTGAGTGTGTGTTAACAAGACTGCAGCTATGCGGCTCTGTAGAGGCAGGGTCAAGCCGCAGAGTATCTGCTCTTTGTTGAGTGAGAGTAAGAGTTAAAGGCAGCTTAAAAGGCACGTTAGGTCAGTGTATGGTGACACTATGATGCTATAAATTAAAAGCACTAAAAAGTTAATATACTTGCTAATAATGTTTGCCTTTTTACATTTTGGCCTTTTTTGTGTGAGGTATTGCATAGGGTATGGTCCGTTCATGCCACCTTGGAATATCAGGGGACGCCCCGTGATTACGTTGTTTTTCCGACTGCCAGCCTTCACATGATCGGGATGCGTGTTCTTGTTTTCTGTTATATTTGCGTTTGGCATAAAAACTTGTTGCATTATTGCCATCAACTGTTGGGCGTAGCACAGAGCATCAGGTGGGTGAAAACATGAAAGCCTCAATGACAAAGGACACCCCAAAGCTCTTCAATTACGCATTACTTTCCTCACTACAGTTTGTACAAGAGCTCAAAACACAGGCCACCTTGACATGAATTGGTTTACTTGTTACTGCCAATGGCACACAACTTGTATAACTAATTTAAGTTACTCTGTTGAAACCAATGGATGACTACAGCCTAAATCGATGGCACATTGTGAACGTTGGTAAAATTTATTACATACGTACATGCGTGAATTTTCTAATGGGAAAAGTTCCTAACCATTCAAATACATTTGAACAATCGTTGGCCGTGTTTCTGTACGTCAGTTGTCAACAACACGTCACCAACTGGGAAACTCTGTTGTTGTGACGTCTGCTGTGAAGTGAATGATGACATTTTTACTGGAAAAAATGGTAGAACAGTTACTGTAGTGATACTACTGCCAACTCAAGGGAAATATTGTGATCATGATTTACCCTGTGATTCACAGATCTGCAACTGCACCATTAAAAATATCTCATTTAACACTGCTGGCAAAACAAAAATGTCCTTGTCTCTGTGCATGCTACAGTATGTTAGATTGTCAATGGATGGAGAGGAGAAGCTAGCCCAAATCAGCAATGAAAGTATTCAAGTTTTACACAGAGCAGTTGTATTTCTTAAGGATGAAAAATCATGTAAATAGTAAATGCAGCCATGTGCAAGTAGTCATATTTATCATAAAGGGTGAAGAGTGTGTTTATCCAGAGGAAACTGTATAGCCCTGAATTTATACCAGATGTGCTATATATCACATACATGTCGGTGTTGTAGGAGAGACTCTGATCAATTACACCTGCATTCATTGGTTTCAAAGGTTCAAACACTATTGATGTTTTCCAAATTTACAATCTTGTTTGTACATCAAGTCAGCTGAAGCCACAGTCAACACCTGGAGCAACACCTTTCATTTTAAACCTGAGTTCGGTAGAATTAATTGTTTTTTTAATTAAGGTATTAGCATATCTTCTAGCTGAGACCTGTTCAGACCTTATATAAAGGCTTCCATTTGCTTACACATTTTTATTCCATATATAACACCCCTGGAACATCATTTAGCTTGTGAAACATTCATGTTTCACACATCATATAAAATCAGATTTGGCTGGGTTGTCGAAACTGGAAGATAAAAAGCCTTCTAATGTGAATAAAGAATATGTTTGGGTTAATGATTTTCTCCTGCTTGGAACAAATACACGAAAGGTTCTAAATATATCTCTTGGCTGAGGTAAAGAGGAAATGTAATTATACTAGAAAGAAGGGACACCATTGTTTCCATTAGAAAAGCTGGAAGCTTAGGTGCTAAATATTTAGTTGGATCCCATGTAGAAGCACAATGTGCCAACGCCTCGGAGAGCTCTTTCATATCAAAAGATTTTTTTTCATTTGCTTAATCAATTTTAATGTACCCATGTATGCAATCTGTATGCAGTGATTAGGATACAGATTTCCAAAGTGCTTTTCTAACAGACATCACCTCAAGTGTGTATCACAAAGACATTGCCCTGTTTCTGTTTCTTTTTCTCTGGAAGTTATTAGTGAAAAGGTAACCCAGTTTGTGTCCTGAGTATTATTGGATTAGTGGGTTCTCTAGTTCTCTCCAGGATGGGACAGAGAAAATAAAGATTAAGTAAAGGAAGGAAATTATTAACTGGCTGTGTGTTTGTCTGGTCTGGTGGAGGCTAGGTCAATAAGCATACATACAGTGGAGGGGAGCGAGGGACCGCATCAACCTAATACTTGAACTTTGTCTCCTTCTACTTTGGAGCAACTGTTGGGCTACAGCTGAGCCTCATGGGAGAGTCCCACTGATAAATAAACAGCCAAACCACAGCTGACCGCTGCTCATCATGCACCCTCCACCTCCCCAACCCCCATCTTTGTGCTTACATGCTTTCATGAGGCACGGGAAGATGAAGAGGATACAATTTTATACATTTCTAAGGCCATATGTGTAGCACAGGCCAGAGATATCTCACACTTTAAAAAAATCCTGGAATATAAGGACGTGAAGTGAGATGAAGCACAGCAAAATAATTTAAGATTAATGCCTAAAGGGCTGTCTGACATAATTGGCTGAAGAGGTGGCATGTATGTAAGGAAGCTGATAACAAAGACCTTAGTGTTGCCAAGGTACACTAAGGCATTTAGTATGTTGAGTTGATCTGCAGCTTCTCCTAATGGATGTTAAAGGAGAATGATTTGTATTCTTCTGGAAAAGGGCAACAAGACAAAAATCTTTTGGACCTCATAGTCAGCCTGTCGTCCGTGATTAAATTGAGCGGCCTTGACCGAGAACAATTATTTTCTTGTTTTACAGGAAATGTTTCTCCTACGACAAAAGATAGGTTTAATAGTTCCCTCTTGTGATCCACAATAATTTAACACCCGATTGATTGCTGCAGGTTGGGGGTGGAAGAAGAGTGTTATTATTTGACAGGTTTGAGTGTGGGTGAAGACAAAGCACATATGCCTCCCACACACCAGTCCTTTTCTTGGTGCCCATATTTTCTTGTTTATTGCTCAAATCACATACAGCACATGTGCCCGTTTCTGTGTCTGAAACCTAAAAATGGTACATTTAGAAAAATGTTACAATAAACCAAATGAAAGTGAAAACATTATAGCTTTAAACCCTTTATGTCTTTTCGCCCCATAATAAATTTTGTCAGTACTGGACATTGGTAATATGATTTGCGTGCACGCTCCACCATCTACACTTCACTCTTTGGATGTTTTGGCCACACTCTCTGTCAGTTAGAAGAGACGTGCTACAGCAATACCAGGAAAACAGGCCATCTATCTTGCCTCTCTTCTACAGTACAGGAGTGTCTGATTTTGGAGGTTCACACATAGGGCACCCATGCAAAAGAAAGCAAATTGCTCTCATCTGACCACCCTGGGAAAATGAAGTGTGAATAAATAAATGTGCTCTCCCTCATAATGTGCCCACATATCTTTTATCACATAAGTCTACCCAACCTCCACCCACTAAGATCATGGCTCCCTTCATCGTTTCTCATGACCAATGTCCCGATAAACCGCTGAAGGGTGAATGTCATAATCATGCAGGTGGGCGAAAATGCCACTAAAACATGACCACGGGCGTGATTTAAAATGGTCTCCAACATCCTTTGATAGGTTATTCCCATGACTGAGATTATCAATTAACAACAAGACCGGTCTGTTGTGTAAAAATAGAAAGGTAGAAAAGTATGTATGAATTACTTGAAGTGGACTTGCTTGGTAATGCTTAGGTTTGGCTATATTATTATTACTTGGAGATATTCCTGTAATATCACACGAAGCTCCTTGACTTAGGAAAATTGATTTATACCAAATAAGGGTTTGTTTGGATTTACCGCTCAGATTCCTTTTTTATTGTTAGCAATATGATTTTCAGTGAGGCCAACATCTGATTTACAGTCTAAAGTCTCTTTTTTTCACTGACCTACATGTGTTAAATAACAACAATGACGACAAAAAGCCACTGAAGCTCAAATTAAATGTTGAGCATGGAGTAACATGTCGCAATGTTGTTAAACAGCTGCCGGGTGTATTGTGTGAAATATTGTCTCACCTAATATAAAATTGAAATGTCATCCAACCACTTCATTTGTTCAAGTCTTGAACTATTTTACTGTTGCAGCGACATTCACCAGACATCTTTTTTTTGCAGGCCATTAAACATTATACATTGAAGCAACATTCCTAATAATTATACACCTCATTGTTGCTACACTGACCCCCTTTACCACAGATGTCCTCAGTCTGAGCAAAGAGTCACAAAGTTCTAATAAGAGAAATGTGATGCTGTCGCTGACAGTCTCAATATATATCATACAGGACAATATGAAAGCAGCCTAAATTAAAATACAAAATTAGGATTTGGTCATGGTGTCAAAGTAGATTTGAGTCATATAGAACCTGCAGTTCGGATTTACAGTATAGCCTGGGTGGTGTTTTTCAGAGAACTGTGTGTACAGTAAATTACTTATTAGCTGTTTTACTCAATGTGTTGCTACTCCATCCTACTCCATGTTGCCAACCTCCATGCACCTTTCCCCTCCCACACCTTTCATTTCACTTCTGCCAACAATCCGCAGAGGTCCTTTCTCCAACACTAATACGGCACCTCTGTTTAAAGCTGAGGCGCTTGTTTTATTAGCACATACATGAGTATCCTTGATGCTACTGCAAAAGCAATTAAAAACAAATAACCTTGCCTTTTTCCACTCTGAAGACAGAGTGTGGAAATAGAGGGCTGTTAACTGCAACTGTTCTGCAATATTAAGAAAGGCTTTAAGTTGAAATACGGGGCAGATATAAAGGAAGCAGGTGCAGCTTATTCCACCGACTGTTCTCTGAGTAGATAGGAAAACAAAAGAAAGAACAAAGACCATTCTCTGACTTCAACACACACACACACACACACACACACACACACATATATATAAATACACACACACACACACACACACACACACACACACTTCTGTTTACATGCTGAGGTGCTTCATTGGAGTGGCTAAAATTAAGATCATGAATAACTATGCAATTAATCTAAATATACACAGGTATGCACATTAATATATACTCAGGTATGTACAGTACAGGTGTTTAACACCTTAGG
This sequence comes from Percina caprodes, assembly GCA_013375575.1. NCBI lineage: Eukaryota > Metazoa > Chordata > Actinopteri > Perciformes > Percidae > Percina > Percina caprodes. The sequence goes on along the minus strand of JABXJD010000001.1, from coordinate 13,062,906 downwards.
GCTATTGTATGTTTTTGATAGGGATTATCACATTCAAGCCATTACATTTGCAAATTTCTTTTACTCATGTGCTCAAAGCAATTTTCCTGCATTAAATCTTACATTACGTACAAAATACATTTATATAAATGATTCATAGGTTTCAGTAATGTGGTATTGCCATAAAAAGTATTGATAGGGGACTGTTCGTTTTTTAATGAAGGAACTACTGGAGGAGTTTTGGGATCTTTAGTCAAAATAGACTTGACCCTCCCTTTGCCATTACTACATTTTACTATGACCCTCCAAAATGTTTGGGAAAAAGACATGACCCTTTCCAACAATTTATTTATGGCTTCTATACTGTTTGTGCTTGGCAAAGATGTACAGATAGCCACTGTTTGTTTTTACAATCATGACTTAACCTCTGATTTTTCATTTTACACATCACACTCCACCAAGATGGTGGCCATTTCAATAGATTTACTCACTAACATTGTTGTGGAAACACAATAAGCATGGAATCTAAATGCACACTTTCTGCAATACTGCATTACTTCAAATACTAAGGTACTTCTCTAGTATTCACTTGAAATAAGACAACATTGAACATTGAGACAATTCAACAAAGCACACTGGGTAATAACAGATTGAACACATGAACTGGTTGCTATGGACTTATCACTAGGCTTCCTCAGTCATTGTATATTTTAGCATAGGTAAAGCTGCCGAAGCTGAACAATGTCCAATTTAATCCACTGCTTGCCTGTTTGTCTATATATTAAAACTGGTATCCCATATTTGGAATTCAGTATGCAGTCCTGGAACCATTCTCTTTAGATTGCTTGTCTCTTGAAAAATGACACAAACAGTTTGAAGGCAAAATCTATATCCAACATGGCTTGTCTTCATAGGGTACCAGCAACGCCTCCAATACTCTCTGGACTCCTAATTGTGGGGCGTCAATAAAAAAAAAAATCTATTTTCTTCAATGTTTCTTTAATGTTTCCTAACCCGACAGGGTGGAGAATGGTGCAAGTTTTGTTGGGTCAGACCCATCTACTAGCAATGCGATGTTGTTGGGTGACCCTTCACTATTTTACTCCGGTGGTCCATTCCATAAATACTGAATGGTCCCTAATGGATGCCCTTTAAGTTCAGTTTGTAACACAATCCTCCTCTGCTGCATCATGTTGTCAATTTTAGTTTACAGGCGCAACTCATCCAGTGAAACAAATTTACACCACAAGAGGTGATACATTTACACAGACTATACAGTACGTCATGGTTTGGTCAGAGAAAGGCCTTATGTACAACAATAACAACGAACAATACATTCCTGGGACATTTCCAGCCTATGCATACAACTGATTAGCAAGTGTAACTATACAACATGCACTATAGTGTAACCTTACAACAATTAACCAGAAACAAGGAAAAAACTCACAACACAAAAATGACAAACAGTAAACAAAAAGAATAAACAAAAAGAGCTACTGTATTGCAATGCTAAATAAATAAAATTGTCTGTGTACATAACAGCAGAATAAAGCATGTAACTGGACAGCAAAGTTTGTTACTGTACTCACCTGTGTGAATGTCACTTTGTCTTGTGCACTGCAAAGTCCTTTATAATCTACTTTGCTGCTTGTTAATTCCCAATGCTTTATAACCAGTCCACTCTGCCTTTCTGTACTACATCGTGCTCCTCAAATTTAAAAGCTTTTGAGCAGAATGAAGCCCAACATTCACAGCTATGACAGGGAATATTATCACAAACAGCTGAAAGGCTGTGCACACCTCACTGAAGGTCCTAAGCTCTACTTTCCTAAGTCACAGCATGAGAATCCACCATGTACATTTTAGCATAGACACAGCTTGCAGCTGTTTAACTGTGCATCATGGGTGTGTTTGATTTGGCTGACTTGGCATGTTTGCTGGGTTGTTCTTTCAATCAACAATTGATTAATGTAGATGCAACTCTTTAACCTATCTTTACCATAACCCATAATAATCCTTAATAGTAGTGCATTGTAGTGCATTTAGTTAGTCATGTATTTTACTTCCCTGCACTGCAGCTGGATTCCCACAAAACTTTTCAAGTCGTTAGTATAAGTCGGTTAGTATTTTACATGACTGTTACTGCAAAGTGTTTACTGTGAATACCAGGTACAAGGTGTAGATTCAGATTATTAATACAAAATATAAATGTAACAAATATTTTACGATGTAGGCCCACTATTATGGATAAAGCTACCTGGTCGAATATAAAGTAATAGAAATAGCCCCCCATTTAACAGCTGCAACATAAGTGTGATGTACACATTCATTCATAAAAGATGATGATAACCAAGTGATTTAGCCTAAATGATTCTGAAATTGGCCATTCTGCATGAGTACTTTTGGTACTTCAAGTATATTTTGATGCTGTACGTTCCCTGTGGTATTGATACTTTTACTTAATTAAAATTAAATTTGAGTTCTTTCATAACTGCCTGTGAATCCAGGCATATTAATTTTGAAACTAGCGTTTCATTGTTGACCACATTGCCGGTCTGCTGAAAGTTCATGTATTACGGTAGAAAGAATCCACATGTGCGCTTTGGTGTGAGCGCAGGTTATTACGGTAATATCCAGCTCCTGTAGATTGTTTGGTGCTCCGGGGTTTGAAAGCACGGAGCGCTGTGATGAGCCTGCACACTATCTAAACTGCTTCCTCACTGTAACAACGGCTAACGTTACTCTCTGAAGCAAAATCTGGAGACCACTCCGCCTCCCGCTGTAAGTTACACACGTATTACGTGCTTTTAATATCTTTCATGTTGTCACACAAACTACAATTTTACTTGAACATGCTTCAAGCTATGTTTTGTTCTGTCAATTATGTGAATTTTTGGTAACGTTAACATTACAAAAGCTGGGGAAGCGTTGTTGAGCCTCGTGTCAAATAAGACGTTTTTTTTAGCCTCCGTATCAACATCATACAACGTGAGGAAAACCGCGTATCTGCTCTTTTGTTATCGTTTAGCTTCATAACTGTATTAACAGCTGAGCTGCACCCCACCCGTCCTGTTAGTTATTAGCAGCCATAACGTTATTTATATTACGTTAACTACTTCGTCACCTTAATTGTTCCCAAAGCTGAGCTTTGACGTTTTTAATTATTTAATGAATGCATTGTAGCGTCTATGCTTTAATAGAAAATAGGTTAACGCGTTGAATAAGTTTTCAAAAGGAGCTGGCAGAGTGCTTAAAAGGTGAATGTGGATTAACCGATGTAGAAAGGCAGTGAGAGCCAAGATGTCTGCGCATTTCAGTGATAGAAATTGCCTAATTGGAACAGCACTTAAAATGACTTCATGAAAAAAGCCAATACAGCTGTGTTCATTACAAGGAAGAGGGAGACATACACAGTAGTGTGCTGTGATGTTTATACAAATGAAAAGAGTTTGCGTCAGTGTACACCGTTCAAATACTTTCGTCCTGAAATTGTAATTGAGATTATTGCATGATGAAATGAGACTGCAAAGAGCTGCTCTCCTTTCTTGGGAGACATAGATCATTCAGTGTAAAAGTTTTGGTAACACTTAACTGTTGAGGTTTGTGTTTGGTGTGTCAAGACATGCCCTTAGTGCAGTTCAGCAATGCTGCCTGACACATCAGTGTTGAGAACTGAGCTGTTTCTTTCTGTTGAGCAGTCTGCAGGGAAAGTCTCAGTCATTCCCTATGATGATTCTTCTTCATGACTGACTGACTGAAATATAAGTTTAATGTTTTTTTCAAACCACCAACTACTGGATTTAAGTATTTTAGAGGGAATGACAAATAATGAACAGTTGTATTTTTCCTTCAAAATGACACAGCTGCTTAATGCCCACCTTTTGTAATGCTTCAGGCATTTAAACACACAACAAAAGCTAACCCAAGATACTGGCTTGGGACAAACAGAAGACCATAACATGCGGGATGTGACATGGTGGCTGTTATATTCCTTTTATCTTAAAATTAAAAAAACGTGGTGTTTGACAGATGAGTGATATTGGCCGGCATGAAGTCTTTTAACTTTCTTATTTGGTTTGTCTTTTTCCTGAATCAAGCCTAAAGTCTTATTTCCATGGCAGCAGTCGCAGTTTTTCTCTAATTGCCTTGTGATCAAGAATCAACATGTTATCCTGGCTCTGTGGGCGGGCAGGGGATTCTAATTGGCTGAGAAAATAGGAAAGATGAAACAGGGCTTCCTTCTCTGTTCTTTGTGCTCATTGTGACAAAGTTCAGCTTTATGGAAAAAAAATGAATGTGGAGTGGGCAGCAATGGGAGTCTGGTGAATGTTACTTATTGTGTCTGTGCTGATGTAGCCATCTGCAATGCGTCTGCCTGAGGTAAGTGTTCTTTATTTCTTCTTTTTTTTTAATTTTATTTATGACATTTTTCCTTTTTACAACATAAAACAAACAGACATGACGGAATAAAATGAAAACTAATTCACAGAAAAAGTGCACATGTATGTACATATCTGTAAAATCACTGAAATGTCCACAAGTGGATTGAGAGAGAGAAATATAGTCCATAGAGCCAAGACCAAGTGAGGTGGGAAGCCCAAGACAAAGGTTAAAAAAATCCTGGCAGATTAAAACAAAATACAGTACAGTAAAGTTAGTTCCCAGGTTGACACCTCTCTCTCCTAATATGTTTAATAAAGGCCCCCCAGATCTTAAGAAACTTAGGTTTGGCATTGGAGAGAGTATACCGAATTTCTTTAAGGTATCAAAAAAACCATGTCAAGATGACTCTTTTTGCTATGACCATACCAAACATGAGGGCTTGTTGTAATGCGGGGGGGAAGAGTGAAAGAGTAGAAGGAGCAACCCGATAAGACAAAGACTGTCAGGGATTAGCTGCCTGCTTTATGTGTAAAACTCATGAGCATAGGGCAAAACCAGAAAAGACTTAGGTAGCAGGGACAGAAACAAATATTCTGTTCAGTTTATCTTTTTACAAAAGCAGTCTATTAGATAATGTCACTGTCAACACCGTGACACCCTTACTGAAAACAGAAGTGGCTCGGGTAAATGGGTCAGATCTGGCCTGGTAATGACCTTTTTAGACTGTTTTTTTTCCATGAGTGATTGTTGTGACTGCACGGGTCTCCTCAGCCAACCTTTTAAAAGCTTTTCTTTGTTGCAAGTTTTTCTCACTAATGGCTCTCCGCAAGGCTCTCTGTGTCACCTAGAGGTGGTACAAATTAGATGTAGGGCTGGGCAATCGTAGAAAGTCAAATATCACTATTTTTATACAAATTCCTCAATATTGATACGGCAATGATACTGTAGTGTTGACTATTGGTGCTTTCACAAAATATTTACACTTTGAGATTTTTGATAAATAATCATCAGTAATGTGGATATAATGACTAAGTGGGTAAAGGCAAATAATACTAGAATAGTCTGGTAAGTTCAGAAAATGACAACTTTACTGTAATGCAACCATTTAACTTCAATTTGACTTTAAAACCAGGAAAAGACAACACGTATACCATATGACGATATCCAAAATTTAAGACGATATCTAGTCTCATATCACAAGAGCTAGCTATCTAGCCATCCATCCATCCATCCATCCATCCAGAGGTGTTTGAATGCTCAGCAGTTATTTTAATTCACTATATAGTCTACTATGAAATACCTATCTTGTTTTCCCAGGGGAGAAGCAGGAGAACTTGTTTGGTCATTCCCCATATAGTTCACTATTTAATAAACATCGTAGGGAATAGTTGGTGAGTGAGTGGTGAGGAACAAGATCAAATAAATGCAAAAAAAAGCAAACGTTAAGGCTGTGTGGAAGCACTGTCAAAAAACAGCAATATTTAACGATACCGATCCTAGGTATGTGTCTGCTCCATGCTCAGGCACTGGCAGCAAGACTGTTTAGCATGCAGAGCTTTCGCCATAGTGTATGTAATGGCGTTTTTCCACTGATGGTAACAGCTCGACTCGGCTCTACTCGACTCGACGCACTCTGCGTCCGTTTTCCATTGCAGATTGAGTAACGCCTCAGCGTGGCTGGTTACCATAGCTACGCAACCGGTAACTGCCATGATGTAATTTTCAACGCGACTCACAACAGCACGTTGGAGGTTTTTGTTTTAATTCTCGGTCAGAAGAAAAATTGTTTCGAAAGCAGCTGAAGGAAGCAACAAATCACTGCTGGAAAAAAACAGGAGTTTGGGAATTCCGACGGAGTTCAGACGTCTTCATGACCATTGTTTGCCGACACAAAAGGGTAAGTTAGGTTTCCTGGTAACGTTAGCTAACATTTGCATGTGTTCAGGGTCACAGTCAGTATTTACTATACGCTATATAAAAGTACATTAACTTTAGCAACCATGATTACACACCAAAATATGTCTGCTGTGTACTGTGTGTGTTTCAGATCCTTCACGCTTTGCAAACCGTCTGTTTGGGCGTTCGATGTCCGACGGGTGAAATCTCTGCTTCTGACCTGCTTTGTAAAATGTTTATGAGAGTCATGGAGAGACTTATGACGATGACTGGGATGCATCACGGACAGCAGAGCCGGGGGGGGACACTGTCACAGGGTGCAGAGGAAGAAAACCGGGATGTACGGGAGGGTTTGATGCGCTACTTGAATAGCCAAATAAAGTATTTTCTTTGATATATTGTCTTGTTTTTTTTAAAAAGTAACAGTGTGCAATATTGGAAACGACATGCAAAATAATAGCCCTTAATATTGAATAGTGAGAATAGAAAAGTGAGAATAGTGCAGAGAGTAGATAATCGGTGTCTGGCTAGATTTTTTTTTATTTATATTTTTTTAAATGGCACGGTTGTTCCGGTCATAAGTGACGGTCCTCCGACAAACCAGCAGTCTGCAGGTTTTCACGTCACCTTTTGGTATCACCTCAGCTCGCTTGGAACCTCGACTGAGGTAGTACTAAAAAAAGTACCTGGTAGCAGGTCCCAGGGACTTTTTTTCGTAATGGAAAACCAAAAAAAGCGAGTAGAGTCGAGTCGATACCACGCAGTGGAAAAACGCCATAAGTGGCCTGGTGTTTATAGTTTGTGTGTGTGGTAGAGGAGAAGTGAGAGAGTGACTGTGATTTGCTTCAGAGCGAGTACTGACTCAAACAAGGAACAAAGTGTCTCCCCTGTGCTTTCTGACCAAGGTGAGACATCTGTAGCAGGAAAAGTTGACCCTCTCCTTAATTTCATGTTTATGTAGAAAGAGAACCAGGAAATGAGTCCGGGGGTGCAGCGCTATCAAGCCACACCCGAGAGATGTGCATCGGTGCGATGTGTAATTACATTTTTTTTGAGAGGGTCCGGTGTAGACGCAGAGTGGTCTGCGGGGGTATGTTTGCTATTCGATGCAGAAGCATAAAATGGCCTTAACTCTCACTCCAACAGTATTACCGCTTGCTTGGCTTGCATGACACTGACATCATCAGTCTCAGTCAACGCACCTGCCATTCTCACTACACTACAGCAGTCTTTAATTGCTTTTTAAAAAATTTGACAGAATCCACACAATGTAGACAGGGAGACAAGTCAATCCACAGCCTAGGAGCCACTGCTTGGAATAATCGGTCTGCTCTAGTTTCAAACTGAGTGCAGGGAACCATTAATAGTCTCTGACCTAATGACCTCAGACTACGAGTGGGAGTATGAAGCTTATATCGAGTCAGAGATGTATGGAGGAACTTGACCGTGCAGGGCTCTAAAAGTAAGCACCAGGATTTTAGATTGAATTTTATACTGGACTGGTAACCAGTGAAATGCTGCTAAAACAGGCGTGATGTGCTCTTTTGTTAATGTGAGTTAAAAGCCTTGCAGCAGAGTTCTGAACAGCCTGGAGACAGTAAAGCTCCTTCTTACTCAAACAAGTAAAAAGACTGTTGCAGTAATCTAAATGTGAAGAAATGAAAGCATGAATGATCATCTCTAACTCCCCCTTAGTCACAAGTGTTCTTAATTTGGAAATATTCCTTAGTTGGAAGAAACAGTTCCTAACTAATTGTTTAGAGTGGAGTTCTAAGGACTTCGCTGAACCAAAAACAACACCTAAGCTCCTGAGGCTCGGCTGGACGTCACCAGTGTGCCGTTTTATCTGAGGGATTTGACTTTCAGGGGCAATAATTTGTGTTTCTGTTTTTATCTGAGTTCAGAAGAAAAAGGTTGTCACATAACCACTGTTTGATACTAGTCAAACTGTTGAGTAAAGAAAGTTTAGAGAACTCAGTATCTTTTAAACAAGCAGTACAGTTGGATATCATACAATATCAGTGTTGAAATAAATATTTTAAGATTGTAGTTTGTTGTAATTGATTTTTTTCTTCTTTGAAAATCAAAGAAAAATTGTAAAAGCACATTTTTGACTATTTACTTCATGCATTGGTGAAAAAATTGGAAAATAAATTGGGAAAAATGCATTCATTTGCTTTGGCTTCGGCCAAGAATTTTCATTTTGGTGCATCCATAATTTTCACTGCAGAGTTACCGTTGGTGGAAATATAACTATTTATCACAAAACCAAGAAAAAAACCCATTTTTTTAATGATTTCTTTATTTTTTTATTTGATGTGATGACAAGACACATTATTTACTAACCAACTTATAAGCATTAAAACAAACCGTGTGTCGTGTCCCAGTGCACTCCACCAGACCAGAGTTAACCTGGTCTCATTGGAGCTGGGCTGTAAAATTATTCATGGAGAGTGTTGCAGTATTTTCTATGGAGAATGTTTTGGGTCTCTGTATTTTTTTTATTTATTTTTTTTGTGTGTAGAAGCTCTGAGGGAGGCAGCATCACCAAATACAATCCTGGGCAGTCCCTTAGGTCCTTCACACACTCGTGGCATGCTGGGTAGCCAAAGCAGATGGTGAACCCTTTCTTGTTTTAACACCTCAGTGATTAATTTATGCTTCTGTTCACAAAACAGTCCACTAGTGACACAAAAAACTGTAGGTATTGGAATTTTAGATTATAAAGGTAGTGTGTGTGAGGGTAGTATTTGATACTGATTTAGGCACTTGTCCCTGGTAGATCAGATACAGTGTGACAAAGTGATTTCTATATTTGCCTCAAGAATTTCTGATAGAAAATGGGAAGGTTGTGCTTTTTTTTAATTTATTTTTTAATATACACAATCACAGCTCTCAATGTGAATCTCTTCTACTAGCGTTTTGGTAATTGTTGCTTCAGATGCGTTCTTAAAAAAAGCAAGGAACACGATTTACCCCATCAAAATGGTGGTTAGCTATATTTAGTTCATCTGTCTGCACACACTTCTGGTTTGTCTCCAGGGACTAATGTGTACCAGCAATATATTTTGGCCAATAAGCATGGCTTTCTCTTTGGTATCTTTGCTTTTAATTTCCGACTCCCTGGTGTGACAGTGTGTTTGCCACAGGCTTTAATAATGAGACTACAGCAGATGTGACTGTTTATTTCCAGTGGACATGATTAGAGAAGCTAAGACCATATGTTGCTTTTCCGACTTTGCCATTTTATGGCAGTGATAGGCTACCCAACTCATTTATTATATCCAGGGAAAACAGAAAAGCAATTACATTGTTGAGTGGTGTCAAAACACAGACAATTTTATTTATTTGGCAAGCCATATACCTCATGTGTTTCCAGCTGTCTGCATAAAATAAAAATCTTATTTTGGATTTATTATCTTTTATTTTTCTTTTATTTTATATCGTAAGTGGTACAACATGGTGCTACATTCTGTTTAACTTGCTTGCATCTTTTGTTTGTAAAAAACTTCTGTGGCATTTATGGGAATACTTTGATCTTTGTGACTTGCTAAAGACATTTTAAATAAAAACCTTTTTTACATTAAAGCATATGCTATAATTTACAATTGACAGGTATTTATAGGGCCTTTTAGAGGACATTTTGAATAGCGAAGCAGGGGCAGTAGCAGCAGGATTATTTTGGCTGATTGTGTGCATGTGCTTTGAGTTTTTCTTTATTTGGTTTTTACATTTCTCCCTTGCCAGTTGGACAAAGTCAGCAGTCTCCTCAGCAGCAGTCATACATCACGTCTAACGTTATTTAACACTTGCATAGTATGTCTGGTTGACCTCCTGGCAACCTTTTTATTGGAAGTACTTAACTGTTACAGTATGATAAAAGTGGAAATGGAAATATATTTCAGCTGCTAAATGTCAAGAGTTGAGGTGGAAGCTTTACCTATCCATAGGTTTAACTTATATCCTCAAAGCCATCCCTATGCAGGTTGCTAATCCTTATCCTACAAATGTCTTTTTCATTCACTCATTCCAGCAGCAGTTCATCACTTAACTGACAACTGTTGCAAGTGTAATGTCTGCATTATTGATCACTTAACGGGCCGGGTTCATCTAGGTTGCTTCATTTAGTGTGTGTGTGTGTGTGTGTGTGTGTGTGTGTGTGTGTGTGTGTGTGTGTGTGTGTGTGTGTGTGTGTGTGTGTGTGTGTGTGTGTGTGTGTGTGTGTGTGTGTGTGTGTGTGTGTGTGTGTGTGTGTGGGTGTGGGTGTGGGTGTGGGTGTGGGTGTGGGTGTGTGTGTGTCACTTTTTTAGAATGATGAACCCTTACATTCAAGCCATTGCCAAATGAGTTGATACAAAGCTAATTAAGACTTCAGCTTCACAAAAATCTATCTGTATTTCTCAGTATGGCTATGTTTAGAAAATCCTTCATGTTTCTTTTAATTCTATTTTAATCCTGTGCAAATCTGCTATGTCTGTAATTTGTCTAGAAATTCCACAGAAAAGTTACCTACCATATTTCTTCAAACACAGGATGTGTGATAATATTTATCCTTTGTGAATCGGCATCTCTGTGATTTGGGGTCTAATTAGCTGCGTTGTCAATTATAAGTGAAAGTTCTGACAGAGCCTTGACAACCTATCTGGGTGATAATGTCTGTAAATTTGAGTAAAATACAGACTTCAGTTATCCCGTGTGAATGCACCACACGAAACACAGACGTGTGGGGGGGATTTCTAAACCACAAGAGGTCCCCTGGTAACACCAGTCCTGTGCAAACAGGGCTTATATTAAAAAAATGACAAGCTGTAAATCAGGAGGATCTTTGGCATTATAGCCTGAAAACATGGCACAACCATTAAACTGTTATCAAAGTGGTTGCAGAGTCAATCAAATAACTGTATTGCCATTGAGGACATGAGGAATGGAAAAATCTTACATTGCGATATTTTTTCCCCCTACAATAGATAGATAGATGGAGCTATTTATGTCATCTCTTAAAAATTACTTTTTCTGTTTGGAAATAAATCATTCTCAACTACTGCTGTGATTTTGTTAGGTGAGTGCATCTACAAAAGAAAAATGAAAAAGGATCTTTTCTAATGTGAACCATTCTTTGTTGAACTTTAATGCTTTACCAACACCAAAGCAAGTAAGCGCTGTGACTAACGTTACTCTTCTGAAGTGGTTTTAGAGAGGGATATTCGGTAGAAATACATTGGTTGACTAGCATGACACCATTGTATTCATATAATAATCAATCAAGGCTAACTTGAATGACAGTGACTGCATGTTGCTTCCTCTAAATTTCAGGTTGTGGTCGACTAGCGGGGCCAGCTCGTTAGTTTGATAAATTGATCAGACCTGCATGTCACGAGCACTAGCAACAAACTCTGCGTATCCATGAACAATTAAATCAGTGTAAATGATGTTGGATCAGACACAGACTTCTGTAGTAGATTAGTGTTACGTTTCTAGCCTTGCGGCTCCAAACGGTAACGTTAGTTTCTTTAGGCTAACTATCTTAGCTTTAGCCTGGCTGGTAGCAGCTTTGTGCCGGGGGAAATGGCCGGGAGACGTTGTGATTATGTTGCATTAATAAGGTGATTTAGTTTGTATTTGCAGCAAACATAAAACACTGACTACTATAGCTTTGACTACCCATCAGAACTATGTGCATGACTGTGTCAGCAGCAGCTGCTGCCTACGGTAATTTTCTACACACGGAGAGCCTCACTTCCCATAACAAACCCGTCGGACTAACTTCGCATACACACGTTGCCCACATGGCTACCTGTCTTAAAGGGTAAGGGTCGGATAATAATAATCATGTAAAAGGAGAACGGTGAAAGGTTACTTTTCTATCAAGCAGCAAAAAAGGATTATGTTGACATCGCAACGTCCTGTGATGTGACTATCGCGCATGCGCACATCGCGATGTCGATGTTAAAACACAATATCTTTCATATCATCAGCAATCCTGTGCAAGCATTGGCTAAGAATCATTCCCTTATTTGTTTCTGTGTAAACTCAGCAGAGCCCTCATGGCATTTGTGGTGCTCAGTAAAAACCAGATTAGCAAGATGTGTCATTGTAATTACACCAAGAGGCAGGTTTGGCATACGTGAGGATGAGATAACAATATAGTGACAAAAATTGGCAGTAATGGCCCTTTGGTAGAAAACCTTTTTTCTGGATGTAAGTTGGAAATGTCAAAGGGTTTACCCAACCTATGGAAATATTCAGAGAAATCATCAAGTACATGAACCCAAACACATAATTCAGCAACAGTTTTATTCACTGGCCATGGCCTTCTGTTTTCCCTCTGTGAAAGTGAAATAGGATCCAGTTAGCTTCAAGGCGTCACAGATTGCTGCTGTGGGCCAACCAGCAAATTCTGGCCATGGATTTAGTGACCCACTGTCTGACATTTTTCTAGTAGTTTAATATGGCTTGAATGCATTTGGGCTGATTTACACCAATGACACACACACACACACACACACACACACACACACACACACACAGTTGTTGTCGAGCGGTTTGGGGCAAAGTATTCTGGCGCAAGCTTTGGTCTAGTTGAAACTAGTACCCACTGACAAGAATTTACTTAGTGTGTCTTAAGTGGGCTGCGTGCCACGTCCTGAACAAGAACATAACATTTCCAAGAAGAGATGTAAATGCTTCTGAGAGGAAATGAATGGAATACATTGCTGTCCACCAACAAAGACTACTACGCCTGTGTTACCTGTGAAAGCAAGTGTTGAATGGCTTGCTATTTCGAACAATGCCTTGTGTTTTCTGCCGTCAAGAGAAGGTTGAAGTTTTAGTGAGAATCTAATATGCAATTTTCCAAGTATGGATTTTCTCTCACAAAGAACCTTTTCTTATTCGCACTCTGTCTGCAGTGTGGGAGAATGATGGACAAACCAGTCGGAATAGTAACAAGAATTGAATGTGCCCGTGTTGGTATGGATGCAGCTGTGTGTAATGCACTATTTGTGGAAGGTGTTTTGCTTACTGATGGGAGGAATTGATTCTGGGCAGGGTGTGTTTCTGTCATTATGTCAGAGCTGAGTAACACAAAACCATTGACAGCCTGCTGAAATTAGATCGGTTTTAAAAAGGGAGGTAGCTATTAGCTTGGATATGAGTTTTTTTTTTTTTTTTTCTCTAATAGAAGTAGGACCCATAAGAGCAGACATTCTAACCCTGACGTACAGCAATACATTCATTTAAATGTATGTTTTTGCACAATTTGTTAAATGTGTAAGTAATCAATCGATAAGCTAACCTATTACGCTATCTTGAGTCATAAGGGCTCGGTATCAAACTTGATATAGACCAAAGTGTGTGTGTGTGTGTGTGTGTGTGTGTGTGTGTGTGTGTGTGTGTGTGTGTGTGTGTGTGTGTGTGTGTGTGTGTGTGTGTGTGTGTGTGTGTGTGTGTGTGTGTGTGTGTGTGTGTGTGTGTGTGTGTGTGTGTGTGTGTGTGTGTGTGTGTGTGTGTGTGTGTGTGTGTGTGTGTGTGTGTGTGTGTGTGTGTGTGTGTGTGTGTGTGTGTGTGTGTGTGTGTGTGTGTGTTTTAACGTGGTTTAAGGCTTGTTTACTTTCAAAATATTTCTTGATTTATGTTGCGAACTAAAGATTATATTTTGTTTAGGCAAGGTTCCACATACAACAATGATACACTGAGCGTGTAATTGGTGTAATTTAATAAACAAAGAAAAAAGGATTAAAACATGTTTATACCCCCCTAACTAAGGCATGTAAATGTTTTTACAAAATATTGACAAACGGCATTAACAACAACTGTTAACTAGCTACTGGTTTGGTCATGATTAGGTCTGTGGAGGCTGCCAGTTCTGAGTCTGTATATCAGTGATATAGAAGTGGTTCAGTTGAGCCGATTTCAGACGTTGAGCAAAGCAGACAATCACAATTGGCAGCATAACACACCTGCTGCAGCAGCACCCTTCTGTATCTGAAGCCATTAAAATTGACCTCATCACAGACCATTTAGTTGACCTAGCCAAATTCATTACTGGCTTTGTTGCTTGTGAAGTCTGAGGGAGGTAACGCTTTCCTAATAATTGCTGTCCCATTGTTTTTTTTTAATCTTTTCTTCATTGCTCCTGTAGTTTGAGCTGTAGAACAAGGTGAATTGTTACACATGTTTTTGACCTTTTACCTACAATTACTTCCATGTCGTGAAGAGACCCTTTAGTGACGCAGGTTGAGCCCTTTTCATCATCCAGCAGGGCTGCCTAGCAACCAGGTAGCGCTTCAACAACCAAGACAAGTTGTGCAAGGAGGGAGCAAGTGGAAGGCTTGAAATAGTCATTATGTGACACCTCGGGAATGAATCATCTGTGCAGTTAACATTGTTTTGTTTATTGTGAAAGAGACACTTATTTATTTGGACTAACACAAAAACGTAGTTGTCCTTTGGTAGCACATATTGAAGTATTTTACATATTAAGTAATGCATAACTTCAGAATTCATTAAGAGAAGGAATTTCCATCCTGTTGCTGTCTCAGTCGGGTGGGGGGTAGGCAGGCTCCAGGAGGTGGGCAGTCAGAAAGCTGTTTTATTTGGTTTAACACTCAATCGATAACAGGGAGAGAAAGTAATTATCCCCAGTCCTGTGGGTTTATCTAAGAACACAGAAACGTGTCTGATCCACTTTTTCAAATTTACAAAGATCAGATAAGCGGAAGAATACAAACAAGAAACTAAAAAGGAGAGGAAAATATCCTTTTATATACAGGCCACAGTGGGTTGTAAGTCTGACAATGCACTTGTCAAACTGGAAGTGATAGTAGAATACAGTCTCTAAATGATTGATTGTAGATTGTTAAAACCAACATTTTGATCCTGTTTTAACCCCAATGCCAGGGATCTACACAACAATAACCTATTTTGTTGAGTATGAAACTGAAAAGTGACAATTTTTGATACCCACATTTATAACCGCCAATCTTTAACCCCCTTCTGTGGTTTCAAAATGTCACCACCCGTTGTAAATGCAATATACTTATTAAAAAGCTACTCAGATTTCTCACAGCTCTACTGAAAGATGCACTTATAGATACAAAACAACTCCATAACCATACTAATAATTCTGGTATTCCTCCAAGCACAAATAATTTCACAGCATTTTAAAAGGCTCCACTGTATATTTTACTGTGTGCATTTTAAGCAAGTAATAATTCTGATTGTAGTACAGCATTCTTGGGTGCACACAGTTTTATTAACTATTTGTTGTGCGTCATTAAAACCTTCCTCATCTGATCATTTAATTATTCTCGGCTAAACGTTACCCTGGACAACAAGTGTTTGACATTTGGTATTTCCAGCTACCTGTGACTCCACTCAACTTAATTTCATCAGACTTAACTCTGTACACACTGCATACTTAGTTATGAGTTCATTTGGTACAAGTAGCTAAAACCAATGCAGTCAAATACAAAAGTCCTGCAATAAATCCTACCTTCATGTATAATGTTATAATCATGTTTTGTTTAAACGTTTTTAGAGAAGTGTCAATTCAACTGTATGATCATTTTGACAGTTGCAGTTTGTGGTGCCGTTGAATTGTAGTCTGTTATACTAACAATCTTATTATTTTGATCTGTTATACTGATGTGTTGCTATTATTTTGTCCACCCTATGTATATCAATTATATCTAATTTCTCTTTATAATGTAATATAGTTCAAGCATCACAAACTAAAATCTCTAAAATGAGCATGCATTTGTATTTTTATGATCATGAGATTTCATAGCTTTCTTAAGCTCTGGCACAATTTTAATTCTCTGTGAAAGTTTTGCAGCTTTAGTATACAATAATATAAAAAATGTCTCCTTCTGCTTTCTAACCTGTGCAGTTGTAATTACCATCTATCTTAAAATCATAGTGACGGTGCAATAATATGTAGCTGCAGAGTTGAGGAAATAACCCTAACTGTTAGTTACTGCACACCAGCAATAATAATATTTATTTTATAAGTGGTAATAATTACTGGTTGGATGTTTCTTATTTTAGCAGAGCTTTCAAGCTTTGTGTCAGCTTTTGTTGATGTGTACGTTTTGAAGACGGGACCTCATTCTCGTCTCCAGTTCCCCATGTGTGATGGATCCCTGCTGAGCTCTGATGGTTTTGCTCCTTGGAGAAGATCATTCAACTCCCAGCTGCGCGTGTGCACTAACTGTCAGCTCTGCTTTACCTCACCACTTCTCTGCTGCTGCTGCGTTGGCTACACAGAGAGCCTGCTGTGTCAAAAAGGTGCCATATATAGAAAGACCAAACAATCACTGGCAGGCCTCAGTGATTTCAGACCACTAGATATGAGACTAGATATCATAATATCAGAATCAGCTTTTTGCCCAGGTATGAAGACACATACGAGGAATTATTGTGAGCATAGTTGCTCACAATGTGCTTACACATACAAAACAACAAACAATATATACACACTAATATATACATACACTAAACAGAAACATAAACAATATAGAGGCATGAGTGCAATGAGGAGTTAAATAAAAATTATTTAAATGTGGAACATAGTGCAAAGGATACAGGGATAAATAGTATTGTTATTATATTACAATATGAACATTATGAACAGTTTTGAAATAGGAAATGTGAATGATGAATAAATAAGTGAGATATGGGAATGAGTAAATAATAAATAATAAGTGAGATATGGGAATGATGAATAATAAATGGAATAATAAGTGGAACCAGTAAACAGGTGCTGTTTGGAGACAGTGTTACTGGGTTATTGACCAGAATTGAACCTGACATTGTGGGTCAGTAGTCAGCTGTTCATCAGAGAGATGGCTTGTGGGTAGAAACTGTTCCTGAGTCTGTTGGTTTTGGCGTACAGTGCTCTGTAGTGCTACCAGAGGGGAGAAGCTGGAACAGGTTGTGTCCGGGGTGAGATGGGTCTGCAGTGATAGTTCCTGCCCATTCCCTGACCCTGGAAGAGTATAAGTCCTGAACGGAGGGCAGCTTGGCACCAATGATATTTTCTGCAGTCCTAACTGTCCGTTGTAGTCTGCTCCTGTCCTTTTTGTGGCAGATCCAAACCAGACAGTGATGGACGTGCAGAGGACAGACTGGATGATGGCTGTGTAGAAGTGGACCAGCAACTCCTTAGGCAGGTTGAGCTTCCTGAGCTGGCGCAGGAAGTACAGCCTCTGCTGGGCCTTTTTGATGATGGTATCTGTGTTGGGCTCCCACTTCAGGTCCTGGGATATAGTGGATCCCAGAAACCTGAAGGATTCCACTGCAGACACAGGGCTGTTGAGTATGGTGATGGGGGTAAGAGTGGGGTGCTCCTCCTGAAGTCCACGGTCATCTCCACAGTTTTGAGCGTGTTAAGCTCAAGGTTGTTCTGACTGCACCATTTAGTTATATGGTAAGTTTCTTCCTAGTTTAAAGGCTTACCAGACTGATCTAACCGTTCTATTTGCCTTTGATCACTTAATTATATCCACATTGTTGATTATTTATATAAAATCTAATTGTGAAAATATTTTGAAGCACCAATTATCTGCACTGCAATATCGTCGCAATATAATATAGGGCTGCACAATTAATCGAATTTTAATCGCGATCACAATTTTGACTTACCACGATCAAATTTGCGTGATCAAGCAATTTTTTTTTTTAAGCGTCATTTCATAGAACGCTCCGTTTTTTTTTTTTTTTGCATAGCCCATCTACCGCTCCGTCAACCACTGTGCTCATGTGCCAGTCAGAGTTGTTCCTGCACCGCGCAGCTTAGTTTCTAGATGTAGACAGTCACAGAGGACAGAG
Source organism: Percina caprodes (assembly GCA_013375575.1). Lineage (NCBI taxonomy): Eukaryota > Metazoa > Chordata > Actinopteri > Perciformes > Percidae > Percina > Percina caprodes. The sequence goes on along the minus strand of JABXJD010000001.1, from coordinate 13,044,819 downwards.
TAACGGGAGGACAATTCAACAGATAGCAGTCAGTCATACGTCGGTCTCAAGGGTTTACCAGTAAACGCAACATTTTGTCCCGTCTGTGTTGTTTTTCAGACAACAGCAGTGAGCAGTGCTAGTTAGCGGCTGTTAGCTCCTCTAGGACGCACCGGTGCTAATGTCCTCGCATCCGCTGCAATGTTGTTTAAATGGATATGGTTTCATTTTGCATTACATGACCCATTTCTTCTGTAAAGCCGTGCCTGTGTTTGGATCTCTCCTCTACTCTCTCTCCTCTTACTCTCTGCGCAGCCCGGCCACACAGCGCCACACTTCTGACATTTGTCTACAGTTTTAATTGTTATTAACACAGCTTTATATTGTTAAATATGAGGGGCAAACCTGTATTTGTACCAGTATTTCTGCGGGTAACTGCTATCGCGGCCGCGACGGCAAAAAACACAGAAGTTATTGAATGCAACTAACTTCAGTTGGTAGAGTAATAGCGTGTGAGACGGAGCCTGCTGGACCTGCAAGAGGTGTGACCCATGGCCAGAATATCATAGTTCATAAAAAATGCAGCGCAGTGACGATACAGACATTTCATACACACGATGTGTGTATCCGCCATTCGACCCGTGCTGGACCCGTTCATAATGATTAGCCGTCTCTCTGTGAGTAGCACTCCCTCTCTCTCCCTAGCTCTTTTAATTAGTTATTGTTGAAAACAAGTGAAGGAGCTTTCTCAGAGATACATTTAAAAAAAATATATATATTTCAGATTTTCATTTACGTGTGTTGCAGCTGTATGTCTATACAACATACAACTTCAACATAAGATTGTAACATAATATAGATGTGAAAGCAGTTATAAACAGCCTATGTGACAATAAAAATGTTTTGGTTAAAATCAACAAATGATCGTGATCACAACATTGACCAAAATAATCGTGATTATCATTTTGGCCATAATCGTGCAGCCCTAATATAATATCGACATTGAGGTATTTGTCAAAAAAATAGGGTTGTAACGATACACAAAACCCACAATTCGGTTTGCATCATGATTTTTGACCCAGGATTCGATACAAACCTAGATTCTTTTTTTTGGGAGGGCAGTTATACTCTGTAAATGTAATACAAGTTTTTCTCTGCTACATGGCATCGTTTTGTCATTGGTTACGTCCCACTTTGCAACACAGTAATACAACGGAGACCTTGTTTATTGATATTGATTGAATTCAATGTTGATCGATCCAACACCAAAGATTCTTTTGTACCTTTTAAAATAATGTTTCCAAAATCGTTTCAATTGTTCATTAACCATCGTTCCAATGAGTCATAAGAATAATAGAAATAGTAACAGTAATGGACAATTCATCTTCCAACCTGTAAGGGGACCAAAGAGTGCTTTGGTGCCTACTGTAAACGTACTAGGTGAAGAGCAAGTAGCTAATGCTTGGTCTATAACGTTGGCTAATTATTGGTAGGCAACATGAAATTACATCGTACAACACGCTCAGTTATTTTTAGTATGATTGTTTTGACCACGGTTCCTAACTCTGAGCTACCACAAATTCATCAGTACTGTTAACTGTATAGATAGAAGACTAATCTAATGATAATTTAGCTAGCTAGCACCCCCCCGTCTGTCTGCTTCACTCACCCAGTGCTGCAAGGCTTCAGTCGGGATGAGAGCTGACCCAGCCTCGGGTGGGGGACACAGCCAGCCCGGTCAGCACTTAACTCCCGTGCTAAGGACGCTAACGGCAGTTTACTGAACCGTCAAAACAGACCCAGACACCTGAGTCAGAACAGCGGCCGTTCCCCTCCCCCTTCACTTTTAGCCGTCTTTACAGTAATCTTAATTTACCAGACAAAACGGGGATAAGGCACAAAAAGGACAAATACTAATAGTAATTTAAAGATGTGGTAGCATTGGATCTGGACGGGAAGGATAACTCTGGGAGTTGGAAGTGGTGTGTTGCGATTCTGCATTCTCACTACGCGACACAGGTTTGTGGAGCTGAGTGTTACAATTTTGGTTTCATATTGTATATCGTCACAGCTCTAGTCAATGATATTGTGATATCTGAGAATTCGCCCAACTCTAAGTATTTGGAATGCAAGGAGGAGGAGGGAGAGCTACTGAGACACAGCTGGACCGCTGTTGTGTGAACAAGGTCCTTATCCACAATCCCTACAGCTGAGTTCATATGACAATGAAACTGTTGTTCAGAAATGCACCATCTTGATTGAAATCTCACTTAATAAGCTAGGCAATCATGTAGCGTTCAATTGTCATTCCTAAAATTTTGAAACTAGTTTGCATTGTTGAAAACGTAACAGATGTGGTAGTAATATGTCATTACAGTGACCATGGCTACTGGAATACTCTGCTTTGTAAGTAATATGTAATTGGGATTCCCAAAAGATCTTGAGTAAACACTCTCTTACATAATTACGTTGGAGCAAGTCAGCCAACAAGAGGGTAATTTCCAATTTCCCTTGCTGCTGCGTGATGTAATAACTGAATATTAGGCAGGGAAACTCCAAATCCCAGGAATCATTAGGACTAGTTAATTCGGTGGGACTGTCCCTAGATGATTTAACAGCATTGATCTGTTCAGCTCAGCACAATAATCCATTGAGAGCAACTGAGCAGTTTTCTCTTCAGACTGACTGCTTGTACAGATCTTCTCTGTGTTGTATGGAGTACAGTTTCCAGGGTATGTATTGGTGGCCTGTTCTGACTCAAGAGAGGAATTCACTGCCTTCTCTATTGTCCTTTTGTTTATCACCAGCTGTCATAAGCACTGCTTTCTATGTTCATCTGTGTTCTCTGCCCATTTGTCACAACTGAACCTCACTTGTTATTTCCACCTCATCAGAGACTGCATCTGTTACACAGGGAAACAATTATTGTAGGTGATTTTTAAAGAAAATAATCTGTGTTTTAACACCTCTGGATGGCTGGATACATCTACAGGGTCAATGTCTCCTCTTACACAATATGATGTGCAGATCGCTGTTGTCACGGCCAGCTGAATGTGTCAAATGTGTAATCCCATAGGCCACATGAAGAGAAAAGGCACAATTCGAAAGTAGTTGTGGTGCCCATTAGGCCAGCACAATTTTGGGGAAAAATACAAATCACGATTTGTTTTGTTTTTTCTGAGAATTGATATCACGATTCTCTGCCATGATTTTATTTTTATTTTTTTTTGATCTGACGAAACAAATTGGCAGTACCAAACCAAGGTTATTATAGTTTTGCATTATTGATTAGTTTTTATTTTGTTTTGACTTTTTGTTTTCAAATTCAGTTTAGTTCTAATTAGTTTTTATAGCGGGTTTGCTAGTTTAGATTTTATTTTTTGAAAATGCTTAGTTTTAGTTTTCATTAGTTTAGTCTTTTTTGTAATGTGGGTTATTTGAAGGGGATTCAGAAAGGTCAAAGGTATTGTGTAATAACTAGACAATAACATCATACAATTTTAGAAATATGTAATCACAATGTATTCAACAATAACACCAGTACAAACACTGTACACACGATGATGAGCACAGATATGTAAACTGTCAACACAAGACGGCGCAGTAAGTGCAGAATGTGTTTGATGTGTTCTAGGAGAAAAAAAAAAAAATAGTCAAGAGACTAAAGACAGACATCAACAGGTGTTTTGAGCTTTGGTTAGAGTAAAGTGTTGAACTTTTTGAAGTCAGCTGACTCACACAGTTGTGTAGACGTCCCAGTATTAATCCACATATTAACCCACTTCCCTCCCGCTTTTGGTATTCCTGCGTATTTACTAACCAGCAGCTATCGGGTCACCGGCGTTCTCCTTTACCTTGTTAAGGTAAGCTAGGTTAGCCTCCTTGTGTTTGTTTCTCAAATGTAGGCTACTTTCAAATTCGTGGGATGTTTCCCTGTAATAACCTGTCCACATATTTTACCACCTTACACTGCAAGGCACATGCTTTTATCTGACACAGTCATAATCAAATAGGACTCTGCCGCTTTCTTCCCACTTTCGGTACTGCCATGAGGCTAGGCGAGGGCAAGGACTCTTGTGTTTTTGTGTGAATTTTACATGCAATGTTGGAATTTCTGGGTTCCCAGTTGGAAACTATACACGTCTACGGGAAATGTCAAGATCGGAAATGTATAACGTTATTTGCTCTATGAAAGACACTGACAAAGACGAAAAGGGTATTTACTCAATTTTAACCAAACATAGATTGTTTTTGGCACCTATTGCACATCATCACAAGCCTGTAAACATAGAGGCCTCAATAAAGAGAAGGGAGAGCATAGCGGCGCTTGGCAGCACTTTAAAAGCTACTTTTATACAGTCTGTGTGTGTGTGTGTGTGTGTGTGTGTGTGTGTGTGTGTGTGTGTGTGTGTGTGTTTGTGTTCCTTTAAAAATGAAATCGAGATTAAACGATTAATTGTGCAGGCCTAGTGCCCATGCATAACATGAGGTGCTAGGGTTTTTTTTCTCTAGCAGACACAGGAGGTTGCCACAATATTTTGACGCCTGCACAGTGTAATAGTTATTACAGTATAATTACAACAAATGTTTTCAGTGTTCATTTGTTCTAATTGTATCAAATGGGTGTTGATTGATGGTAAAATTTGGGGCTACATTTGCCGACTTATTGTAAATCCTGTTATCATGTCCCACTCTTGTGGGTAGATGAATTAACAAGAACACTTACTACTTACTTATACAGTACACACCATGATAGGGGTTCAGGATATAAGAGCCCATGTGTCGACTCCTTGTATGAAGTCTTACCGTGTTTTGCAGTGCTTGGTTGGAGCTGTAATGACTTTGTCAAAGCTATAATGAGGTTCTCTCCCTAGCAGTCTTAATTGACTGTTAATACGTACCCGCACTGAATAAAAACATTCAATTTCCACACTATGTTTTGCGAGTAAATTCTTAAACTTGTCTTCTGACTGGAAAAAACCCTGTTTAAAAAGCAAAGTATTGAGAGAAATTTTATAGTCCAAGGTGTTTTTACTATTTTTTTTTTTTTTTTAAGTTCACTACATGCAAATCTTGTAAATAATCCTGATTTTAAGATTGACAAAAATAATCCTGATTGTGTTTTTTTTGGTTCATAATGAAACAGCCCTACTGTCATGCCTTGTCTTGTCACAAAACTATGTTGTTGCGGATCCTTGCACATTTGTAAGTGGGTTTACAAAAATCTTGGAGCTCGCTAATAACCTTTTTCCACTGGCCACAAAATCCACCTACACCCTAGGTGGATAACACTAAAGTGGCTTTAGTCTGCAGTGGGAAAGGTTACAGTCAGCACTCACTCCTTGGTCAAATAACACTGCGCAGCAATGGAAACAGGACACCCGGGTTGAAATGCCAATTATTAACCCTTTTTTGTCGCAATGCTGTGATGCTTGTCGGCTTCATCGGTAACTTCTGTTGTCTCATCTACAAATTCAATCCTTCTTTGCCCAGTACTGGAATATCAGATTAGTAATAACCTGATGTTGTAAGGTGTGTGTGTGTGTGTGTGTGTGTGTGTGTGTGTTATTGTCAACAGACAGTGGAACATCAAAATATATTAAAGTTCTGATAAATAAAATGTATAAAAATACAAACTTAAGATATGAAACCTAAAGTCCTCTGGTGGACAAACTATGCAATGCCAACTGATTACATGGTTGTTTAAATATTCTTTTATCAGAATCCTTTATTTGTCATAAATGATTCTGATGAATTAATATTTCAAACTGTATCGACCATTAGGGCTGCATGATTGTCACGTAGGCTGCTTTCACTGCCAACTGCTTTCATATCCATATTGTGCTACATTCCTCTTATGTTGAAGTTGTATGTTGTACATACATACTGCTGCAACACATGTAAATGAAAATTATCTGAAATAAATAGGATATATTTAAAAAAAAAAAATGTATCTCTGTGAAAGCTCCTTCTCTTGTTTTCAACAATAACTGATTAAAAGAGCTAGGGAGAGAGAGGGAGTGCGATGGACTGAAGTATATGCTACACACAGAGTGACGGCTGACTCATTATGAATGGGTCCAGCATTGGTCGAATGGTGGGTCAGCGGAGTTACACGTGTGTATGAAATGTCTGTATTGCCCATGCACTGCATTTTTATAAACTATGATATTCTGGTCATGGGTCACATCTCTCGCCCAGGTCCAGCAGGCTCCGTCTCACAAACTATTACTCTACCAAATGAAGTTAGTTGCATTCAATAACTTCTGTGCCGTGGCGGCCGCAATAGAAGGGTTACCAGTGGAAACACTGTTACAAATACAGGTTTGCCTCTCATGCTTAACAATATACAGCTGTGTTAAAAACAATTAAAACGGTGGACAAATATCAAAAGTGTGGACCGGCGCTGTCGCCGCTGGGGAGCCGTGTGTAAGTGAATGGGGCGGGGCTGCACGGTGAGTAAGAGGAGATATCCAAACACAGAAGAAATGGGTCATGTAACGCAACATTAAACCATTTTGATATAAACAACATTGCTTCGTTTGTGGAGAGGCAGCGGATGCGAGGACATTAGGATAGGTGAACAGGTGCGAGCTAGGAAAAATGTTAGTCGCACCCTATAGCCCTGTTAGCTAATAGACACAAACTAGCACCCTAGAGCCCTGTTAGCTAATAGACACAAACTAGCACCCTAGAGCCCTGTTAGCTAAAAGACACAAACTAGCACCCTAGAGCCCTGTTAGCTTAAAGACACAAACTAGCACCCTAGAGCCCTGTTAGCTTAAAGACACAAACTAGCACCCTAGAGCCCTGTTAGCTTAAAGACACAAACTAGCACCCTAGAGCCCTGTTAGCTAAAAGACACAAACTAGCACCCTAGAGCCCTGTTAGCTTAAAGACACAAACTAGCACCCTAGAGCCCTGTTAGCTAAAAGACACAAACTAGCACCCTAGAGCCCTGTTAGCTTAAAGACACAAACTAGCACTGGCCACTGCTGGTTTCTGAAAAACACAGACGGGACAAAATGTTGCTTTAACTTGTAAACCTTGTGACCAACGTATGACCGACTGCTATCTGTTGTGGAATTTTCCTCACGTTACTCCTCTGTGACTGTCTACATCTAAAAACTAAGCTGTGCGGTGCAGGGAACTCTGACTGGCACATGATCAGACAGTGGTTTACGGAGCGGTAGATTGGCTTTGCAAAAAACCCCGGAGCGTTCTATGAACGGAATGACTCATTTAAAATATCGCTCAATCATGCAAATTTAATCGTGGTAAGCCAAATTTGTGATCGTGATTTAAAATTTGATTTATTGTGCAGCCCTATCGTCCATTATATATGCCGATTCTGATAGTTCGGGAAATGCCTAATAGTGTGTGTGTGTGTGTGTGTGTGTGTGTGTGTGTCACAGAGTTCAAAGCGGAGTCCTACAGTTTCCCAGCACGACCTGCCCTAGGGCACAGGACAGTCACATTGGCCTACGTCAAGGAAAACTCGTGCCTTAGTCTTCCCCAGTGAATGGAGATGCAAGGATTACATAACAGAAGTACACATTGTCCTCAGAATTTTTCAGTTACTTTTCCCACCAACTACTACTTAAGCTCAAGCGCTTATAACTTTTAGTTGCCACATAGATATGATGCAGAGGTAATGTGAAGACAGACATCTTAACCACAAATATCAACCTCATGGTGGCAGTAAATGAGAAGTCAGAGTCACCAAAGCCAGCCAGATAGGTCTGGGAACTTAGAATATCTGTCCCCAAATTTGTGCCAATCCATCTTGTAGATAGAGATTTCACTGGAAAAGCTGAGGAAATGATTCATTAATCCTCTGGGCAGCATGGATATTGCAAATTTGAATGGCAGAATGCTGCTAAAAAGTAATTCTCAAAACCTCAGCAGTAAATCAACACAAACCAGCAACTCTTAACACTGTTTTTGTTTTTTTTATCTTGATCTTATAAAGAGACACAAAGTCTCTCCCATTCCAGTAAACCTTATTTCAGAAAGAATATGCACAGTAGTGAACGGAGAGAGACAAATACTTTTTTGAACCTGTTTGAATGGAGTCATTAATAACACACATGCTGTTTGTCAATTTCAAAGATTAAAGTTGTACCGTGCTGAAGCTCCAGCATTCCTTAGGGCATTGAGCAATCCATTTCATTAACACTAACCTTCAGCGGTAACACATTTATTAAGGTCAGTATATTATTCTAAGTGGGCTCAAGAGACGGACATTGAGGATGAATTGGCCACACTCGTTTCTGGAGTTTGTGGAGTTGCAAAGAAACTCCCGCAAACTGTCTAACTTGCAAAAATAAATGTAATAGCTGGCAATGTTACGGTACTAGTCCAACATCAGGCAAAACGCAGTAAAAGTGTTGTTTTGTTCGTTATCTACTCATGGCACTATACAATGCTGCTAGATATCCCAAATCTCTAGGGGATTTAGAGGCTACTGGGCGACTGTGTCTCATGTTATTTATGGAAAAGAGGTGGTGATAAGCTGTAGAGACTGCTTTCTTATTTTGAGTAACACATTTGTTCACAGTTGCACGTTCACAACCACACACTGCTTTGTCCATACAGTACAATTGTCTTTTTCATAGCTGTTTTTTCTTGGCAATAACCAAAGATCTCTCATGTAGTTTGCACATTTCCCACAATATCTTTCTATGTTTAGCAGCTTTTTATTGCAACAGCACATGTTCTGTCACAAAACCCTGGCGAACGAACAGAGACAATACTGTTTGTTAATCATATTTGATTATTATGGTATTTGGTATATGCTTTGTCTTTGTTTATCCCACTGGGAGTTAAATGCATTGATATTCTATGACCCTATATCTTTAGGCTCCATCAATAGCAAGCTTTTCATCATACATCACTGATACACCTTCCTCTTAAGGCTAATGTATTCTTCATCACCATCATCATCACACATGCAATGCTTTTGAGAAATCTGCTTATATTTTCTTCTTAACCACCCTCATAATTTTTCGTTGGTATGTTCAATTTTAGTCAGGGTATTTATTTACCCTATCTTGAAATTCTTTCAACTAATATACATGTAAAATGGGAAATAGGATTTCCCAAATAGAAATAGGATTCCCCATCAAAAACAATTACTTCAGCAATAGCTAGGTCACTATTCACATAGCTAAAAAAATGACACCACATTAAATGGAATTAATATTCCAAGGTAAATGTATTTAATACAACAAAGGCTAATTAGAAAGAGGGTCGCAAAGTAAGTAGAGAGACCACGCCATCTGATTGGACAGAAATCAGCCCTATTGCTTTAACACTGCAAAACACTTTTGCTCTCACTGGGGAGAAACATATCTTCATGTGTCTGAGTAGAGATATCACAATTTGTTCTAAAGGACTGTAAGCCATTTCAGTTTGTAATGTAATAACATTTCCTTGTCCTTTTGAACACTTATTTTACAGCATCTCAATACATGCTCTGTGAATGTTAAAACTTTGACTCTGGGGTGCCTAAAATGGAAGTTGATCTGCTCATAAATTCTGCTTCTCTTTATTCATTCTGTCCATTTCACTCAATAATTAATTGTTTTACGCAACTCGTTCCTTCACCATCTTCATATTTTAGCCCACTTTTATCATCCAGGTGAGATTTGGTTTGGTTCACAACTCAAGTAAAGTTTGTTGCCATTGTGAAGAAGTGAGATTACATACAGCTATAAGTTAGTCCCATTTAAAGTCTTTTAATGCTGACAAGAAGCTACTCATGAGGAAAGCATGTCTTCTCTTCAGTTGACTGAACACAGATCAAAGTCTCTTCATTTATCCTAAAATATCACCTACGACAGCAAGGAGAATGACAGCGGAGTCAGTGGTGGCTCATCAAAGGTGCTTTCAATAATTAAAACGCTATTGGTCCATTGGCAGTTGCTAGGCAACGACAACAGTATTACTCTGGTACTCGGGGAGCATCAGTAAGAAGATTGGAATGAAGAGACATATTTGTAAAAATGTGTGATTACAGTGCATACTTATTTACGGCTTTACCACAAATTTTGATGGTGATGGAGGATGCAATGCATTGCTGTAGTTTTACATCATTTAGAGTTGTGCAAGTGGTCGGTTTAAAATGCATTAAATGAGGAAGGACATGAAGGGAGACAGTTGGGCTGAAGAATATATTCATCATCAATGATTTAACAATCTATGCATATGTGATTATCATTAATAAAGCAAATTGGTTAAAGTTTGCTTTTTAGTGACTTATTTTACAGTCTATTTCATCAAATAGGCTAATTAACATAATTTGGCCTGAAGCATTACAATAATGCTGAGAGTTCACTGACAGGTGTCTCATCTATTTTCAAATTAAACTTTAAATTTAGAGAAGAGGAAAGATGTTTTTTTTTTTTTTTGCAAAGTGAGCATCCAAATTTTTAAACTGCGTACTATGTGTATGTCCAAAGGTAACGTCTTTAGAACATTGTAAAAGAAAACGCAAATTTCCAATGTTATTTATTTTTTCTTGTAAGGTATGGCTCTTGCACCGGCCTTTCATCAGATTTCCATAAGAAATAGGTCTGCCTGCATTTGCTTTTTTCCATCAATGTTGCCTCTTCTTGCTGTTACAAAACAGGGCAAGTCTAGTTCCTCAAGCACTGTGTGGAGTCCAAGTGGAATGTTTGACAACAGAAGCCTGAACACATGCTGTGTAACCTTCACTGACCACTCCATGCTAATGTATGCATGCCACTGCCAAGGGAATGTTGTTAATCCTTGCCATGTGTATCACAGACAGAAATGTGCTCAGATTAGCACACTTTCTAGTTCCCACCAATCTGTTCCAGTCAAACACAAAACAAAGAAGGAAGTAGGTGTAAAAAGAACAAAGATTTAGGAAGACCTTATAATTTAATGCTGTCTACGTTTCGCTGCTGTATGGGTTTATTTTAGTGCTGTCAAACGATTAAAATATTTAATCGCATTTATGTCAGTTAACTCGTAATTAATTGCACGTTTTTATCTGTTCTAAATGTCCCTTGATTTCTTTTTGCCCCATTATTATTTCTCATTTTAATGCTCTTATCAACATGGAAAAGTGGATCGGCTAGCCTACTGTAATGTTCAATTCCACACGTAACATTCTCTCTTGGAGTAGTCATTCACACAAATAATCTCTCACACAATGTCCGTCAATAAGAAGGTGAAAAAAAATACTTTGACGAGGGGGAGGATTGGCATCAGCTGTGTACTTGGCCATTAAGTGGTATTTCAGACTGCACATGCTGCGATGATGGCTCAGTTCACAACGACAAAACACACAGATCACTTTGGTCTTGTCAATGGAACCATTTGGCATTTAAAAAAAACAACCTTCCATTCATAATTTCAGTGGCATCCATTTTGTCATCTCACGCTCGCCATCCATTCAAAATGTAACATTACTACTCTTTGGCCAGCTCGCAAGCCCAAACAAGTGTGTGCAACGTGCCTGTTGTTTTTATTTCCGGTCTAACTAGATCCGGTGTGGTGTTGTAGTTTTTCTAACGTTACTAGTTGTTGCAACAGCATGTGAAAACTACAAAGTTTGCTAGGCCAAAAAGAACGTCAATCTCGCAATTAAAAACAAATTGACGCCGTTAAAATGGGTTTGCATTAACGCATTTAACTGACAACACTAGTTTGTTTACATTATGAATTAAGCTTGTTTGTATTCATCTCTATCATTTAGCCAAGGTGATGTTTTCAATTGCACAATGAGAAGCTGCAAATCATCACATTTGAGACACGTGCATCAGCAAGCTAGTAGTATTTCTTTTATAATTCATCCAATTAAATTGTATATTTTCATTTAATTTATCTACAACTTTGTCTTGACTGAGGTATCACTGAAATGGAATATATGCCACACAATTGGCTGCTAGGTTATTGTATTAGAGAGCTTTAACATGTTTATGATATTTTTATCCACTCAATGAGCTTTATTTGCACACTCTTCTCTTCTAGAGCCTAGCTGTGCTGTTTGGCCTCTGTAAGAAAACCAACAGTATTTGTTTACTTAAAGCCTATAATGCGCCTTTAACTGTAATGACACAATTCCTTATTGGTGGTAAACTGAGCACTTTGTGGTGTTTCCTGGTAGTACTGATTGTTTGTTTTTTCCTTTCCTGGTGGACAAAGCTCTCTGTTCTTTGTGCGGTATCCCCATCTTTGAGAGAGTAGTTCAATAATCCCTCTTGTTTTACTCGTCTACAGAATTGGCCTGTGGAGTAGCCATCAATTTTTTAGACAGGCCACCCCATTGCATGCGTGTGCACACATGTTTGTGCATGCCTTTTTGCCTCCAGTTGAACCATGGTGGAGGTAATGATCGATGATGATCTCTCTTGATTTGACTATTGCTTGTCCCCACTGAATCCACAAGCACAATCCTTTTAACCCAAATCAATAGGACCACAGTAGGCCTGCGCGATTCAGGGGAAAATCTGAATCACAATTTTTTGCTAAGAATTGATATCAAGATTCTCTGCCACGAAAACAAATTGGCAGTACCAAAACAAGGTTATAGTTTTGCGGTTTTGACATTTGCATTAATTTATTTTTATTTTGTTTTGACTTTTTGTTTTCAAATTCAGTTTAGCTTTTATTAGTTTTTTAAGTGGGTTTGCTAGTTTAGTTTATTTTTTGAAAATGCTTAGTTTAAGTATTAGTTTTAGTCTTTTTTTGTAATATGGGTTATTTGTCGGGGATTTGAAAACGTCAGGAAAAAGTATTGTGTAATAACTCAACAAAAACATCATACAATTTTAGAAATATGTATTCAACAATAACACCAGTACAAACGATGTACACACAATGATGAGCACAGATATGTAAACTGTCAACATAAGATGCCGAATGTGTTTGATGTGTTCCAGGGAAAAACCTAAACAGCCAACAGAATAAAGAAGACCGACATGATCAGGGGTTTTGAACTTTGATTAGAGTAAAGTGTTGAACTTTTTGAAGTCAGTCGACTCACACAGTTGTGTAGACGTCCCATTATTAATGCACATATTAACCCACGTTCCCTCCCGCTTTTGGTATTCCTGCATATTTACTAACCAGCAGCTATCGGGTCGCCGGTGAAAGCCCACCTGTAGTGTTTTTTGGCCTGCGGTTGTCTCCTTCATGCTGCTGGCCCTATGTATCCATACATCCATGCCCGTAAAGATACCAGGGTGTGCTTCTATTTCTGCAAAAGGGGGCTTGGCGTTCTCCTTTACCTTGTTAAGGTAAGCTAGGTTAGCCTCCTTGTGTTCGTTTCTCAAATGTAGATTACTTTTAAATTCGTGTTTCCTTGTAATAACCTGTCCACATATTTTACCACCTTACACTGCAAGGCACTTGCTTTTGTCACAATCAAATAGGACTCTGCCGCTTTCTTCCAACATTCAGTACCGCCATGAGGCTAGGCGAGGGGTTTGTTGTGTTCAATTTTACATGGTAATTTCTGGGTTTCCAGTCAGAAACTATACATATCTACGGAATTTCACGGTCTGATATATATATATATATATATATATATATATATATATATATATATATATATATATATATATATATATATATATATATATATATATATATATATATATATATATATATATATATATATATATACCGTTCAAAAGTTTGGGGTCACCCAAACAATTGTGTTTTCCTGAAAAGTCACACTTATTCACCACCATACGTTGTGAAATGAATAGAAAATAGAGTCAAGACATTGACAAGGTTAGAAATAATGATTTTTTTTTTTTTTTTACATCAAACTTTGCTTTCGTCAAAGAATCCTCCATTTGCAGCAATTACAGCATTGCAGACCTTTGGCATTCTAGCTGTTAATTTGTTGAGGTAATCTGGAGAAATTGCACCCCACGCTTCCAGAAGCAGCTCCCACAAGTTGGATTGGTTGGATGGGCACTTCTTGCGTACCATACGGTCAAGCTGCTCCCACAACAGCTCAATGGGGTTCAGATCTGGTGACTGCGCTGGCCACTCCATTACCGATAGAATACCAGCTGCCTGCTTCTGCTCTAAATAGTTCTTGCACAATTTGGAGGTGTGTTTAGGGTCATTGTCCTGTTGTAGGATGAAATTGGCTCCAATCAAGCGCTGTCCACTGGGTATGGCATGGCGTTGCAAAATGGAGTGATAGCCTTCCTTATTCAGAATCCCTTTACCCTGTACAAATCTCCCACCTTACCAGCACCAAAGCAACCCCAGACCATCATATTACCTCCACCATGCTTAACAGATGGCGTCAGGCATTCTTCCAGCATCTTTTCATTTGTTCTGCGTCTCACAAACGTTCTTCTTTGTGATCCAAACACCTCAAACTTGGATTCATCCGTCCACAACACTTTTTCCAGTCTTCCTCTGTCCAATGTCTGTGTTCTTTTGCCCATCTTAATCTTTTTCTTTTATTGGCCAGTCTCAGATATGGCTTTTTCTTTGCCACTCTGCCCTGAAGCCCAGAATCCCGCAGCCGCCTCTTCACTGTACATGTTGACACTGGTGTTTTGCGGGTACTATTTAATGAAGATGCCAGTTGGGGACCTGTGAGGCGTCTGTTTCTCAAACTAGAGACTCTAATGTACTTATCTTCTTGCTCAGTTGTGCAACGCGGCCTCCCACTTCTTTTTCTACTCTGGTTAGAGCCTGTTTGTGCTGTCCTCTGAAGGGAGTAGTACACACCGTTGTAGGAAATCTTCAATTTCTTAGCAATGTCTCGCATGGAATAGCCTTCATTTCTAAGGACAAGAATAGACTGTCGAGTTTCAGATGAAAGTTCTCTTTTTGGCCATTTTGAGCGTTTAATTGACCCCACAAATGTGATGCTCCAGAAACTCAATCTGCTCAAAGGAAGGTCAGTTTTGTAGCTTCTGTAACGACCTAAACTGTTTTCAGATGTGTGAACATGATTGCACAAGGGTTTTCTAATCATCAATTAGCCTTCTGAGCCAATGAGCAAACACATTGTACCATTAGAACACTGGAGTGATAGTTGCTGGAAATGGGCCTCTATACACCTATGTACATATTGCACCAAAAACCAGACATTTGCAGCTAGAATAGTCATTTACCACATTAGCAATGTATAGAGTGTATTTCTTCAAAGTTAAGACTAGTTTAAAGTTATCTTCATTGAAAAGTACAGTGCTTTTCCTTCAAAAATAAGGACATTTCAATGTGATTTCAATGTGATATATATATATATTGTGTGTGTTAGGCCATTGAGTATTAATTTCAAATAAGACAAACTTATCTAAGGTTTGGGCATATTGCTGTCTGTGTGTGTGTGTGTGTGTGTGTGTGTGTGTGTGTGTGTGTGTGTGTGTGTGTGTGTGTGTGTGTGTGTGTGTGTGTGTGTGTGTGTGTGTGTGTGTGTGTGTGTGTGTGTGTGTGTGTGTGTGTGTGTGTGTGTGTGTGTGTGTGTGTGTGTGTGTGTGTGTGTGTGTGTGTGTGTGTGTGTGTGTGTGTGTGTGTGTGTGTGTGTGTGTGTGTGTGTGTGTGTGTGTGTGTGTGTGTGTGTGTGTGTGTGTGTGTGTGTGTGTGTGTGTGTGTGTGTGTGTGTGTGTGTGTGTGTGTGTGTGTGTGTGTGTGTGTGTGTGTGTGTGTGTGTGTGTGTGTGTGTGTGTGTGTGTGTGTGTGTGCTCCCAGCAGACCAAGAAGACTTCTGGCTCCTGCCTCCAGTCTGAGTTAAGAACAAGGTTTTAAAGGTTGCCTGTATTTCCAAGACCAGTGTTAGATAATTGTGTTGCGTAAGTCAAGTCCTCAAGGGGATTATTATACATTTCCTGCCTGTGTTGTAGATAAATGTCTTCTTCAGATCGAGGGGTAGGAAAAGCTCCACTGATGTTTATATGAAATTAAAGTCTACCTCCACTCAAAAATTTGTTTATGTTCCCTAAAATGTCTGATGTTGACCATACTGAATTGTGTTCATGCAGTTTTTCACTAGAGAGGTGTTTTCACATTCCTCTCCTGAAAGGGGTAGGTCTGTGCACTTCTGTGAAATTTGAGATTCAAACATACACCGTGCAAGATTAGGTATGGCACTAATTCGTAAACAAATCACTCCCTAATATTCAAAAGCCAGCAAAGAAACTTAAAACCTTGAACCGCAGAGCAGACTGTCAGTATAGAGAGCGAAAACATACTGTCATCGTAGCTTTTTCAGTCCCTGTCAGTAACAAGCTTACACACAACAAACAAATAAAAGATGCTAACTACACTTAGCATTCTGATACATCTGCTTCTTGCTGATTTTAGCTGAGACTCCTCATCTGAGCCTGGGCCTGACTGATGGCGAGTTTAGACTATAATTGTGGAGCTTGGCAGCCAGGCCCCCTTAGCAGGCAGCTGTGCCGCTGGGCACTGGAATTTCTCAATGGGGTAGAAAGGGTAGATGTGCTTCCAGCCACTTTTTCAGTCATTTTTTATTCTACTTTTTATGTGGGTAAACCATGTTAAACAAAATATTAATCATAACTGAGTATTTTTACGTACTTTAAAATGCGGAGTGGGACTTTAATATTTAATATATCTTCTCTCCTCGGCTTTCTCTTTTTCCTGTAATTTTATTTCCTCCAACTATACTACCACACACACTTGCATTCTGAACTTCTCCATCTGTGTACCTCTCTTTTCTTCTTTTGTCAGGTGTGTATACCATGGCGTCTAAACCTCACCCTCCTCTGATGAAGAAGCACAGCCAGACAGACCTGATAAGCCGTCTGAAGAGCAGAAAGATCCTTGGAGTCGGCGGCGAGGATGATGACGGTGAAGTGCACCGCTCAAAGGTCAAATTAAGTCACATGATTTTGTATTCGTCATTTATATTTAGTATGCGCAATAATACATTACATTTATACATAACTTTGTTATAAATGTAAGTATGTGTTAAAACATTGTCAGTCAAATGGATAATACTGCAGCAATGCTTAACTACAGGTGCATTCATCAACCATTGTAAAAACTATGGATTTCTTTTAAAAGCCACAATGGGCTGCTAATTGGCTCATCACTCTCAGTGTCCCTTTTTGTGCATGTGCTCCTTATGCTTCAATTAATCTAGATCACATAATCCCATGAGCAGTCGCATCTCCACTGGGATGTAACTGGCTCCCCTGAGAGACTCCCTGACTCTTGCATCTCATTTTTGATATTCCTGCATCATGTATTTGCACACTCTTATAGACAGGGATGTGTATATCAAAACACAACAACACACATGCTGGTTCATGCCAGGAGACACAAAAACACATCTATATATATTCATGAGCATTGAGCTGTACAGTTGCATGCTAACAATAATGTCTTGTTCCAACAGAGGGCTCAAATATCAAGATCCCAATGATCTTTTTCAGATTGCATTAGAATGAGTATAGGTAAAGCTAACGGTTCATCCCTGAAATATTAATCAGGCAAGTGGGAACCGAACAGAAGGGAGCAGGCACACAATGGAGGCTGATAGCTTGTGATAAGATGTTGCCTCTCTCAATGTTTTAGCGAGGGACCTAATCCAGACATCTGTCATTAAGATCCTTTTCACAAAGCATAGGGATAGAGAAATAGAAACACTTAATGCCTCAACATCCATTCTAATAATTTTTCTTTGAATTGAGAAAGATAATTGAGGTTAGATACATGTCTGTGATGATTGAATAGTGGTTCAGCCACAGTCAATTCAAAGTACAGTAGCAAAATACTTTGGCCAATGTGGGCTATTGTACGTGTGGTTTTAAATAGTAGGTTTTCCTATTCAACTGTGGCTTTGTCACTTATTTAGAAATCAAATTGATGCTCTTACAATGAACTGGATTGTGCCATTACTCTTGAGTTGTTCCATTTATCCTTGCCACAAGTGTTTTGTGGTAAAGAGACCCATGGGATCTAACAGTCAGCTGCACAGCAACAGTTAGTTTAAAAGGGAAACGATTGACTTTATCCATGTGGGCCCTGTAAACAAACAAGGGAAGTGCTTCTGTAGTCCGCTGACTGTCCCTTCCTGCCTGTTTTACTTTGTATTTATGCTATCGTATGTGAGTGCAATTGTGCCAAGGAATATTGTCCTTCTTGCCCCTTGAGTCACTGCCAGCTTCTTTGACCCACTGGTACACTACTTTAGTGTCAAGGTCATGAAGTTACAACCAAGCTTTAACAAAAGTCTTCATAGATAAGACATACCACAAGGTTTTTTGTATATTTTTTGTTTATATTGATATTGTGTTTTTATTTTTGTGTATATTTTGATTACTACTGAGACATTTTGTAATTTTAATGCGACAGAATGTGCACAAACTGACAACATCCTTTAGATGATTAGCACAATTTTTATTTTTGCTGATAAGAGATTATACTCCTTCCACTACCCCTGGATATTTGTCATGCTTGTTGTGCTCTTTAAGTGAATGTAGCTGACTGAGTGACTGAGGACAAGCCTAGTCTATAGCAGCTGTGATTAAGCATCGCTCTTAATCCTACAAACAGCATTGTGTATTTCTTCCTTTTCCTGTTTGTCCTTCTCTTCCTACCTCCCTTCCTCTTTATTCCACCCCAAGCCAACCTTGTGCCATCAGTTGACCCTCATTTCCCTTTGAGAATTTCTCATCCCAGTCATGTAAAAAACAGCCGCTAAAACTATGGCACAGGAAGTTCTGCTCGTGTGATCACAGATAAGCTTCATAGACAGGCACTTTTCTGAAGTGAAAGGAGAGATGTAATGGGTCTCGTCTGTTACTCTTTATCTTAATATTTTTTTGAGTTTAACTTTAAGGGTGTTTTTTTGTGAGGGCCCTGTTATGTAAATTATGTGCGTAACAGAAATGTGCAAAACAATTACATCACATATGATGGCATGTCTTGCAAGTAACTTCTGCAATTTTAGGTCTTATTGATATCGTTATAATATAGAATATTTTAGACCTTTAACTCTCTTAATATATCTGTTTTTTTTCACAGGCGCATCAAGCAGAAAACTATTTTCCAATTGACAAAGAGTTACCTCGAAACACTGCTTGCCAAAAAAATCATCATCTCTGCTTTGGATTTTATGGTTCAGTGTATTTTTTTGTTTCAGTGAGGCTATGCCTTGCTGCAACACAAGAACAGTTTGTGGGTGAAGAGATGCTTAATGATGAAGGAAAGTCATTGATGTAGGGGAGTGATAAGACCTGAAGGCTTTGGATGAAGGAAAACAACTTCACAGTCAACCAACAATTTTAATTTATCTGTGGGTTACTGTCTGTTCAGGCAGGAAACTGTGTGGTTTATCACTTTGTTTGCCCCCATGTCTATGTATTTTACAATGAAAAAAGATAAATCTGAATTTGTCAGCAACATTTCTGAGTTGATATTCTCCTCACATGCAAAAAGAATCAGCGCTCTTGCTATCTAAAGAACGTCCTTTTGTTTTTTCCATATATTTAGTCACATACAGAAAATACACACATACAGATAAACATAGATCGTCTTTTTCCATTTTAAATAACTTGCAGTCTGTTTGTCTATTGCATTCTTTTAGTCTAGACAATGTCAGAAAACTGTTAAAAAGAAGAAAAAAATCCCATCGTAATTTCCCAGACCCGAAGGTGATGTTTTCAATGTTTTGTTTGATAAATGACTTGAATTATTAACTGATTATGAAATGTCATTTATATGCTTCTGTGTATCAACTAATAATTTAGTTGTTTCATTACTACATCATTCCAGCCCAGTTCCAGACAGTTTTAGATGCATATTAAGATAGTGGTAATATAAGACTAAACAGAAATGGAGCCACTGAGTACACTTTCATGTTTTATATTTGTGTTTTTCTGGGAGGTTCACATTAATATATATTACTGCCGAATGGAGCAGAGTTAAAGAAAAGAATCTTTCTCCACAGATATTACCAACTGGGTTTGTCTCCTTAATATTGCTGCGTGATGTGATTCATTCTTTTTTGCATTTTGATGAAATATTAACAGTGTTTCTATTCAACAGAAACCAACAATTGCTTTTAATTTGTCAAAACATGCTCTCACTAAATGCTTCAAGCTCTCAGGATTATAAATTAACTATTGCGTGGTACTTGCTAGGATTTAGTTAAATTATAGCAAATTGGGTTTCTGTTCTGGCATAGACTTGGTAGTTGGTTATTCATCCCCAATTCACTGCAAGATGTTTTTATGACATACCCTCTTAATTGTCAGGAGATGAAGACATTTCCAGTTTTTAATTAACATCTTTTATAGGTCTTTCTTGACACTTAGCCTCTCTTCTTTTCTCTCCACCGCTTTGTTTAATGTGCTTTTTTATTTCCAGTAGCTTGCTACAGATGTGTTGGCAACATGAAATACAACTGCATGGAGAGTACTTCATTCTTGGTTATGTGGTGCTTTGTTGAAGGCTGTGATAATATATATCTGTTAAGATGACATCATTTATACACTTTTACATTTCCATTCTCATAACTTGTTTTTCTCTTTATTTTTGTCTTGCCTTGATTGCTCACAGATCAGTCAGATGCTCGGAAATGAGATGAAGTTTGCAGTTCGAGAGCCTATCGGGCTTAGGTGAGATTTCAACTGCTCAGACCAGCTCACTATTGTCATCTGTGGGTCACTTCTTGTAAAGTTTAACCTCTTGTAAACTCTGAGAAAACAGTCAGTGTTGCTTACAGGAATATTACAGTGCATTATGTTATGTTGTGTATCTATTTTTAGGGTATGGATACTCATCTCTGCAGTGGGTTTCACAGTTATGGCCGTGATGGTAAGTGTTGCTTAAATCATCATCACAGTGAAGGAATTGTCACATTCATGACTAAAACGTCTTCACTCAATTTTTTTAATAGTTTCTATGAATATAGTATTATATTTCATTATACTTTATATATACTTCTTTTTTTACAGTTATTGAAGGAGAAAAAGCACTTGTCAAAATTAGAAAGATCATGTTCTACAAACCCAACAATGAATTATTGTAGATTCTTAATCAGTGAGGGACATCTGGAAGAACAGCTCAGTCTTTGTCGGCTAAAGCACCTAAATGCTCAATGTCCTCAGTGTTCATCTCACATACAAGAACACTTTGTCAATGCTGCTGCATTTTGAAGGCATTTAGGGAGGACATAATCCTTTTGTTTTCATATGACAGTGTTATCTTTTTATTTTGCTACACAGGCTCTTGTGTTTCCCAACCAACTATATGAGGTTGTTTTTGAGGAGGAGCTCTTCACGACTAGCATTTCCATTCGCCTTTATGGAGGAGCACTGCTAAGTAAGTCTTCATTTCTATTTATGCTTCCTCATGCATAACTACAGTAGATATATATATATATATATATATATATATATATATATATATATATATATACATACTGCAGCTGTGCATGTGGGAGTTTGTTCACTGCAATGATGCTGACACTCAAAATATGTATTTCTTTACATTCACAAAAAAATTTACATTGCATTTATTAGAATTCACACGCATAGTTAGTTGTCGTACTCTCTTGTTTCAAAATCATCCCTGTGTGTATCAGTGATGTGAACAGTTAGCTATGAGGACTTGACAAGAGTACGGAGACCAATTCTCCAGAATGCTCACAACAAAGGCTCTGGTCGCCTCTCTTAAAAATGCCATGTAATTATGGCATTTGCGATTATTTTAATGGTCTTAGTCTGAAACACGGATTTCAAGCAAGTCAGTGAGTCAGTCACTCAGTGATAGAGGGTTTGTGATGTCTCTGTGACTGTGACCAAGAGGCAGGTAACACACAGGTTGCTTATTGATGTGAAAGCAGGAATATAAAGAAGGGTGAGCGCAAAGCCTTACCATGTATTGAGTTGTAGTCGGGCCATAACATATGTCATAACGTCAGCACATTAAATAGACATAAGAGCACAAAATAGTTCATCTATCTATATATGTTCCCTCTTTTTCCCTCACAAGACATTTTTGGGAATACTAAGAATAAACCTCTTACTGCACTCTTAACACATTGCACGCATGTCTTATGTTATGATAAATGTGAACAATGTAAAATCTGAACAAATAAAAATAAACGTGGAAGATTACTGCATTGCCTGAGGTGAGATAAAACCTTAAGCATATGGCACTGGATGGAGGAAAATATGAATAAACCAGTTTTAAATCTTATAAGGCCAACAAAAGGGGCTTTTTTACTTTAAAGGTCAGCAGGGCTGTGATATGATAGAGCACAGGATTTTATCAGAATCAATTAGTCAGAGCATACAATGGAAACAATAGGCCAATTATCACAGTGTGCATGTTGCATCATAGGCAGAGTACAGCTGCAAGTAAACTGTTCTCATAATAATCAGTGGAATCGAGTCTTCTTTCCTGAAATACCTCTTTTTTTCTATTTTTATTCCCATGCCCCTGAACCTATAAATTCTCTTTCATCACATAATTTTCCAGGCCTGGCCCTCATCATGTGGAATGGTCTCTACACAGCAGAAAAGATCGTCATCCAGTGGACTCTGCTCAGTGAAGCCTGCTACTTTGCTGTACAGTTTCTTGGTAGATACATTCCTCAACACATTATTTTACTGTCCTGTTTATGTCCGTTTGTCACTAAGTGAGATGGTGATTATAACAACTAGGGACAGAGTTGAGACCAACCATTGCTCTGATTGGAAATGAATGTATGTGTTGACACTGCCCTCTTGTGTTCACAGTGTAGAGTTGCAAACTTGCATTACAGGTAAAAGCCAGTAAATTAGAATATTTTGAAAAACTTGATTTATTTCAGTAATTGCATTCAAAAGGTGTAACTTGTACATTATATTTATTCATTGCACACAGACTGATGCATTCAAATGTTTATTTCATTTAATTTTGATGATTTGAAGTGGCAACAAATGAAAATCCAAAATTCCGTGTGTCACAAAATTAGAATATTACTTAAGGCTAATACAAAAAAGGGAGTTTTTAGAAATGTTGGCCAACTGAAAAGTAAGAAAATGAAAAATATGAGCATGTACAATACTCAATACTTGGTTGGAGCTCCTTTTGCCTCAATTACTGCATTAATGCGGCGTGGCATGGAGTCGATGAGTTTCTGGCACTGCTCAGGTGTTATGAGAGCCCAGGTTGCTCTGATAGTGGCCTTCAACTCTTCTGCGTTTTGGGTCTGGCATTCTGCATCTTCCTTTTCACAATACCCCACAGATTTTCTATGGGGCTAAGGTCAGGAGTTGGCTGGCCAATTTAGAACAGAAATACCATGGTCCGTAAACCAGGCACGGGTAGATTTTGCGCTGTGTGCAGGCGCCAAGTCCTGTTGGAACCTGAAATCTCCATCTCCATAGAGCAGGTCAGCAGCAGGAAGCATGAAGTGCTCTAAAACTTGCTGGTAGACGGCTGCGTTGACCCTGGATCTCAGGAAACAGAGTGGACCGACACCAGCAGATGACATGGCACCCCAAACCATCACTGATGGTGGAAACTTTACACTAGACTTCAGGCAACGTGGATCCTGTGCCTCTCCTGTCTTCCTCCAGACTCTGGGACCTCGATTTCCAAAGGAAATGCAAAATTTGCTTTCGTCAGAAAACATGACTTTGGACCACTCAGCAGCAGTCCAGCTCTTTTTTCCTTAGCCCAGGTGAGACGCTTTTCGCTGTTTCTTGGTCAACAGTGGCTTGACACGAGGTATGCGGCAGTTGAAACCCATGTCTTTCAAGCGTCTCTTGGTGGTGGATCTTGAAGCACTGACTCCAGCAGCTGTCCACACCCTTTTTCACAATCTTGACTAGGCGCGGTGATCCCTATCGCTTGTACACTTTTTCTGACCACAGTTTTTCCTTCCCTTTGCCTCTCTATTAATGTGTTTGGACACAGAGCTCTGAGAACAGCCAGCCTCTTCAGCAATAACCTTTTGTGTCTTTCCCTCCTTGTGCAATGTGTCGATGGTCGCCTTTTGGACAGCTGTCAAATCTGAAGTCTTCCCCATGTTTGTGTAGGCTTCAGAACTGGACTGAGAGACCATTTAAAGCCCTTTGCAGGTGTTTTGAGTTAATCAGCTGATTACTTTGTGGCACCAGGTGTCTTCAAAATGTAACCCTTACACAATATTCTAATTTTGTGACACACGGAATTTTGTATTTTCATTTGTTGCCACTTCAAATCATCAAAATTAAATGAAATAAACATTTGAATGCATCAGTCTGTGTGCAATGAATAAATATAATGTACAAGTTACACCTTTTGAATGCAATTACTGAAATAAATCAAGTTTTTCAAAATATTCTAATTTACTGGCTTTTACCTGTATATTAAAGGAACAGCTCGTCCAAATTTAAGTCTAACACTTACATGCCCTTATGTAAATTGAAACCATTTTTGGTCTCTATAACCATTTCTCAATCTGTACTGGACTCAGAGAGACCCCTTCCTAAATCAATTTCAATGCAAGTCCAAAGTAACAATACAAATGTCCCTCTTTGTGTTACTGTCCCGACACACAAGCCCTGCAAGGACACCGTCCAGGGAAACCCAAGAGGGGAATTTTGGACTAAAAAGATCACTTGATTGTCTAACACAGGCTAATAATTACAGCAACAGATAACTCTCTCTCGGGCATGTGAGTATAGTTTTTAAGACAGACTTGAAAAAACGTGAACCTATCTTCTAAGATCTACTCTTCATAGGTTAGTAATGCTAGAGAAATCATGCAATATGTGCATTTCCTATTTCAAGTACTAAATGTTGCACTGTGGTTTCAGTAACGTCCATCACCTTAATGGAGATCGGCATCCTGCCCAATGCAGCCATGCTCCTGCTCCTCAGTCGGGTGCTCTTCCTGGTGGTCACAATGTCCTACTATTACCACCTGGGCCGTAAGCTGAAGAAGATCTGAGCTGACTGGTTGATACTTTTAGGGAGGAGACAGCTGAGCACAGGTCACAAACAAGTGCTCAGAAGGTTTGGAAAATGATTTGATTGGGACTTGTTTGGAGCATTACTCTGCCAGTGGATACCCCTTGCCCCCTTCCATAGGATTTAGCCTATTGTAACTCCCAGTATTCAACAGATGAGCCCAGTCTCACATTCCAGACTCCAGACAACTAGAAAGAAAAACCTCATAGTGAAAGTGAATTACTCTGTCTGGGCTGTGAGGTCAAGACCCTCTTGACACACATTTTTTCTTTTGTAGTTCTGAGTGCTGTAATTACAAAGAAGGAAATAGCAGTTTGTAGTGCATTGCGTTATTTTGTCTCATAGTTATATGATTTAATTTGTACAGTACATCAGACTATGTTCATGTATAGCCACGTGATTTCCAGATTCAGAATTTAGTGTTATCTAAAGTTGCATCTTGACACTGCATCTTAATCACGCTCAAGGACCAAAAGTTTGTGTTCTTTCCTGTTTGATGCAGTCAGTGTTAACTCATACTGTATGTAATCTAAAGTGCAGCCTGAATATATGTGCTCTTGATCTCATTATTGAGCACTTTAAATGGGAAAAGCATCATGCTTAGTGAAAATGTAGGGGCAGTCAGATTAGCTACATGCTGGATTAGTGACCGTGAACCTTTTCTTATACTGCTTACAGCTTTCTTGGTCAGCACACTGAGGAAATACCAAAATCAGTCAGTTTTTACTCTCGATGGTGCACATAAATCCATATTCATATTTAGACTACCAAAAAGGAAATGCTGAATCTAAACATATTTTCAGGGACAGAGTGATTTTTTTAAATTTTTTTGATAAATTCCTTGAGGCATCCGTCAATAAGTTCTTCCATAAGTGAATAAGAATTGTTTTGTACACACTATTTACTTCAATTAAAATATGTAATGTTGAGAAATATACATGTGAACTGATTTGTAGAAGAGAAGCAGTGTAGTTCTCCTTGTTTGTGTGCTGGTAGGCAGGACTTTAGCCTGAGTGATCTTACAGAAAGCATTTTAACATTCTGACCTTTACTTTAAAGCTAGTGTCCCAAGCTGAACATGTCAATGTGCAGAGCAAACAAACCTGAGCTGGTTCTTCTTCAGTGATGTAGCACAGTTTTTTACATAAACCTTATCCTTAGCCTTAAAACTACTTAAAAGAATAGTCATCTGCATCCTACATCTTGTATATATGTAAATAAAAGTATTTACTATTATGTGATGTTCTTGTGAACCGAACAGGGAACTTGTTCAGTATTAGAAAAATATCTTTCAAAGATTGATCTTTCTCTTGGTGTGTATTATTTTGTACCTATTTCTGTTTTTGATGTTATGAATGCAATATAATCCACCAAAAGAAATAGCTCAAAATGTGTAGCAAGCTCCCACCAACTAGAACACAATGCTAATAAATTTAGATGTTAAGGATGCATTAACTGAATACATCAAAAAAGCCTAAAAATTAGAATTTGATTCATAAGGCAGTTAAAATATACAGTATGTCCTTCAAAACAGTTATAACTCAACACTTAACAGTTTTCACCCAATCGATATGTTCAATACATTTTCTACCTCCCACTAATTTGCATGCCCCTCAGGTACGCAACATCCCAGCTCAGTGTTTCAGAGCCATGCCAGCAATGCTCATTTTTCAACTCTGATCTTTGCAACTCAAAAACACACTTTTAAAAATAGTTGACTCTTTTTGTAAATTTATTTCAAGTTGAAGAAGAAACATACTGTAGGCCTCCTCCAAAGGTGGTCCGTATTGTTACAAATGACCATGTTCAGTCCTGCCCTAGAAGGGAGTGGTCCTGAGGTCAGAGTGATTGTGGTTTTGCAGTAGCAAGTCCAGCTCTGAAGGCAGATGTGCTTGTTACTTGGGTGAGTTTTCAGTTCAGATAGGGAAAACATGAAACATGGGTGAGGTCTCCCTTACTCCTGAAAAGTTGTAATTATCCTTTTTCCAGTGTTTAATTAGGTGTAGCTCTCCCGAGTAACATTGTGTGCCCCAACCTACTCCTCTGTCCTGACTAGCATGGTAATTATGGACTTCAAGAAAAATGTCATTCCATTTCCGTCGATACTACAGGCCTCAAATCATCAGCCCTGTGAAATGTTCAAAGGTCTGTAAAGCAGGTTATTTTAGGAGAGATGGGCAGTTTTGGAGGGGGCACAGAAAGAAGGGAAGGGAGACAAAGAAATGACTCTTTTCATCCTCCTGTCATAAATTTGTCCAAATATAACATACGTAAGTTGTGTCCTTGACATTTTAAAGGAATGGTAAGTTGAGCTTTTCATTCCCTCTGATTTAGATCCAACATATATTGTACTGTTGTGAAAACAATACCAGATCAAACTGTTTCAAGTTGTAGCATTGTGTTTTTATGTATATATGTGCTATATTGTATGTCAAAATGTTTAGTTTGAAATAAAGCATACTACTGTTTATTTTGAAGACTTGAAAAGTGATGAAATCATCATTGTTCTGTCATTTTTTTATATAGTGCTGCAACCCCAGAAATAAAATGAGAGTAGGACGCACATTTAACTGTTTGCCATGGTCATTTGACTAGTTCAAGAGAAAATGACGAATGTAGTTATAGTGACAACACATGTCTGTGGGGCCGTAAAGTGTGTCAAAATCACTAGTGTAAGAAATGACAATGACTTACCAATAGAAATCTGAAGCGATTTAAATCCAGCAATCCTTAATCCCTCTCTAGCAGCAAGGCAACGGGAAGAGTGCACAAAAGATGCCTATCCATGTTTTGTACTATTCCACTTCTCATTTGTTGCAAAACCTCACCTCCATGAGGCTCTAATTTCTGCAAGTTTGTGTATACGGAAATTAGCCCGCTACAATGGTCGTGGTTCTTTGCAATGGCAACAGTACACATAAAAATGGCCGCCGTTTTGACCATCCTGCTATGTTGGGAATGTCCATTTTATTTTCATATTTCTGTGGCTGCAACTAACTTATTTTGATTATTGATTACTGGTGATAATTTTCTCAATCAATTGCCAGAAAATAGTTTAAAAATTCTCACAACTTCCTAAAGCAATATGCTTTTTTTTATGAAATGTTTCAGCAGGATAGCTTCAAACTAGCTGGAGTAACTTTGAAAATAAAGAGATTTCAGCAAAATGTCCTGTCTAATTTAACAAAATTCATCAAACCACAAAACAAAACCAACAACTTTCTAACATGTCTAAAAGAAACTAGAGACCTGTAATGTAATCTCACCCTTTGTTTAGTGTTTGCTGTTTGGAAGGTATTTAACGTGCCATAACATGATCATCCTCAAGTCTCAATAAAAGATCTTCTCTGTGAATTTAAAGGAATCTACCTGGTGTAGTCTACCACATATCCCTGCCTAACCTTTCCCATCCCCAGTGCCCTCTCCTTTACATTTGGCAAAGGGTGAAAAGACGGACTGTGTGGCACAGGAAATGTGTGTGGTTAGGGTTGTTTATAGGCAAAAAGCTCCCATGTGCATTCTCCCCATACTTTTTGCTTAATATATTGAATGCTGGTTTATTTCTTAAAGTAAAGTTTATTTGTATAGCACCTTTTCACAGATAAAAATCACAAAGTGCTTCACAATAGAATCTGATACAACAAATTAAAATACAAGAACATTTAAATACAAAATAGAAATACAAAATAGAAAACCTAACAAACAACCATAAAAAAACCTCGACTAAGTAAAAGCCTGCTTAAACGGCAGAGTCTTCATTGCTTTTTAAAACATTCGACAGAATTCACACAACCTAGAGAGGGAGGCAAGTCATTCCACAGAGTAGGGGCCCCTGCTTGAATGATCGGTCCCCTCAGGTTTTAAAATGAGTGCGGGGGACTTAAGGCATGGTAAACAGTAATTTAGAATAGCTGACAATGGATTATTTTGAAAAGGCTGTCTAAAACATTTTTTGTTGGTTTTACCCAGCAACAGTTTATTATCAACATCTTCTGGTTGAGCGGTGGTTACATAATGCAGGTGATGTAAATATTTGTTTTTTCTTAATATGAGCAAAGAATAATTATGTTGAAAAGCTTTAATTCTCAAAATTACACTTTGGACAATCTCAACTAACCCAAACTGCCCTTTTGTGATCATCAAATTAAAAGAAAAGTATTGGCATCAAAGTGTACTTAAGTAACAAAAGTAAAAAGTATTTATTATGCATAATTAAGAATGGTGTAGCCCATATTACCGGTATATTATTGGATAATTATTTTTGCATGAATGTGTAATGTTATATCATTATAATGTTTAAAAGCTGGTTATGGTGGGGCTAATTTCTACTATATACTTTATCTGCATAATAGCTTGTTTCCCTCTGGGTATCAAAGTTTCCTATTAATCTATAATAGTACATCCTAATTTATTGAGTATATTTTTATATTCATTATCCACCATACAGTAATAAGTACATTATTCCTCTAATATGTAGTGGTGTGAAAGTATAATAGTAGGCTAGTAGCAACTTTGTCACTATAACACCATTGAGACAATTATTTTCTAAAAGCTTGTTTTCAAATTAAGTACTCAGTTATAAGAAATGCACCTGTATGCCCTGTCTGTGTAGATTTTTTGGCTTGACAGGGTAGGAGAGGGTTAATAAAGTAACCACGTCTGCCGCACGGAAGGGGTGTGAACCCTTTCCCAGACACAGACACAGACACACACACACGCGGAATTCACAAGTCTTGTTTCTCACCAGATAACGTTAAACTTTAGTCACCCGGCTACCACGGCAGAAGACGGTCGACCCCTTTTGGAGAAGAAATCAAAGTAAGTTTTAGCCTTAATCATACTAACCTTAACGTTACATTCAAGTTATGTAGCTAGTAATAATACAAGAGTAACAAAAGTTAACCTTACGGCAGAATCGTTGTTGCTAATTAGTTGACATCTCCTCTAACGTTAGCTACCTTTTAGAATACTTTGGCTTGCTCTTGAAAAGTCATTAATGACTAAATGTAAGGCAGTTAACGTTAACACAGCAGAATCGTTATCGGCTGAAGAGACGTCCGTTTACGGTTGACGTTAACTTTAAGCTAGCGTTCTTCTTTTTTTAAAGTCTAGCGTTACCGAACTGGTTGTTTTAATAACCTTCGATAGACGGTTGAAGTCCCTGGAAAGACGAAATGGCGTGTTTAATCTAGTTTGCTACTTTGTGAAGGTTTAACATTTGGTCAATATTGGCGTTAAGTAATGACCCAGGGTTAGTTTAGCTAGCTAACGCTAGTCAGAAAAAAGGACTAATGTTATAATTTAGATTTAATGCTGGCTGCGGTAGCATCCTGACTGCCAATGGGCACGTCTCAACTGTTCAAATTTGTACATTAATATTGTGATATATTCTGAGTTACTTCTATGCTGTTGGTCTTTAAACAATATAAGTAAACCGCAGACGTTAAAGCAGGTGTCAAGTGGTCCCAAAAATGAATGATCTTTAAATTATGCTCGTTACCTTTTATGGAGAAATAGAAAAAAGTCAGTATTTTACTTAATAGAAGTATTAGCCCGCTTAGGGACTCTACAGTATGTCAGGATAACTCCTCATCACAGGGTCCAGTGTCTCAACTTGTAGGTGTATTTCAGCCTGTCCAGACTTTTTCCCTGAGGGATGGAGCCATCAGCTTTGTGGTTTACAAGCAGAAATTCACATCTAAGCGGGCACGCCAACCGTAGTGGAGCAAGCAAATTCTTAATGTCCGTTGTTATGGTCGTATTAGTTTAGTTTGGGATTTAAAGTCTCATGTACGGCTCATATACCCACATGATATGTCTTGAAAAGCCACAGTAGAGCAAAGGTGAGTTGTTTAATTAATGTAGGACACAGAAGCCTCAGACTATTAGAGAATGAAGCATGGTGCTTGTCCCATTACAGCTACAGCTACAAAATGGGCTTTAAGAGCTTAGAAAGTGGCATTTACATCACTTTTAAAGCTTGTTAATGATAGCTGATGTTTTCATCCTATCACCAAGGCCACATCCTTTTCTTCTTTCAGTTTTATATCATAAATCAAATACTTAGGTGCTTGGTTTGGTCAGACTACAGTAAAAAGCCATTTTAGATAGTTTTACCCGTGGTAACTATAGGTGTCAATAGGTGTCATGATTTCATATATAGACTTAATGATTTAAAGATGATTAGTAATTTTTACTAGATATAGATTTAAACCATTTGTGCTCTGTTTATTCACTAGATGGTGGGAAGTTACCTGGCACTAAACCCTTGTCTGAAGTCCCATTACTACTAAACGGGAAATCCCTACATCCCACAGAATTTGTTAGCAGAACAAAATGCAACCTAGGGTCTTTTTGTGAATGTACCAGAGTCAAACTTTCATTTAAAAGCATCATTAGAATGGAAGCACCACTTTTAAGATTTACTGTATTATTGTTTTTTTGGTCAAATATCCTTTTGAATGGGAGTGCTAGGGGCACAACTGTGATCACATCAAAATCACTATTTTTAAAACACTAAGAAGGCTCAACACAACATGGAACTTTGGTCGAAGTATCACCAAAGGCTCTACACATCAACGCGAACATTGAGAACATTGTTTGTGCACACACAAACTAAAAAGAGAGGTTTTAACAACTCACTCACCAATAACTAGGGCTGGGCAATATATCAATATTAGCCTATATCAATATCGTGATACAAGACTAGATATTTTGAATATCTTAATATTGTAATATGGTAAGTGTTGTCTTTTCCTAGTTTATAGGGCTGCATTACATTAAATTGATGTAATTTTCTGAACTAGACTGACACAAAAATGACAAAGACTGTGTTCTAATATTGCCTTTAACCACTTAATCATTATAGCCACATTATTGATGATTATTTATTTAAAATCTAATTGTCAAAATATTTTGTTCAAGCCCCAATTGTCACCCCTACAATATTGTCGCAATATTGTCAACAACGTATTTGGTTAATAATATAGTTATATCTGAAATTCTCCACATTGCCCTACCAATAACTGTTTCCAGAAATAAATGTGCTGAAGCTGTTTCCTTACACTCAAACAGAAATGCAAATTTTTCAAATAAGTCCCCAAAATGCTAGTTGATGGCTAGATGAAGCATTGAAGCTTTCAAGCAAAATGGTTTGCAAAAAGGTTAATTTCTCGAGGCTTCATTTGCTCACAATACCACTTGTTGGTCAAAGAGTGTAAAACAGGCAGATATTTTACAGATGATCTATGTGATCTGTGATACATTGTATCAGAGACAGTTTTTTACTGAATTTTGCACCAGTAAACACTAAGAAATATTGAAGAAAAAAATCAATTTCCACGTAATCCATTCATATCAATATAGTGTGTATTTTTCCATGGAATAATATAATTAATATAACTGTATAATAAACCGATTTTCCTTGAGAGAAATCAAATGTTTGACTATCAATAGGGTCATCATATATAATAGCAGGAGGGGTCATTTTAGCATTTATTCTTAAACTGGTACGTTAACCGGGCAGAGGGCAGTAAATATGAGTGTGTAGATAATTTAATAAAACCATGTGGATTCAGACCACATTTATAAACCCGTCACGTGGTACGGACGGGCACCGAGGCTTCGGATGTCATCAATGACGTCATCTGTCTGAAACGATACAAGCCTCGATACGCGCTTCATGGAAAGCTCGACACACGCTTCAAAACCTTGGCAAAGAAAATAATATCACTACAAAACGCCTCTGAGAAAAGTAGCAACGTCCGGCCTCTACAGAGGGACAAACAACATTGTTTCAGATGTTAAAGCAGTACCAGGCAGGTTTGTGCCAACATGATGGCCTCACAGATGTGTAAATGGGTCATATATGAATATAATAGGAGGAGGTGGTAGATGGAGGTTGGCAAATCGCCTTTTTGTGTAAGACAGGGCTCTAGTTGATCCATGCTGGGTCCATTACTGACACAGTTGATGCCATCTGCCACTAATGCTGCCATCATAACAGTCTCTGTACCTTTTGTATAATAGACTCTAATTTCAATTTATTGCAACCAAAACACTGTTTGATGGTCACAACTGACACCTAATGCCAAACCACATGGAGGAAATGGGGGCTACGATGGGGCGGGGGCGTGAATGGCTGTATGAGCTAAAAGAGTTTTTCAGAGAAAGTTCAGGTGACTCATTTGTGGCTTTCTTTGAAAGTAATTTCTCATTTCAGACATACTGCATTGTCTTTTGACTTCAGCAGCATTATGAATATTAGCTGTTACACAAGGTTGCTGTTTCTTGGAATTGCCGTTTTGCTCTGCTTTGAATTTCCATTTTACTTTCCAGTTCTTATTTTCAACTCGGAACATATATGTCATTCACATTTAGGGGGTGCAGTGTGATTGGGATTGTCTACTGTAAGTAGGTTCAACATAAAATAAACCTATAAAATGGCCCCACAGTGTACAGTATCTGCTCAGTGTGTGAGTTTGTATCGAAGAAATTCTGCAAAACAATTAATTTATGGTTTGGCTTTGCTGGTCACCTCAAAATGTTCAGTTGTCTGCTTCAGAATGAATTGGGCTGGTCCTGATTGATTGATTGGTTGGGTTGCTGCTTGAAAAACATAATAGCCTAAGTAGCATTGAGACATTGTTTGCAGATGGACGGGGCTCAGTCAACAAACAATGGTTGTCATAACTAAGCCGTTTTTAATCCGCACTGCTGCTCACCATCTAGACATAAAGACCAGAAATCTTCTTTAAGGATTATCTACTTTGCTGCGTTGAGCTTTGTACTGTGTTCCATTTTGTAAACAGGAATTGTGTTGGTATTTATGTTATCAAGTACATGTAATAGCCTAGTGTCAGTGGTTACTTAGTAATATCAATATTAACTTCAGCCATCTATGCTACAGATTGTACTTCCAGCCAGTAATGTTGGACGGAAAGCTATACAGTATTTATTTGCCTATGTTTGCATTTGGTTGTGATGGTTCCCAGCTGCCCAAACTATATTACTTTGTGAATCCTAACTTTCAGTGTTTTATTCAAACTGGGAAGATTAGATTAGCCAAGAATTTTGTAAAGAAAATTGCAACAATGTGTTACAACTATACAGTGTAAATTCACTGTAATCATCAGGCAGAGGTAAAATTAGCACAGTAGTCTTAGAAAAAATATGGAAGTAGACATTATGGTGACATTTTTAGATAGGTGTTAAATACCATTTTGTCTTTAACTTAGGCTGTCAGTCATTTCCTGTTGTCATGATGCATACTTTAAAAAGATATGGCAGCTATTATTGCTACCCACCACTAACCAATTGAAGGGAAAGAAAAGATTAAAAAAAAAATTGCAACAGTTATAAACTCTCTTTACAGCACATCAGTTTCATGCTCTGTATTGGAACTATGTAAAATTGCATCGTCCTTATCAAATAAAATTCAATTTAAAAAAAGTCTAGCAGTCAGATGTGACTCAGATATGTCAGCAAAGTAAATATGCTCCAAGGTAACTCAAAGGTAATTTAACTGGTAATACGACATGTTAGGCATAAAGTGACATTTAGCATCATGACGTACTTTTTGCTTATCCAGCTACTTGCTCTGCCATAATTTTCAGTGCCTGTGGTTGTCTTTAGTCAAATCTCAAAACAAGAAATCTACCATTACAAAAAAAAATAAGATCAATCAAAAACAAAACAGTATTCTTTTTTAGGAAAGGAATAATAGGAATAATATACAACACACATCAGGTCATGGGTTTGTGCTTCCAAAAGTAGTATGAACTGTTTAAAATTGAACTAAATACACACTAGGCCCAGGCATTGGGAAGAACCAACAGTTTTGATGCCACAGAGACAGGGAGAAGAGAACTGCTCGTCATCTGATACACGGGGAGCTGTCTCCATAGGATATTTTCAGACTCCTCAAATAACCACAATAGCTGGTTATATTTTGAGTGCTCCCAATGAAGGAAAAGGTCTGGTTATGGCTGAACCATGTTGCCAGAGAGTTTCATAAAGTGTCCTAACTGTGCTGTATGTGTGCTGCTGGCCTGGCTTACAGGTGTTTCCGAAAAGGAAAATATTACTCACAGAAAAGCCCCAGAATGCAGTGTATAGCCTACATCAGTGTACATGGTAAAAAAACACAGATGAGTGAGAAGTAAACTGGTTGTGCAGCTACACTTCTGAACCTGCTTTGAGGCTCTGATTCACAACATTATTGTGTTGTCGGTCATGCATTGTGTGACAGAAGAACTATTGAATATGGCTGAATATGCTTTTATAGGCTTGTCTTGTTGTACATTTGGCTCAAAAATAGTAAATGGAGTTGACTGTAATGCTCTGTGTTTCTAACCAAACTTGTTACTGCTAATAAAAACTGTTGTAGATTGGTCTGGTTCCCTTGTGCTTGTGATGACAATAGCATGTCCAACCACATGCTGCCATGGTCTCCACACAGTCAGCATGACTTCACCACTTAGATTTTGTGATTCTCTCTCCAATTTGTCTCACCAAAGTGATTTCTATTGTTTGTCAAGAATTAAACTATATTTGTTTTCAAATTTGCTTTCAGAATAATACATACTGTCATAAAACCCAATATTTTTAGACAACAGGCCAATTGACAACTAGAGCCACTCGGGCTGTTTAATGCGGCTGTTAAAAAATGAATTGAGCTGGATTTTGTTGCTTTTGAAGATTAAAGCTTTTTAATCAGGAACCCAACTGTGCAGATTTTCCGGTGTCCTTGTTTTGTGGCATGCAACGCTATCTCAAGGAGAGCTGTCTTTGTTTAGTTTTCTCCCATCTTGTGTCTGTCTTCTCTTTTTATCTCACAAACCCACACTAAACTGCGATATTACCCTCTGATGTTTAATTTAACCAATACATTCTGTTTATTTCTGTCTTCCAGAAGTACAGCCATGGGGAAAGGATGCATTACAGTCACCAAGTACTTTCTATTCCTCTTCAACCTCCTCTTCTTTGTAAGTAATCACATTTCTTCATCACTGCTTGGTGGCAGTGCTGCAATCACCGCAACTGCATAGAATAATTTCACATGACTTCCACTTTGTCAGCTTTGTTTACCTAAGATAGCTACTTTTGCTCCTTTAGCTGAATCACTCGTGACACATTGTGAGCCGTCTGATGCCTTTCAGCACTATCTTTTATTGTAATAAGCTTTCTTTTAGTACCAGAGATTACTAACGATACATAGGGAAATGTTGCTGTAACTCTGCCTAGAGTGATTGACTTTACAGAGTACCTCTCCACAGACCGATCTTAACAACAGCAAATGGTTATTGTTTGTTTCCTCCTCTCTCAGCCACAAACTAAAGTCCAGGGGTTGAAAAAACCCCAGACTCTTAAAACTGACTCTGTGAGGATGTCCAGACCTTTCCAATGAGACTGTGGCTGTAAACCTGACACAGACCTTTTGATGTGAACACTCAACTGGTGTCTAATAGGAAACGTGTGTGTTTTTTGTCAGTGTTTGTCCAAGTGGACAGATTAGACTAGGGGAAGCCAGGAAGTGGTGGGCTAATGATGGCTGCCGGGAACTCAACATTAAATGAACAGCTCTTAACCAGGGCTCTAATGACTGTTGTGGGCTTGGGGAGAAGCTGGTGAATCAACAGAGCCTCACATCTAAGGATTATGCCCCCATTAAAGTGCCCCACAACTTCTAAACAAGGGCCATCTTAACACAGAACTTCATTTCCTCATTACAAAGGTACATAAGGTAAAACTGATAATTTTCTGAGGCTTGCCAATGCCAGTGACAAAATGTTCCAGTCTTGAGGTGATTCTTGTCATTGTCTTGACACTTTTATCCTCACTCAACACTGTTGAGTTTGCTGTTCTGAATATGATATGGTTGAGTCTGACTTGTAGATTTCTGGCTGGCTGCCTGTTATTTTCGAGCAGAGTGGGTCTCTTGATCTTCTACACATCCTCTTTATCTCTATGTTGCTATGAGAGAAAGAGACAAGGAGAAGAGTTAGGATCTGATTCATTCCAGGTGTGGCAGACTGACACACCAGCACAGATTCTGTGTTTAACTCTCACATGAGATTTGGTGGCTGATTCCTTTCTGTTTCCCCTCCACAGATCTTTGGAGCAGTGATCATGGGCTTTGGCCTGTGGGTCCTCTTTGATAACCAGAGCTTCATTTCTGTTCTACGTAAGTGTTGTAACACACACCCACAGTCCTACTGCCAAATCCTTTGGTTGTAACACTTCAGCAAACATTCAGCACGTGTATGAATGCAGTAGAATTGGAAATTCTGGAGATTGAAGAGTGTTCTTGTCAAATCCTAAAACTCCTGGCCTACGCTGCAGAGCTTATATGGATTTTAGGACTCATTCCCAAGGAACCACCAAGGGACTTTTTCGCAGCAAACCAAAAGTATGACTTGCAGATGGAACTTCATGACTTCCTCAGCCATTCAAAAGCTTCCCTGTGGACTTCCACTGATATCTGTGGAGATCCAGGGGAGTAGGTTAGTCAGGGGAGGTGACACGCTCACAATCAAGTTGTTTTATCTTATGTCACTAAGTAGCAGCTTTATTTTCCCCAGTTTCCACAGCGTTGTACTTTGAACTTGACGGTTCTCTCAGCTCCCCAGATGGCAGAAGTGCACAGATAGAATCTCCCACCTTCACAGATGTTGTTACATATCTATTTGTTGATACTGCATAGTGAAAAGGAAACCAAGCTTTGGAATGGTATTCTCCTAAGAGACAATGTTATCAGCTTTGTCATAGACAAAAATATTTTAACTTAGGTTATCAACTGTGAAGACACTGGAGAAAGCATAATGAAATCCAGTTCCAGCTGAAAAGAATAAGGAACCACTGATGGAAACTCTTAGTTGCCATAAATCTTGGTATAAATGCTTTCAGTGTATTCATCCCAGATGTAGCATTGCTGAGAGCAGTAGTGAGGTTTTCTCCCAAGATCAGTCTATACAGAAGAATTCTTTCAATTATCTGGCAACTTCATAAGTATTGGAAGTCAAATACAGTGTTTCTTTTAATAAAACTGTGATACTTTTCTACAGGAGATGGGCATATGACATGGGTCGCAGATCTACAGTACGTCTGATGATCAATGTTGACCCATTTAGATCAACCTCAAATGTGGTTATAGCATGTGCGCTGTGCCAGTCTAAAAGAACTATAAGATTTACTGCTCCTATACTGACAATATTTGAACAAGAATGAATAACTTTTACGGTTGGATTGTATAAAGCAGCAACTACTTTCTCAGTCTTATGTCATTGTAAAGTAAATATCTTTTTGTTTTGGTCAGACAAAACAAATAATCTGAAGTTACCTGTAGTTTTAGGGTATTATGGTTGACAATTTTATGACATTTTGGCAGATTAATCAATGGTGAAAACTATTTTTGCAGCCCCAGCTTCTGTTTGCAGTCCATAACTATGAGAGGTTTTATGATGAGAAAGGCCAAGCTCTGAGGTCTGAGTAGAGCTGGAGGAATCTATATTTAGGCTGGAGGTCTGTGCTGTTTTGACTAATGAATTGTGAAAAGGCTGAAGTTATGACGAAGACAACCAGAACTGACCTTGTGTCCTAAACTTGTCAGACTGAGTCTTGTCTTCCTCTGGCTCATATTTCAGCTCTTGAGATCACTACTTAGGAAGAAATCAGTCCAAGGTTATTATTGAGCTGAGTTTGGTTAGCTTCAGTCAGGCATCCAGAATATAAAGGCAGCACAGTATCCATCATCCCTGCCAGCCCCAGTCCTATTGTTATGATAATCCAGCTGTTCCTCCTGAGATAGCAGAGATCCTGCTTCACTGATACCCTGAGGAAATCCCTTCCTATGTGGGGCTTGATGACCTTCTCTCCTTCATGTATTTTTGTTCCATGTACCCTGGAGAGGTCAACTTCAACTCCTAACTGGGTCCCTGGATTTCTTACCCCACAAATCTCCTACCACTCTGTAGAGAGAAAAAACCCAAAGCTGCAGGCAACTCTGTTTATTGACTCTGTGTGTTCCCCTCAGAAGTTGTACCATTGCCTGACTATAAACAGGATATCTGTGTTTTCAGTTTCCATTCTTTATGAGTTATATTAATAGAGGCTTCTGCAGCTGTCCCAATGACTTCAGGGAGGGGAACTTTGTGAATGTTTTGGTTTCAGGACCCCTATTTCTCAGTTAAAAGGGCATCCGTACCTCAGTGTTAACCCCTCTATATCAAAACATTGCCGATAACAGTTTACCTCAGTGACATGATGCCTTGAGTTTATCTTGCTGGCACTTGCCAAAACACAGCTTGCCTTTTGTTTAAACAAAAGTCAGCCATGGAAAGGAGGTCTGTGAGCCAGATAGTGCGCCAAGGCAGTTTGGAAATATTCTGCAGATTAATTTAAAAACTTTCCAAAGTCGTGAACAAAGAAAAGAGCACTTGGTTGGGAAATTATTTTTCTTTGGGCCACTTAAACGCAAGAAATTCAGCACAAAGCTGATCTACTTATGGTGTGTTTGCATTTTAAATCTGTACATAATGTCAACCATGACGTTTCTTCAGCTCTATACTAGCTGGATGTGTGGCTTTGGTCATGTTTACAGAAGGACCTGCAAAACTAAAAAGTCCACCCTCCTCCCTCAGCAGCTTTTTTGAAGGGCACCATAATACGTGCCTCTTCACATGGAAAGTTCCATTGAAACTACCCAAGGAAATATTTTAGAATATGTAGCGGCAACCTACATGGAAACGTACCATAGTACACGACCGAACAGCACAGTAACCAGGCTGACACATGTTGACTTCAGAATAAAGTGTACTGTATGGGAAATTACCTCAGAACACAGATGCTAGCTGCTCAGTAGGAAGGTTGTAAAGTACAGTATCGGTTGCTCTGCAACATTGCTACACCTGACAGAGGGTCTGTTTTAAAAGTCTTAGAAATTGCAACTAAGATTTAAAAGTTGGACCTTCATTGTTAGATACTGGTTCTTCATGATGTTAGAGTTAAAGGTAATCCAAAGATATATTGCCATAACATGCCATGAATGTCGGAAAACTGCTTCAATTAGATCTATAGAAGTGGTCAGAGCGGAGAATCGTTTTAGGGTACATTAGTGTTGCATCACATTTCTTCTAACTCTAGGGTGTGTGTTTTTCCTAGAACAAGTGTTAATTTAATCACTGTGCTGCAGGGAAACAACCCACAGACATCTTTCTCAATTGTAGTTCCCACTTTTGATAATTATAGAGAACTGGCTTATGATCAACATCAAAATATTGTTATGGTCCAATTACTAAATCTGTATTATGTTGATTTAGTGTGCCACAAGTGCAGCAAAATAGTTCTGCTCTACATTGAAACTAATAACTGTAAAGGGAATCATAGTATCTAGCAGGAAAAGAATTATGCCAATGCCTCATACAGTCCCAGTTCAGCAATGAATCTCGCGTCAGTCCAGCCCAGGGTCCAATCATGGCCTGCAGCCAGATTTCATACGACCCGCAGCCTCAGTTTGTAAAGACAAAAGCAAGAGTCATGTTAGCATACTTTGCATTAGTCATAATAAGTCATGTATAAAATAAACATGAGGTTAATATATTTATTCACTTCACTGAAGTTTAAGGTATTGCATAAAATTTGTTCTGTTATCTGACTACAGATGTTAAAGTAAGGCAGAAGTGTTTTTATTTTTCTACTTGACTTGATTTGACTTTGGTTTTGTTCACACCTGAGTGGGCTAGATTTGGTTACATTGCCATTTTAAAAACAAACATTTTTATTGAACAGTGCATTTGTACGTAACTTTAATTCTTAAAAAAAAAAGTCTGAAGGGACCATTGGCATCCGGGCATCTTCACATTATAAAATCTGGCAATCTTTAAAAAGCTTTGGACACCCCTGCCCTGTTTCATTTCTGATTTGGATGGTCACGGAGGCTTCTGCTTAAACTATTTCAGGTAATTACTGTTTTTAAGGAACCTTTAGGCATCGTGTGTGTGTGTGTGTGTGTGTGTGTGTGTGTGTGTGTGTGTGTGTGTGTGTGTGTGTGTGTGTGTGTGTGTGTGTGTGTGTGTGTGTGTGTGTGTGTGTGTGTGTGTGTGTGTGTGTGTGTGTGTGTGTGTGTGTGTGTGTGTGTGTGTGTGTGTGTGTGTGTGTGTGTGTGTGTGTGTGTGTGTGTGTGTGTGCGCGAGAAATAACATGCTTCAACAGAATGCTGAATATAGAACATACAGTATGTTTGTCTGCCTCCCTTTAAATGCTACCCTGTAGCCACATAAACACTCTGCATATGTTGACAAATGTACTTTTAGCTTTCAATTATTCTCGAACTACCACAACATGTGTTGCTCTGGTAACCCATGTACGTAGCATCAGTAATGTACAGTACATGCATGTAATGATGTCTTTGTGCCAGCGTGTGTATTTTTTGTCTGTATTGTAAATTAGTAGGGGTGTGACGAGACGCTTACTCCACGAGACGAGACACATCACGAGATTGGGTTCACGAGAACGAGACGAGACGAGATTTTTAAAAAAAATTTAAAGAAATCCTCGATGAAATATATGAATGGATAAGTTTTTTTATTCAACTGAAAAATCACAAAATGCAAAACAATTTAGGTGCATTTTGAAATCAACTATTAATGATGAATGTTATTTAACTTTTTTTTTACTATTTTAATGAATTATATGCAGTAAAGGACGTGCAAACACTGCAAAATGTTTTGTATAAACTCTACCAACTGGCTTCTGCCCTGTACAATTTCACACGAGAAATCTAACTCCTTTCCACAAACCGAACATAAAAAAATAAACAGTATAAATAAAATAAATGTGTAAATAACAGAACAATAGGGTTAGGGTTAATGTTGCCACACAAATGATTTAAAAGTGGCAGGGGGATCTTCAATAGTAATTTCACGCTCCATCACGCTGACATCACATCGCCTCACGAGACAACTTTTCACCTCGACGAGAAATCTCGTCACCTTTTAATCTCGCGAGATCTCGTAAAACGAGATCTCGTCACACCCTTATAAATTAGTATATTTGTTTAAAGTATTTAGGTGTCTCTGTGCTCTACACCATCTATGTACAAAATATGCAACTAACAGTTTATATTAACCGAATTATAATTTCCAAGGTAATGTCTTTATTTTTGTCTGACCAGTCCAAAACCCAAATATATTCAGTTTACAATAATATGAAACAGAAAAGCAGCAAATCATCTAATTTGCAAAGCTGAAACTAGAAGATAGTTGACATTTTTGTTTGAAAAATAACATACATTATTACTTGATTGTCAACAAAGTTAATA
Source organism: Percina caprodes (assembly GCA_013375575.1). NCBI lineage: Eukaryota > Metazoa > Chordata > Actinopteri > Perciformes > Percidae > Percina > Percina caprodes. The sequence continues at coordinate 13,002,596 of JABXJD010000001.1, read as the reverse complement.
CGTTTCCTCTTGACTGATCAGGCTAATCATTTTAACTCTTTATTACATATAGAATGGGCTGTCATATATATATATATATATATATATATATATATATATATATATATATATATATATATATATATATATATATATATATATATATATATATATATATATATATATATATAAACTATAACTATGATGCCTGTTTTAATTCCAGCTGTCTCTATACTATCAACTTTAACTTAAAGGAAAAAATGTCAAAAGTACTTCATACAGAATATAGAAAATATGTATAGACTTGCTTATGAAAATAAATGTTATAAGCAACAAATACTGACATACATAGCAGAATCTATACATTCAGTTGGATGAAAAATTAAAGGTTCTCAGTGTTTATTTAAAAATATTTTGTGTTTACCTCTGTAGTCAAGTACTTTATTTAAAAGAATTGTTGTATGGTAGGAAAATGCACTGGTGCCCTACAAATTGCTTATTTATCTTTGTAATATACTGAGTGTACATGATGGAGTATAAAGGCTAAGGATGTCTGCAAAATAATGTGGTGCTAAATCATGATAAAACTTCATAATCTGAATTGGATGTCTGTGTGGACAAGTGTTGGCTCAGCGTATGTACAGTCATTAGGTTTTACCCAGTAGAGTTGTACTTGGAAATACATGTTGTTTTTACAGTCCGTGGCATAATAAATATCCATTGTGCATCTGCCACAATGTATACTGTATATGATGATTGCTGCATGAAGCATCAGCAGCTAATGTGATAAGGGAAGCCAAGAAGCAACATTGCATTATATTCATTGTCTATTTCAACTTCTTCACCAAATAGATGGGAGTGAGTTATCTGATAGCTCTGGCTGGTTTGCTTGGCCCAGAAATCTTTCGGAGTTGGAGTCATTTCACAGAGCTCAGATTCTGGCTTCATCTGCAGACCGAGCTCTGACACTCTGGAGCCCCTCCAGGCCAGATAGCACACAGTCACATAATTGCTCCAGTTTATCTCCTCTCCAACCTTCCAATCTTCCATTGCAGTTCCTACCCCCTTATCCTGTAGCTTTCCTGCTCTACATACGAAAGAGGGAAATCAATTAATCTCGCACACACAAATAAATATTTTGTGGGAGAAAAGCACCAGAATGCTCTGAATTCAGAGAAGTAGAAGGTTTGCACTGTGAATAATTTGCTGTAACCATCTGTGTCAAAATGGTTTTGCAATTTGAATGAGGCCTTCCTCTGAGTTGCAATTGTTTGCAGGCGCACACACTGTGGTTAAAGAAGAACAAGAGTAGAGATCAAGGCCCTGCTGCCATTGTCATGAAAAATCATCTGTCAGTGCATTTTTTGTGCTAACTGGTGTTTTGTGTTTAAAAAAGGTGCTGAGTTTAACTAAAAAAACCTGAAATAAAATACAAACTGTTGCTATAAATCTATTGTAACAGGTGTTTAGTTTGCAGCACCCTTATAGGTTTCAATGGTTCTTTGTAAGTTTAACTCTTCTTGTGTGTAACTGTCTGTTTACATCTGTTTTCTCCAGAGGAATCATCAGACACGGTGAAAGTGGCTGCCTACATCCTCATCGGAGTGGGTTCCTTGTCAATGGCCATGGGCTTCTTTGGCTGCATAGGAGGCATCTACGAAATTCGTTGTCTGCTGGGCCTGGTGAGGAATGACATTCACTTAAAGCTCCTATTCTAACATGCTACAGCTTGGTCTCATTTTATAAGAGGCAGACTTAGGATTGTCACCCCCACCACTGCAAGATCAGGCAGTTGAAATGTGAAACTTGAGTAAGATCTAACATCTGACCGCAGTCATCAGCCACCACACAGGAAACTAAATGTTCTGCCGTATGACAGAGAAATTAATAGGTTTTAATCTTCAATTGAAGAATTCTGAGTCGAGGGGCGCCCGGGTGCTCTATGACTTTAACATGCTGACCGTGAACTCCAGTGTCCCCCATTAGAGTCTGGCCGGGGATCTTGGTTTCATGTTGTTCCTCATCTCTCTCTCTCTTGCTCTTTCTCTTTCTCTCTCACTCTCTCTCTCTCTCTCTCTCCCCTCATTTCCTGTCATCTCTCTGTTAAGTCATCTTAACATATCTGTTATAATACTTGAAAAAATAAATTGCAGCAGTGTTTAGCCCTCTAATTAACCAGATAAGCTTTTTTGTATCTACAGGGCCTACCAACTAAATATTTGTGCGTGTGTATATATACTGTATTGTATTTACTGTACACTTTACATGATACATTCACTTAAATGCACTTGTTTGAGATCTCAAGCTTGGCTAAGAACACATGAAAGATTTCTGCTGACACTAAAGCCCTTTTGCATTTGTGTTTATGTGCGAGCTGGGGCCTCACAGCATGTGTGGATTTACAGAGAGCAAGGGGGTGACAGGGATAAAGCCAGTGAGATGTAGGGGGTACAACAAGAGTGGGGATGGGTGCGTGACCTCTACAGTGTTAAACCTGCTAGGGGTTAACTGAAGAACTGATGTGACCTACTTCTCCCAGTGACAATGACCAGCTGGCACAGGACCCCCCCACCTTATCTTACACACACACACACACACACACACACACACCACCTTTACACTCAAGGAGGACATACATAAGGCTGTTTTAAGATGTTATATGACAGAATATTCTCGCAGAAGGCTTTTTAAGATTAGAAACTCTAAACACAGATTAACTACAATTTAAAATGAAAGGTAGAAATGTCTTTTTCTATTCTGCATTTTTAATTATATAATTTGGATTTTTTTTAAACTTGCAGTAATGGGGCGGGGGGGTTGGACTCATGGGCTGGTTTCAAACAAGTTATAAACACATAATTGACATATTTTAAGTTGTTACGGCACTATAGCAAACCATTGCTTATTTACACATCCAGCGGACATGGAGCAACTTTATCATTAATTTGGAGATTATGTCCCCTTAATTAATTTGTCACTCTCCTTTTAGCTCTGTTTTTGCTCTGTGCCAACTCCTGAGGGAAACATGTCTCTTTTGCTTCACCAGTTAGTCAATTACTGTGTCTGTCTGCTGTTTGGTGCTGAGCAGGAGGTTTTTAGAGCTCTTTCTCTGAAAACAGCTGCCTGCTACAGCTATGAGAGGGGTAAGATTGAAGCAAACAGTAAAGTTGTGAGCCGGACAGCTAAACAATGAGCTTAAACTTGTTATAAAGCTTTTTTAAGCCAAGGAGAGCCACAGATTCTGGTGAGAATTGTCTTTAGGTTAATCACTACATGTAACCCCTTGACTTTGTCACAATTTTATAAAACTGTCATTTCATACAGTCGATTATAGCTGCATAAAAATCTTTTCTTTCTTTAATTTGCCATAATTATGAAACTTTGAGAATATTGATTTCCTGCATTCTTGTTTTTAATATATAAATGTTGTTATACTGACATTTTCCACAGTACTTCACCTGCCTCCTGCTCATCCTCATCGCTCAGGTCACTGCTGGAGTTCTCATCTACTTCCAAAGAGATCGGGTGAGACACGGCTCCTATGTCCTTTTATTTTTCTACTTTTCTCCCTTCCATTTTCTCAATTTCACTTCTGTATAATTTGTCCTCCTGTCTTAACAGTATTTTAGTCTTTTTCCCATATTACTCTTTGTCCTAATGTATTCTTCTTTAACCCCTAATTCTCATGCCTCTTCCTCACACTAACCTTCCTTCTGCCACTGGTACAACTGGGGCCTACTCGGTATTTGTGGTTTCTTCCTTCATAACTGTGACTGGCATCATTTAGATCTTAGGTAAACCTGATAGGAAGCCTCCTGCATCCTGTGATGAAACAGTTTTATACCTCAACAAATGGAAAGTGACATGGTTTTGGTTTGTGACTGATGCTGGTAGAAAGTGAGATAAAGCAGGTGGATTGTAGGAGATGTTTGACAACTGTAAAGGAAGTAGTAAGCAGGCTCTCACACTGAATGTTTCCATTGTTCTTTCTTGGTTCCTCCACTGAGTGTTTTAAATTTTTTGTGTTTGAGGCAGAAGGTGAACCAATACATGAGTGTTGTGAAAGCTGCTTTCATGTGCAGGAATATTAAATTGGTCTGTTAAACACTGCCTCATCTAAAATAATAATTATTACCCCAGGGACAGAAACCACTTTCTACTAAAGTCTTTGATGAAACAGTACCCCCTACAGGCGACATCACCAACTCACCAGAGGTAATAGAAAATGTTTCAGTCATGGCTCTGAGTTGAGTTGAGCCTTTAATAGATAGTTAAATAAGTCAGCCAAGTCACAACAAACCAGATATGTCGCTGTTCACTGTCTCAAAAATGGAGGATTTTAAATATTTAATGTAAGCTTAAGCACAAAACAACAATACAACAACAATACATTTGAATGTCAAAAATATATTTAATGTGGGGGAGCCTATAGCTCACTCAGCTGAGTCCTGCAGTGACCCGGGTTCAAATCCAGCCTGCGGCCCTTTGCTGCGTGTCATCCCCCATCTCTCTCCCCATTTCGCGTCTGTCCACTGTTTCTCTATCTAATAAAGGGGAAAAAAAAAAAAATGATCTAAAAAAAAATAATTCAATATAACAAGATATATCCTAATATCACATGTTCTTTACATCTCTAACAGGTCGGTCAACACAATTTTTTAAGTTACACCATAGATGAGGGTGACCATCATGCAGAACCAAATCAATAGTAACACCAGCCCAAATAAAACAACCAGTGTGTTTACACTGTGCGTGTGAAGGGAGTGTTGTGTTTAAACACACCAACATCTCAAATTGATTTCATACTCTGAACTTGGTCATTCCCTCCCTGGACATAAAAAGCCTTTCATTTGATAAACCTCACACCTGTTGGACTCAGGATAGGCGGAGGCCTTTCAGTGGTTTGCCCTCCAGTATGTATGTGTGCGCACATATGGGTTTGTGTGTATCTCTGAGCATGTGTGTGTCTGCAGCTTTTAGACGTGCTCCCTGTGTTTAAGGCTTACCACAGGGCAGGGTGGTGCCATTTCCCAGAATAGGGAGAGGTTCTCACTCATGTCCCCTCGGGCTCTGAAGATACATTGCTACCACCGCTCTGTGGTCTTACACACAAACACAAAGTTGTTCTCCTACTAAGCTGTATTTGTGCAATGTTTCAGCCCAGCATGAGACTTGACAGGGAAATACTAGCTGAGGTGTTGCTGAGGTGTTAAGAAACAATACGTTCAGATGTTGCCAGTACATTTCAGAAAACGATTTTGCGTGTGTGTTTGTTTTCTTCGCATAAACCTCCTTGATAATGTATTCTCATTTCATCTCCAGTTGAAATATGAGATGTCCAACATCATACAAGGTATGCTAATCAACTACACTGGCCAGAACAGGACCACAGAGCACACCTGGGACTATGTTCAGAAGACGGTGAGTTAACTCTTTAACCTGGTTTGTACAAAACACACCCAAAGATCTAATGTGAAATTACATTAATGGTAGCATTAATACCCCATTAGTTTGAAAAATAGCCCATGACACCATGCCAGGATTGTCATACCAATATATGCTACATAGATACACTGAACATCCTTATAATTTTTTATTGAGATATATAGATATATAGATCTTTAAGTCATGAGCTGACTTAAAGATCTAAGACTTTTTCTATGTACACAAAATATATAGGTCCTGCCAATATTAAGCAACTTTACACAGCCATTGAATAGGAGTGGACCAACATTTCACAGGCCACAATCAACAACCTGATCAAGGAGATGTGTTGCAGTGCGTGAGGCAAATGGTGGTCACACCAGATACTGACTTGTTTTTCGGACCCCACCGCAATACAATAACATTGCACATTTTAGAGTGGCCTTTTATCGTGGCCAGCCTAAGGCACACCTGTGCAATAATCATGCCGTCTAATCAGCATCTCGATATGCCACACCTGTGAGGTGGATGGATTTTCTCGGTTAAGGAGAAGTGCTCACTAACACAGATTTAGACAAATTTGTGAACAATATTTGAGAGAAATAAACCTATTGTGTACATAGAAAAAGTCAGTTCAGCTCATGAAAAATGGGGGCAAAAACAAAAGTGTTTATAAAGTCGGTGTACACGAACAGCAGCAGGTTGGTTTCACAGATGCTACTCCAAATGACTCTTACAGTAACACAAGTGCATATATAATTATAAAAAGGGTGTTTCCAGTATGAATTTAACCCTCAGTCAAAGTTATTTTCATTGTAATATATACTTTCCATTACACCGGAATATGTGCACATGGTTAACCGCACTGCTAGCCTTGTAGTCACATCATTTTAAAAGCCTAAATTAGCTACTTTTGCAACACATTTGGGAGGGTTTGTTGATAAATGAAAACCAACACAACCTGTGTTAGCACCTTTTAAATTAACTGATTGATTATTAGTATTAGCATTAATATTGGATTTTATTTTGATGTAACTGCCAGTGGCACAAGTTTTGTTGACATTTCAAGTATCCCAAATCTCTACACTTCATCTTGGTTACACTTACTTGGTTGCTCGGAATTACGGTCTAGTGTTATAATATACAGGGCCAAACTATTTGCATTATTAGAAACTTTAAGGTTAGGTGGGACACTATGTTTTATTTTTTGTACTTTGGATGAAATGATTAATTACTAATCAGCACCTGAAGTCAGATTGTTCAATGCTGTGAAGATGCTCTGAATATGTTTATTGTGTTTTCTTCACTCTCTTCTTTGTCCTCTCTCTCGCTTTCTTTTTCCTGCCAAGCCTCTTTTCCCCTGATCTTTCTGAAAACTGCAGCCAAGAACAGATTGGTCTCAATACCACAATAGAAATTGTCATTCACTGAGCCAACGCATTTGCTAGTTTTGCCTCTTAATTATTTCTCCATTAATTTGTCTGTCCTCCTGTGTGTCCTTTTTTGTACATTTTCAGCCCATCCTCTGCTTTCTCTCCTAATCATTTCACTCACATTCTCCCTTTCTGTCATGTTACCAGATGAAGTGCTGTGGCTGGACGGGTCCAGGCAACTGGTCTGAGAACATTTTGATCAAGAACAGCTCTCTGAACCTCTACTCCTGTTCCTGTCGCAATGAAACCATGCATGGCACGGACATCAAGTTCATAGGCCTGTGTGAGCACCTATCCACAAAACTACCCATCTATGAAACGGTAAATAACCCTTAAATCTGCAATGCTGTTTCTTCACTAAGGTTAAAAAAATCATTTTGAAATTGTGAATTTACTGATGAAGCCAACAGCTGTTTGTCCCATGTTCCAATCTCAGTTCAGTATCAAGGCCAGCACAGCAAACATTGCTCAAACAGTATATCAATCCGTTTTTGTTATATGAGTATCATAACTCTGCGATTGGTTATAAAGTTCTTTCAACATTCTCTTTTTGGTTCATAATTTTTGTGGTCACTCAGCCGCCATATGAAACTGCTGTGCAGAGCAGTTGCAACTCTGGCTGCAGTCTGCTTTTTATTATGCTGAACAAACTATGACGGGACTTTCTCCATCAATGCCGGTTTTTACTCTGTTGCCAGTGTTTCAATTTTGGTTGATGATCAGCCATGATTCTTTTACTGTACAGACATGTTGGATATTACATAGTTTGGCTGTTTTAAATGGTAACATTTGTGAATGCTAACAGACCTACGTCTACAACAATGCTACAGCACGTCTGCATTGTTCTAACAGAACTTACACCTTTACTCAGTATGTAAGTCCCTTTGACTGGTGTTGTGTAACTCCGGCTGTCAGCTCAGTGTAGCACTGTGGTCGTACTTAATCAGCACAGTATATATTAACGTATACAGCACAGAAAACCGTGTGTGCTTTGTGATTTGTTCCAATGCCAGGAACTGCTCTGTTGTTTGGTCTGCATGTTTAAGAAACTTTACTCTCTCTGTCTCTATAGTGTTTTCCTACGCTCTGTTAAGCCGTGTTATTCTTCCCCTCACTGACTCAGTCCAAAGACAACAGTTGTGTTTTGAAAAGGCTCTGTTCATGTCCGACTGGGATCACGTAGCCATTCATCTCTGCTCCACACATCAGTCTGCAACCCCTCTCTTTCCATGTCTTTCTTAATCTCTCTCTCTCTCTCCCTCTCTTGTTCTCTCCTCTAGGGCTGTGCAGCCAGCGTTGAGAAATGGCTTCTGGACAACTGTGGAGTTATTCTGGCAATCTGTGTTGGTGTGGCAGTCATTGAGGTAACCATCTCTCCCTCAGACTACCCTTAAAAAAGGAGTTCTTCTTCTGATTTTTTCTGAACTTAGAGATCTTGATACCGTACTAACATGCTGTGTGTGCTGTACATTTAAAGAGTTTGGTCACTATTATTATTCCTCCTTTTCACACTGACCATGAATTGGTCCCTCCCTGACACAACTCATAAGAGATGAGGGACTAAATCCATGCAAAAAAATGCATTTTTAGTTTAGCCAAAGTTAATATGAGTTAAAGGAATAGTTCACCATTTTACGCTTGTCTGCTTTCTGCCAAGAGTTAGTTTAGAAGACCATGTGTTGTTTTTACACTTCAGTTTTTATATGGATTAAATAAAAGAGATAATAATCTGTTAATTAGTGGGATATTGAGGTGCTGGTAGACAGATTCCATTCCTTCAGTCATTATGCTAAGAAAACCGTCTCCTAGCTCCAGTTTTATATTTAGGAAAGACATGAGATTGGTCACATCTCATGTCAAAGCAAATAAGCAGATTTCCCCAAATGTCAACCTATTTCTCAACAAAATCAAAAGTGTATTTTCCGATTTTGGTCATTTAGAACAAACGGTGGAAAGTTGCTTATCTTGATAAACCAACTCCTAACATTCACATAACAGGAAATGGGCATTAATTCACATTTTATTTTGGCAATTTTCTGAAAAGATTTGGATTGAATACTGGCTACTATTGTATATGTATTTTAAATCTTTGGATTTCTTAATATGTTTTAGTGGTTACAGGTCAACTTTCAACACTGATAACTAAAACTCCATTTCCTTCAGCTCCTTGGGATGATCCTCTCCATGTGTCTGTGCAAGAGTGTTGTCGTGGAGGATTATACCAAAGTACCGAAGTACTGAGCTGTAGACAGAGCCAGCTTCACACCACACACAGATGTATGGACTCTTTTCTCTCTCTCTCTCTCTTTCTCTATCTCCTTGTCACACATTCTTATGAACACACACACAAATAAGACCGCTGTCTCCACCATTTGAGTTTCTCCTGCCTTGACAGCTGTGCAAATTTCTCACACACACACACACACACACACACACACACACACACACACACACACACACACACACACACACTCACAATAAAGCTATGACACTTGTTGGACATGCATCCACAAGTAACCATTGTTGTCTTATGATCTTGTTGTTTCTTAAGGAGACTTTTTTGATGTTTTTGTAATATTTTTTGGTGTAGGCCTGAGAAGTTTGTGTGTGATACTATGCAAATGTTCATTTATGAGTTTTTTTGTTTTTTCCGTGGCTAACCTCAATGAAGCGCTTAACATAGTAGAAGATAGAGCACTTTAATGACATTTGCTGAGCTGAGAGCCGGAGCATCCTCTGACTCTAGGGCATGGAGACTGAAGGGTGTGGGTGGGTGCGAGGTCGACTCACTCAAGGATTATTCCCACTTTGTGATCGTGTATCGGTATTTTTGGTGCAGAGGGTGGAGGAGAGGCCCAGGGCTGAGCCTGGGCAGGGCTGCTGTGGTGGAGGTTTTGGCTTCTGTCATCAGCTCCTTGTACCCGGTAGTCCTGATATTAACCTCCCTTTACAGCCACCGCCACCGCCTCCTCCTCCCTCCCACTATCCATTATCTGTTAGTGTCTAAATCATGTCTCTGTCCTCCTCAAGTGTGTCTGACTGGAAAATAGCTTTCCAAAATGACTAGTTTTGCATGAAGTAAGTGTGTGTATGATGTGTTGAGTGAGTGTTTTATTTTTCTCATGTCATCTCTGTTTGTTTTTTATAACTATATGTGACTGGTAGGGGATTATGGCACTTCAGTGCTTGGTCAGCGTTTAACATGGGAAAGCTGTTGCCCACATGCTCGTGTTTTAAGAGGTCTATTGTTCTCCGTTTCCTTTCTTTTGTTTTTGATGTAAAGAATGTGGCTGTCACAGCAGCTCGTCAGCACTATTTTGGTCTGAATCAGAGAAATTGGAACCCTTTTATATTGAATCTGTCATCACTAAAGCTATATTTTAATTTAGTTATAATAGCATGAGTTTGTGAACTGATAAGATACCATAGCGCCTGCCCCAAACATCTTTATTTAAGCTCCTCACACCTGCCTTCATTTAGAAATATCTGTTTTTCATCATCATAACATGAAAATGGCCGCTGTGCGACTACAAAAATTTTCCTCCTCTGCATGAAACGTTGCAGTGATTGCAGGCCTCTATGATCACAAAATGTTCATCAACTCATGCTGTCTTTGCTAAAGAAATGTTTTGCAATAATGTTGCTTTGATTTTCCTCATCCCACTCGTTATCTCATTTCAAACACACTATATTATTGCTGAATTTATGGTTAAATTAGTGGATAGATTGCACTTTTAGTTTATGTCTCACATAAGTCATTTCAATTTATGTTCATAGCATAACAATGAGGGTAAAAAGTATCCATTAAACAAAAAAGGTTTTGTCTGTCAAAATTACATTCAGCGTCTATTTTATGACCTGCCAAATTGAAACATTGTTTTATCTTAGATATGAAGACTTTTTTATTGTGTGTTTAAGATATTTTTACACTTTTACAAAAAAATGAATGACATTGTTTAGAAGAAAAATATAAGTACGCCATATGTAAAAACAATTGTTTCTTTTTCATTATTGACAGTTATTAATAAAGCTGAATCCATTATTATATGTTGTGTTTTTTAAAAACCTAGTTACAGTACACAGTGGTAACAGCTCATGACATTTAAATTGATATTTTCATGCAAGTTAGTTACTTTTTGATCCTCCCTTTGATCAGTCAGGTGTTCTACCTAAAGCAACCAGAAGGTGGCAGTATATATTTAACTGTCATTTGCTCAGGCAGAAATGCATTTGGACAAGATGAGCACATTTAGTATGGTGTTTTAACTGTAAATGGAAATGTTCTTTATCAATGGGTTAATTATGTTATAAAAAGCTGATTTGTAGAAACTGCAGGTTTGATTAAGGGCTCCATACTGTATTCTAAAGAAATAACCTTTTTCATTCCCTTCCCAGTTCTACACCTCTCAGCTAATTTATTTCTGTTTTGGATTATTTCCTAATTTAGTCTCGTCTTGATTGTATTTTCTTGTTAATTTAGTCTCACTACCCTGTGGCTGAACAGGACAAAGAGCTCCACATCCATTCATTTCACTTCTATAACTGGATTTTTACAAAACGGCTCCTCCCGTAAGATTTAAGTGGAATGATATTTATCAAGGAAAGGGAGCTTCATGATGTCATGTCATGCCAGAAGCTAATACCTCACCACTGACTCACCAGTACTGCTTTCAAGCAAAAAAATGCAATCACAGCACCGACCTTGCTGCTCTATTCCACTATTGTCCAAGACACTTAACCTCAGTATAATGAGTGCAGCTTAGTGTACTCTCAGGGGACTGTTTTCAAGTAACTTAACAGAGCCACATCTCATCAGGGAGCTCTGTTCACGGTGAGTGTTTCAAGCGCCAAACATCAACTCCTAAGTCATAAGTGTAGTCATAGTCAACACTTATTAAAAAGTCTATATAGCTACAAAATAATCTTGTAATTGAGAGGGAAAACATGGTTGAAGAATTTATTGTACATTCTAATCAATATCACCTTGGGCTCTGGGAAATAGTGATGGGTACATTTTGTACCTTTTAGGACAGATTATAGAGCTGCAACAATTAACCCGACAGAAAATAAATTGGCAGCTATATCAATAATTGAATAATTGTTTGTCATTTTTGAAGCAAACATTGGCTCTTTTCAGCTTCACAAATGTAAGTGATGCTTTTCTTTGTCTTTGATTTTGGACTTTTAGTTGGACAAAACCTGACATTTGAAGACGTCACCTTGGACTATAATATATATATATATATATTGATATTGTGAGGGTAATTTCTTTTACTGTTTTCTGACATTTTATGGAGAAAAAAAGTCAGCAGCGGGAAACTAAGTAGGCCTATAGGCAGGATAGTGGACTGCAGCTGCTGCCGCTGGGCTCATCACACACACACACAATCCAAACACAACGAAGAAGGAAAGCTTCCTTAGTTTTTTCCCCATAACTGTCAGTCAGTGAGTCCAGGGCAGAGGAAGTGGGACAGATGATGATCCCTCTGAGACCAAATGAAATAGTAAGCCGGAGTGATTTAAAAGAATACACTGATGTGAAAAACTAGAGAATGTGTGATAGGCTTGTTCATAAGATTTGCCATCCCCTGATGTGGAGAACACATGCATTTTACACCACTGCATAGAGCCCATGCATACAAACAAGATCCCTGTTTGTCAGGATGTTCAACTTGTCTTCCTATCCAGCCCTACCAATAAGTGCTTTTAGTTAGTTCTCCGTCCTATTGGTGCTTATGCAACACAGATGATAGTGGGGGTCTCTCTGCAGCTGCCCCACTGCCCGCATCCTGTTCACATTGTGTTATGAACACATTCAGACAGCCCCCCCACATGCCCCTCAGTCACCTCGCAATGGACCCTACCTCCAACTGCAGATAGACCTGTCTGCCTGGTCCCTTCTTTTGCACAGACCCTCAATAGTTTACCTGTCTTAAATCTCTCTCAGGGATCACACATAAACAAACTGTGCATTCGCTCTCTCACACATATCCGCCTGATGGATGTGTATAATAACATACTGTAAGTAGCAGGGTCTATTCCCTATCTGGTGCAGATTACTTTAAAGCCTGAGAAGGTCTAATTAGAAATGAGCAGTATGAGTCACATTGCCCCTGTATGAGATGGAAAGACAATCAGCCTAGTTCCATTAGTTGTTCAAATTGTTTCTGTGATAGGCTTGGAGGTAGAAAATGGCTGCAGGTCAGTGGGTATCCTCCGCCTCATTTCCTGCCCAGCGGCTTGTAGGCTCCAACACCAGAGAAGAATGATACCCTGACTCACACTCAGATCCACCGTCTTTTCTCTCTCTTCCTCTTGATACCTCTCTCGCTTTCATCTTGTGGGCTAATCCAGTGTGATTAGGACAAGCTCTCCTCTCCATGTGGCTTCTTTGGCCCGTGGAGAGTGATCTGAAATCACTCTGCTGCATCTGCAGTGCCCTGCCAAACACCGGTGAACATCAGCAACATGAGTATGTGAAAACACAGTTTCCACTCCAGCCCAGTGAGGGAGAGATGGACATGAAGAGAGACTCTTGGCACCAAGAGAGAAAAAAAAAAAAAAACGGGCGCCTGTTACTTACTGTTGGCTACATATTCCACACAACAATCACACAGTCAGCAGCTTGCAAAGAAAGCCTATTTCCAGTGGTTTTAGTATATTTATAATATTACAATACAGTATTATCAGTACAATATTAAGGAACTTAATAAAGCCTTTTTACTTCACATTACATTTATCTGACAGCTTTTCTTAGTTACTATGTAGAGTAACAGATAATAATACCAAAAATCCCAACTTCCAGCCTGTTCTATGATAGTAAATTTACATATTTTTTAGACCAAATAATTTATAAAAATAAATACATAGTCAGATTAATCAATAATGGCAACATTAGTTAATTAACATAGTCACATTAATCAAAACCTGAGATATCAACTTCATCAGGACTGTGTTGTGGCTTGGTCAGATTTGATTGACAGTGGTGTCCCCTAGGCAACATGGTGCATGGAAATAAATGACAATCTCTTTTCCATCAGAGCCCTGCTGGCTTCAAACCTGACCAAAGAGCACAGACAAAACACAAACACTAAAATCTCTCATGTGAAAACCAATTGTTTGGCTGAGGATGTAATGTATTCATGTCGGACACAAAAACCCATAATAAGTTTCTGATTTTCAGGGCCCTTTAAATTAAGGATTTGAATACTACGTGTACATTCTACAGAGATCACAGAATTAATTACCAACTGTTAAAATCTTTTGCTGATCACACCTAAAGGCTGTGCTTGAGGTGATATTTATGTCTCATTGTGTCCATGAATACCTCATGTTCACATTTTAATCTTTTGTCAAATTACGCCCATTATGTTGTTGTATCAGTGTACCCCACAAGCTACAATGAGCTAACTCTGCATTGAATACTTGAAGGTGTCAGTATGTGTGCCTATGTGTGTTGGTATACTGTATATACCTTTGTGTGCTTGAGTGGGAGTTTATGTCTGATCTGATTGATGGAGGTGGTACTGGAGGCAGCGCTCCCCTGATTGGAGCTACAGGCAGCACAAGGCTTCTCATTAACCTATGATAATGCACCTGTCACCCAGATACAAAAGCCTTGCAGCACATTTGTTGCAGATGACTATTCTCGCTTCTTCTTTTTTTCTTTGCTTGACTTTGATCCTCCTTGTTCCATCTATCCCCTTCTGCTTCTCTTTTCTTTCTCAATTTCTTTTGCTCACTTGTAGATTAACACACAAGTGTAGGCTCTGCCATTTGGAGAGACCATGGCAGATGGAGGTTTGTGCATGAGTGTTTCTCCCCCTCGTGTACTGAATGCAGCAGTTACAGCATTAACAGGATCTGTGTTCACTAACCCGCCGGGACTAGGGTTGATAAGGGATCAACTGTTCCAGATTTAATGGCTGCGTTTCTGAATAGACCACAAATACAACGGCCTCTTCAAAATGCCTAATCACAGTATGTGCCATCACACAACGCCTTCTGAGTCAACTCATTTTGCTGGCTGACGGAGATGTGATCTCTCCTTCTGGTCAGTGCTTAATTTGATCTAACAACAAAAAAGCCAAAATTGGGTTGCACAAGCTACAGTCTTTGTTAGTCCATTTCCAAGTTTGTGTGTAAAGGTCTTGGTAAGTTCTTTGTTTCTACTAAACCATTAGATGCACCATTAAATCCAATGTTAATTCACCTTTAAAACTTAAAAAATGTCTTAGCTAGTAAAGACTATAGTAGGCCCAATGTTGCAATTCAATCAAAAGCAATCAACTACGTAACATGAAGTCAGTGCAGTACTACAAACTGTGACTTCCAAAACATTTCCATTATAAATGATACATTAAATATCACTTCCAATCCTTTATTAAAGGTTCATTGTGTAACATGTTTAGTGGTTCATTATTAAAATTGGTGTTGCCCATTCACAAACAAAAATGTTTTCATTAATATCTACCACCAACAAGTATACATTAGCCAGTAAGGACATACTGCTCCGCCTTTCGCATTTTTGCCTTTTCAATGTCACATCATAAACTCACAGGTGCTGCTAATCTGCTAATGGGTGTTGTCACTTCCCGGCCCCAACCAGTTTAAAGAAGGAAACATGGAGGACCACACGTACTCAAAATCCAAATTTCAGGAACAGGAGTCTTCTTTGCCCAGAAAAAAAAAAAATGATGTTGAAAAAAACGGCCTTTTGAAGCGTGAAGGCTACCATAGCTGCAATAAGTACTTTGAACAGTGTGGCGCGAAAGAGTTGATTGTGATATATGATCTCAACACTAGATGTAAGAAATTCCTACACATTGGACCTTTAACGTAAGTATGACTTTTAGTTATTTATGAATGCAAACATGGAGAAATATTTGTTTCATAGACAGTAGTGTTTAAGCAGTTTAGAATCTACAGTATGTAAAATAACTAATTATGCTAACGTAGCTGATGTTATTAGGTGGGGGGCATTTAGCAAAACTTTATTTGCATAACATTATGTAATTTAAGTTATGTTGTGTTTTTTTCCCATCACCACCATCGAGTGTTGACCATATTACAAATGATCTCTTTTACCAGAACCCACTCTAAATGGGTCATTTATTTATTTGTCAATTGGGTATTAAAATGGTTAGCCTACAGTTGGCAGTTGGTCATTTACTCAATAAAAGTATCAGTACCACACTTTGAAAATCCATTTAAAGTAAGAGTTCTGCATTAAAGATATGACTTATGTAAAAGTAGTTACGTATTTAGCTAAATGGACTTAAAGTATCAAAAGTCAAAGCACTCATAATGACTGAGTGTACTATACTATACTATATTATACTATACTATACATTTGACTATTATTTAGGCCTACTATTAACATATTTTTGGATTTTAGTTACTGATGCATTAATGTGTAAGTACCATTTTACTGCTGTAGTGGGTCAAGGTTGTGTTACTCTTTACTATTGTATATACAGTTGGGTTTAATTTCACTACAGTACTTGAGTGAATACTTTCACCACTAGCAGTTACGGGTGTAAATATTTAGTAACAACTCATCTTAGCAAACACATTATAAAGGTTTTACGGAGCTGGTGTACCTGGCTCCAGTCCGGTTTCTTCTCATAACATCTTTCTCTAAGTTGTTTTCTCCTCACTAGAAAGGCTCCAGCTTCTCCACCAGATGTCTTCTTTATTCCCTGTGGCCCGTTCCAGTCAGTTTCTTTGCACTCCAGAGGGCCTGTGTGTGATTTATTTATCCTATCTGCACATTCAGTGCCAGGAACACACCCTGAGAGCACACACGAGGACTATGGGAACGCTGCCTCGAGCCGCTGGAGAGTGTCGAGAAAGGGAGAGGACTTTAGAGCACAGATAGTAAATTAGTCGGGACCTAAAGATGTGTGTCAGAACTGTAGCGTGTAAAGTTGAGGCTGCTTCAGAAGACGTAAAGGGAGAGACTCAGTCTATGAGAGTGTTTAGGTTTGGGGTTTCGGGGGAGTGAAGCTTCAGTAGCTGCCATTAGTCACTCTGTCAGATGTAAGAGAGATAGATGAGGCTGCGTTTGTCCCGTTTGATGCCGAACAGCGTTTGGGATTCAGATTTCCCAATATTGGCAGGACTTGATCATGATTAAAGAATGAGCATGTGTGGTGAATGTTTCTTCGCCTTCAACCTATAATCCCCTCTGTTTCATCTTATGCCATGCACTTCTCTCATAGGACAATCAAGTATTACTGTTTTGATGTCTCTGGACAATAGCCAGAGTTTGTTTACGTTGGATACCAGCTGCTCTCATTAAGGAAAAGCACAGGACATATAAAAAGGGGGGAACACGCCTTGGGGTCAGACCTTCCTGTTTAACAACCAGCTTCCTGTTGGGGCCCCATCGTATGACACATTTGACTGACACACCATTGGCAGCTCTTTGTGTCAGAGAGTTCATCCTTGACCTTCAGGGAGGAAAACCTGCAGTACATTTTGGAAATGCAAACATCCTGCCATCCTTTTCCTTTTCATACACACATGTGCAGTAGTGTAGTTTCAAGATAGGAACTAATTTGGCTGAATGTATCTGGTGAGCTGTCATTCGGAAAAACTGTCTTTCAGCACGAGTGCCCATTTATTTCCACTGCCTATTGAGCAGGCTGAAACGGTGGAAAACAAGCTTCTCCTGATGTGACCATGACAGAGTGGATGTCCTTACAGTAACATGGCAGCCTGCTGTGTTTCACATGTAAGGACAGACCACTGGACGTAATGGAAGCAGAGAACAACAGCTGCTGCTTTTTCTTTAGATTGGGCTGTTTTGATAAAAAAAGAAATAAAGTTATGGTAAATGTATGCATCAGTGTAATCAAAATGAGAGGAAGGAGGTGGGGAGCAAAGTGGAGGGCCTTCAGTTGGATATTCTCAGATGCTGATTAGAGAAGCCATGTTAATGAGATTCATTGACAGTCTAATACAGAGAACAGCATGCTCCCTGCTGTGTCTGTCTGTGCCATCCCTTTCTCTCGACTCAATTCCTCATCTCATATTTTGCTATTTTTTCGCACTTCCTCTTCCTGTCGGCCTGTCTCCTCTTCACAGAGGGGACCATGTTTACACTAGACTAAGACAGCAGGGGATCTGGCCTTTTCCACCAAATTCTCTCTAATGATCACAGTTGTGGAGTCGTACCTTTTAACACGCTTCACACAGCCCTACTGTCTCTTCCTTCAGGAGTAGGAGCCAGTCAACACGCACACACACCCACCCACACACAAACACACACACACACACTCAAATCATCTAGGGATTTTGGAACGGGTGGCGCCACGTGACAGGCGGGCAGCTGGGCCACATTAACAGGAGTAATGACAAACGGGCCACTGCTGTTGGTTTTTTTGCCCTTTAAGCATTGCATCATATCCTGTCAGGTGCTGTCACTCAACAGAGCGCTTGGGTGTGTGTGTGTTTGTGTGTGTTTGTGTGTGTTTGTACACACTGTACAGGTGTGTGTTGACTACCAGCCAAATCCTGGAGGATTTATCTCTGGGCTCAGTGGAAAGCTGTGTAGGGAAAGTAGGGGGCCCAGATGTTTTAGCTCAATAAGCCTAAGGATGAGTTCATGGGAAGAACATCTGAGACTTTCAGCTCTGTTGGCCTCAGAAAGAAACTCTTAATCCAGCATGTTTAAGGAGATAAGTGTAGATATCCTTTTCATAAGAGAAAAAGCTGGAGATGTGACTATTGTGCAAATACTTTGGTTCAGATAAACTGTGACCTATTTAATTTTTGTAGGTATAAAAGCACTTAAAAACAAAGATGGGAAGAGTAAAACACTGGCCAGATGCAGAAACAGAAACAAATGTGGTTGACTGCCTGTGGGTTTGTTTGCATAAGATTGTGTGTGCGTGTGCGTGCGCACGCCTTTATGTGCATTTGCGTGTGAGTGTGTGTGAGAGAGAGAGTGGGAGATATCAGAGTCAGCGAATCAGAAGTTTTGAAGGACATAGAGTGGCCCTTATTAAGCAGAAGTGTGTCCGTGTGTGTAGGTGATACTGTTTCAGTACCAAAAAAAAGTCAGTCTGGTGCTAATGGCCCTTCCTAGGCCACATACATCCTCAGCTATGTTAGCTAAGTGGGTGCAGCCTCAGCGTTGTGACAAAAAGGGAGAGGTCGGCAGGGGTCAGATGGAGGGATAGATCCCAGTGTGCTGCGTTTGCACTCTGGTAACACCCCCCAGTAGAGGATAAAAAAGGCCAAACCACAAACATCCCGGCAAAAAGATACCATGTTGCTGTACACAGCTTCTGCCCAGACTGTACTGCTGCTTGCTGTTTTATTTTGTACTTATTTTATGTTTTAAAACTATTGTTAGTTGGTTGGTAATTTTTATTCTGTCCACTCTCTCATGTATCTGATGTCTGTTTAGATGCACCTGCTTTTGCAAGACAAATTACAACAATAAAAAACTGGAATGCATTCAACTCAAAACTTAGCATAACACTGACTAAGGTAATTTAAAATGAGTGCAATAGGAACGGAAACTGCTCTTATTCAGTGTAGGAAATATTAAAAATATTTTGGGGCCAACTTTTGCCCTAGGAAATTTAAAAAATATTTGGGGGCCATTGCTATTATCAGTGCATTTTATATGTAACAGCACCATGTGAGTGTGTAATAATAATAATTTATTTTTAATAATTAATAATAGTTTATACTGTTTATTGATCCCCAGTGCGGAAATTACAATTTACACTCTGTTTTGTTAGTCACTACACACAGGCCTGCAATACACACACATGCTCAGAACCTATTCATGCACAAATGAGATGTCAGAGTGAGTGGGCTGCCAGTGCTGGACCAGCGCCCTGAGCGGTTGGGGGGGGCAGTGCCTTGCTCAAGAGCACCTGGCAGTGCCCAGGAGGTGAAGTGGCATCTCTCCAGCTACCAATCCACACTCCGTACTTTGGTCCGTACAGGGACTTGAACCAGTGACCCTCCAATTCCCAACCCAACTCCCCTACGGACTGAGCTAGTGCCCCTTAACTGGCCTAAACTGGTAAATATATCACAGGCATTCTGAGATTTCTTGGGCATTTTGCCCTTTGCCTCCTTAATTTCTGACACTTCTTGTATTACTGTCTGTTACCTAGGAATGTGTTATTGACAGCAAGTGGACAAATTAAAGTAACAGTACTGACAGATGTCTTTAAAGATCACATTGTGGAGTACAACTTCATATGTGAAAATATTGTATAAAGTAATTTGTGGCTTCAAAGGGAAATCTGCTATATTGCAGATTCTACTATATTAATCTCATTTTTTTTATTTGAACTGTCTATTGTTAGTGTCCATTGTGAGTCTGACATTGTTATAGGTGTACAATGCTAAATTGGTGAAGTACTCTTTTAACTCGGAATTTAAACATTTCTACTATTTGTACTATTTTAGCCCAGCAGATATATGCCATCACGCAGAAAGAGGCCCTCTTCAGACTGACCAGACAGCAGCAGGACAGGGTGAGCTCAGCAGTGATCCACCTTGTCATGTACATTCTAAAGTCGTCCAATCACGACCCCTGCTTCTCAGGATCCAGCCAATCACTGCACCAGTGGACAGAGGGGTCATGTGAGACCAGTTAAGCCTTTTATGAGGCCATACCAGACAGACAGGGGGCAATGGAACAGAGGAACAAGGTCTTTTATAGGCTATTGGGGATAGTGTGCTTCCATCTCAAGGCTATTAAAGGTCTCCCCAGCATGGAGACTCACTGCCTGGGGGTGGAACACGGTGCACCTGGGCTCTGGATGGAGACACAAGTGTAACCACTTCTCTCTTCAACCCTCCTTTTCCCAAACTTAATCTTTTCATCTCAGCACTTGTATATGTTTTCCCAGTTAGCTTTCACAGCGACCAGAGATTCCAGTATTCTTTGGACCACAGGTTTTAAAACTGTAGTCCAAACCTCCCCAGAGGGGTATGAAGGGAGAGACTTTGCCTTCTCAGTGAGAAAAAAGACATGTCTTATAACTTCAAAACAGGGCTTAACAGTAGCTCAAAGCCAACTCACCGACTCCATGGCATTATTATACTTCCTGTTTACGGGTTTACATCCCTCATATCATTTACCATTGTCTTTATTTTGTCTGCCTCCATGCTTGTGACAGTTTCTCTAGAGGCAGCAGACTTCAAAAGTAAAGGCGAGCAGTATATATAGAGTATACTGTACCCTCTTGAGGTTAGCTTGTGGCTCTGGTTAGTTTTATACTCAGCAGGCAGCTGCAGGGATAAGTGATCTCACTCGACTTTTACTGACCTTCCCCGTCTCTGCTGACAGGCCTTTATGATACACATGTGCGCCCACAAGAAGTGAAAGCCTGTATCACTGGGAAGAATTGTAGTCCCATAAACTAGGATGTGATTAACTTCACCGCAGGGAAAGAGAGGTGAGATTGTCGAGGCTGCACACCTAACTGAATTTTATTTTTTAAATTAAAATCACAATTTTCCCCGGCTGCTTGCACTCCTTTACCTACCCATCCAGAGAGCCGAGCAGTTTTCTGCCAGCAAGAGAGAATTTTTTGCTAAATTGGCTTTGTCATTTTGATTCATGTGGGGCTCGCTAGTGAGTATGTTATTGTGCGATCCTGAGCCTGTTCTCCAGCCACAACATGCTCTTCTCCCGGTGTTATTAACTTAGCATTAGACGTGCCCTGTAAGCGATGAGTAGTCACAGAGGGGAACTTGGAAAATTATACATTTTTAGAGGAAAGTTTCTTCTAATTGAAAGCTGATTGAAATCACACCATCACGTATTGTTTCCTCTGCTGTGAACTGAAGGTGGGCGGATGAACGGGGGGTTAAACAAAGGAGGAGGACGAGGAGGAGGAGGAAAAGTGTGAGGAAGAGGTGCAAGGAAGAATATTGAAAAAGCTTGATTTGACATGCAGTGACATGACACCAGTGAGCAGCTCATGAGTGTGGATGTAAAACGCTGTTTTTCACCATTCGCCTTCTCTGATGTTCGATTCTCGGCTGCCACAGGGTTCCTCTCACCCACCCAGAGAGTGATGAATACTGTGTTCACACAAAATCAGATAAAAAATCAGGTTTCTGAATTATCAGCAACATTATTTTCTCACATGGGAGATGTGCAACTATCTACAGTATGTTGCTAAAGCATGCTGTGCAATGACGACTGGTTAGTTTAGCTTAGCATCAAGTCTGGAAGCCAGGGGAACAGTTAATAAGTTACATAAATATTGAGTCAAAAACTCTGTTATTAAAATAAAGTTGATCTTTTTCTCTTTCTTTCCCTCTTCTCTGCCCCTTTGCCGCACTGCAGTCTGGACTTGTATGCCATGTGCTTTTGTGGCCTGTGGATAAGAAAGTAAAAGTGACAGGTTGGGATGGCCACTGTCCCGAGAGGGACGTGATGTCTTTCTGCCTCAGCAGTGAGTGAGAGCCAGTTGTAAATGAAAGTCTCATCCCAAACTCACCATGACAGAGAAGAAGTAGCCTCAGCTCAAATCGGATGACAACTGGACACAGGTTTGTTCAGGAGCCACATTTACATGATGCAACACTGCACCAATATGATCTGGAAAAATACCTTCAGGATGCTGAATATGTTGGGAATCCAAATTAATCCAGAAAAAGACAACCTTATGTAAAACTGCTTTGACACTGCTGTATTCTCAACAGGTGTTACATGTCTGGCTCTGAGCCACTGCCCAATATTCTGTGGTGAGGAGAGAAGCTGGCAAAAGCCAGCTAGTGTCATTGTAAATCACTCATGGATGAGTTTTACTGGCGCGTCTGCTGTAGTGCATATGCAGACGTGCTGGTAAACCTCAGAAGTCTGCTCTGTGATGGGAGAGAGAAATTATGGGCCTCTTGGTTAATGGGGAAAGCAACCGGCGGAGGAAGCCTGTGTTTTTCTAGCTCATCTGGCTTAGATTAGAGCATGTCAACTCTCCACTGTCACAGTGAGAGTGGAGAGGAGATAGAGGCATTAAGACAAGAAGAGAGCAGCAAGTGACGATGGAGGGGGCTGAGGGGAGCGAGGGAGAGACAGTAGGGGGGGAGCAAAAACATTAATAAAGACAGAAAGCTGCCAGGGAGGAGAAAACGCATTTGTAGAGGGTTTTAGGATTTGTGATGAGCTCTGTCTCTGTCACCCTGAGCGCTTATCACAAGTCATAAACCCTTTAGATAGGCCTTGTGGAACAATGGTGGAGGGAAAAGCTCTTAAGACAAGACCGTGAATGAAAGCAGAGGGTCTGAGTTCAGGGAACAGAGCCAAAATGGGACTGCTTGTCCCTGGCACGTCCTTGCCCACTAACTGAGAGCACACGTCTGGCACAGGAGGACAACTTTCACCCTCTTCACCTTCAGAACATCCTTCTGCAACCGCCCCCCTCCTCCTCTGCTAATGCACTCAAGCATGATCCCTAAGACTCCCTGCTCCCTGCACTCTAAATGAAGGAAAGAAAGGAAGAAAAACAGAGACAGAAAAGTGAGGGTATCTTTTTCACTCACTGCAGGTTGTTCACAGCTTCCTCGCAGCATGCAGTATCTGCAGAGTCACAGAAACAAGTTACAGACATGCTGGAACTAATTGTCTATTCTGCAGACAACTGCAAAGAAAACAATTTCAAAGGCATTAAATTAGCTGCTTATTTCAGTGTTGACAAAACCCTACCACACCTTTTTTGTCCGTCAACATGCAGTCTTTGTGTTCCTCTCTGCATGTTATTGCATCTGTATATCAGTCTTAGGGTTGAAGAGTTTTTTTTTTTTTTAGGTGGCATTATCTGCCTGCATGTGTGTGTTTATATGTTTCTAAATTAATCCAGGCTTTTAGACAGTGAGCTGAGTGGAGGGATTTGGAGTGTTTTGAGCCCATCAGTCTGTTTCAGCTTGTTGTGTAGCCTTCGTGCAGACATGCTTTCTAGGTCAGGCCTAATTGACGACCTGTATTAATAACAGTGAGTGGCGTGTGTGTGTGTGTGTGTGTGTGTGTGTGGCCTCACGGCATGGCAGGCCAGGCTTTGTCCACCCCTTTGTCTATTTTGCCTCATATGAGGTCCCTCTCATTGGGGGCTGCAGTCTGAACAGATAACATCACCTCCAATGACTACGCAGTACAAATCAGTGTCAAAAGGCAGGCCAGTTTTCCAGAGGACACTGGTTATAAATATTTGAATACATAGATGGAGAAAAAATGAAACACCTAACAATAACAAGAATTAGAGGTTTCCAACTCATTTGTGCTTTCATCTCGAGCAGGGTGGACAACTGCAATGGTTTGCAATGGAAAAGACCAGGAGACAATTTAATCCCATTGAGAATAGTGCTACCACATTATAACAAGATCCAGGAGAAGTAATCAGTAGTAATACCCTTTTGCTCACCAGAGATTTGGGAACCGGCGACATTGCTAAAAGAAGTCAGATTACGAGACAAACTTATTTAGAAAAGAAAAGAAAACCCAACTGAAACATTATTAACCCAATAATAATAACCCAAGATGTAATACATGTTTCCTTTTTCGAACAGTGACGTGTTGTTGTTTTCTCTTGAGCTTTGGTTTCTACCTTCAGAATGTGCTGCAGCGGTCTAATGGTCATTTTTAGGAAGACCGTTTGGGCAAGCTGTAATAGACTGAAATAGGCTTTAAATCTTCACACTGGCTTCCAGGTAGTTCAGACAACAGATTTTAAAGAACTGATGCTAATTAATAAATCACTTTATTGGTCAATATACATTACTAATTTGCTTGAAGAATAAAAAATTATTTATTTTATTCTTCCTTTTTATTGTGTTTTTCACTGCATTTATTTATTTGTATTTTAAATATTCTTTGGCTCTCCTTTTACAGCTATTAATTCCACAATATTCTTTACAAGGGGTCATAACATGCACACGCTCTTACGTGTTTGGTTAAGTCCACAGGAGAGTATGTCCAGAAGTACAAGAAAGAGAAGAAATAAAAATAATAATAAACAACATTAAAAATAAACAGAACAAACAATCAACTTAAAACAAAACATGGGTTGTATACAAGTTCACCTGGCAGATCTAATCAGAGTTTTTTACTGTATATATTTGCCATCTTGTAAAGTACATTCAATTGCCTCCGTGTTAAAGAGGTGTTATACAAATAAACTTACTTTGACTCTCTCACGAGGTCATCTCTGTGCTGGAAAGTGTGTTTGAGGAGGACAGCTTGAGGGACAGACCCTTGTCATTACAGAGGAACTTTGTCATTGTGGGGAAAATGACTAACTGTATGATGTAAACTCTCACCTTACAATATTTTTTCATTCGGAAAACCTCAACTTTTCCAGCTCCATATTCTGTTGGAAGATATGTCTTTTCATTACACAATCACAGAACTTCCTTTTTAATCTTGCAGGAGGCACTTTGAACCAGCGCATGCATGCATGCTGAGTCTGGAAGTGAAAGCTGTGTTACCTTGAAAGCAGAAAGTCAGTAACGTGTTCTCTCTGGAGAAAATGGCTTCTGCTTCTTGTCCTCCAAATCACTCGTGGAGCTGCTGTGTTCAACACACACTCTAATAACCCTCCGCCTCTGTTTTCTGACACACGCCTCAGCTTTATCTGTTCTTCCTGTCTTTCATTTGTTTCTCATCCACCAGCTGTAGCTGGAAAGACCCCCTTCATTCGCTATCCATCTTCTGTCCTAGAACCGTGGCTGCTCCCAGAAGGGATGTCAGTGCAAAGAGAAATCATGTCAGTGATCACACAACTGCAATGCTCTGACAAGCTAAAGGCCAGAGTAGCAGGAACAGCATGTGTGTGAGAGGAAAACAAGTGAAGTAAGGCTGAAAATGTTTGTTTATATGAGTGATAGTGTTCATATGTATAACAACTTTTTCTAAATTACTCCTTCATCTAACATCTGACAGCAGAAGGAGAATAAATCTCCGGCTCCTTGTTGAGACAATGTTTTGGACTTGGACTCAGGCGCACATTGGTCTATGGAATGTGAATGTGATAGCTTGTAATTCCTCACATCTGCTTTCCTCATAAGCATCCATTTCTTTATATGGTCAAAGTATTCTGTGGCTCCTGCTATTTAGTAACCTCTAGAAATGGCCCGAGATCACCTAATCATGTCCATATCTACATTTTGACATCTGTGGGGTAAGCCTATTCACAAAGGTAGCGTTGAAGTGTGTTGTGCACACTCTCTCATCTCTTTGTGATGTTTTAATAACTACAAGTCATCATTAACATGCATTGCTGCTGGAGCACACTTAACATGGGCATTGTTTCCCTTCATCTACGAGAACGATGTTACTTTTGTCTGAGCAGACTGAAGGGGCCAAGTCCTGCTTGGCTCGCTTGCTGAACTCTGTTGTCATGGCGACAGAGACGTTGTGGTAGTTGGAGTGCATCTCCTTCGAAAAATAAGACCAGTACCAGAGCATTATGCATCTACTCGTGCTGCCTCTTTACTATTAATGGACATAAATATTTATATGGTTTGGGAGGTATTTTCACGGTGGAGGAGAGCCGGTGGCTTGTGGTGAGCGGAGACATGATCTGATGAAGTGGTGTGTCACACATCTGTGACTGTGTGCTCATGTGTGGATGCACAAGTGCATCTCTCAGCACCATTTATTCTCAAATGGTTATAAGAATAATAATGTAGGATTTGAATGTAACACCGAAACAGGTCTTGCTGTATATATTTAAATCCCTCTCATCTCCAGCGATGCCCTAAATTAGAATCATTAATCTCTTTTACAGAGCCCTGATGCTGCAGTATGTTCACAGTACTGCTTTGACACGATAATGCTGTAACAATTAATTGATAACAATGAGAAGTTAACTAAGTTTTTTTTTTTAAATGTTTTGGCAATTTGTTAATTAGGCTAGGTAAATTAAATACCAAAATCACTGACTCAAGCTTCGCAAATGTAAGGAGGTTTTAAGTTAGTTAAGGGAGTAAGAACTTTTGATGGTTATTATTTTCACTGTTTGTTTGAGTAATTGATTGATCCAAAAAAATATGTATATGTTTTTATTATGTTTTACACTTTTGTTTTTGGTATGGATAACAATATATAATGTGTATGTTTTAGAGGTTCTGGTAGGTGGATTTTGTTACCTTTGGAGAGAGCCAGGCTAGTCTCCTATTGCCAGACGTTCTACCACAGCGCTGCGGAGGAGGGTCTGGCTAGTCCACATAGCACTACGGAATGGAAGAAAAAAACGTGCTCTTGTTTATTGGCATTTCTTTAAACCAATCACAATTGTCATGTGCGGCACCGGTTTGCCGCTGCAAAATAGCCTCGGGAAGGAACTTGCTTTGATGGAACGTGTACGTTCAAAAGTTGTTTTAGTCTTGCAACAGAAAACTCAGATTGGACAGGCAGTCTAGCTAGCTTTCTGGATTTACCCTGCAGAGATCTGAGGAGCAGTTAACCATAGTCCTCATAAATTACTGGAGTTTAAAACACCAACACCAAGAAACCGGAAGGTAACGCAACATACAGGGGTCAATCCCGGAAGTGGAACATTGTGGATATAGTCTAGAGCCAGGCCACGTAAATAAGCCTGTTTCTTAAAATGTCAAGCTGTTCCTTCTACAAAAACCTGGATGACATTTTGGTTTGGATTTTTCTTACACTGACAGTACTTTCAAAACCAGACAGTTTTGCTCTCAGTGATTTTACAGACTCTGGAAACGTTCCAGCCACCTTGCAAAATGCTTAAACCAAACAAGATGGAAAGAGAGAGAGCAGGAAGAGTGATGCATGCTGACAAATACAGTCAAACATAACTGTATTTGCTTTTCCTTTTCTTAGCTTTTCATAAATGGCATTCTCTGGCTACAAGGTCACCCTGTCACTTCAATGTGATGTTTAAGATCTATATTTCTTTGGCTTCTGTGCCGCCTGTATTTAATGCTCGCTGCCTTGCTTCGCCAGTTTTCTGTCTCCAGCTATCTTTTGTCTCTCCTCTTTCTCTTAAGATTCCTTTGAATTTATAACATTATTTCTGGTAAAAGTGTAGGATAGAGGCTCTTCCCCGTGGGCTTCCCACAGCGGGCTCAGCTTTGTAGCAGATTATATCATAAGTAGAGCCTGTAAAATGTTATGGGAGAGAGAAAAAAATCATCCTGTTTTTTATTTCATTTGCATGCTTTCTTCATCCCTCTCTTTTGGTTAACATGACCCACCTCCCACGGCTGTCTCACAATCTATCCTATCCATAATGAGTAATTTAAACAGCTTTGATAATCCGTTAGTACTATGAATTAAATAGCCATTAGACGAGGGTTCCCAGGGAATGAGGTGAACGGAGGATGTGGCCTGAGTCTCCTCCTCATCTCGCCTCTCACTCTGCAGAAAAGTATTTTTATTTGATTTTTATAACAAAAGAAGCTCAGCAAAAAGGCTCAAATATTGTCCTTTCATTCAAAGCTGAATTTGTCCTACAGTTTATTTTCTATTTTATTCTTTGAAAGTAGAGTTAAGGCATGACTATTTTGAGGATTCAGTGACTGTGAGCGCTAAGTTGACACCATTGTGTAGAATTGTTTCAGCTTTTAAGAGTAGTTTCATTCACTTTACCTTTAAATATTTTTTTAACAACCAAGAGTATGTATATAATATATATTTGAACTGCATTGTTTATATATTTAGTTGGATTTTAGATTAAATGTTTAAAAAAATCCTAGTTTTAATCTTACAATCAAACAGTTTTTTAATGAACAACTTCTATTACCTTTGTGTAAACCTGCAGAAATATCTCCCCATATTTTGTCCTCCATCCAATTACAGTTCCCACTTTTCTTTTACATGGACAGTACCTTCTGCCATGTGTCAGCTAACAGCATTTTATAAATAAAAAAAAAATACGCATATACACTACCGGTCAAAGGTTTGGGGTCACTTAGAAATTTCCATTGCACTCCATTGTAGACAGAATACCAGCTGAGATCAGTTGCATTGTTGTTTTAACCAGGGCAGCAGTTTTCAGATTACATTATGTGCGTACATAATTGCAACGGTTCTCCAATGTTTTCTCAGTTAGTTTCTAAAAATTATATCAGATTAGTAAACAGAATGTGCCTTTGGAACATTGGAGGAATGGTT
The DNA here is from genome assembly GCA_013375575.1 of Percina caprodes. Taxonomy (NCBI): domain Eukaryota; kingdom Metazoa; phylum Chordata; class Actinopteri; order Perciformes; family Percidae; genus Percina; species Percina caprodes. The sequence goes on along the minus strand of JABXJD010000001.1, from coordinate 12,973,637 downwards.
GCTGAAAAGGGGCAATATAGATATTGCATTATTAAAGATCAGCCACCCATTCAGATCAAAGAGTGGTATCAATCTTCTCATATCACTCACGGCAAATAGGAGAATAAGCGCTTTCCAAAAGTATTGAACTATTCCTATAATGAAATATTTAATGCTTCATGACTTTTATCATAATGTTGTATCTGGATACTAGAGGTCACGTCACTGTTATAGTAATATGTCTTTTCAATACTGAGTTTGATCATGGTGGTATCTTTTGACCTGCCTACAAGGAAAGTTTGTCACATCCCTGCCAGGAGAGAGGAAAATGCTTTCATTATTAAACAAGGCCCTCCGGCTTCAATCATTTGTATCGTTAATAGTAATTAATGCACTTTCCTTCAGGATAAACTGTTAAATAAATAAACGGAAAGGAGCTCAAGAGTTAGCAGCTCTTGACACAAAGTGAGGGGTTGGAGCAGATTTACAAGTCTTCCTGTAAACCTCAAACAACAAAAACTGATGGAGGAGGCTCAATTTCATATCTCACGTTAAAGTTTTAATGCATCTGTCACTTTCAGAGTGGTATCATTGAGTCAGAGCAAATTGAACATTATTCCTGGGAATATAAGTATCACATCAAAGATTCAGATCTTTTTTATTAGGAAACTAACACTGCCAGCAATTCTCCCCTGATGGACTTGGGCTCATGGATTTATGATTTAAAAATTATCTTTTATTTGAAACTCCGCAGTCAGGTGATTCCCCTGAAACAGCCTGCTGAGTTTTGACATAAAGAAGAAAATAAGAACCAACCTGTTCTGCTTTGCTTTTTCCTATTTGCTGCCCCCCCCCCTTTTTTTGTTGTTTCCCCTATTCTAAGTCCTCCATCTCATATGGTATTTATTCTTATGCTGCAACAAATGGATCTTAAAGTAGGACTTTGATATTGACAATATTTTCAGCTCATTGGCTAAGCTTTGAATCACCACTGGCGGTGATCCAAGGTTAAATATTCAATCAGACTCTCCACCTTCACTTTGTCTTGTCCTTGTATAGAAATAATTACACCATTGTGCCTCAATTTCTCATGATGCACTGTTCCAATCAATCACCTGGATTATCTTTGTACACCAATCCCATCTTCAAATAATGAGACCATCGGTAAATGAATGTGTCACATCACTCAGAGATGATGGCGATTATCTTTGCCCAGGTGGACAAATGACTGTCCATTTCTTATGCATCACCCCACTTTGTTGGCGACATGACCTTTTCATCTAAAGTAGGTGACCAAGCCTTACAGTTTGAAATCAATTTCAATAATCTTTATTTATTATATATTACACATAATTCTTTTAGATTATTTATTTGTTGTTCATAATTAATCATGTGCATTTAGCAGATGCATCAGATGGGTGTTTTTGTGAGTAGAATACTGGATTAAACCCCTTTGGAGGCAAGGATCTGGGGGATAAAATGATGAAAATTAAATTAACTTTAATGTCAAGCCTTAGGTATAAATGAGTGGATGGCCTATATTGGCTGCAGCAAGACACTGTAAACACATTTGTATTACCTTTTAAGTTGATATGGCAAACTTGTTTGCAAAGAGCCTATTTACACATCCAGCAATTGTAGTGCAACCTTAGTATTTACTTGGAGTAATGTTTGTGATGAATGCAAGACCAATATTAATTTTTCTTTTAGCTCTGTTTTTGCTTTCCACCAAATTCCTGCGAAAATATCTGGTGCTTTAGCTGCTTAATGCTATGTTGACCAGCTTCATGTCTGTCCGTTTGGTGCTAAGCAGGTAGTGTACAGAGGGTTTTTAGAGCTTTTTTCCTGATTACTGCTGTTATAAGAGCAGTGAGAGTTAACTAAACAATAATGTTTTGGGCTTTAAATGCTCTGTAGAACTGAGGAGTTTAAAGTTGGGTGTTAATTATCTGTGGATTCATCACTATGAGCAACCCCTTCAGAAGAAAACAATCAAAACACATTAAACAGTAGGCTATTTTCCCCCTGTCCAGCTTATTCCAGATGGCACCATAATATTGAAGGCTGCCTTTGAATGCAATGTTTTGGCTGAAGGGACTGGCTGCAGGGGCTAGTGTGTAGCCCACTTACAATAAGTTCTGTTTGGGGAGGGGGAATCCATAAAGATATTCAGTGTTTATATTGCTTTCTCCTTCAAGATTACCATGGACCTTATAGGCATACTCTGATATTTAAGAACGGCAACTTGTTGTCTGATGAATATCCCAAAAAACCATACGTTTCTTTAAGCATGACATCTCCTTTTCTCCAGCCTGAGGTGTTTTTTAAACTATCCATAGAAACAGCACCAAAATAAATACCCATTGAATGCAGTAGGTTTTGTTTTGGATGCTGATTTTTGGGTGTTCCTTGTCTTCTGTGTTTGTCAATGCAAGCATGGATGCAGCTCCTGCGTGCATGTAGAAACAGGTTAGCAAACACTGCTGTCACGGGAGGAGCACCTGATTTATGTTTTATGGTCTCAAATGAATGCATGCAAGTTCTGGCACTTTGAAGATATTTTTTTCAGGCAGTATGATATATATATATATATATATATATATATATATATATATATATATATATATATATATATATATATATATATATATGAAGGCATCTGGAGTCTGATGAGGAAAAGATCCTTTGTTTGTATGCTCAAATTTCTGTTCAGACTATTTGTTGTTTCCAAGGAGCGAGCCTGTTCTCCTTATTGACCACACTGTGCACACACACATCTAAGTTCCTGATGGTTTTCCCCAGGCCTGGTGAATCTCACATAGATCAGACAGTAATGAGAAAAAGGATAACTGTGTTCCATCAACAGCTGAGCCCTGCAGCTCCTGTCAGCATTAAATGCACATATATAGCCGCTGGCCATGCAGTTGCTAAGGAAGTGTTGGTATCCAAGCAAGAGTTGGCAAGGAAACATCCCCAAAGTTGATTCAAGAGATTGGATGCCACTGGAGTGGATTTCAAGCTGCATCCATATTTCTTTTATGTATAGTAGCTCTCTAAAGGGAAGGAGGGAAATTTCCTGGGCATCTGTGAAAAGGCCACAGCGAAAAGTGTAACAGGTCCAAAATAAACTCTGGGAACGTCATTATCGACTTGTGGACATGAAAAAACAACATTAGTGGTGGGATAGGAGAGTTGCAAGAGATATGGTTCTAAATGGTCCCCAGCCCACTGTATTTACAGGTTTCCACATTAATCTCCAGCAGGCTGGAGGTGGGAAAGAATTGTGACCACTAGGACAGTGTTGTTTCCACACCTGGTTACTGATCTCCAGTTTAAAGCCATTCAGACATGCCACAAAAGTACACTGTAAAACATCAGACAGAAATAATTAATAATACAATAAAAACATGAACCCCTCTGATTTCAAATGATGATTTCAATAAATGTACAGCTCAGTTTATTTAACTCATCAAATTAAGTTTCAAAGGAGACAAAATTAGCATATTAGCAAGTTTTTTTGGCTTGTTTAAAATGATTTACTCCCTTACCTTAAGAGAAATTTCACATTTTTAGAAATGCAATCATTGATTGTTTCCTTATTGAGTTTAGTGAGTTTATTCGTTTTTTTGTCTTTTGTATTGTTGTGTTATGTGTTTCGTCTTTGTAACTGTAGTTAAACCCGTTTATTTCTAATCTGTTCTAAGAATTTAGCTGTATGTAATGTATTCGTGTTCTGAATGTGTCTCTCTAATTAAACATTATAAATATATTGTGTTTTTCCATGAGAAGAAAGCACAAAAAATAGCCTCTCCTAAGTCCTGATTTTGTGGAGGAGTGGTTGTCTTACCTGGGTACCACTCTCTGCGCATTCCCTTGACTGCTGCACGTGTGTGTGTGTGTGTGTGTGTGTGTGTGTGTGTGTGTGTGTGTGTGTGTAGATAAAAGTGTGAGTCAGAAGTCAGAAAACTGACAGCTAAGTGGAACACAGATGTAGAAGAGCTGTGACTTCGAATAGGACACCGTGGAACTGCTTGTCTAGAGTTGTAGACAATTGATATCGCTATGCTAACTCGCTAACAAAGTGTTACACACTGTTAAAAGCTCAAAGATGAGCCTTGTACTCTAACTAAAGCCAGTCGGGATAAACCTTAACTACGTCTAAATGTCTTCAGACTGTGTTTATGTGCTTTATGAATCTTGTGTTATTCAAATTGTTACGATATGTGAAATGCTTGATAACTGCTTGGAGCATGCTAATTAGGTATTGTGCTAGTGTTAGGCCAGCAGAAACTTCATGCAGCTAAGCTTATGAGTGTGTTGAATTCTCAGGGTGATGTTAAATGGTGTAAAATGAATGTAAATAGGTTACAGTATGCACTGTGTATTAAGGAAATGCTTTGTTTTGAAATGTTTATATGAATTCATGTTACGTGTACTGTGAATTGTAATGGCTATTAAGAATTTATGCAAAACAAAGTAAAGTGGACACTTTATTTAAGTATATCCAAATGGACCTTATGTGAACTAGATTAATAATTATCTTGCCTGGCTGTGTAGGCTGTTATCTTTTTAGAATCCTTCAATTGGGTCTTTAGTCTTTGGCTTCTCTACCATCTTCTGCTGTCATCCATCTGCATCTCCATCCTGGTTGCTACTCACCTTCTGAAAAGAGGTCATCTATGTCCATATCTTAATATCTCTCCCATTGCAATACTCACCTTGGACATTCGCTGTGGAAAAGGGTGCTAGGACTCTGAGTGCACTCATATTTTCACGCACTTAATATTTTTTTATTTGAACTTTTGGGGCAGTTCCTTTTTCATTCCTGAGATCTCAGAGATTTTAGTTTAAAATATAAAAACAAAAGGTACTTAAAAGAACTGTGTATTGTGAATCAAACATTGAGTTGATGGTATACAGTTGTGATCATAAGTTTACATACCCTGGCAGAATTTATGATTTCTTGGCCATTTTTCAGAGAATATGAATGATAACACAAAAACATTTCTTTCACTCAAGGATAGTGGTTGGGTGAAGCAATTTACTGTCAAACAACTGTGTTTACTCTTTTTAAATCATAATTACAACAGAAACTACCCAGATGACCCTGATCAAAAGTTTACATACCCCAGTTCTTAATACCGTGTATTGCCCCCTTTAACATCAATGACAGCTTGAAGTCTTTTGTGGTAGTTGTAGATGAGGCTCTTTAATTTCTCAGATGGTAAAGCTGCCCATTCTTACTGGCAAAAAGCCTCCAGTTCCTGTTAATTCTTGGGTTGTCTTGCATGAACTGCACGTTTGAGATCTCCCCAGAGTGGCTCAATGATATTGAGGTCAGGAGACTGAGATGGCCACTCCAGAACCTTCACTTTATTCTGCTGTAGCCAATGACAGGTCGACTTGGCCTTGTGTTTTGGATCGTTGTCATGTTAGAATGTCCAAGTACGTCCCATGCGCAGCTTCCGGGCTGTTGAGTGCAAATTTTCCTCCAGTTTTTTCTGACACCATGCTGCATTCATTTTGACATTAATTTTGACCAAGTTTCCTGTGCCTTTGTAGCTCACACATCCCCAAAACATTAGCAAACCACCTCCATGTTTCACAGTAGGAATGATGTACCTTTCATCATAGGCCTTGTTGATTCCTCTCCAAATGTAATGTTTGTGGTTGTGGCCAAAAGTTCAATTTTGGTCTCATCACTCCAAATGATTTTGTTCCAGAAGTTTTGAGGCTTGTTTCTGTGCTGTTTGGTGTATTGTAAATGGGATACTTTGTGGTATTTGTGTAGTGATGGCTTTCTTCTGGCGACTCAACCATGCAGCCCATCTTTGTTCAAGTGCTTTCTTATTGTCCATCTTGAAACAGCCACACCACATTTTTCAGAGAGTCCTGTATTTCAGCTGAAGTTATTTTTGGGTTTTTCTTTGCATCCCAAACAATTTTCCTGACAATTGTGGCTGTAATTTTGTTGGTCTACCTGACCGTGGTTTGGTTTCAACAGAATCCCTCAATTTCCACTTCTTAAATAGAGTTTGAACACTGCTGATTGACATTCTCAATTCCTTGGATATCTTTTTATGTCCCTTTCCTGTTTTATACAGTTCAATTACATTTTCCCGCAGATCCTTTGACAATTCTTTTGCTTTCCCCATGACTCAGAATCCAGAAATGTCAGTGCAGCACTGGATAAAAGATGCAAGGGTCTCTCAGGAGCCCAGAAACTCACTGACCTTTTATACACACACACTGATTACAAGCAAACAGATCACAGGTGAAGATGGTTACCTTTAGTAGCCATTCAAACCCATTTGTGTCAACTTGTGTGCATAGTGTGTGCATCTGCATCAGGCCAAAATCAAAAGGGTATGTAAACTTTTGATCAGGGTCATTTGGGTAGTTTCTGTTGTCATTATGATTTAAAAAGAGTAAACACAGTTGTTTGACAATAAAATTGCTTCACCCAACCACTAACCATGAGTGAAAGAAAAGTTTTTGTGTTATCATTCATATTCTCTGAAAAATGGCTGAGAAATCATATATTCTGCCAGGGTATGTAAACTTATGAGCACAACTGTAGGTACTGAAGTATTATAATGCAGTATTCACTTTAATTTACTTGAGATACTGAACTGTGAAGGATTTAGGATTTACTGGGTTGAATATACCTCCTTTAAAACTGTTAGTCTGTTGTAATGTGTGTTATTTGGGGTAGATATTGCAGGTCTAATTAAACAATTAGGCAGGTAAAGCTCAGCAGTCTCTTCATCAGATCTAGAATTAAGGTCAACCCTCATTTTCCTATTTGATATTTAGCACTGTCTTAAGGTGACAGGTGCGAAAGGGGGGGTTACATCTTGTTTTCTGTTTGTTCTTGTGTGTTTTATATTTTGGGACCTCCTTGAAAACAAGATAATACATCTCTGATATAATATATTTAAATAAAAACATACATAATCAGGACTTGCTTGGTGTCATCAATTATGTCTTTGATCATAATGTAACCAATGCTAATCTTGATGATGTTAAATATCAACTTCAGTCCCTAACCCCATATATTTCTAACTAAACAAATGCAGTGGGGGTAACCTCATGTTGTTTATTCAAGCACAGTAAGGACTTAGTGAAAAATGAAGAACAGAGCCTTCATACTGAGAGTAGGTAAGTAGTAAGCAAATTTTATTATTATTTTCCTCAATGTGGTTATTGTGGTTGCTATGGTCACACAGCAAGCTGTACTGTAGCAACAAGTTGAAAAAGTTGAACCATCATCAGCTCCGACGGCATCGGCAAATAGAGTGCACATTCATAACAGTAGCAGGCGGGAGCTCCCTGTCATGTCTGCCTTACGTCAAGTTTCTTGGTTTAGTTGGTTTCCATTTCCTGTTTTATTTTGTAGTCTCTCTGTTCCCTTATGTGTTGTCTTGTTTTACTTCCTGTCTTTTGGTTTTCCCTGCGCTGATGTGTTACACCTGTTCACCAGCCCTTGTGTCACCCGCCCCTTGTTTACTTGTGTTTTTAGTCTCTGTGTTTCCCTTGTGTCTTATCAGATTATTGTTCTGTACTGTTAAGGGTGTGTGGGGTGAGTTGTATTTGTGTGTTGCTGTGGTTGCTTGCGGGATTTATGTCTTAGTGTTTCTCAGTTTCTCAGATTTTTTTGGAACTTGTTCTTGCCTGCCTGTTTGCCTCAGAACTTCCTTGTTTCCTTTTGCACCATGTTGTGATTAAATCCTCAAAACCATACACTGCCTACCCGTTTCTGCATTTGGATCCGCTATTCTTTGAAACCCTCTTACAGATTGTTACAGATCTTGACGCTCCCATCCTTACCACTTTCTGCCGTCTTGTTTACAGTTAAAACTGTATGCTGTCTGAAAGCACCTTTTAGGTTAATATCTCAGAAGCCTATGTGCATCAGAGTTATCCCATCATGATTGTTTCTGTAATCTTTTGTTGTGCTTTTAACCGTGATGTAATGTACTTTGTATCCCGAGTTATCAACTGTGCCTTCAGTTACCAGTAAAGGGAGTTCTACTGCTAAAAGCTACTTTAACCAGCTCACAATATTTTACAGTGCACTGGGCCACAATGCCTCAATCCACAAATCTTAATTCATTTTTAAAAATCTTTTCTATCCCACATTTCCACCTTCCAAGACTCCCAGACCAGAAAATGCATTTGGGCTGGACCAATAACCACAGACCTCAATATTTGTGCTGAACATGCAACCACAGTCCTCTGACAGAAGAAGTGGCTCAGACCTGTTTGAATTAAACTAAACAGCGATGTCTATTCCTAACAAACACTGAATGGGCACACCTACAGGCACTGAGTGGATATGAGAAATAAATATACAGAGATAAAAATGCATGTTTTCTCTGAGGTAAATGAAATCCCTGAATGAAACTGAGGAGAAGAGAAATTGTTTGTGACAAATGGATCTTTCCCTCCCAGTGAATCAGATTTCTGGAGGAGGAGGGGATGCAGTGGTCGCTCCCTGGCCTACTTTCCTCCATTCACCAGTGCATCCTCCTGGGCACACTGGAGGTACAGTATATGGAGGGAATTCAGCCACGCTTGGCTTGTCACAGCAAAGAAATGGCTACACTCAGGGGGGTGGGAGGGATGGGGGAAAGTCAGTTAGCAAACTTAATGTACATATAGAGGGAACAAGGCCAAAAATGGTCCAGTCATTCTTTGTTTCCATCTTTACACTCTCCGTTTTCTCTTGCTCTACAGTGTTGGTGCCTCCTGTGTGGTTAAGCTCAGACGCAGCAGACGTTTCTGTTGTGTGAATTCCTGAAAGATGAGGTGTATAAAATATCAGATTGACATACATCTCTACACTCTTCCCTCTACTTTCCTCTCCCACTCTTCTTTCCTTGCTCTCTCTCTCTCGTATCCTCGGGCTCTTGTCACTGACTGAGCTACAGCAGATAGACATCCGTAATTATTAAGGTGGAGGAAAACTCATACTAAAGCACCTACAGGTGTTTTTAATGCAGAGGAATGCAGCGTTAAAGATACTTATATAAAAATAAACACGCTTAATCTGAAATTAGAAAGCTTTTAGTGTGTGTATATATATATATACACACACACACACACACACACACACGCACTAAAAGCTTTCTAATTTCAGATTAAGCGTGTTTATTTTTTTCTTTATGCCTCTTCCAACGGATTTAACCGATTATACATCTAAACAGCATTGCAGGCTTGTTGCTAGGTTACAGCCAGGTAACACATCATTACCATGAGTTGTTAAGATAAAGATGTTTCCAAATAAAGAAGATTCAGTAACCTCAAGCTTGAGTGTAATTTCTATTGTCATCTTCTTCTTCCCCTTCTCCGTCAGCCTGGCAATGTGTCAGACACAGACAGGCTCACTAAGCCAGATGGAGATGCATGAATTCACAGATGATTTTATGTGAAAGCACACTGATTTTAAATAGTATCTCAGGCAAATTCTTGTGAGGGGGGAATCTTTGCCACTTGCCTCACAAGGACATTTTCTGCATGAATATAAATGTATATATAATACTAAAGAGAACTAAGAGAAATACATGTTGAAGTTGAATACTGGAAAACAGCATTATGACTCAGGCTATGCAATGGAAAATTAAAGACAGCAAAGCTAGTGGGAGTGTAACCAAATGTGTGTGCGGTTCCGCTACAGGGCATCTAGGAGATGAGTCTTATCCGTCTACACCATGTCTCACAGTTTGAGCCTGGTCCCGGAGTGGAGAGGGCAGGAAGCCATAAGACATGATGGTACATTTCCTCTGGGCACTGGCTGATGCCCCCTGACAGATTGAGGCTGCAAGAGTGTGTGTTCGACATCTTCCTGTGTACGTTTGTGTACATCTGCGTGTGTCTTACATTTATCAGAATAATTGCGGGCAAATGCACAGTTGGGGACAAAACCTCCATGGCTTTGTTTGTTTGTTCAAGCAAATTGAATAAAAAAAAATACAAAATAAATTAATTATTTAAGCAATCATCAGTGTATTGTGACTGATCCTCCTACTGTGATTTCTGCTCTATTTATTTTTTGTAAAGTTGCTACACAACTTTTTAATTGCTTTTTATGAATCTAAGCCTAATCCAAACAATGTATGTCCAATCACTGAGTCTGTTTCTAATGCGCACAATGAATTTACATCTAAATAAGTTGGGGGAGCTGTAGCTACATATTTAATGCTAGACATGAAACAATTGTAGTTGATTAACAGAAGATTAGAGGTTATTTGGCAACAATTTTTTTTATAATCAGTTGATAATGTAATAATAATAGTTTAAGCTTTGCCAATGTGGAAATTTGCTGCTTTTCACTGTTTTGTATTAAAGGTGCTGTAGGTAGGATTGGGAGGATCCAAGACTCCTAAGCCCCTCCCCCCACAAGGGAGAACTAATGTGTGTGCATGAGTAGTGATTGACACACAGCTACTTTACGCATAGACATTAGGTATCAGTCTTTCATCTATATCTCAGCAAGAATGTGAATAAGGGTATTTCTAACTATTCTTTAACACTTTGCATGTCAGTGTCAATAGAAGAAGCCGCACTGAGTTTTTATGCCATTTTAAACCTGCACAACATTAAACCACATTTCAACATGGGAGGAGACAGTTTTATCTCCTTGCAACAACCACAGAATGGGGAAATAACATCCTTTGTTTACATGAACTCAAAATTTACATATTGAAAAAAACATTGAAGAGACAAAACAATCCAGCATCACATTAGCACAAAATGCAATATTAAATTACTCCTATGCTGTTGCTGGGAAAATTCCTTAAGACTTACATCCCCTGTGTGCACGAGTGTGTGTGTGTGTGTGTGTGCGTACAACAATGAGGCCTACTTTGTGAGAGCTTGTGAAGCATGTCTATAGCCTGTTTAATGAGATAGCATGTGGTATGATGTTATGTGTGTGTGAAATGAAAGCGTGGGCTGTGTAAATTGAATTAAATGGGTCTGTGTGCGATAAGAATGCATGTGAGGAACGGCCTGTAAGCTAGTATAGTCCGCCTATCAGTGTGTGTGTGTTATGTGATTAATGTGAACACAAGAGTACATTTTATTGCCGGCAGCTTGGATGAAGGAGGAACAAGTAGACTGTACACCAAATCATGCCAGAAAAAGGGTTTCAAATGATTTTTCCACAGCATTCAATCCAAATTCCCCGTGGTTCAACATCTGCATGGTTTCATTGGAGGCTTTCACTGAAATAAACGATTTGCCCTACTTGGTCACTGCAGCAGCAAAGCCTTCCATCACCTCATCTGAGTCACAATTGATTAATCAAAGTTTGGGAGTGAATGGCATGACGGGTTTTCCAATGTATCAGTCACATTACACTTTTGAGAAAAAAAAAAAAAGGACTCAATTTCAAATGTTTCTTTGAGTTCTTGCAAAGTAACTTTGACCCTCACTGAAAGGTCAAAACCTGAAACTGATTTTGGGGCTGTGTATTGACTGGTGTACTACATCCCTAGGGGGCACAGACCACTACATGTGTTGATCAATCTCTGATTAGCTAAAAAAAACAAATAATCTCTGAACTCAACTGTGTCAGGGCCTGAAGAGAGGACTTCTCCCCAACACCACTGATCCATGTGAGCGCTCAAAGGCGGGAGGAGGAGGCAGTTTAGTCAGTGATCCACCTCAGCCTTTATTTCTTTTTAGCCTGAGCCCTCTGAAAATACCCAAGGAGCCAAAAAGAAAATATCTCACAGCTGTTCTCTCGGCAGCCAAGCCATTCCTGTGATACTTTTCTTACACAAGCACAGGCCCTACGTCTGAACCAAGGACCTGACGAATCTTTGAATCCAACCTTTCCATAATCTAAAATCTGGCTTGTTTTAAATTTTACTTTAAGCCGCTGGTTGTCTGGTTGTTTATTCTTGACTTCAGAAAGGATCTTAAAATTGCAGACTTCCTAAGGGCCAATAAGAAAGGGATCAGGAGAAAACACAAGGAGACTGGGGGTTGGAAGTATCACGTATGCCACTGGGAATGTCAGTGTCACGACCTTAGAGGAGAAGGCAAAAAGATCAGTCTCTGGAGCGCTTATCTTGCTTTCCATCTGTAGTAGATTTTGTGACACGTGGAGCACAGAGGGCTAGAAAACACTTCAGCTCCACCCCCCCCCTCCAAACCTGAAACAAAAGCACTCCTCTTGTGTTCTGGCTGTGAGTGAGGCACACAACATGAATAATTAACAAGGGACAAACAATAACTATTGGCTGCCTATCTGAGAGTTGTCACTTATCTGTTGCTGGAATCAAAAACAGTGTTGAGCTCATTTCTCAAGAAAGCAATAATCATTACTCTCACTTTATGCCTTAGGAGACTCTCTAGAAGCCGTAATTTGTTGTACTCTAACTTTTTCATTAGGCTACTTTCCCCAAGTGATGACTGCAACTTGTCCCATCTGTCTAAATAGATGTTGACTTCCACCATGACACTGTGTGTGTAAAAGATAAGCAGGATAAACAAAATGACGTGTGATAATTTTGTCCAACACTTCCAAAGAAAAGGCATTTCCTCAATGAGACTTACAACAAACCGTCGAGAATGATAAGAGCCACATAAACAAATATTTAAGTTCTGAGATTGCGATATGAGTCTGCATTTAAAGAAAAAAAATAGTCAGAATTCTGCTCAAATAGTCTTTAGTCTGCAACTGAAGTAAGAGGTTAAAACCTTTTTTCTAACACTCCTGACATCAAAGCAAGAGCTTTGGGAATAACCCTTTTAAATATGAAGCTAAAGAGAGCAACTTAAAGTTAGCTTAAAGACTGTGGAAACAGCTAGCTTGGCTCTTTGCCTACCAGCCTCTAAAGCTCACTAATTAAAAAGTTATATCCTGTTTGTTTAATCAATACTGTCACTCCCCAATGTAAGTCGAGTGCAGGTTTGAGTTGCGCATGCTCAGATTTAAACGGTTTACGGCATTACGTGTCATACTGAAATTTGTAAAAATCCATAAAATAATAAACATTCTCATTACAAAAAATAACATAAGATGGAAATCATTTCAAAAACGTTTTAGATATCTATAATTGTTTGATTGCTAACGTTAGCTCAAAACGCCATTCAATTGACAGCCATTGTTGTGTTTGATTGCATGCTTGTACCCAGCAGTGAACAAACTTTGTCAAGTAGGTTCATTTTTGTTCTGTATTGATTTTACAGAAGTCTCTCGTTAGCATATTGTATGCTACTTGTCGCAAAGTGACGCATGCGTGTCTCAAATCTGCACTCGACTTACATTGGGGAGTGACAAATACAAAAACAGTTGTGTAACGAGTTGTTACTATTTTTTATCCAGGGGAAGTAATTTACTAATGTGATGACTGATGACAAGACTTCAGGAAGTTTAGCTAGCTAGGATACTGCTCCCCTAGCCTAGACGTGCACATAAACCCTAGGTACAACTGCCACTTTTACTTTAGGTGTAAGGGGGGAATTAGTGCGCTTCGTACCTATTGGTAGATAGACATATTTGGACTGTGCTAACGTTAGGTTAACTGTTTCCCACTGTTTCCAGCCTTTGTTAGAGTAGGCCTAGAGTCATGCTAAAATAAGCTAGCTAGCTAGCTAGCTAACTGGCTGCTAAGTATCTTCACTACTACGTTTAAACGTTAGTTAACGTCGGCAAGAACGCGAATACACGTTATATTCCCCAAAGTGTTGTACTATTTTAATCTGAAAACCAATTTAGTATGACTCTTTAATAAAGGAAACAAATCCATAATAACTTTTTGGATACGTTATTACACATACAATTTATAATTTCTGCAACACCAAGTGTCTGTTTACCACTCCGATATTACCAGCAAAGTGAGTAACAATAGAGAAGACTGACCGGAGGCGTGAATGTGTCGGAGGAGAGTCTCCGCCCTCTGGAGCAGAGCAGGCTGCTGAGCCGCTCCGCTTTCAGTGACTTCACAAAAGTGTTTGCATACCAATCTCCCCTCAACACTGCGTGCTTGTCCAAATTGGGATTGCAGATCTCGGAGCGGTGGATTGTATTAGTTGGACGCTGGGCACAATTCACCTCCGTGGACATCCCAGCTGACCGGCATTTTTTTGTTTCATTCCAATACTTACCTCCAGCAGTCCCAGGCTTCTCAAATCGTCCTTTTAGTAACATTTCGCAGTGCAACATCTAGTCACAGACAGAGGTTTCGGCACTGAGTTGCGCTGTGAGGTAAGAAACGTGTCGCTGTTTTACAACTAACATTAGGTTACAAGTCTCCAACTGAAATGTGTGTTGATATGAAAGCTGAATGATCACATCATTCTTAATCCTTCGCTTGTTTTCGTGACTGCTATCGTGACGGGCTCAATATTTCCAACAGCTTGTCTAATGGGCGATGTGCGCAGTCTTTGATTTCTGCTGACTTTGTTGCCGCAAGTTACATTTTCTTCTCAGATGAGCTGCAAAAACAACATGTACAAACACATTGAAAGAGAAAATAGTGCTCACCTTAATAGTTTAATTCGTTTATCAAGTGGTTATTTATACATTCTGACTTCAGGTTAACGTCTGGTCGTTATTTCTTTCTTTTTTGGTACTAAAACAGACCCGTGCACAAACATAAAATATCCTTAGGTGACTAGGAGTGACTTGACTCAGTTTGTGAAATGTGGTAAATGTACAGTCTACAGATAAAAGTGGGTTATAGCCTACTATATGAGAAACCTGACATCAGGGAATCCGGAGTGATGTGTGTCAGTCTCCAAGCTGGCATCCTTCCCACGGGGCTCCAGGCATTACCAAGGAGGAGGCTGTCTGTATAGATGTATGGGGTCACCAGATGGATGTCTCTGACGGCGCTACCTTCGCTGTAGGGCAGGAGTTCACTGTCAGTTTGCATTAATCAGAGGGATACATCATCCAAAACCACCTCATCCCGCTCTCTCTGTCTCATCTCCACTGAAGCAAACATGACACATTCAAGAGCTCTGAAAGACAAAAGTCAATACTTCTGAGGAAACTGTTAACATGCTTTATTGCAGTGGTACTGAGAATGTGACTTTTAAGTGAATTCAGGATGATTTCATCATTGGTTGACTCAAACGTTTTGGACACCAACAGCTGAATTCAGAGTAAAAAGTTAAGTTTTTACTCACACAGACAAAACTCAAACATGTGTCTAGATACAATAACAGCTGGAAATCAGGTCATAAACAGATTGGCTCCAAGGGACCCATTAACACACACCAGTGTCCAGGTGCATCGTGCCTGTGCTGGATTTTCTTGCCTCGAGTTAAAGTCACAACCACTCACTTAAGGCTTTCTGGCTCCCTGAGGCTGGTACAGTGTGTCAGGAAAGAGAAGACAATAACCATCTTGTCCCACAATCTGGGACAGACTGAAAAATCAGCTCCTGTCCTGATTAATTAGCTGGGCTATGATACTGCTGCATCATGTAAAGATTTCTTTCCTTTCTCTTTTTGTTCCAATTGCTTTTTTTCTCCCAAACCCCAAATGACTTGGAGCTAAGAATTTGTAGAGCGAGAAGCAGACAAACTGGAAACAGAGGGGTGTTTGTTCACTATGTTGTGGGTGAACATTTGTCTTGTCAAAGAAAAAGAAACGGTAGTATTGATGCTTTTGGAGCAGCTGCCAACACGGATGACTAAACTCCGCCAGAAGCCTTTCTCTCCTCTGCTTGATTCACACAAGTGTTGGGAAATAGTTTTGTTCAAATGATGTCTGTGGGATGAGTACAAATGCAAACAACAGGGTTTGTAAACCTACAGTGTAATTTATACAGGAAATAAAGGTTGGTAGCAACAATGCTGAAAGTAGCAATTAGGAGGAAGCATGTTCCAATCTCCTCTGAGCCAAGCTGGCATTTATTCCACCTACAGACACAAAACACCTGGTGTAAGAGTTGCCCCTGGTTATCAGTGCACTCATTTTAATAGTGGCTCTGATAATGTGTTGCTCTTAATCACACATTTGCAATGCCAGCGATGAACAAATGTACAGCAAAAACAAATGAATAGGAAAGTAAAGGAAGTGTGAGATAAAGACTGTGTGTGTGTGTGTGTGTTTTCAAAAATAGAAAAGTGTGAATTTCAGTGTATGGCAGCTCCTGCTGAGAGATACTGGGTGAGTGACTTGATGCCGCCTGCCCTGGCAGAGCACCCCTCATTAAAAGCCTGAAATTAATCAATCTGCAGTTCCACATGGTTGGGTGCCTCCGATTTCTGTCTTTCTGCTCATTTCACACTCACACTTCCACTCTTTCTCTTTTTTCTTAATTTCGGCTGATGTGCCTGGAAATGATGCTGCATGCCTTATCGGTCGGTCATTGGATCACTGGTCCTGATTTCACATCCTTGATTCATCCCGCCTCACCACAACCTGCTTCCACCTCCGCTATCTATCTTCCTCAGTGTCATCTCATCTATTATGATTTCTTTCTCTTGTCCCTATCCTTTCTCATCTTCCCTGTCTTCATTCTCTCCTCCTCCAGCCTGCGACGCACATCTGTATCCGTATCAATGGTTTCAGAGCAGTAAGGCTGGGGAAAACGAGGCTGGGTCATCACTCTACACTCGCTTTCCCTGTATCAGCCCCACTATGGCTGCAGCGGTCCGTAGAGAGCCTGGAACTAAATGGAGTATCTATTGGCTCAATGAGAAAATTGCTTTTTTCGATTGCTAGAGGACCCTTCATTTAATGTGTGTGATGCAGAGGCCTCAGCTAGTAATGGGTTCAGCATCTTTGTTGTCAGGAGACATGAGAAAATGAAATTGGCTTTACAGCTGGCAGAAATAATTTACTCTCAGAAAGGTCTATTGTTCATCAGCTGTTTAAAAGGCATGAAGGTGTGGTTTTTTTATATATATTTCTGCACTGTGTTTTGTGAGCGGTGAGTGTCCACACACTTCTTTGGTGTCGTTTGCTGGAAGCAGTTTTAGCTTATGGTCATGTCATATAAAAACTACTTGCTTCTTAAAGCTGTATTTTCAGTTGTTTGTTAAGAGGTTATGGTAAAGCTACAAACACCTACACCATAGCTGACATGCGCCCCCTTAAAAAATACAACTACATGTCGGTCTTAGTTTTTTTTCATGGCTGATGTGAAAAAGTTGATGTATTTATAAAAGCAAAATGTGACAAAGTTAACAGTCATAGAGAATTAATCATAATTTACATGAAGTGACGTATGCTGGCTGTTTTTCTGGAGATTTTGCCTAAATTTGATTTAAAACCTTACTTGTTATTGGTCAAATTGTGATTGAGCTAATTATGTTTTTTCTTACAAGTTTTTTACAACTTTTCCACAGGCACAGCTTATATAGAAAAGCTTTTTGCTTTTCTGCATGAACATGAGAGAAAATGCTTTATGATCCGGCAATATTCACACATTACTTCATTCCTTTGACCCTTGCGTGTCTCCATGTGCAAGGGCCAGGAAGTAGTGAATGACCTAAGCGAGTTTTCTGAGAACAGGAAGCTGATGGGCCCCTCTCTGCTGACGCTTCCTTTTTATCAGGAGGAAGCAGGCCGGCTGTTTGTCCTCAACCCAAGAATTCTTTGTGCTTATCTTGCGTTCACCCTATTTCCCTCAATAATGGCTGTGCTGAGCAGGTAATGAGGTAAAGGTATGTATTTGACAAGCTGGGCTTGGCAGATAGCGGGCTTACGGCCTGGTAGGTGCTTAGTTGAGGGTACATTCAGCCCCATCTTGGACTGTTTGAATCACATCTATCTTGAAATTCCCCCAGCCATCCTTTCCTCTGCATAATGTTTTTTAAAACTAATAGACCGTGTCACTCAGGTGTCCATTAAAGGCTGCTGCTGAGGACCCGCTGGTCATTACACAGAGCGAGCACACTCAGTAAATCCCTGTGCCTTTGCCGGGGCTTTTTCATCACCTTGTGCTCTTTTCATCCCCCAGATGTAGTCAAAGCTCAGAGAGGAGCTTAGGCTGGCTGGGGCGTCTGGCACTGATAGGTATGTGACACGGGGCTAACTTGTGGGGAGATTACCTGCCTGGCTTAAGCACATCTCTGATCCGCTGAATGATGCAGAAGTTTGAGCACATTGCTGCCTGAAAGAACATGGAACAAAAGATATGGCCGAGCACCACAAAGGGTTGTGCTTTATGTGTATAAAATGGAGGTATTTGTTTTTTGTTTGCCAGATGAACAACCAGTTCACACAATAGGACTGGGTTTCTTCACTCTGGGTTCAGAGTTGGCACACTGGGCAGGCAGAAGCTGGGTGTTAATCAAGTAGCACCAGGGAGGAAGAGCTCCTTTTATGGATGTGTGATTGTTTCCTACACTCACTGCCTAACACTAAAGCTTTTCACTATAGATGGACATTTTAGCTTTTTAGATAAAGAACTCTGTTGTGACTTCTTATTTCTTGCATAAATTGTTTTTCTTGTTAAGGATTTCAATCTTCAGATGAATCATTTATCAATACAAATGAAGGATTGTACATTGTTTGTGGATCACTGCAGAAAAGAAGAGTTATAGAGGATCTCTTTTATACTTTTGGGTACAATGTTATATGTAAAATTCTTTTTCAGTGCTCTGTTTCAAACACACAATTGAAAGATGTAACCTTTATGCTTTAGGTAACAGAAGTCACCAGCTTTCAATATTCCCTAACCTTTTGTAGACCAAACAAGTAATTGATTAATCGAGAAAACAATTAGCAAATACAGAGATAATTAAATAATTGTTAGCTGCAGTCCTCTGCAAACCTTTGTGACCTCCGGTTACCCATAAACCCCCTTTCTGTGTAGATCTTTAGGGAAGTTTACATGTACATTTGCAAAAATATACAGTATTGACACCAGTCTTCACTGATGAGGAGACACACTTCTGGGAATAAAAAAACATTGTGCTTCATTTTGGGCCACTCTTTCTGCTTCTCTTTGGCTATTTGTTTGGGGATAGTACTGCGAGCTGAGCTCAACTCAAATCTGTTTTTTCAGCCTCTCCCTGTGACTCATTGGGCCTAATGGTTCTCTCGTCTCCTGACTCAGGCATTTTTTTCTGATGAAATGGGACTCTCTCCCAGCTTCTGGTCTTTCTCTTTTTCTGTTGCCCCAGCCACTGTGTCCTAACTCTCTTCTACTCCACCCCACGCTCCTCTCTCTCCTTCTCTATTCCCTGGTTTTCCTCCTCGAGTGCTCCTGCTCTTTCCATCTACATTTCTGGAATAAGAGAATATAGCATTACATGAATGCCTTCATTAGTCATATGGGGCTTTTTTAATGTGTCCTATTTTATTACATTTGGAGATTATTATACAACTCTGCATTTTTATTTCCTTTGCCTACAGGGGATCTAAGCCCCTGTTTATTTTTAATCACTGATGATGGGCTACACAGTATGTAATATGGCAATTGTTACCCACAAAAACAAACACACACTTGCTCTCATCACAAATTGATTTGGTAATGTAGAGTTCACAAATTATTGTAGGGATGGACAGTAGTTTGGTAATGATGACCCAGATAATTAGCTTATTATGATTTTAAACAAATTAAATGCACGTTGGGAGTTGGAGCTGGATGTTAGCTCATTAACTTACTTTCTCTTGATTAGTTGTGATATGAAGTGATGGTGCAGTTACATCACATTTATGGACACAGGGAGGACTGTTAGTGTATATGGCGTAGTCTTCTGTCTCAGCTTTTACAGCGTGGCTGAAAAATTGAGTACCTCCTAAGAGATTTATTTTGAGCGTGAATTGGGTTTGCATCAGTTTGCTAATAACACTTGTGTTACAGTCTATGATAACCATACAAACCCCCCCCCCTCCGAGAAATTAACTGGAAATGGGGTTGTTTCATATTTACTATGTATGGATCTCGTCTCTGCTTGAATCTAGGTTAAATATTTTGCATTGAACACGTAAATATGGCACAAAAAACCTTGCTAAGCAGAAACATCTTTTTTTACTTGGAAGTGAAGGTTATAAACTTCAGTAGATATAACTGGGCTAATGTGATTCTCCTTCTTCCTGCTTGCAATCTGATTATGTGCATTTGTATTAAACTAAAATGATAATATGAGAGTTAGTACCCTTTAAAAGGCCCCAGCATTTTCTTTCAGCTGGCTGCTTTTTGCTGCCTTTGAAGCCCACACACCTTGTCCACAGCACTGCTCCCTACAGCTCCTGTGGGATAACAGCAATGTTACAGTCCCTCCCATGGGGCGAGACTCGCCACAGGTCTATCAGACAAATGGACTCCCCGTCAGCCTTCGCAGCATCAGAGGGACAGATCAGTGTTTGATTAAAAAATAAAAGTTACAGCGGGGAACAACTTGGGGGAAGGGTTAGGCTAATGATGTCTCTCATGCCAGGATCATACGCCTCTGAGAAAGATGCTTGTGTTTCATTTCAGCTTGTTAAAGAACCGGAACTGAAAATCTTTAGAGCTTATAAACTAATAGCAGTGTAGGTGAGGGACATCTTTCTGTTTGCTTTTAGACCCTCTCTTGTGGTTTGCTTTGTGTGAGTGATAATGTTATCTCAACTGTGGTTACGGCACATAAAGTCCTGTGTTGGGATACAGGTGTTGCTTTTTTTGCAGGATGTTCTAGCTGGTGTTTCTTCGGTGTCATTCTGTTTATAGCCCACAATCACACCATAGGACCACATGTGGTTGAAAAGTGAAATACAAAAGGGGTGCTGAACTGTTACTGACAATGTAGCCTTAAAGCCAATTGAGGTTGTTCAAGCGACCCCGGCATCCTCCGGCGAACCAGACTGGTTTGTGTGAAGATTGCAGTAGTGGTTCTTGGACAACTTCCCTGTATGTTTCTCTTACGGTGATGAATGTACTTGTCCTCACAGCCTCTGCATGTCTGACTGAATAATAGCCTTTGCCTTTTAACAGCAGATCGACTGTTCACGCTGTAGACAGTTATTTTTACTCCTCAAAGGGGAAAACAATTAGACAGCGAAGACTGAGCGCCTCAGTGCCTCATGATTATTTGATGGCGCTTTATGAAATTTTTAGCCTACCACCACTTTAAAAGTGCGCTCCACGACACTGCATTCCCGGGTCGCTGCACTTGAACACGGCCTCTGTCCTTTGGGCAAACAGTCGGTCAATGCCAGCGGATGTGTTATGGCCACAAGCAAACCACGGAATTATTGTGCAACGTGTGCTGCGTTTAATAAATGCAGTGGCCCAACTTTAACAAGAAATTCTTAAGAAGCTATGGTTTGCTAAGAAGAGAAGAGCAAAAATAGAAATGAGGATGTATTTTCTTAGCTGAAAAATTTTAGTGCTACTAGTTATTAGGGTAAACACATGCACACCAAGGAAGTATAATCCTCCCTTCACTGCATCTTTTCTTTGAAGCTTAGGGAAAAAAGAAAATCCACTGCATAGGGAAGCTAGCCAATGTTTAACTATTTGAAGGAGTTTGATATTTTCATGGAAATGTATTTCATTGCGTACGTTTCTGACAGTAGCATCCAGGGGTCACCTTCACATGTGTTTGTCAGAGATAGCACAGGCACGGCAGGTGTCTCCGCTATGTGAAATTGGAATTGGCTGCAGTGTTCATTGATTTAGGTGTAAAAAAAAAAAAGAGTACAGATGCTTTTTTTTCAGTGGAACATCAGGTGATTTTGGATAGCTTCCCACAGATTTGTCACCTGTCCCATGTCAGGACAACAGGACAGCAGCAAAGTCATCCAACCTCATCTTGACCACCTGGGTCTGACACTCTAAACATAAAAATACAGACAGCTTAGGCATTTCTCTAAAAGTTTTCTCCCAGGAGAAACAGGCCTAGCTCGTTTTTCCCGATAATACTTGGCAGGAGTCAGATCCCATGTGAAATGCCTCAGCACCAATGATGAAGCCAAAGTGATTTTGTGGTTGTCTCTGAAAACCCCTGGATGTCTTCTTAACTGGTGGCTCAGCTGGTAGCTCCAAACTGGTGCTTTAATTTGACGGATGACCAAACAGGATTTTAGACCACTTTCCTTAATGCTTAAATGAAATTGTTCTTAGTCAATAACCGGACATGATCTAACTTGATCTCCCCACATTAAAATTATGCAAAAAGGAAACAATGAAGGCGGAGAATGTTGTGAGCAACTTTCATAAACCACTTTTGCTTATCTCTGCAGGCCGTTTGGAATTGGACAAGCTGCTTTTTTATGTAATAAGGAACAGATGTTCAAACCTTTCTTACTCAAAACATCTCTGAGTGAGCTTTCCATACATTTGCCACATCTAGGGCAACCCCCACCTCACACAGCCACCACCTACGCTTGATAAACCAGTCTATTCCGCAAGATTTAAAAACACCCCCTTCATATATTTATTCTGTTGTTTTTGGCCTGAACCAAAGGTCTGTTGTGTTTCCAAGACGCTTGAGACTTTGCAGACAGTTAGAGACTTTGCAAACTTAAAAAATAAAACCTTTTAATATCTCATACTGTAACTCTGCTGCTCATTATACTGAAATCTGTAATCTCCTCCTGCTTTGTTCATATCTTCACCATTTGGTGCCTGGTAACAGAATTTCATGTGGGAAAATGAATGAGTTGCATTTCTTCTTTGTTCCTACATTGTTAGTCTGGTCTATATGACAGTAATCCTGAATAGATATTAGCTTTTTACAACATTCATCCGTAGCAATTTGATAAATGCTGTTTTAATTACCGATACAGGTGATTAGCACTTCACTCACATTGGCTTGACTTCTGTACGTGTAAGTCAAAGGAAGATAACATTTTTTGTGACATGCAAATGTTTAAATAAGCAGAAGTGCAGTAATGTGTTTCACCATAAATATTCCAGCTGTGGTCCTGTTAGAGTAGTGGAGAGCACTAAATGGACTGTTTATTTATAACTGTTAGGGTGTGGGCTTATGGAGATATGCTACCTTGCTAATGCTGCAGTGCATGCTTGGGTGCATTACTTACAATTTCATCACAATACCCACTTAATACTCAAGACAGCATCAGCGGCATCTGCTCAAGCAAGACAGTTGTCATCAGCTCCCAAGAGTTGAGAGAATTAACAGT
This sequence comes from Percina caprodes, assembly GCA_013375575.1. Lineage (NCBI taxonomy): Eukaryota > Metazoa > Chordata > Actinopteri > Perciformes > Percidae > Percina > Percina caprodes. The sequence continues at coordinate 12,950,608 of JABXJD010000001.1, read as the reverse complement.
ACGCTTGCTATTCTGGACTTGTCATCTGCATGTCCTCCATGAGCAGGTTCATCAAAAAGCTTGTGTATTACAATGGTGGCTGTTTTTCATAGTTTTGTGTGTTTTCAGCCGTAAATCAAAACCAATTATTTTGATAGGTTTGACCTCCCGGTATTGCCAGTGTTTCTCTGACCACATTCATCCCCACACAATTGTCTCCGATCCATCATGTTTTGTGGTGTAAACTTATTGACTTGTGTTTCTTCAGGGACTAAATCTTGGACCGCCTCCAAGCAGCTCAGTTTCCATCCTTTCCCCATCTTTCCTCTGTCTCCCATAAATCAATGTGATGTAATTACATAAACTCCCTTTCCCACAGCTTGGACCTGGAGGCAGAGTATTTTCAGAGAGAAAGTGTTTCAGTGTGGCCAGTTAACCTTAACCCACTGGCTCCCACAAGTGCGATGTCCCTGGCTTGTGAAAGTTTAATTTTGGCCTTTAAATATCTGTGTTTGTAGAGTTTTTTTCATTGGTAATGTTTGATGTTTTGCATTGTTTTTTCCAAGCAGCAGAGTGGAAGTGAACTTTCTCACAGCTGGTACTGACTGTTTACATCTGGCTAATACACTCTAAGCTCAGCAGATTAAATCTCATTTCTCAGAGTGCTTTTTGTGTCGAGCCAAGCATGATTTCTCCTGACGTCTCCCCGCTTGTGGCTCCCTCAGCCTATTGAAGGAATGTTTCTTAAAGCACTCCTGCATTTTCACAAGATTAGACTATGGAAAATGTCCAACCCTCTTTTTCCACATTTCACTCTCTCCTGGCTTCCTCTTGGGACTTATAGGCAGGATATCTTCTCAAAGAATAGCTTTCAACTCCTTGTCTGAAGAGTACTGAGCTTAGAGTGAACCTATGTGGAAAGGAGTGTACCTTAAGGTTTTTGGACCGGTTAAAAGTCTTTCTTGCGGTGAGACCTGTAGCTCACCCAGTAAGAGCGTGCACCCCATGTAGGCTGAGGTTCAAATCTGACCTGCAACCCTTTGCTGCGTGTCATCCCCCATATCTCTCCCACCTTTCCTGTCTATCCACTGACACTTTAAAATAAAAGGGAAAAAGCCCCAAAAACATTCTTAAAAAATGAAGAAAAGAAGTCTTACAAAAACACAGTTTACAAACCATTTTTTGCCCCTAACGCAGGAACACATTTTCAAGCTATTTTGCCATTAGTGAGAGCATATTTTGCATTTTGAGCACTGTGAGAGACAAAAACATGTCATTTTCACTGCTGCCTTACTCTGTGATGTTGTGAGTTTGTCACAGCTTGTTACCTATCATCACCACAGCTGCCACATATAAGCTGACATACAGTAGATGAAGAATTCGGGTTTGGGGTTCTTTGGCACATATGTTGCTTTATTAGGAGATCCCAGTGTGGAGCCCCTCTGGGCTGTGGAAATGATCCAGATGCAAAGCTTCTGGCTCTCATAACCCAGTGGGACACCTGCCCTACTGCTCCTGTACAGCCAAAGAATCTGAAGACTACCATCTCCAACTATTATAAAGTGCTGTTCCATACAGATTTTCAATGCAGCTTGTATATAATACTTGTGTGTTGTCTTTCAATCGTGTAATGAAGCACAATTATCGCCAAGTTCAGCTCCACTCAAACAGCCTGTTCCCTCAGTTACTCCTAAATACACCTGAATGTAAAGTCTTTACAAATCCAAATACTGCAGTTGGGATTGTTTTATCAAAGTGAATCACCATGAAACTGACATAATTTACAGACTTGTTTTCTTCCCAGGGGTTTGATAGATTTTAAAACCTGTGTTTGTAGGTGCTACAGAAAACAAACAAGTTAATGCTAAGAGCCTAGTCTGTGTGGATAGTGTTGGATAACATACATTTGTTTCCATTGGGGGATAATAAATTGGACGTACCTTCTTTACTACTTAATGAATTGAGGCACAATAAATTATTTATCCTGCACATAATTGCCTGTATAAGACCAAAACTTTATAGATTTATGATGTCAACTCATTAGCTCCGAGACTGCAATCAGCAGGGACCTCCTAATATGATATAGTATTGATTCATAAGATGCTGACTCCATATTTCCTGCAATTTTTTTAAGTGTTACAGTAAGGAGTTGGTCTGGGTGGTGGTGAGAACGCAGTTCATATAGTATTCAATTTAATTAATCGATAATGGATTAAAAATTGCCACACTCAACACATATAGTGTGCCTGCTCTTTTCCCCTGAAGATGAATGTTTTATTTCTTAAGAGTGTATTGATTTCTAGAATGTTTGTGAAGGTAGTCTACTATAAAGCACTGCGGGAAACTCCCAGGTAGTTTGTCTTCTATGTGTTTTGGAAATGTTTTGGCCAGATTAAGCAACATGTTGGCAACAGGTTGCTTCATGTCTAAGACTTTGGTTGTCATACTGCAACAATTAACATTGCCATGACAAAGTTGTGAAATCCAAAATACGACCAGACCTTGGTTATAAGCTTGGCAGCAATCCTGCCATCTTCCTCCATGTTTGTTTTTGTATAGTAATATGACCCACATGTTTGTTCACATTTTGCTCAAGCTTTACGGTGTTGATAAATATCAGCAATAGAGAAGTTAAGTCCCTCCCCTTCCGGTGGACCTCATGGGACCTTATTTCAGAAAAAAAATGTACAATAATGAATGGGGAGAGACTTTTTGATCCCATTAAAATTAAGCCCTGAATTACACGTTTATCAGTTTAAAAGAGAATTTTGCAACTGAAGAGAGTCTCAGTTTGTTGCGTGTTTGTTATAGTACTGCTTAGTTTTGTGTGATACCTCTCAGTGAACTACATATCTTGTCTCACACAATTTACGTCACCTTGCTTGATGCTTGGCTTGCTCGCTTGCTAGCTAGTTTAGCTTTGTTCCACAACACATGTAATGTTATCTTACCTGATGTGTTTTATCAGCAGAGAAGGTCCGTTGCTTGTGAGAGTAACTTTACATTCCGGTACAAAACACACAGACATCGGAGCTTCACAGAAGTGTTTGGTCTTTCTAATAAAAATGTTTACAGTCCTATACTTCAACAGTTTTAAGACAAACTTTCTTGCCTTGCAAAATTATCCTTTAAATTGACAAACATTATATGTGTAATCCATGGCTTAATTCATACATGATCAAAGGGTTATTTGTTTTTCCCCATTCAATACTGCATATAATTTTCTCTATAAGGACCAGATCCTCTGGACCTCCGAATTTTAGCTGAACTGATGTCGTAACTACCAGGCAGCGATCAAAGTGTCCCTCAGCCCATTTTTTGGTTATATTATATTGTTTTGGGGATTTGTATTTCATACTAATCCTTGTTGTGTCATTTATTTATTTATTAGGAACTACAGTTATTTATTTTTTGCATGCCATTTGATGTACAGGCAGGTGTTAAGCGACCATGGAGCAAAATTCAGTTTAACAAAAGCAAAATCACTGCTTTGGCATTTAGCTTTTTTATAGAGGGAGTTTTGCTTGTGGAGGAATACAAACTCAAATATCCTCCACTGGTTTTAATAATCAAAATCAGTTGCATCTGGTCCCACTGAGCAAAGAATATGTTTCTACTTTGTGTGTATCTTCTGCATGGGGATGTTGACCGCATTGTTTGTCAGCACACTAAACAGCTTTAGGTGTGTTCAGTAGGCAGAAGGATGAAGCTGAGGGCATGTAAACAACACATATTAACAAGTACAGGTAAAGTTACAGGGATAGGACAGTTCCCTTTGATAAGGGCTGTGTAGTTATGATCATGGTAAAAATGGTCTTTGCTACAGAATCTGATTTCAACAATTATACACAACCCACTGCTTTATGGTATTTTAGCCAAATTAGAAATGAGGCCTAGAAATGGTTACCAGATGTGTTTTTAACACATGTAAGTGGCTGGGTTAACTTATAGGACAACAGTAATTTTCAGTTTGTGTTGATCCTAGTCTATGTTTTGCTCAACCAAATAATCAAAATAACATTAAAATACAATTAGACCTATATAAAGAAATCTCCTGCTTCCTTTTACCTGGCTCCACTGGCATACACACTGGCAACACTGGCTTTTCTGGTGTTACAAAGAAATCTGTGACCCATCAGAATGTGTACTCAATGCAGAAAGTTCTGTCAATCAACTTAGTGTTTAATCGTCTATTCATTTCAGCTGTATTTGTAGGCCTATATAATGGTGGGCAGTTTGATTTATAATAAAACTTGTATTTTATAAACTACATGTGTTTTATTTGCAAAAATATTATTTTGTAAAGTAACTAGTTACTAAAGCTGATAGATTAATGTAGTGGAGTAAAAAGTACAATATTTTCCTCTGAAATGTAATGTAATAAGACTTAAGTACAGTACTTGAGTACATGTACTTAGTTACATTCCAACACTGAAAGGCACCTATCCTCAACAATAGCCAACCAATTCCAGTGACCAAAATGCAAAAAGCCCAATAGAGATGTGCTAGATAAACTTGAAAGTTTTGGTTTTGGAACTCTTGATCAGAAAACACAACCAATTTAATGACATTACCTTGAACAAGGAAATTGTGACAAGCATTTTTCACAATTATGACATATTTTATAGACCAAATGATGACTAAATATTAACCTTAAATGAAGACAACCATTTGTAGCAGCTCTAATCTAGCTCTGACTTTTTAAGTTAATTTAATGTTACTGTCTTTCTTCTAATTTGACTTGACTACAATTGTGGTGAGTTGCCTTTTGTCTTAATGTTTGAAAAGCCTGAGGGAAGACTCTGACTTCCTCTTTTTGCCAGCAGCTTGGATCTTCATCTCAATGTTTTCTAAGTGAGTCTCTGTGAGCTGCATAATTCTCAAGATTTACTGGGCTTTAGAATTGAACTTGCATAGAAATGGTTATTATTTGGCTGCATTGTAAAGCCCTTGGGTTGGGGAGTCTGCAAACAAACTGGTGAGAGTTTAACAGCCCCAGCCCCCTCTGTGTATGTAGTAATGAACTCTTACCTTTGCTTGGAAGGCTGCGCTGCTGGTATCCTTACTGTGTTTTTGTAACCCTCTCTAAAAAAGCCTTGCTCTTAATTGTATCCCACGGGGCCGTGAGCTCTCAGTATTCACAGATGATCCTCCCTCTCTTCCAACCTTAGCCCCGTCATCACAAATGGATAGGTCTCTCTTTAATCGCTTGACTTCAAAGCAGCGTTGTGCTGCCCCTCAGGCCCCTGGCTCCTCAGAGACCGGGGGGGTTAGCCTTTGGGGCCTGGGAAGTAGGGTGAAAGTGTGGTGGTGTACAAGGCGGCTTGTTAAGTTAGACAGGAATGGGTTAAGGAAAATGACAACAAGTACTTGCCATTGCTGTTCTTCATCCTGGTGTCACTAGAGATAAGTTGGTGTTTTGAAATGATAGAAGCAGATTGAAGAAGTTTGAAAGGATCTCACCGTTCTTTTATGAGGGCATCTTTGTAGAGGCAAAAGATACGGCTTCTGTCTGAGGAACCTGCTACAAAGAGAAGAGGCCTGGCTAATGTTTGTCGCTGACTTACCAAAGAGGTGGACACAGTGTCAGCTTTCATCACACATCAAACCAGCACCCAACGCATTTCCAGGGGCTGCATTCTTATCAGGTTTTCATTCAGCACAAAACAATTACTAAACACAGAATGACTGCATAATGAGTTTAATCTGCATCTTTAGCTGGAATAATTGTATCCTGCAAATAAGTGAATGCATTTTTTCCCAGTGTGTAACCTGAGAGCACCCACTGTAGTGTGGGGAACAAAGAAAACTGGGGGTTAGCAGCTGTGGCTAGAGAGGCGAAAGTGAGTGATTAATTGAATGATGCCCTCTGATCAGAGTGAGGCTGTTTCTCCATCGTGGTGGTTTATCTTTATCTCAAGTGGTTAACTCACACTGTTAGATCAATAAATCCAGATGAGGTAAGTAAAGCGATAATTCTGCCTCAGTATTGCCCTCATACTGTATATATGGAGATATATGGCTTCCGGCAATTACCGTCTTTCTCATTGCTTTCATATTATCCCATGACATATATGGACTTGGACTTGCTTAAAGTTCACCCGGGAGAGCTGACATCCAGAGCTGTAGACTTTTAGAAAGTGTGTTTATAAAGGTTTGATTCAAGGCGTAAAAGGACCCATAGGTCATCATCTCCCAATTTGCAGTTGCCTCTACAGCTTAGAAGTTTGCTTTTAACAACACGTGAGAAATTGAGGTCAAACGTAGCTGTGAGTTGTAGATGGAAGAATTGTCGCTTCTTCTGTTTTCCTTCCCACTTCCTTTTCCCAGAGGAAGTGTTGCTGATCAAACTCCCTGCTGTTCTCTGACATTTCAGTCAAGGTTTGGCAGGATGAAGAGACCTATGGAAGAGAAAACATAAAAGATGAGTCTCTAGCCAATAGTGCATGTACAGTATTAGGGCTGCACAATTAATCAAATTTTAATCACGATCACTATTTTGGCTTTTGCGTGATCGAGCGATATTTTAAATGCGTCATTTCATAGAACGCTCTGCCAATCTACCACTCCGTAAACCACTGTCAGATCATGTGCCAGTCAGAGTTGTTCCCTGTACCGCACAGCTTAGTTTCTAGATGTAGACAGTCACAGAGGAGTAATGTGAGGAAAATTCCACAACAGATAGCAGTCGGTCATACGTTGGTCACAAGGTTTACCTGTAAACGCAACATTTTGTCCCGTCTGTGTTGTTTTTCAGACAACACCATTGACCAGTGCTAGTTGGTGCTAGTTAGTGTCTGTTAGCTCACAGGGCTCTATTTTTCCTCTAGGTCGCACCGCTGCACCTAATGTTCTCTCATCCGCTGCCTCTCCACAAATGAAGCAATGTTGTTTATATAGATATGGTTTAATTTTGCGTTACATGACCCGTTTCTTCTGTAAAGCCGTGCCTGTGTTTGGATCTCTCCTCTTACTCTCCGCGCAGCCCCGCACCCATTGTCACACACACACACAGCTCCCAGCAACATGGAGAGACACAGCGGCTGCCGTTTTACACTTCTACATTTGTCCACAGTTTTAATTGTTATTAAAACAACTGTATATTGTTAAGCATGAGAGGCAAACCTGTATTTGTACCAGTGTTTCCGCTGGTAACTATTGCGGCCTCCACGTCGAAAAACACAGAATAAGTTATTGAATGCAACAAATTGCAGTTCGTAGAGTAATAGCGTGTGAAACGGAGCCTGCTGGACCTGGACGAGATGTGACCCATGGCCAGAATATCATAGTTTATAAAAATGCAGTGCAGTGACAATACAGATATTTCATACACACGAGTGTAACTTCACTGACCCCCATTCGACCCGTGCTGGACCCATTCATAATGAGTCAGCCATCACTCAGTGAGTACGTCCGTTGCACTCCCCCTTTCTCCCTAGCTCTTTTAATCAGTTATTGTTGAAAACAAGTGAAGAAGCTTTCTCAGAGATACAAAAAAACATATATATATCCTACGCTATTTATTTCAGATAATTTTCATTTACATGCGTTGCAGCTATATGTATGTATAAAACGCAACTTCAACATAAGAGGAATGTAGCACAATATGGATGTGAAAGCAGTTATAAATGTAACAATAACATTTGTTTTGGTTAAAATCAACAAATAATCGTCATAGTTAATCGTGATCTCAATATTGATGAAAATAATCGTGATTATTATTTTGGCCATAATCATGCAGCCCTATACAGTATAGTAAAGGTTGGGGTATGCTTGAAACAAAAGTTTGGGCCACATGTTGTCAGATTACATTTGAAGGCAAATATGTTCTTGGCCATTGCGAACAGCCGCCCAAGAAAAAAGCTTGCGGTCAGAGGGGCTAGAAACAAAATATCGTACAAATGGAGATAACCGTGCACGTTGTCACCCATGACATGGTGTTTCATTTGTACACCTACAAAGTAGTGTGTGAAGAATAAAAATTAGGGATTGAGAGAGAAGTTGAAAACCTTCTACACTGAGTAGAGTCTGACCTAACCTAAGAAGACATGAGGACAATAAGACCATGAATTCCAAATACAACCCAAACACAGCTCTTAAAGTCCTATTTTCACCACCTGCACCAACAACAATACATTCTGCATTTTCTAACCAATGTATGATCAGTGAATCAAATTCCAAAAATTATTGTCATTTAATAGCATAAATCGTTTTCTTGCATGATTATAATGTACCATATGATCAGAGCTAATACTAAGCTCGGATTCAGCCCGATCTACCTGGGTATCCGAAATATTAACAAACAGACTCGAGACCTGCAGAGACCCAACCCAAACTGATTAGACTGAGTATAATTTGGACCGTGTCCAGCTTGGGTCTTCAGCCCCCAGTGTCCAAAGTTGGACACTCTTGGACGATTGGAGCAGTTTATTTGAAGCATCCTGACTCTTTTATTCTTCCTTATTCCTTTAAGGCCACTACAGTTTCCTATGTTATCTCTTTTATGAATTGGACTGTGGGGGATAACTACAGTACATAATGTATGTGGAAGCACATAATTTATAATGTGCTACTGTCTGGATAGATGTTAGTGATGCAATAATATTGTCAGAGCCTGAAATATCAGCAAGGGTTAATCAATTAGTGGCTGCCTTGATGTGCAAATTGCAGACAGTGCTCGTGAGCTTAAATGTTAATGACTAGTTGACGAGAGAGAGATATATTTAAAAGGAAAGCCATTGAGCAGATGTAGATTAAACCTTTTCTCTAGTGTTGAGTCGTTCCCGCTTTGTTGGACCCTCAGCAGCCTGGCCTTTTAGTCTCCCTTGAGGGTTCGTCCTATTGTTGTGCTTTCTCAGCCGTCTGCGCTGATCTCTCTTCTCACCCCCATAACCGATTCAGTGAGTTTCTGCGATCCTATTGGTGCTCCATTTTCCAGTGAAATGGTTTCCATGGAAACCAACAAATAATGCAGGCCCTCACCACTGTTGCTCTCCAACAGCTAATAGCTCTCTAAATGGGTTCAGGAGAGACTCCTCTGCAACAGGCTTCAGGGTAAAATTTGACCACTCTACTGCTCAGTACCAGATTACAGACATGAGGATGACACTTATTTACCTATCTGGTGCTCTTGTAATAGACTGAAACAAAATGGAAAAGGATTACGGTGTGGTATTGCCTGTGGAGACGTTTGCTAAGCCATATGGTGAATATTTTGTAAATGACTATCAAACAGGTTCCATCCTTTGGCTCCCCTTGCATGTGTAGCCACTGTGGGGATGTTATTGATTCCCTGAGCTTGTGCTTCAGAATTCATGGCTCTGTGATAATGGAGTGTATCATTCCAGTGCATCTCACCACTTCTCAGATTTGTCCATTTCCTCACCAAGATTTTGATTGCCTTTTCTAGATGCAATCAGAGCCCTTTTATTGTGTATGTAGGAGTGTGTGTTGCTGTCACTGTCTGTCAGGTTCTGCATCCTGGTGATTCTGAAGTCTGCTGGCAATATGGTGTGTCGGCAGGATGATATGGCTGGCTCTACCAGCCAGAACACTCCTGGGATATTCTCCATCCCCAGCCCCTGTCAGACTGAGAATGCCCTGCCTGTATTTCAACATCTAATGTGGCAAGAGCTGCATGCTGTTCATGCCTCCGTAGGCAGCTCTTGCCATATTTGATGCTGGAGTTGTCTGTGCCAGTGCTTTGAAACTGGCTCCAAAGTATTGTCATTCACAACCATACAGCTAACTATTTTTGCACATTGAGGTTGGAATACCAGCAGTTTAATTGGCTCTTATTGCTATATTGTTCATTTCAGCTGGGAGACACTTGTGGCAAAGCAGTTTAGAAACAGGGAAAATGTTTAAAGCATTTATGCTCATTAGACACAGTTGTAAGGAAATGTATCGTTCACTGACAGTTCAAGCCAGCAAGTAAGAAAGCAAGGTATTCTTTCAGTGAATAATGAGTTCAGATACCAAACAAGGTGACATCGGAAGCTAGATGAGGAGACTGTAGTGAGTTGGGTCTTCTAATAAGAGATAATTAAGTGAGAATATACACACATTTAAATGCCTTAAGGCAGATATTAAATGTTAACCTGCCCAGAACACAGGGCTGGACTGCTACTATTAAAGGCAGTACCTTTTATTTTTATTCTTTTCTTGTTAGTTTTGCTTCCAGCTGAGAAGTGAAACATTCACACATAAAACACTGATGCAGTCTTAAATTAGCTCACTCCTGGAAGCGAGTGCTTCATACATAATAAATGCCAACTCTGTCATTTTAAGTGTCCTAGAATATTTCTGTTTTTTTTTTTTTTTTTAAGCGTTGCCTCATTCTGCGTAAAGGAAATGCAAACACCAAGACAAATGGGCCACTTTTCTGTCTTCTGTCCGGTGCCAGTTTATTAATTTCATTAACTCAGTCCTGACCTCTGCTTCTTCCATTGTGCTTCTGTCCAACAGCCCATGAAAACAGGAGAGGAGAGAGAACCGAGAGAAGTCATCAGCGTCACCTGAACAAAGAGGCACAAACAGATACACATGGTATGGTATTATTTTCTCTATAAAGGAAGCACACATGCTCTTAAAAAAGCCACAACTTTTAACTTCAGTGTCAAACACATTTCTGACCTTAGTTTTCCCTCAGTATCTGTAATATGGGGGTGTTGCAATGAATGATTTCTACCAAATCCAGCAGTGAATCCACTCTAGCAGACACATGTTAAACCAGCGAGGCAAACAGCAGAAAGAGCTTGTTGACAGACTCTTTTCAGTAAGATACTGACAGCACAGGCTCAAAGCCATTATTGCTGTCAACAGAAAGGGGCAGTGCTGGTGAGAGCTGGTGCAAAATCTGGTCGTGCAAAGAGGCAGACAAGTGCTTTTGTCCTTTACCCGCCACAGAAGGCCAGCACTGGTCTTTGTTAGCCTCTGATTTGCATTGGCATTTGTAATATTAGTATTCCAGGCACGGCTGAGCAGCAGACATGTATAGATTGAAAGGTTAAAGGGGAGTTTAGACCCAGACACATCAGCTGTAATCAGCCATAGCACATAACCAAAAAGCAGCCAAGCAGACATAGATGTGTGTTACATATGCAAGTGACATATAAGATTATAACCAGATTCTTTTTCATTTTTTAAAGTGCTCATATTATGCTTTTTGGCTTTTTCCTTTTCCTTTATTGTGTTATATATCTTTTTTTGTGCACGACTGCACGTTGTAGGTTTACAAGGTGAAAAAACCCAAAGTCCACCCCAAAGGGACTTACCATCTCCAACAGAAAACACTCCAAACACAAACTGCTCCAAACAGCTCTATCGTAGTCCAGCCTTTACTTCCGTGACAAATGTGCATCACTTTTTAACACAAGTTATAATGCTCGCCTATCTGCTAGCATGGCACGCCCTCATTCTCTGCTTCTGACTGGGTAGTAGTCCTTACCTAGGTACTCTGTAGCTAAAACAGAGAGCTCAACACACAGGGTGAAAAGAGGAGCTGCAGCAATATGTAAACCTTTTCTCAAATAACCTCTAAATACAATTATGAACCTGAAAATGAGTATGCGAAAGTGAGCAATTTAAGAATTGACTTAAAGGATAATTCTGGTTTATTACAAATTGGATCTTGTTTTCGTAGTTTTAGATTGTACTCACCTAATGAGTTGCTAAGATGTGGGAGAACACAGCAACTTTTCAACAAAAAAAAGGTCAGACGGAAAGAAATATGGAGATCATACCTGTTTGAAAAACAAAGGGTAACAAACTTTCTAAATTATTACCCGAACAGACAGGTTTAAACATCCAATACAGTTTACAGACCAGCTTCCTGGTAAAGCTACTATAGTATAGTTTTCCTGTGCAACAAGGGCTTTTACCAGTACCCTTTCAAGTTTACCTCCGAAATAAATTGGTTTAGATCATGTGACTATACTAAAAATATTAAGTGTTAAGAACTGATTATGATGACACTGTTTAAAGGTCCCATGGCATGAAAATTTCACTTTATGAGTTTTTTTTAACATAGCCTGCCTATGGTCCCCCAGTGGCTAGAAATGGCGATAGGTGTAAACCGAGCCCTGGGTTACTTGCTCTGCCTTTGAGAAAATGAAAGTTCAGATGGGCCGAGCTGGAATCTTGCCCCTTATGACCTCATAAGGGGCAAGGTTGCCTCCCCTTTCTCTGCTTTGCCCGCCCAGAGAATTTGGCCCACCCATGTGAGAGAGACATCATGGCTTTCAAATGAGCAAAGTGGTCAGTCCACACCCCCAGCCTCCACCTTGCCCCCATCTCCTCCTTAATAGCTACAGACTCAGAAATGGCACATACTAAGGAAAGCTCATTGTGGGACTGGCTCTAGTGGCTGTAATTCTGCACCAAGGCTGAATTTTTGGAAAGAGCCTACAGATATGATATTAGGGGACCACTAAGGCCTATATAAAAGCATCCAAAGAGCACCATGTCATGGGACCTTTAATTTTAGTATTAAAATATATTGTTTAGTATTTTATTGAGATTGAAAGTTAAAGGAGAATTACGGCCAATTTTTATGTTAATCTTGATTGCTATAAATATGCAAGTACTTTTGATTGAAAACCCCCCGACCTGAATTGGTGCAAGCAACACGGAGTAGCTGCAGCTACGTGTACAAGCTCCCACTGAGCTAAAACGGCAGTTATCGGGGCAAGTTTTAGAGTGCCTTTGGGCCTCTTAACAGACACACAAGTTTTCAAGGCAGACATTGTTTTAGGTCACCTACCCTGTCTTGTTCTTGCCAGCAGATAGCTTGGTTAGCAGCTAGAGTTAGCTAGCTGTTAGCTGCTAGTTGTTAGCTGCTATTGATAAGTATGTTCAGCCAAGCTTTTGTGAAAATCATAACGCAGAAGTTCTGTGTGTATTTGTAGCTCATCCATTTTCTGTGTGATAGGTCTATCTGTTGGTGAGTAGGAGGCTTGGCATTGTTGATCTGTGTGGTAGATTCCTTAGCCGGGCAGGCAGCCTTCGTCCCTGACCTTCCTTGCCTTTGCAGCCGACAACAATTCCCCAAGCGCTGGGGGGTGTAGTGGGTGTCTTCCATACATTCGCAGCGACAAATTGTTGTTTATATCCTCCTCAAAATAGATAATTGAGCACTGTAGTGGTTATGACCATATTAGTAATGTAACTACATGGAAACGGGCTAAATATGCATGTGGCTTGCACAGTAATAGCGTTACTGCCAGCGGTAGCTCGCGCTTGGAGCAGCTGCTTCATCTGCCTGTTGCACCTATCTGTCTGGTTCTTCCCAACTCTTGTGAGGCGGGTTCTTTGTCTGTATTGTCGGGTTTGAATAAATAAGGACGAGCATCAAACTCAAAAGGCTCTTCCGTGTGTTGTACATCTGCTATATTATCCTAGTTACGTTACTCCAAGCTTCTTCCCTTGTGAGCAACTCCGTGAATATCTCCACGTCCGCGCTTCACTTCACACACACAATCTGCACACTGTTAGCTTCCTTTTTCGGCTACAACTGAATTTCCAGGAGACGGCGCAAGGCGACAGCTAGCCTTCAGTGCCGTTATTAGCTGTTAGCTGCTAGTGTTACGTGTGTTCAGTCAGGCTTTTGTGAAAATCATAACGCAGCAGTTCCGTGTGTATTTGTAGCTCATCCATTTTGTGAGTGATCGAACTATTTGTTGGTGAGTAGGAGGCTTGGCATTATCGATCTGTGTGCTAGTTCCCTTAGCTGGGCAGGCAGCCTTTGTCCCCGCCTTCCTCGCCTCCCACAGCCAACAACAATTCCCAGAGCGCCCGGTGGTGTGGTGGGTGTCCTGCCTTTGTAGCGACAAATTGTGGTTTACAACATCTTCAAAAATAGGTAATTCCATGTAGTTAGTTACTTTCTGATGTGGTCATAACTACTACAGTACATTACCTATTTTTGAGAAAATTGGCCGGAATTCTCCTTTAACCCTTGACCTCGTGGAAACTGTAATACAAAACAACCTCACCACAAGGTCAATCTAATAGCTGTTCCTGAGCTTTTTATCATACAGTTGACCTCAACAGTTGAATTTTCACAGTTCTTGTCCATGTTGGCTTAAGATTTGAGATTAATGTCCATTCTTTACCTTAGAGTTGACAAAACAACCTCATTAGAACTTGGAAATTTAAATTTTAGCATCCACATTTGTAACTGGGCAAACTACATCTGCTGAGTGAGATTATGTTAGACAATTAAAAGCTCCAGTTTGGTAAATCCAGCAATAAATCAAAATGATCCTTTTTAAGGTCTGTGATAAAGGCTTTAAGCAAGCATGCATTTCTCCATAGTCACATAGTCTCACAGTCAAAGAGTTACATTAATAACCACATTCAGTACAAGGTGCCTCTGCTGAAGCAAATTATAAGGCAAGATCAAAGAATAATGAATTTTCTGCTACACTGTTCATGCACAGGCATTGACACACATTGGTTTATTTCTACGAACTTCTTATTTGCAATGGTGCCTCCAATATACATGGATATCTCTTTCATCTGAGGCACAAACATTCACACGCTTTATCCTCAAGGCTTTTGTTTTAATCTTTGCATTGCGTTTAAAACTCCAGCCTGTAACACAAACTAGGTTACACTTTTACTTTTGCTGTTTTTCTTGAACTTCAGCTGAGTGTATAAAGGTTCAAATGTGTGTGTATGTGCTACAAAGAGTCATCATAAGTGATGAAACAGCTTATAGACCTTCCACACAAGTGAACTAGCTGTATTTAAACTAACATATGGCCTTGCAACAGGGTGTGAGTGATTGCTCATTAGACAAACTAGCCAAGCTGTTGTAAAGTGCTCGGCTCTGTTCCCCTTTGTTTTCTAACAGGAACTGGTGCTAAGGGGAGATGCCAAACACTGCTCTGCAGACAAAGGCCACTCTCACCACATATCCGGGTTGCCGTGGAGACCAGCGTCCTTATTGGAGGGCTGGATAGATTCCAATATGTGTTAAAAACAACCACAAAGGACTTCACAAAATTGTGTATTTGAGCCATAAGAAAGTCACAACTTTGATTATTTGTTTCATCGTAGCGCACATATTTCTGTCCATTGTCAGGATTTGGTGACTTATAAGCACTTTTTTTGTGTTTAGTCCCCGGAGGCCAAAAGTGTAGTCTCTCCTTAAATCTTCCATTGTTTACTTCTGCCAAGGCCATCTGTGATGTAAACTCTTTACATGGACATTTTTCCTGAGGGTCAAACACTGGTCAAGCTAGAGTTGGGGAGATCATTGATTGGTTTTGCAAACTTTTTGTCAAACTGATATGTATTGCCCTCCTCATGACCCTGACATAAAAAGAGGATCTTGACTAAGATTGTGGGAACTTGCAGAAAAGAAGACACAAGTACAAGTAGGATTGCAGGGAAACAATTCGACCTTTTGTTGTCACCGTAATCATTGAGCATTTAGTTTTGAATTGAGTTATAACTCATTTTTGTGGAAAGCCCCAATGGCAATGTGTCATCCTGCAAAGCAACCCCTGGGAAAAGCCTGCGCTGAGTCCTACCAGGCAGTTAGATGCAGAAGTGTTTATGTGTTCATTGTGTGCTGCTACCTCATACCCTTACTGCCAGACAACCAGTGGACTAAATGCTGGAACTTCAGGGGATCAATGCATCATTGACTATGTGCCATGGGCCTGGTATTGATCCAGCCCTCCGCAGCCAGTTTGTATCTTCACTCAGCCAGATAGAAGTGCCAACAGAAATAAGTGAGAATCCCTGCTTTGAGAGAGCAAGGATCACACACACACACACACACACACACACACACACACACACACACACACACACACACACACACACTAGTGTTTAATAGAAGCCAAAATCTACTTAGCTCAATCACATGTCCTATGCTCTAGTTAACCAAGAAGCTAACAATGCCCTTCCCCCTCCAATCTTTCTAATCTAAGGAGCTTGGGAATCAATTTCTCTGTAGGAGTATGAGCAACTGTTAGTACTGAACTAACAGCTGGATGTGTGCGCAGCTGTTATGTCAAGAATGCGGCCTGCAGTGCTGTTGACAACACATGGTCAGTGAGTTTCTGACTGTGCATGTGTTCATTTTGGGAGTCTTCTCTAGTTAATCAGCCTTTTGTTCAGGAGTGTGTCAGCTGCCTGGTCAGAGGACTTCTGCCCTTGGGGGTTTCACACAATCTCATTTCCAAACTGAATGGGCCAGGAGAGCGCCACTTGCAGGCTCAGATAAGAATTGCTTTAGATTCACTGCACGTATTGCAACAATGGATTGAAATGATAAATGGCTTTGCAAGGCAGAGCAAATTCATCAGAGACTGCCTACTTTTTGTGGTGAACTAGCAATGCCCATAATGTGCAGAAGCTGATCATGTTCACCCTTCTAATATACGTAAGTATAGCAAAAACTCATTAGGCTAAACTTGCCTGAGGCTAGAGCATTTGTATGTCTCCACCTGAGCATTTTACCAACATTAAGACCAACCAGTTTCTTCAACTTCCTAACCCAGCTAAATATCTACACTGTGCTCTCTGTGTGAGCTACACCCACACACGCTGTGTGTCTTTGAGCTACTTTCGTACACTTTCTCTTTGTGGTTGTTCACCGTTGTCTGCAAGCTTCATGCCCTCTAAAGCAGCATACAGTGTTATAGCTGCTTAGCATTCAGTACACTTCAAAGCTCCTCAGTGTGACAGCACAGCCCAGGGCTCATTCTCTCCTAATTGGAGGTTCATTAAGGGACATGGTGCACCTCAGGGGAGCCCAGCTCACTACCAGAGGAGTCTGTCTTTATTCGGATTTTGGGGTGTTTACTTGCTGCAGCTGATTTAGGAAGTCATGGAAAGATATGAAAATGAGTTTTTAATTGAGATAAAGGCTGATGTGGCATGTGTGTGTGGTCAATGTGTCATTGTCAGAGGGTATTACCGCACTCCGGAGAGAGCGTTACGGAGAGTGGCATACAGTAGATGGAATAACGCACCTGCTCCAACTGCATCAGGGAGCCAGAGGACGAAATGTGCCATCCCAAGGGTTAAGCTGCAGGTGATCATTTAAAGGGTCAATGACATTTAAAGGGGTCAAGGTCCTACCCTTATAGTCTCAACAGGGTTTCAGTATTAATGATTATTTGTTATGTAGACTCACGCTCTACATGAAGTGAACTGGCTGGTTATCGGGGGGTGTAGGGTGACGACAGTTTGGCGAGGAGCAGACACAGTGTCCTTGTTGTGCTGATCCATTTGTCCGGGGTGGTGGCCAGTATAACAGGGAAATATGGACTCACTTCATTAATCATGCTGAAAGTGTCAACTTCAGGAGAACCACCCAAGGGTGTACTATTTATATATGGAGTGCCCTAAATGCAGTCTATGTCTTCCTTATCTTTTAACCACAGTACATTAACATGACCATCATGGTTGACATATCAAACAAACATATCTCTGGTTTTCCGAGTTGAGCATGAATACAGGCCTGTAGCAATGTGTCAGAATTCCCTTCCTTTATACTGAGAAGAATGTAGGTCAGATGGGTTTGCCCTCATTACAGAGCTCTGGCTTCTGTCGGTACTGTGAAGTTGATTTAGGATCACTTCTCATTAATCCACTATCAAACTCAACCATGCCTGGCTCCACAGCCCAAGCTGTCTGTGGATCGGTCTTTGCCAAAAGAGTAAACAATGGAATCTTGGTGCCGTGTGGCATTTCATGATGTCGGTAACACAAGACACTGCAGACGTAGAGGAGTTGGCATTTACTGGATACCTCAGGGCAAATACTGCCACTTAGATTGTCAGATTGAGGACATGCATACAGTATTTTCAGCTAACAAACACATTGCCTGCAAATATAGAAGTGCAATATTCCTTACTGCTGTTTATCATGTATTTTTTATAACAGGTGTTTTTTGCTATACAAACACAATACCACACAACTCCTTATCTTGACACAATGCTTGCTTACCAAGCAGCACACCTGAGGAGGATCTGTCTTTAATCTCGCAGTAATTTGTCGATGTTGTTGTAAGGCTGCAGCTCCTGGGGTGTGAACCATGTTTTCCCTTGTCTACATAATGTACTCTGCAGAATATTCAGAGAGACTTTAATGGTCTGATCACTACAGCTGGGCTGTGATCGATGAGGGCCTTCGATCCCATGGGAGTCATGGGAATATACCAGTTTGTTTACTCTGCACTTTCTCCAGGGTCTCTGTGGCAGTTTGATTTATAGTTTGCTGGTTTGCACCATAGGCTTGTTATTTGGAGCCTGGAATGGTCCATATAGTCCACTTCATTGTTAAGCACCCAATGCATTTTAATGCAGAAAAGAAAATTGGCTCCAGATCTGACAGTTGGTTTGACCCTGAAATGGGAGCGAAGAGCAAAAGGGTGAAGCTGGAAGAGAAATCAGACATTTTGTTTGGAGAATGAGATGTGAGCTGAGCCCTGAGAGTTTTTCCATCCAACCCTTTTCTCCCATTCCTCCCTCCTCGTCCCGCCTCTTCATCCCTGCTCCAATAAATACAGTTTGCACTCTTCATAGGGGCCAAGGACTAATAGTGTAGGGATGAGAAAAGGGCCATGCTTTTTTTTCCTGTGAGACTGTAATGTATGCAAATCTCAATTAAGACCTCCTGTGCCCTCATTAGGCCTTTCAGTGGGGCTTAGGAGGGGGTAATTAATCTCTGACAATAAAGCTACTGGTTGCTCTGAATATCACTAAGGGGGTGATCAATACCTAAGCATATCATTATGATTTAGAAGAGGTGTTAAACCATAGCTCTAAATCAATTTCCTTGAGTCTGGGGAAGAAAGGAGACAAAAAAATAATGAGTGGAGTGGAGGAAATGTTATGTTAGCTCACTCCAACATCAGACAAAAACGCCTTCACATCTTTAGTATTGTTCAATTTTATTGTCACTGCAATTTACATATGCCAACAATGAGACAAATATTACTCAGTATCTCATTGCACCTTGAAAATAGAAGCAGGATGAAAAACAAACCAGTGCAATCACACCACAATAAAAGAAAATCAGACAACAAAAGACAATTGCCATACTTCTGTGTGAAATAATAATTTGCAGCAAGCAATTGAGCAGTTAGTGTTAAAGACAATGGTTTGGCGGAGATTAAGGTTTATTTCACCTGGTGTGTTGGAAGAGGTGAAAGGGTCAAGGTTGAATTCCTTTTGAGCGACTGCAGAGCCCTGTCAACGATGGATAGGAATCAAAGCTGGCATCAATCATAACCCAAGCTTCACCACTGCCTCAGAGAAGCAGAGAGATCATCCAGAGGAGTCATTTCACACCACATCAGACATTGAAAAGCCTACTATAAAGTACAGACAAAAGAATTGAAAAGGAGGCTTTTTTTCAACTTTTTTTTGTTTTCAGTTAGAGGTGTCTAGCTGCCTAGTTGTGTTAACCTATTTACAGTTCTTCAGAGAAGTTGCTTTTCAATCTGCTTATTACTCAGCCTCAGTCCTGGCTATCACTATGGGAGAGAAAATTAATAATCACAACTACAAAGCAAAGAGTGCCGGTTCATTTCTGTTAAATAATTAATTTTCTTCTTTTACTGAGACTGCAATTATGACTGCCCCACAGATTCTAGTTTTTGCAGATTCCTATCCTCCCTGAGGGGAAAATCTTCATTTCTAGTTTGGAAGGTTAAACACAGGCTTCAATGAAGGCTTTGTGGTGCATCAGATATATATATATATATATATATATATATATATATATATATATATATATATATATATATATATATTATATGTGTGTATACAGGGTCATTGATACTGAGGCACCCATCTTGACTCCTAATGCAGAGGTGTTGTTCATTAACCAGGAGTGCCTCCGGGACTGGCCTTCATCAGGGAAAGTGTGTTTATGTCAGATAGAGGGTTTGGATGATGGCAGCGCAGGGATTCTGCTTCTCATTACATTAAGAAGCTCCATGGTAAAGGCCATACATTGTCGGTTAATACGCGTGGAGCCCCAGTCAGAACTCATATTCTTAAAATGTTCTGAGAGAGACAGCCCCTGGAGTCACACTGAACCTAGGGACCCTATCTGTCCAGAGATAGGGAGTGCTGATACAGATTTAGGCCACTTGACTGTGAAAGCGTGTTTTAAAATTACATAAGTTGTCACAGTGTGTGGGGAGATGAGTTGTGTCAGGTTGGGATGACATTGTGTTGCCCCAACTTGTAGTTACTTGCTGGATTGCTAAGAGACTACCAAGGTACCATACACCTAAGGGGATAGTACAAGGATTTTCAGCTGAAATTGGACCAAATGAACTGACAGGCCTGTAAGTCTGTATTATGTGCTTGAGTGACAGAACTCATTAAAAATGTGAGCAGAGTATTATTTTCTTGGCAGATTCATCTAAATGCCTATCCAGAGTGCAGGAGAACGGGAATACTGTGAGCATTTTAGAAGATTCATTAAGCAGCACATTTTAATGTTTATTTTTTATGTTGTTTTTTTTCAGGGGCAGGGAGAGGCTTCAGTACGGGGGACAACCATGGAGGGTGACTGTCTCAGCTGCATCAAGTACCTCATGTTTGTCTTCAATTTTCTCATCTTTGTAAGTATTTTTTCATCTCTTTCTCAAAGACCCTTAATCTGGCTATCACTGAAGTTAGTGTCAATTTAATGATTTGAGATGGTCTTCTGGCTGCCCCCTGCCCACCTGACTAATGGAGCCACATTTGCATTTCATTAGACGGAGGCAATCTTGATTCTATCAAATTCTCTTTTGATTAGATTTCAGTGTGCTGACACACATCTGAGGCACTCTGTGCCATGAAGAGTTTGTGACTGGCACCTGAGTTTATCGGTCTTGATCAGCCAATCAAGGGTAATCCTGTTAGTCTGAGCCTGTAAGGGGGTCTGAGTAAGAAAGGTTTGTCTCTTTTGGTGCTTTATTAAGCGCAACCAAACCATTTAGAGACTCTACTCAGATGTGGTTGTTCAAGGCTGTGGTAATAGTGCATCCAGCAGAACAAAGAATGAACTTGACGGTTTGAATCACTAAATTAAAAAAACACTGTTTTTCACTGACATCTTTTTGTTTCTCTCTCTCTCTATGACCATTCCACATGCATGTAACACAACAGCATTTTTCAAGCCCAATGAGCTTTCAAAATGGCTACATTCTCTCCTCATACCATAACCTCTGCCTCAGACATGAAGAGCCGTTCATTTGTAGAAGCCCAGGTCTCTTCCTGTGACAGGAACAAGGGGATTATGGTAGAAGTGCATAAGGCTCAGATCTCTTCCACCCCCTATCTGAATACCTTCTTTTCTTAATCACATGAGTCACCCCACGGTGGCTGAAGATAGGGTTTTACTGAAAGGGAGATTGGGAGAGGATGGAGACTGCAGTGCTGTGCATCTCTTTAGCAGGTTAGGGGGTTAGTTGAAGCAGGGTAGATATCTCTACCCACCCCCCAAAAAGGCATTGTGCCTCTGTAGATACCCAGCCTTTTATCTGTCCTCAACTCTCACCCCAACCTGTCAGAGATTTGCATTACCAGCATGTTTTCTTGGAAAGAAAGTATAAAACTATTTTCCATTATATGCCATTTTGTTGAATGTTTTGTGTGCCACTGGGGATACCGAGCTATCTGAGTTCCTATTAATTTTTAAAATGCAGCCAATTTCTGTTTTGCCAAACTAGCATCTTCTTTCCTTTTTCTCCATCAGCTGGGGGGCTCTTTCCTCCTGGGAGTGGGAGTGTGGGTACTGGTGGACCCCACAGGATTCAGGGAAATTGTAGCAGCCAACCCCCTGCTTTTCACTGGTGTCTACATCATCCTGGGCATGGGAGGCATGCTCTTCCTTCTGGGCTTCCTTGGCTGCTGTGGAGCCATCCGCGAAAACAAGTGTCTGCTCCTCTTTGTGAGTTGGCTGACAAATTTAAAATGTTGTTCTGTTACTGATCTTGTTTGTGTGCAGATGTGTTGATTTTTCTTTCTGTCATTTTTTTAGACTGTCATGCTTGAAACCAAAAGCCAAAAGAACAAAATTATCTTGCTTTAGTGCCTTGAGTCCCATGAATAGTTAATGCTGAGTGAAGCAGGCACAGCCAGAATGTGATTTTAACTGACGGACATGCACTTTTTCTGCCACTCATGCACCTTCTTCTACTCTCTCTTACTCGCTCATATTTCTTTTGTCTTATTGCAGTTCTTCATGCTCATCCTCCTCATCTTCTTAGCAGAGCTGGCTGCTGCCATCCTGGCCTTCATATTTCGGGAGCATGTAAGTTGCCTCAATATTCCCCTCATCAGTGCACTTGTGTCCAGTGATTTCTTTTGATGTGATAGAAACGGATATCATCCATGTGGTAACACTAACCTTTTGTCTTGCTTGCTACTTTTTCTTTTAGCTGACCAGAGAGTACTTCACCAAGGAGCTGAAGAGACACTATCAGGGCTACAACAACACTGATGTCTTCACCTCCACGTGGAATGCCATCATGACTACAGTAAGGCCACAGCACACATGGCAAAGAGCTTACACACTGTAGCTTTTACCAACTCATTGCTTTCACCATCAGTCTGTGGAGACAGGAACTTTTGCAGCCTGGCGTCAGGGGGCTATATTTTATAGATAAAATCCTAGACATTTAGGTCAATATTCATGCTGGATTGGTGCTAGCGTACAGTGGACTACAGACCAGTGCACAAATAGACACTCAGAAATAAGGCCTTTTATCCTATTCTCTCTTTTCCTCCCACTAGTTTGACTGCTGTGGAGTGAACAGCCCAGAGGACTTTAAGGACAGCCTGTTCAGGCTGATCAACCAAAATCATATGGTGCCAGAAGCCTGCTGCCAGCGTGCCAGTCAGACTGGGGAGTTGGCCTATATTGGCCAGGAGCAGTGCTTAACAGGCAATATGATGTTCCGCAATAACAAGGTAACTTCTGACATTTACCACGACATCTTCTCTCTCCCTTGCCCTCTCTCTTTCTCCCTCCTTCCAAACCACCTCCAGGCCTAATTAGAGCAGGAAACAGCTGAGGGGTGACATCCAGGGACATTCTGACTCCTCCATGGCTGATTAGTACATTTGGGTGTCATGGGAGGCCATCTTTCTATGTGTGTGGTGGAGACACCAGTATATATATATATATGCATCTGTGCGTGTGTGTGTGTGTGTGTGTGTGTGTGTGTGTGCGCATGTATGTGTACGTGTGTGTATGTGTGTATACATTGGTAAATTGGGATTTTTGTGAAACAAACGTGCAAAAATAGAGTATAATAAGTGTATGAATATGTGAAAATTAGGTCTGCTTCACAGCGTACACATATCTGCTTCCATGTGTGTAAAGAAAGCCTTGGAGTGAAATGTAATTACAGTGAAAGCTGATAGGAAAAGGTATTCTCCACACTCTCCACCTGTTACTTTTCAAACCACTAGAACAATGTGAGATGTCCACAATGTGTGTCTATCTCAGTCCATTCACACAAATAGCCCTCATTAAAAGGCAGTGAGGCTGGAAGCCCGGCTTTCCACTCATTCAACTAGGCCTTTGTTCAGAGCCTCATTCGATTCAAAGCTGTGATGTTACTTTAATGTCTCTGTAATTCTGAAAATGTATAACCAATTGATTCTCTGCTGAGCATCATGTCTTTGTGTGTCCATAGGGCTGTTACTCTGCAGTAGTTGACTACTTTGAACTGTACATCTACGTGGCTGGAGCGCTCGCCATTGTGGTGCTAACCATTGAGGTATGGAGGTTTTTCATCTTAGTGAAATCATCACATAAGCAGCACGTTCTTTGTCCCTCCAGTAATGTGAATATTCAATTTGCATTAAGCTGAGGATATTTGTCTGAATGTGTGTTTGAAAGCTCTTTTGTATGACAAGATCTCCATCTAGTGGTGGGACTTGGTGATACAGGAACATAGATTAGACTTTACAAATGTGTGGAAGGGCTGACACATCGTCTAGGCCATACCTTGGATCTCATCATCTCCTATGGGCTTTCAGTTTCACTTGGAGAAATAACTGAAACTGGTATCTCAGATCCCTTCCCTATCATGTTTGAGATCAGTGTTCCACCGCCCGCTATTAAGCCTGTCTCCTCAGCTTCTAGGTGCCGCTGTATCACCTCCTCCTCAGCTGGAGAGTTTGCCTCTGCGTTTGTGGGCTCACAGTTTTATGTAAAGAATGGTCTGGTCTCTCCCTCTTTCCCAGATAACATTCTCTCTGTGTTACATTCCACATGCACTGAACTCTTAGACTCTATTGCCCCTTATCGGATTAAAGCTGTTAAACCTAAGGCGGACCCCTGGCTAAATGACACCACAAGGACCCTTAGGCAACACTGCAGACAAGCTGAACGAAGATGGAAGAAAGACAATTTACATGTGTCACTGGGTGTATTAAGGGACAGTTTAGCCACTGACCAGATTGCTGTGAAGGTGGCAAAGATGCAGCATCTCTCTTCTGTCATAGCTAGCAGTTGCCATGAACCTAGAGTGTTATTTAATACTATTAACTCATAAATCCATGCACCTCTGCTTCGACAGATGTGTCAATCAGTACATGTGAGAAATTTCTTGGTTATTTTATTGACAGAGTAGCATCTATCAGGAAAATCACCAGTGCTAATTTTAAGGTGTTTTTACCTGCTTCTCCTACACACTCAGATGTGTTTGAGGAATTTAAGCCAGTTTCTCTGACGTTACTTAGTGAGGTTGTACAACACATGAAACTTACCAACTATCCCTTAGTTAGTTGTCTTCTTACTCTTTTTAATTCCTGTCTTACACTTAGGTTCTGTCCCAGCTGCCTTTAAACATGCTGTGGTCAGGCCCCTACTTAAGAAGCCTAATCTTTACCCTACAGTGCTGTCCAATTTTAGACCAGTCTCTCATCTGCCTTTTCTTTCAAAGGTTTTAGAAAAAATAGTTTTTACAGTTAGAAGTCTTTTTACAAATTAACTCTGTTTTTGAAAAATTTCAATCTGGTTTTAGATCTCGTCACAGCACTAAGTCTGCACTGTTGAGAGTACAAAATAAGATTGCCTTGTCTGTAGATGCCAGGAATCCTACTGTTTTAGTTGGATTACTGTAACGCTCTCTATGTTGGTCTGAATTAGATGCAAAATGCTGCTGCTCGCTTTTTAACAAATACATCTAGACGTGCACACATTACTCCCATTCCCCACACCCTGCATTGGCTCCCGGTGGGTTTAAGAATAGACTTTATGATTTTATTGTTTGTTTTTAAGGCTTTAAATGGTCTCACCCCAGAGTATTTGTCTGAAATTGTAACTTTGCGGGAGCACAACCGTTCATTGCGGTCTTCAAATCAGTTGGTTTTAGAAGTCCCAAGGTCCAGGTATAAATGGTGTGGTGATCAGGCTTTTGCAGTTGCCCCGAGACTCTGGAACAAATGACCCCCTGATATTCGCACTATTACAGATGTAGCTCTTTTTAGGTCCAAACTCAAAACATATCTGTTTAGTCTGTCTTTTAATACGTGTGACAATTTCATTCTTTTGTTTATGTGTAACCTTTTCTGATTTTACTGTTTTTTATGTTCACTCTTTCTATTGTATGATGTGATTTTACTCATTCTGTTAAGCACTTTGGATACCTGCTGGTTGCTGTAAAGTGTTATATAAATGAATTTTCATTGATTGATTGATTTACAAATGGTTACACGCATGTCTCAGTCTGAGTTCACTTTTTCTTGACACTGTTCTCTTTACCAACATGCAGCTCAACACAACAGTTTATCTCACAACCACAATGCACTAATGAAGCCAAAACCCTGTCACTCATAATGCAATGACCCATAACAACAGTAACAACCAATGGCATTACAATATGTATTACTACTCCCTTTAAAGTAGATGTTATTTATTTATTTTTGAATGTTGTCTAACTGTGCAAAAACCAAGATTTCATTATAATAAACCGAATGGCACCTGAGTAGGCAGTATTTGTATGGCCCAATTAGTGGTTCATGTCTGTGTCAGTGTAGATGCTGCAGTCTAATTTACAGTAGTTAGTTATTTGACCGTAAATAGAGAAACAAGTGAGAAAACAAAACATCAAATTTGAAAAATGTGGTCATTGAATCTATTTTGTGTCAAAGCAATGCAAATGTATGCAGATTAGTCCACACTGACGGTCGGTTGTTGTTTAAAGAAAGAAGCTCGAATTGAGATATGGGTGTAACCAATGTTAAATAAAATGGTAATCCAGAGTAGTAGTAGAACACTGCTGTTCAGGTTCCACATGCTTGCCGTAATTCTGTAAAAATAACCCTATGTCTTTTTTCCGTGTGCTAATCATTTCTTTTTTTCTTCCTTTCCTCAGCTCTTTGCCATGGTCTTTGCAATGTGTCTCTTTAGGGGAATCCAATAGAGCTGCTCCATCTGTGAACTTCTTTTAAGAAAAAAGGGAATTTAGAAGAAAAGAACAAAATGGACACTTGTAAATTTGTAGATCTCTTTTTCTATTGGCTAATTGGTAGAAAAACAAACTCTGAAACTCATGTACTTCACAGCTGGACTTTTGAGGTACTGGGTGGCAAAAAAAAACAACACATGCACACACACTACACACACACACTACACACACACACACACACACACACATAAACCATGGAGAAAGTGGTAGATCAGAGACAAAACTGTTGCAAAAAGAATTGTGTGTAAAGTGTAAAACAGTAATTTTTTGGACCAGGTCTAGCACAGACTGGTGAAAGTGGACCAGGCATGAGGACCAGGTGAAGCCTGAGCAGAAGGCACTGCACTGACTTTTGGATGAAGAATATTTATATTAAGTAAAGTTGGCTTAACTGTAAAAAAAGAAAGAAAAAAATAAGTGTTTTATAGACACTTTGGCTGTTACCTTTTTCCTGCTCATACTGTATACTGTAACACTCCCTCCGTATGCCTTTTTTAGAGCCACTCTTCTGCTGTAATATATAAGCTCTGTGTGTGTGTGTGTGTGTGTGTGTGGTGTGCACGTGCGTGCGTACTGGATGCTGTTTTTGAATGTATATGAACTTGTTTGTGAGCATGTGCGCGTGTGGCTCTTCATGACCCCTCTTAAGCTTTAAAGCCAACCTCTGATTTTTTTCTATTTGTATGGTGATGTTTATTGCAGTAGTGGTTGTAATGTGGTTTTAGGTGGTGAAATGTATGTGTATGCATTTGTATTAGATTCTTGAAAAGTCAATGACATAAATGGCATTCTAAATGACTTGTGTTATGGTTTTGTTTTGTTCTTATGATTGCACAATTTCAGATCATATTTATAAGAATGAACCTTATGTGGTGTTGTGCAAATAATCCTAATAAGGAATCGTAGTTTGATGGAAACACTACATTACAGAATTTTTTTTCAGTCTGATTTTATTTTATTATTAGAGACAAAAGCCATTCTATTTTTTTCTTCTTCGAAAATCAGCTTTAAGATGTTTTTTAGGCTATATGAAATTAGATAAATTTTCTAGATAAAAGATATTTGTCATATCTTTGTCATCAATAGACAGTTTTCCACTGCAGCCATGTGGCATTGGTGTCTTTAAAACAAATAATTCCTCTCTTCTGGACCTTTTTGACCTTTGAAGTATAAGCCAAAGCATTTTAAAATGTGGTTATGGTCTAAAAATGGCTCTTGGTGTTATTGTGATATTGAACTCACTTTGACCTCAAATGCATTAGCATATTGAAAGTAGGCATACAGTAAAAATTAATAAGGTATAGGCAACATCCTGTGTGGGTATACCAGAACATAATTAAGATCCAGTAACAGTTTGTAAAGAAAATATGCCCCCTAAACATGGAGTGGTTTCACAAAAGACACACTTTCACTTGATCTAACAAATAAATAAGACTATAGACATCATCAATACATCATAGATTGTTGGTTGTAGTCTACAAAACTTTGAGATCTTAAGTTGAACTAATGGTGTAGATTATGTTAGAAAAAACTAACTATCATGTGATTTGATGAGGACGAAGAGAGGCTGAGAGTCCAATTGAGAATTAAGAAAAGGTTTAATGAAACAGCATAATGAAGATGATAAGACAAAGACAATACAACACAAAACATGATAACACTGCAGCAGACAGCGGACTTGATCCATACTTCTCCCTGATGAAGTCACATGAGACCAGTCCTGCATATTCTTAAATCACACACATTTATCCCCTGCACCTGGGGGTGGTTACTTTTCACTTGGTGTATTCAAATCCATTCTCATTGGTCCGTCGTTGGCACGGTAACATGTTGAGCGCATCTTCGCTGTCCAATAAGGAGAGACATAGCTCTAAACTCTGCCCCTTTGGGGTCGTTTTTGGTCACAGATCAAAAGGTTCTATCTTGTAAATGAGAAATTCAACAAAAATACAGTTAATCAACATTCTATTGTCTTAGCCTAGTCTAAGACCCCAGGGGGTAGGAGACAGAAGGTTACTTCCTGATGTGAAGTAATCGGCTTCTTTCTAAATGTTAAATGCCAGACTTAACCTGATCAATTCTTTTAGAGTCAGAGGAACAGAGGGAGGTGAGAAACAATAAGGCCGGTCTTGACCTCTTCACAGAGACAACGCATATTTTCCTAACCTGGCTGCATCATACATAACAGAAATACATTGTTTTCAAAACATTGTTTTTAACTTTTATAACTCGACAATTAACACTCTAAACTGGAAAAAAAGATATGACACTAAGCTCCAGGTCCAACTTTGTTCACTACAGCAGGTTGGCCTGCTTGGGCCTTCTGAAATTTTTCAAACAGTCACAGACATTTTGACGAGTGGGTTAAATAGTAGGGAGGAAAAGTAAATAAATCTAGTCTAGACCCTGTGGTCTAACAACTCTTCCCTCATCAGTTTTTTTGTATTTGTCAGTATTGGCTCTAATCAGGTCAGCAGGTGTGACTGATTGCTGCAATGCTCTTAGCACCGAAATAGAATGGACACAAAATGGCGAATTTGCTAAAAAAAATGTTGTGCAGCTGAAAGGGCTAAACTAATTCTGGCTTAACTCCACGTGCAACCAGCATGGGTCATCAAATGCAAAATCCACATATTAATTTAAAGCTGATTGATATTTGGCCACTAGGAGGCAGAAAAACGTCAAAACAAGATGGATGCTACCGTTTTTCAGAGTTGTAAACATCTTAGCGTGCACATGCTTATGTTATATTTACATTCAGTGCACGGAGCAATACATAAATATTCATCTGGAGTCATGTTTCTGGCCACCGAATGTAATGTTGGTTAACGTTAGCTTGTTAGGCTGTGTGTGACCTCATCACTACGTATGTAATTTATATCTATAGAATGTAACCATTGACTCATTTTAACAGTCTATGAATATAACGAACAGAGCATTGAGGTCACGATGGAGAGCTGGTTGGTTGGTTAGTAGTCTATGAGTGTTTTTGCCAGAAATTGCTGTCCAGGCCTATTGTCTGATGAGAGCTCAGTTCACGCTTAAGTCATGATTTAATTCATGAAGCAATAAAGGTTGATAAATAGCCAGTGAAAGCTATATTTGCTTATCTTGACTAACTAGTTGGCTATGAAAAACCAACTTTTGCATTAGCCTATAGTCTAAATTGACAGATCTTGAGCCTCATTGAGATCGACAAATATGCCTATGGATAATCTCACAGCAGCTAAGCAGCCATGAACACTTATGATTCCTATCAGATATAGTGAGCTAGCTCACCTTGTGAAGCAGATAAAAAGAAAATTACTAGACCTAAATACAATTAGTCAACAAGTGCCTGCGATTTTGAAAAACGATTTGATTGTAAGTCGTTTATTAAGAAAAAATGCCATAGCCTACTTTCATAAGTTTCGGCTTTTCATTAGTGAGGATTTTCTGCTCAATTTGTAAGAATTACTGCAAGCAAGGTAGGCCTAACCTTGAAAATTGAATATCTTATTTCTAACATTCTGTAGACCAAATGAATAATTAATTATTTTCCTATGCTATTGCAGGCCTGATTTGAATTGTGAGAGATGTTGTCTTTTAATAACTATAATCTAATGCAGCCATATCAGCTTCTGTAATATAGGCTACCACATCACTTCCACTGGCCTGTAACCATTAGGGCATCTTAATTATTTGGCAAAGAGCATCATCATCTGGTGAAAGAATGAATTGAAGATGTGCTGGAGAACGCCAGCTCTCGTCTCACTTGGGAGACCCAAACCTACAGTTTTGGGTGTGTAAAGTAGTTGGAATGTAAAAGTGAAATAGTGAGAGCGAAGGCCGGCCCGCTGAGCTTGGGGGGTGGACATAGCTTGACTGCAAAACAGGTGTTACTCATTCACTCTTTTGTGGTTGCCCTCCCATCATTTGTCCTGGCTGGACACCTCACTCGCACTGTTCTTTTGGAGCTTGTTTTACAATTTTATTCAGTTCCCGGTTGGTTACTCAATGGCATACATTGAGTTGAATTTGCAAAAAGCTTTCTAATTTGGCTATCCTCTAAATAGGACTTGTTTGCTATGCATTCTGGTTAAATTGGGACTCTTTTCAAACTAAAAATACAGTAGAGATAGTTACAGCTTCAAGGTGCTGCTCAGCACTGATGAATAGCAGAAGAAAAAGTAACTGGATCTGGAATATGTCTTTCCAATAATTGTTTAATCTGCAACATTGATAACAACCCACATGTTAGCTATGTTTTTGCCAGCAATTGACTGCTGAATAGAAACACTGGTGTTATTTCTGGGATAGCCTGCCCTGGCACTGATTGGCTAACATTTTTTTAACTGTCATAAGTTGTACATATCAGGGAGCTCTTAATTCTTCTACCTTTTTTTTCTCTAAAGAACCTACATTTGTAGTTTTGGCCCAGACTGTAGCTTCTGGCAGGCAAGAGTGTTAATGAAAATATGATACATCTCGTGCACTTTCTCTAACAAACCCAGAAAATTTGCATTCAAGACCAGACAAGTAACTTATTTATCTAGTATGACTTAACATGACTGTAAACACAGTGAATATTCTGTTAAATAAAGTGCAAGTATACCCAGTGTTTTTTTTTAATAATATTTTGTATTATATGGCATTGTATGTTTTAAAACGTAATTAAATTCAAAAATAATTTCACTTAGGGCACTTCCTTTAACACAATATTACAGTTAACTATACTTTCAACACAGACTCTTCAATATTGTGTGTTCATTACATTGTGTTTCTTTGGGATCTTCTTCATATGTTTGTTGTTCTATAATAGTAAAGATAAAACTTAAAAAGCTGTGACCAAAGTTTTCTACACAACAGAACATGTGATTACAATTTTCCTAACAGGCTTATTAAGAAACACACTTTTGCTAATGTATGAATACTTGTTAAGCTCAAAGCAAACCGAACAACGGCCATCTGACTTCTTTTAGTTTCTCTCCCTCATTACCATATACTAGAGCTCATTACAGTCACCTCAAATAAAAAGAGAAATTTGCTCTTTCCTGTGCCATATACGCCAAGGGCAATCAATAATGGCCACAAAACAGTAACCAGTGGTGGTGTTAAGTAAAACGAAACCAAACTGAATCAGAAATTCAGAAGCCTGTACAGCATCACACAAAACTAGGTCTATATATTGTTTACAAAAACTTACAATAACTTTTATCACTGTCTTCAGTCTGGCTCATGCTTTCACTATCTATTATCTCCTGGATGTTTTTACTTCTTACAAATAATTTTGCTTGAATTGTTACGCTTATCGTATAGTGTAACTCTCCCAGATGTCTATAAAATGTTAAATGATGGATGATGAAGTCAGCCCAGTTTGCAGTGTTCAATAGGTCACAATCCTATAATTCACCACCTGAGGGCGCTAGCATTCCTACTACTCATCCATCAACTGCTTGTAAATGTGTATTTTCTTCTAAGCATCAATTTTGTATAGACGGCTACTTGAGGATTTTAGCTAAATTTCATTCATTATTAAATATGTAGGTAGTTTAATGTATAGCTTTTTGTATTAAAAACTCAATTGCCGTCATTTTCACAGGTTAAAATGAGAAATAAATGTTGCTATTTTCTACACACAAATATGATTTAACACCATCTGTATGCATTTGTTCAATGGAGCCCTTTCACTGCCTCAGTAAACATTAGCTTCAATCTCAAGAGGTTGGACATTTTTATCCTACAAACTCCAGTTGTTGACTGAAGCAAATTTGACATGACTATAAGGCCAGACCCTCAAATTAAAACAGTGTGTCTTTGGTATTTTAGGCACATTTTGTGTTTGACATGCTGATCAGAAAGGAAGCACCAGTAGCAGTGGGTGTCAGAGCGCCCCCGACCCCGCCATCTCTTCCCTCCCATTTGAAGTGTCTGCACTGGTTCAGGTCAGGATCAGGAGTATTTAACAGCTGCTAAGTGTTACTGGTGGTCAGCATGAGCAGCTCCTGATCCTGTTGGTTTTCTCTCTCCATGGATACTCCAGTCACATCAAATACAAGTGGTATTAACACAAGCTTGAGGTGTGCAACTCTCCTGGTGGCATCATTGCAGGCACATATTGTAACAGCTATTTTGTAATAATCCTTGCTTCTGCCTCTGGGATAACAATAATTTATTCTGCTCTGAATTTGTTTATATGAATTGACAGTTTGTGGTAAAACCTATCTCAAAGCATCTTTGATTATGTCAGCATTTTCCATCTTAATTGTGGCCACCAACCACATCCTTGCAAAAGCTTTCAGATCCCCACCATAGTAAAAATTCTTAGCGGAAGAGCAGAAACTGAACAACAAGTTACAGGGGTAGGATTTGGAGTCTTCCTACTGCCATTTGTGGAATTTTTGTATTATCCCTTAGCATAATGTTTGTTTTTTTATAGTTTGGGGTCACTGCAGAAGATTGATGTTGTAGTATTTACTTATTTGCTCTAGTGTAGTCTTGCACCACTACATCTCTTCTTTCCTCATAAAAATTCCTACCAGCAAGAAGGGAGAAGAGAGCGAGGGATGGGGCTGAGGGGTTTAGTTTGTTTTAGCCCCCTGTTTGGAGAGGAAACTTTCATTGCTTGATGATTTATTATTGGTTGGACTCCCAGGGGAATTGGAGAGTCCTTTTTCCTGCATGTAATAACCCACCCTATAACATAAAACTTACGTTTCTCCTTTTGTGTTGTGTTTATCCAGTGTGAAAGGTGTTAGGTCCGGTAGGGAGTTGAAGGCCCCAGAGAAGCCCCTGAGTACCGTTCAACACAAACCATACCAGGGAAGATGATTCACATCTGCTGCGATGTGACCACAAAACCCATTGTGAAAATGTGAGAATATAAAAAAAAATACAGTACACCAAATAATGTTGCAGCCCACATTAACAGCCTTGCTCTAGTGGTATAGAATGACTGATATTTCCCTAAAATACTAAGTCCCAAAGAACCAATGGCCCTCAGACTCAACAGGACAGCCTCTGTGATGTCCAGTGTGGTGCCCATGATCCTGCATGAAACAGGAAGTGAGCTGGAAATGAATCTGTAGGGATGGGACGTTTCTCAGGCCAAGCATCACGACTGCCTTGAGAGATCTCTTGTGCTTTGTGACTCACTTGTGGAGCATGTGTTTTCAGTCCACAGGACTTGGTTTTAGATAATGACTACAAATAGCTAGCCCAAGCTATTCCATGTGAGAAGACCACAAAGTGCTCTATGGTTACAAAGGAGAAGAGAAATGGTTTGCGGGCCAGCCGTCAGCCGAGTGATAGTGACTGTATGAGGCCACTTCATTTTTCCTCATTAGTTATCTCTTTGTTTTTCCACTTTCTCTGTTCCCCCTGTGTTTCTATGTTACAAAGTTTTCTCACAGCTGGAGGCTAATGCAGCGCTTAGCTGCTCATTGCACGCCACATTTTCTCACCCTGTGGCCTTTGCTGTTGAGCCGTCATCTGCCTGTCAATCAGGTCCAGAGTGACCCGTTGCACATGAGTCCGCAAGAGGTCAACTGTTGTGTATGTCTGACCTTTGAGCTATGCAGTAGGAGGGCTTCATGTGCAAATGCACTGAACAAGGCTGGTCTAGAGTGCACAATAAATCAGAAAGATGCTTCACCGCCACCATATTCACAAGATTCATAATTGGAAGCATATTAAAGAGAGGAGAGACAAAATGCTGCTCTTGAGCAAAGAGGTTGAAAGGGTTAGAAACACAGCCTGATAACAAACTTGAAGAGTGTTAGGAGGGAATTGGTAAACAGGCTGCCAATTTCAGTGTGTGACTTAAATTTTAAAGGGCTGCACACAGGCACAGAAATAACTAGAAGAATCAACAGGGTGAGTCACGTCATTGCTACAGCATGCCAGCTGACAGTTGAAGCATGTTTTATCAGTCATATTATTTACATTTTACCAGATGCATCTTGTAAGTAGAAAAAGAAAACTGCTTTTATTAACTTAACCAATCTCATCTTTATACGTAATGCTTCTGCAAATATACACTTTTATATTTGCCTGTTACTTTTAACAGTACTGCTGCCCTACAAAAATACACAAGTGCTGCTTTAACCCACTAAACCAGTGGTTAGATCCGTGCCGTTCACCTCAGCCTACCCAAACCTCCACCCATGTGTCAGTGCCACTTCAAATCCTTTCCCTCTCTGTTTATGTTAGCATGTCAAAAAGCCACACTAGACATTTCCCCATTCTAATAAACTGGATTTCTATTAGTGGGAGTCAGTGAATGATGTGAGCCATCATGAAGCTGTCTCCATGGTTACAGACCACAGTGATGCCTGTCAGGCAGCTGGTAGGGCATTTTCTGTTTGGTGGCCAGCTGATGGGAAAATGGAGGAGAAGCTAGTGACTGCCCACAAATTAACAAAGCAAGCTAATACTTTCTCAACCATGAGAAGATGCGTGCGCTGATTGACTCACTCAGGTCTCGCTGTGAGTTTGGATTCTACGCTTGCACAGTGCCCAATAAGTGCAGTACTTGTTGGTTGTATTGTACACCAGGGGCTCCCAGCCTCTTTTTGCACCGCATACAGTTTTCTTTATTGGCATCTTTGTTACAAACACAGTAACACACAACACAAATAAGCCTTGAGACCAGATAGAAAACATTGTGGTTACTTGCTAAAAGAAAAAAATACAGATGGGACATCTCAGCAACACTCACACAGTGGCCTCCCAAAGATTTAATGTACTGCTGAATGGTGGTTATGATGGACTGGTTACCTCGCATATCTACTTGAGTAGCCTAAAATCTATATTGCTGCTGATGTTGCAAAATAGAGTGATAAGCCAACATAGTATAGGCAGATTTGTGCCAAGTTCAAGGTAATTACCACAAAATATATAATGACTCATGAAGTTATACACTTATTATAATTTAGCTTTTTCTTTTTGCCGCAGCATTCTGTTTCCTCACAGCTTGGTTGCAAATGTTCGTGAGGTCCAGTATGGATCTGCAGCCCATAGGCTTTTAACAGTATGTGAGAACAAGGAGAGGACCATTTAGTCATTAGCCATATTTTAATGAAAGTCGTTTTGATCAGTTATGACCGCTGTATTTGCAGCACCACAGATGTGCTTCACTGTATGAGCATCAAAAGAGATAAAACTGATCTGGTTAATAGAGTTGAGTTGTAGATAAGTTAGGATGGTCTGGCCCAAAGCCAGATACCCCATTATAGAAGGATCTTAGCGAAGTATGGTAGCCATGCTCCTCTCACAGTAAACCTCCACTCTGAGCCAAGTCCTCTCCTACACTTACTTGCTGTTGCAGACACAATGACCTGTTAGATCCTATGATGCAGAGACATGGTAACAAGCAAATACAGTTTTGGGTTCAGTTTATTTCTGTCATTCTGAGTTTAAATCCTAAAATGTACATAAAAAACTCTTAGCTCAGTCAATACTATCCTGTCTCTTGCTGTTTTTCTGTTTTCTTTCTTTACTCAGTTAGCAAATCTTGCTAAAGTAAAGTAGTCACCACTACTTTATTTAGATCGGTGGTATATTTTAGCTGTTAAGGATTGGTTTCTTATGTACTGTGTGTAAAAAGCTTAGCTAAATGTGAGCTGTTTACTGGCATTCTCAGCTTGTAATGTTGTTACTGGACAAAGTGATGAATGTGGTGTTCTTCCTCTTCAGCCGCCTGCTCCTCTCCACAAAGCCGTGCTGTAGTGCTGACTTATGACCTCAGCAGGAGACTGCTCTGCCTTTTTTGTCCGTTAGGACAGCAGCTTCTGCTTGCTCTTTTGATTTACAACATGTCACCAACTTATTTGTTGTTGTAGTAGTAGCTGTTGTTTAGTAGTAGCTTGCTTGTCACTTTCCTTTTGGCTATAGTCCTCTACAGTTCACATAAGTCCCTTTTGTTGGTCTAAAAGTGGAGACTGTTGATTTACAGTACAAGCAGCAGCTTTATATTTAAACCAAAGGGATCATTTAACAGTCTAAGCCAAGACCTTCGGCTCTAAAATATGACCTATAAGAATTTTCTTTTCTTCTTTTTTTTTTTTTTTTTTGCTGAAAGCTGATATAAGCACTGATTTACAGCATTGGCCTTGCTAACGATGGTCTTTTAATGAGCTGCTCAAGCATCAACTTGTTTATGGAGCAGGCTGATTGACAGGCCAACCAATGGAAAAATAAAGCAGGGAATAAGGAATTGGATCTGTCCCTCTATGCTATATCAGCAGGGCCCTAATGTAGTGGGGTGAACTTTGAAGTGCCCTAATGGTCTTCATGGTCCCTTAACCATGCAGCCTTCTATTAAGGGTGTCAGTGGAGCCTGGCTGGAGCAGCGTGACCCATTAGATTTAATGAGTGCTGTTTGGGGCACAGTGGGCTGCTCTTCTTCCTCTCTGCGAGTGTTTATTTATCTCATCTATCCGTGTTTTAGACAGATGGGGAGTGTAGAGGCAGGGGGAATGTCTCTCTTTTAACTAGTGGCCCGTTTTGTCATTTGGGTCTGATTGCATCACTCCTGTGATAACCATTGAACTAAGTCTGCGTCAGATGTCCTCTTTGGGGTCATGAGTTGGGCCTAGGCCTTTTTAATTTGCTCAATTTATTCATATATCATTTCTTGTCATCGGTTATTAAGAGAAGTTTGGTGATATTCTATATTTTTACTGAATTTGTCCAACAAGTACGTTGCTAAAACCTGATATGGCTCATTTATCTGTGCCACAGACCTCCAATACACTGTTGCACCAGTTGACATGTTACTTCATACAAAACATATATAGAATATAACCTAGGTTTTACAGGGTACATTTACAGGGTTGTCATTATGCATTGTAACATTGTTTTTGAAGAGTTCTCTCAGTTAGGTTTATTGCTATTACCCTTTATTATGAACATTATGGACATAAAAGAGGAAAAGGCTATTGCATGAGAAGTATTTTTTGACATTTACAAGCCTGCACTTAAGCAAGTCCTCTTCTACCGTTCCATTGCAGTCCTGTTGATGATCTCCAGTTCCTCAACTGGAGCTGGAGGCTTTAGTGGGTGACAACAGGCTTCTCTTGAGTTTTCCCATTCTCAGAGTGCTCCAGTTAAACTGTTGCGCAACTGTAAAAAAGACAGTAATTGTTACTGGGAACGAGCAGAAATGGGAGAGCTCCAACATTCTTCGTAGGGCAAAGACCACAGTGATGGCAATATATATATTGGCAGAGGTTATCTTTTTCTTTTCTTTTTTGCCTGGCCATGCCTTCCCCTTTGTCTTATGTGACAGTTGTCCTAAGTTGTTGCTTGAAATAAAGGATGGATTGATTACAGACATTGTTTTTGATGTGTTGGAAAGATGTTTGAAGTGATTAGAAATGTTTTTTTGAGGACTGTTTTGTTGCAAAGAAAACAAAGAACATCTGTGATGTTGCATACTGTATTGCATGACAGCTTTCTCTCGGCCCAGCCATAACTACACTGTTAGCCAAAGACCACATGGAGGTATTTAAGTCCCATTCAAACTATTAGGCTTAACTTTGGGCCTGATGTCTTGGGCAGAGCATCCCATCTGGAAGCTGCTGATGCAAGGAAAAGAATGGGATCACATATCATCCACCTTCACACACACACACACACACACACACACACACACACACACACACATGCACAAGCATTGAGCTTGAGTCAGTGATACATTAAATATTTCTATAGCTTGTTGATGCATGATGTTTGTATTAATCTTTGTCATTTCATAACAGCATGTGAGTACATGCGTCTACTCACTGTTTTTAGTTTTGTTTAGTATTTCTAAACTTGTTTTTAGATATTTTTTTCTCATAAGCATAATATTAATGACTAAAGCAGCTCTCAAAGTTACAGATGCAGACAAACTCTTTTTATTAAAGAGAGTTTTTGACATTTTGGGAAATTATCTTCATTATTGTCGAGCGTTACATGAGAAGACTGATACCAGTCTTATATCTGCCTTTTAAATATGAAGCAAGCAGCAACCAGTAGCCTCAAAGGTAACTAAAGCCACCTAGTAGCACATCTACAGTGCACTACTTAACACATTATTTCTTTTTTTTTTTTTATCTCTACAAAAATGGAATTGTATGATGCCGAAAATAACTCATTGTGGTCTAACTCTTGGTAGTGTTCAAATCATGTTGAACTATTCCTTTTTAAGGTTTTAACACTCAAACTCAGATTGTCCAAATATACTCAACATTTACTATTTGTGAAATGTACGCTCTATACGGTGGCTTGCATAAGTTTACACACCCATGCTAAAGTTGATTAAAAAGAGGAATAAAAAAAATCTTTTGGAAATTGATCTTAATACCTTAATTAAAAAAAAAGGAAAATCCAACCTTTTAAGGACACCAATTTTATTTGTGAATGAATAATGTATTATGTAAATGTATATAAATATTTTTCCTTAAAATACAGGGGGCATAAGTATACACACCCTATGTTAAATTCCAATAGAGGCAGGCACATTTGTATTTTTAAAGGCCAGTTATTTCATGGATCCAGGATACTATGCATCCTGATAAAGATCCTTTGGCCTTTGGAATTAAAATAGCCCCACATCATCACATACCCTTCACCATACCTAGAGAGTGGCATGGTTTTATTTTAGTTAGATTAATAGCTGGTTTGATATGAATTGAGAGATGATTTTATGGAAAGTTCCCATGTATTTTGAATTGAGGAATTAAGATCAATTTCCAAAAGGTTTTTTATTCCTCTTTTTAATCAACTTTAGCATGGGTGTGTAAACTTATGCAAGCCACTGTATATAGTGCCCTACAAATTGACACAATGGAACAAAAAAGCAGTGTGAATTTTTTAGTTGTATCCAGCCCTTTTTTGCCCTGCACCTCACTGGTGGGGATGTGCACACTACTACTACTGCTGTAAATGAACGCATTTAATCCCAGAATGCCATGGGTGACATTTTATAGATCCTATTGAAGGACTATTATACAGGAAGTAAAATATAGTCTGCTTCACAAGACTGCGTGGGTGTGGTTTGATCAGATTTGATTGACAGTGGCCTGACGACAAACCAAACAACCCACAACACATTAGATTTTGATTCGAATGTTAAATCCTGATTGGTGTGTACAGATATAGTGACATCCCCTTTTTACACCTAAGCCTTGCCCACTTAAAACCAGAGAGAGGAGCCCAGACAAAAACAAAATAGACAAGTACCGAAATATGAAATAATAATAATAGTAAAACTGACAATAGGCTCCTGAAGGACCCCTGATGTTGTCCGTTAATCCACTATTCCTCTGCATCCCACCCTATTTGCCACTATTTAATATTTGCACACATCTTTTGTTGTATAAATCAGTTTTTGTATGTTTTATTTTTATTTGGTGCATGTATTGTATTTTCCATCCATCCATCTTGGTCCGCTCATCCGGTATCGGGTCGCAGAGGCAGTAGCTCCAGCAGGGGACCCCAAACTTCCCTTTCCCGAGCCACATTAACCAACTCCGACTGGGGGTACCCGAGGCGTTCCCAGGCCAGGTTGGAGATATAATCCCTTCACCTGGTCCTGATTCTTCCTCGAGGCCTCCTCCCAGCTGGAGGTGCCTGGAACACCTCCCTAGGGTACCGCCCAGGAGGCATCCTTACCAGATGCCCAAACCACCTCAACTGGCTCCTTTCAATGCAAAGGAGCAGCGGCTCTACTCCGTACTCCCCACGGATGAGTGTGCTTCTCACCCTATCTCTATGGAAAAACCCATTTCGGCCGCTTGTACCATGGATCTCGTTCTTTCGGTCATGACCATAGATGAGGGTAGGAACAAAACTGACCGGTAGATTGAGAGCTTTGCCTTCTGGCTCAGCTCTATTTTCGTCACAGCGGTGCGATAAATGTCAATGTCAATGTCATATTTATTTGTATAGCACATTTCCAAGGCCGAGGCCTACCAAAGTACTTCACAGAAAAAGAACAAAAAAAAAATGGAATGTAATACCGCACCCGCTGCGCCAATTCGCCGACCAATCTCCTGCTCCATTGTCCCCTCACTCGAGAACAAGACCCCAAGGTATTTAAACTCCTTCACTTGGGGCAATGACTAATTTCCTACATGAAGAAGGCACTCCATCGGTTTCCTGCTGAGAACCATGGCCTCAGATTTAAAGGTTCTAACCCTCATCCCAGCTGCTTCACACTAGGCTACACACCGATCCAGTGAGTGCTGAAGGTCACAGGCCGGTGATGCCATCAGGACCACATCATCTGCAAAAAGCAGCTATGAGATCCCCAGCCCACCGAACTGCAACCCCTCCCCACCCCGACTACGCCTCGATATTCTGTCCATAAATACTACAAACAGGAATGGTGACAATGCGCAGCCCTGGTGGAGAACAATCCTCACCTGAAATGAGTCCGACTGTGTCCGAGAACCCGGACACAGCTCTCGCTTTGGTCATACAGAGATTGGATGGCCTTGAGAAGGAACCCCCTCACCCCATACTCCTGCAGCACCTCCCACAGTATAGTTATACGCCTTCTTCATATCCACAAAACACATGTAGACCGGTTGGGCATACTCCCAGAATCCTTGCGAGATTGAAGATCTGATCCGTTGTTCCACGACCAGGACGGAACCCGCACTGTTCCTCTTCAACCCAAGGTTCGACTATCGGCCGAACCCTCCTTTCCAGCACCTTGGAGTAGACTTTACCAGGGAGGCTGAGAAGTGTGACAAGCCTGTAATTGGCACACACCATCTGGTCCCCCTTTTTGAAGAGGGGAACCACTACCTCGGTCTGCCAATCCCTAGGCAACGTCCCAGACCTCCACACAATGTTGAAGAGGCGTGTAAACCAAGACAGCCCCTCCACACCCAGAGCTTTGAGCATTTCTGGACGGATCTCATCAATCCCTGGGGCTTCCACCAGGGAAATCAACGACAATCCCCCATCATCTTCCAGCTCTGCCTCTACCAGAGAAGGCGTATTAGCTGGATTTAGGAGTTCTTCAAAATGCACTTTCCACCGCCCTATTACCTCCTCAGTACAATCCTTACTGTACACAGCTTTGACGGTTCCCCGCTTCCCTCTACTGCGGTGGTTTTCCAGTAGCACCTTGTTGCAGACCGAAAGTCCTTCTCCATGTCTTCTCCGAACTTCTCCCACACCCGCTGCTTTGCCTCTTTTACAGTAAAGGCTGCAGCCCTTCGTGCCCTTTGGTACTTTTAAACTGCCTCTGGATCCCTCTGGGAAAGCATATCCCAGAAAGACTCCTTCAGTTGGATGGCTTCCCTGACCACCAGTGTCCACCAGGGTGTTCTTGGGTTACCGCTCCTTAAGGTACCTAAGACCACAGTTCTCCACCGCTGCTTTAGCAATGGAAACTTTTCAGTTGAAACGGTTATAAAATAGATCATTGACCTTCGGCCTAGGATGCTATGGTACCACGTACACTTATGAGCATCGCTATGCTTGAACATGGTGTTTGTGATGGACAGTCCATGACTAGCACAGAAGTCCAACAACAGACAACCACTCTGGTTTAGATCAAGGAGACCATTCCTCCCAATCACGCCTCTCCATGTATCATCATCATTGCCCATGTGTGCGTTGAAATCCCCAGCAGAACTATGGAGTCCCCCACTGAAGCCCCATACAGGTCTCCATTCAAGGTCTCCACCCACAGGCATAGGGCGGCAACCCTCTCGTCCACCGGGGCTTGTCAGGGAAATTCGGGGATTCATAGTTTTTTTTTAACCATTCTTTGTCTGGCCCCTCATCTGAGACCATTTTGCCATGGGAGACCAGGAGCACAAAGCTCCCGACAACACAGCCCTCAGGTTCATAGGGAAACACAAACCTCTCCACCACAATAAGGTGATGGTTTGATGGTTCCTGGAGAGGAACCACCTCGAGAGGGCAACAGAGAATTTCTCTGCACAGTGTAGAAATATGTTGAGTATATGACAAATTAAAACAAACTGAAAGAATAGTGTGATCATGTAGGATAAAGTAAGAAACCAAGAAAGCAGGTTTTCAGGGCTCATTCAATTGTTGGAGATTCATTTATTTCAACATCACTTCAAAACCATAATCAGAAACACCAAGTTACTTCTGTAGAAATGAATTTTAAGCACCTTAACAGATGTGATGCTGTTCATGCTGCTAAATACAGACAGAATTAGGACAGTTCTCAACTGTTGGGACACAAAACCACAGACCTCTGGCTTTAGCAAAGAAAACCACTGTCCCAGTGGAAGTCAAAAATAAAAAAGCTTCTCCAACACTGTAAGTGCAATAACTTATTGCAATGGTACACTATATAAAGTCACAATCAAAAGTAGAAATACTTGATTAATATACAAAATGCTGCTTAAAGCCAAAGACAATTGGAAAGAAATTTCAACTTAAAATCCAAAATAAATCACAAAACATAATTTTACAGTTTTTAGCAATATTACTGCAATACTTCAATGGTTAATCTCTGGAGGTCCATTATTCGACAAATAAGCAAAACAAATGTACAAGCACATTCACGCAATACAACATTATAATTATGGATTTCAATTGCTTTATTTCAGTAGTATCAACATGGACGGAGCTGCAAAGGAGTTAACTGAGGGAGGACCAGCGAGAAGACAAACTCAACTCTACAAAGTAGGAATTCAGTCACATGTAGTCATGCAATATATTTTGTGACCACATCCTGTTTTTATCTTGAAATTTTTAGATAATTTTCTGACATTTAGCCCTCACATCCAACAAACTCTATAGGGAATTCAAAATATTTTTCTTTTCTCAATTTTAGATATCTTTGTCTTTTCATTCAATGCTATTTGTTTAGGTTCTGCCAATAAACTCTCCTGTGTAGACTAAATTAATAGCATAAGCTCTCATGTCAAAGTAAACATCATGATGTCACCTCATATACCCGCTGTTGACAGGAAAGGGTTTGATTTGAAGGCATCAACAATCTATTTTATCACTGGATGACATGAAGTTTAAATCTTTTTCCTTCCTATGAAAAAGGTAAGCGCAATTCTTTCTACAATTTAAAGGAAGAATTGTAGAGCTGCAACAAAGGGTGGACAGAAAATTAAATCAACTATATTCATAATCATTTTAAATATATTTTCAAGCAAAAATGGCAAATTATCTGGTTCCAGACATACACTTTTCTCTATCGTATGTGATAGTAAACTAAATATTTTGGTGGTTTGGGGCAACAAAACAAGACGTGAAGACATCATGTGTGGGTCTTAATTGATTTTGAGCATTTCCCCACAATTTTCTAACATTTTACAGACCAAGCAATTAATTGACCAATCGATCTAATCAATACTGAAAATAGTCGATAATTGCAGTCCTTCTCTCAAGTCAGAGGGCTGGAATGGGCACTTATATCTCACAAAGTTCAACCAGTTTTGAGGAGCAGAAATGGACTCTCTTTCCATTATCCTTACCGGGGAAAGAAAGCAGATATGTAGCCCAGCGGGCGTCATAGAGAGATCAGCCAAAAGACTAATGAAGCCTGTCTCTAGCCTCTGCCGTCCAGCTCTAAAGTCATCACATTTCCTAAACGTGATGGGGTGCTCTTCGGGACGATTGGAGCCACTGATTTGGCCTACAGTCTCTGGCAT
Source organism: Percina caprodes (assembly GCA_013375575.1). Taxonomy (NCBI): domain Eukaryota; kingdom Metazoa; phylum Chordata; class Actinopteri; order Perciformes; family Percidae; genus Percina; species Percina caprodes. The sequence continues at coordinate 12,906,550 of JABXJD010000001.1, read as the reverse complement.
GTGACAGATTCTGTGAGCGAGCTACAAATCCAAGAGTCATCTGTGCTGAGCCCCCATCTAACAATGAATTGATTATAACAGCGTGTGGAACTGTGTGTGGGTAATGTACTCACCGTGTACGCTGTGATGTACTGCGGTGTTTGCAGGGCCGGACGGCTCATTTTGATGCTAGTTAAGTGTGTCTATTGCTGTTGGTTGCTGATTGAAGTTGGCGTGGCTAGTTGGTGTTGAAGGCTGCTGCTGTGCATTTCTGCGCCTTGTCTGCCAGTGGAGACAGTGTTTCCTGTAACCTGAGGCCTGAGCCTAGCAGGGGAACCTGTGGAGGCACCCCTGTGGGAGGAAATGACACGTTGGTTTGGAATTGCTGCCAATCCCAGAATAATTGGCACAGGCCATGTCTGCTCAATTACTGTTCACTTTCTGCATTCAACCTCTGTCCTTCTTTGTAGGGACAAACTATCCACCGCAGGCTTCGACAAATTTAATGTTTTTTTATTTTTTTATAACCAATTATTGTTTGCCTTAAAAGAGAGTTTGAAAATGGCAAGTGACAGAAAAACTCTCAGCACTTGGTATCCATCCAAGCTTGGTCTTGTTTTTAAAATGTTCTGATATGCAATTGAACTCATGTATATGAGAGACAAGTCTCAATTGACACAAACAAAATGAGTGGGGCAGGATGGGGGGTTTAAAAAAATAAGCTAAAGGAATTAAAACGTAAATCAAGCTTACTCCTGTAAATTAAAATACTATATGATATGGCTGGCTTTGGCACTGAATTCTTGTATTCTATGATACTATTTTGTAAACCACATATTTTTTTATTTTTCTGAAACCGATTTACTATTGTGAATTATAGACTAAACAACGATATTTTCAATGAGACCTGAGAGATCTAGGAATCGACAATGAACACGTCTCAGTAACATCTTCTTCTGAGTCACACCTCTGTATTTCTCTCACTGTTCATTTGGCCTGTGTTGTCATTAGTGCTCTCAGGAACCCCCCCCCCACACACACACACACACACACACAACGCTTACTGATGGCTGCTCCAGAGAAGAGGGCCATAGGAGGCAGGGTGGAACTGGGCTAAGACATCATGTAGCCCAAGAGATTGCTGCACTGTGTTCCTTGGCCTTCATACGCAGCGCAGCTATGCTGGAAGACTTGCGGTCTGGATCAAGATTGAGATCATAGCCATTGATTCCACCGCCCATTCCAGGACCCCCAAAAAGGCTGCCCATATGTGTCTGTCCCATTTGGCTGCTCCCTGGACTGGGCACACCCAGGAAGTCAGAGACTCCTCCGGGACCGTGAGGGTGAGGCGGCATGCAGGAGGGGATTGAGTCACAAGGCACAACGCAGCCTGGCACTGGAGATGCTCCACTGCTGCTCCCAATCCACGAAGGGTTCTGGATCTGGAGGAGAAGAGCAGGGATTATAAATTAAAGTGGCTAGAATTGATACTTTTTAAAAATTATCAAATCAGATGACGATGTGAAAGAAGTCGCTAGTAGTGATGAATGTACAGAGAATCAGGTCCTTAATCTGCAGCTCCCCCATTTATGGAGCATTATAGCGAGTTTCAGATAATTGTTTTGCTGTCTGGCCCTCAACTTAACTGTTTTGGTTCACTCTTGGTGCGTTCATATTGTGATGTTTTCGCAGCAGGCAGCTGGTTTCAGCAAAAAAGCATTTAAAAACCCTTTGTAAACTACCTGCTTAGCACCAAACGGCAGACAGACACAGTTAGTGTTGAGCTGGTGGACATAGTGGAGCATTTAGCAGCTTAAGATAGCCAGCTATTTACCTCACAAGTTGGTAGAGACCAAAGTCGGAGCTAAATACTAGACTTGCATTCACCAGGTGACCACAAACACAACTCCAAATGAATGATAATGTTGCTCCGTAACTGCTGGGTGTGTAAATAAGCAACAAGTTTGCCATATGTCAATGTTGTGTTTGCAACTTGTTTCTGTTTCTCCCACATGGTTAGAAAACTCAGTTTTCATACTGAACCTTACTCATAACCATTAATGATTGTGCTATCTCAGATCACAAGTACCTGTGTTTGGTAATATTCAATGAGGTGACTACCACGTATTTTCCTTTACCTGTGCATAGTTCTCGGGCCGAGTCAGTAGAGGCAGTTCATAAGCAGTTGAGAAGTGTGTCCGGACCTGTTGCATCTGGCCATAACGCTCCCTCTTCCTCCACTTGGCTCTGCGATTCTGGAACCACACCTGCAAAGAAAACAGTCCATCAGGAAAACACAAACCAGCCATTACCAAATAAAACATAATTTTAAACGCAGCACTCATAGATCAACTTTCACGTGCCAACCCAAGTATTCTTTTGCAAAACACAAGGGTCATCCTCTTCCCTCAGCAAGACAAAGTAACTGAACCACATAAAATGAAGTTTGTGAAGCAAATAAATTCTGCAGCACATGAAAGTCCAGGCCCAACTTTTAAGACTTGACGTGTCTTTAAAGTGCCATCCACACGGAGCTATTGATGTGAAAATGGTGAGTCTCCCCTGGTGCTGCACGAATCAGCTCCTCCCTTTGATACACAGGCGTCTGCCTCCCTTCAGGCTGCCAGCGTCGACAGATCCACATCTGGGCCTGTAGCCATTCATAAATCACTCTGAGAGAGGTGTTCTCTCCCCCACATGTCGGCACAGTGGGTTGCAGTGGGGAATCCCTCTGTATAATCTATGAAACAAAAGTTCAACTTTTGACCAAGTACATGTTTTTCTTTGTCTGTCTTGGGATTAGTAAGTGTTAGATGCAGTTTATAAAGTAGGTTGCTACTCTGCAAAAGGTTGTACTTTCAGTACCTGTTGACAGACCAAGTGCAGTGTACATAGCTGACTTCCCCCTACTGTAGCTGTGAAAGGCACTAGAGGAAGCAGAACAGAAGGGTGAAAGGCCATTATTAAAGAATGATTGTTATGAGCAAAAAAGTTAAATTTGTATCCTGATAGAAGTTTCCTGCAATATTTCTACTGCAATCTTGGTATTCACTGTCAACGCTGTGTAATGCAATCATTTCTACCTGTGGTAATTCATGTCTGCATACACAACTATTGTATGTCTGTCCCGGAAGAAGAATTCCTCCTCTGTTCTTCCTGATATTTCTTCCTATTTTTTCCTTGTTAACGGGAGACTTTTTCATTATCCAAATTGAGGGTGTAAATATAGAGGGTGTCATATGTTGTACAGAGTGTAAATCCTGTTGAGGCAAATTTACTGTTTTGTGATTTTGGGCTATATAAAATTTACTTGATGATGATGATAGATTTAATCCCTCTAATGCCATTTAAGTTCTGCGTAAAATGTTACATTGCTTTATAATTGGTTGAATATTAGCTATTTGGACATCTATTGAACTTAGCCTCCAACATAAATGCACTGCTTGTGCAGATTTCCAATCGGATTATATGTTGTATATGTCATTTTGGGAGTCTCAACAATGGACCAATTCTATCGTTTAGGTACGAGGACGTGTTTGATAATTTGATGCTTTTGCTTGTTTTTAGCATAGTTACTTAAATATCTTTGGGTTTTGAATTGTTGGTCAGGCAAAACAAGACATTTGATTATGTCACCTTGGGCTCTGTGGACTCTCTGGATGTTTTTATAGATTAAGCAATTTTCTTTTCTTTTCTTTTTTTGAATAATTTAGAAAGTAACTGCCAAAATATTCTGTCAGTAGCCTAGATATAAGTTGTGTACAGTAATCATTTAATGTGGGGTAGACTAGAGTCAGTCTAGAATCATCTATCAAATAATATGATTTAATGTAACTCAATAACTTAAATTAAGACAATATTATTACATTCATTTTAATAACGCATAAGCCAATGGTAGCAACATTTATTTCTCCACATTTTCTCATTTCCTAACCATGCATCTCTGCAGTTCCTAAATATAATCAGTTGTAACTTTTGCTCAGCTTTTTTCTACAAAGGGTTCTCACATCTCTATGAAAGAGAATAGAGGAGCAAAGGGAGGGGGTGTACTGGATGTCTCCACATGTTTATTTGTGTGCATTTGTTGGTTGTCTGAATCTTATTCTCCCAAGAGGAAAAGGGAGACTTCTTCAAAGAGAAAAGAGAGAGCGATCCTGCCTCGACACAGGGGTTTGAACTTGGATTGTGGGTTGATTCCCAGCCCAATCAGCTTGTGGTTTTCACAGTCCCTGAGATGCAATTTCCCCTCAGTCAACCTCCTCAAATCCCCCCTCATGTCTCTCTCTCACCATTTCTCTCAATAAACTTAAACACAATAGAGTTTAGTGTCAAACATGAGCAGTGTCCTACAAAGATATGATCCATATTGAGTATTTATGGAGCTTCAGCAAATTTAATCAAATGAGATAAGACCAACTATAAGCAGCATTGCAACATGCACACAAATATATTTTCTGACTGGATAAAGCAACTAGCCGGCTCATTTTCCAAGAGAGAACCATATATGGCCTCCTGTGGCACATATATATCTGTGCCCTGTGTTTTTGCGAGAAGGTGATGTGAAGAAATGTCTGACTCTGACATTCTTTGGGTCAGCTGGCGAGTTTAGAGGACAGCTCACCCTTAACTGGTAAACTGATATCTGAGGTTGTGGCTGAACCTCAGTGTCAAGGTGAGAGGTTGTTGCCCTTTTGAATTATATCATATGTTTGGAGGGGGGCTCTTAGTCTATGTAATGCTCCCCCTGAGGATTTGTGGTCTATTATTGTTTAAGGTTTGTCATGTCTTTCCTTTTCTTCTTCTTTAGTTATGTGAGCTCATAACATCCCAGGTTTCCAAACATGATCCTCAACATTAAAGTCCCTGACTGGACTTATAAGTGTGAGACTCGGTTATAGTTTTATTGTTAGAAAGTTATGACACGGTTTGATTTGTCAGAGGTTAATTAAGCCTCTTAGGTATTGTTACATTTAAGTCGGATAGTTATGAATCTGATTTTCCTAAATAATAAACGCACACCTAAATTTGAAAAATCATTTACCAAAAAAAGCAATCCTCAAAGACTTTTCTTACCATCTGGATGAAAAAATATTTTCCCAAATCGCACCTTTTTTTCTTAATCAAAACAAATGGTAGCCTTGCTCAATTTGTGCAACATTAACACAAATTAAATCTTATATTACAATGTATTATGTATTGGTTTTTATGATGTTTCTTTCCAATATTTTCATACAATATAACACGCCACTATTTTGCTTGTTTTACCAAAAGAGTAAAGACATGTCATTTTGGACCTTCTGGATTAGGAAATACTGTCACAATTTCAGGAATGGGTCAAATATTTTTTATTATACAGCTGATGCAACATGTTTTCATTCAGATTGTTAGACGTCTTAAGATTCTGGGAATACTTTAACAACCGCGGTTAGTGTTGTAAAACAATCTTCTTGGTTTTTAAAAGATCACCAGGAATTTATTTGATGGAAAATCAGATGCTTAGTTCTGTGACTCAAATGTAATGGTAATACATGAGGCACAACTGGGGCTAAAGTTAATGTGGTATAAGTACTTCAAAGTTTTACACTAATTTTCAAAATATAACGTTTTATCATTTACAGAGCTGTCAACTTATTAGTTGATGGATCAAGATAACCCAACTTTACTCCTCTACTTTTAATCTCTTTTGTTTTCCTCCTACCCCGCTGTTGAAGCTCAGCCTCCCCCCCCCCCCACACACACACACACACACTCCCAACCCCACCCCACCACCGACCCTTCTCTCCATGTCTCTCTCCTCCCTCCTCCCTTTCAAGTCAGCGAGGGGAAGTGGGGATATTGGAAAGTGAGATGGGAGAATGTTCAAACTGGAGCTTGTTTTCATTTCATGTTTAATTTCCTGACGCCTAAGCCCTTGGCTTTCCGCAGCTAACCTCTTTGACCTTTCGAAGGCGTGCAGACGAGAGCGGCAGACCAAACGCGCACACACATTTGTATGTGTACACACAAAGCACATGCATTAATATACCATGTTATATACAAAATTCAAAGGCAGTCACTAACCAATGCGTTCTTTTAACCTGGACACTCTCACACACTTACTGGAGCCTTTTATAAACAAGCAAACAATGTCTGAGCACATATATGCCCCTTGTCTTGGCTTCTGGGTACTGAGTGTGTCATGTTTCACAGAGGGTTTGCTCTACGTAGCGTTGCCTTTGAACGGCAGTAGGAAGGAGACCCAAGCCAAATAGTTTGGCAGGGAGATCATTCGGGGAACATTATGAAGTCAGATGTGTCCTTTGCAGCACCATGTCTCTTATTCCACAACCTCCTAAGTTTGTTAGAGAGGGAAGCCAGTGGTGTTTTTGCACAAGCAAAATTTCAATTAACACAGTTTTTTATTATTTCTCATAATTATCCACAATGATCTATCCAATATATGAAGCCTAAAATCTATTTATTTTATCTAGCAGACATCTGCAAGGAAGGTGGCTCAGAGCTCTCGGAGCTCAAAGTATTTGGTGGTGATACAGTAATTGCTAAGGACGTTGACAGCAAAAGGCAGCTTACAGAGCCATTAAAGAGCTTTTATTTATGCTCCAGAGCCAGCAGGCGGAGAGAGAAGAAGAGGGAGAAAGGGAGGGGAGAGTGCACAACTCCAAAAGCAGCTTTGAAGTCCAGCCGTCTCACCTCATCTCTGTCATCCTGGACCACGGCGATTGATAGACTGCCTCAGCAGTCACTCACACACAGCCTCCCTCTCCATAAAATGGTGTGTGGTGAAGTTCAAGTCTGAGGTTCAGAGCTAATTGTTCAAAATAAACTAATGGCAGCAGAAGTCACAGATGTGATTATGGAAAACTGCAGCCTGACTTTATGAATACATTCATCATCAAACTGAGGATGAAACTGTAGGACCTTGACATTGGCATTTTGGCAGAAAACATCTGTACTCCGGTTTTCAATGGCTGTTGAGATGAAACGGATTCTTCGATTGCTTGCCAAGCTTCGAGTGCCCCTTGGTATTCAACAATTGGATATCCCTGGACTTTGTCTTGATAGACCTTCAGTTAAAATTGTGGGGTTTAGTCTTGATTGCGTACACATTTAGGGTCTGATTTTAGAAGTATGGGTCAAACCTCACAGTGACTCAACAGAGTCTGCTGTGTGCTTGTCAAAGAAAGAAAGTTAGAAAGTTAATTGTATTCATCTGGGGAATAGATGGGTCTGTGTGAACGCAGCATGAATGTACTTATTTTACTGTACCACCACAAGGACTAGGCCAGGTTCTCTGTCCCTGACTATGTCTTGGGCCATGCGTGGAAATTGAAAGTGGCATCTCAAAGTGTTTTTTATATCCTTGCCAAATAGCTTTGATGACTCTTTTTTTTCTCCATGTGTTTTTCCTCCCTGCCTTCGGAGTTGTGCAGTGAAGTAGTTTGAACATGGTGGTGCTGGGGAGAAACCCTTGGCCTCTGACCCTTCTGCAGAGTCTGAGCTAAGAGCAGAGTATTCCCTTAGTCCCACCCATCCCACTCTCATCTAAAACTGGCAGGCAGAAAGAGAGATGGAGAACAATAGGCCTCGCTGTCTGCTGCTCCGAAAATCTTTGTCAACATGCCAGTCTTAACTCTCCCAGCTACCCTGTCATTTCCCCGAGTGATTATTAGCACGCAAACCTTAAGGACTGGAGTCATTCAACACAGCTCATGGAGACAGCAGAATTTGCTGTTCAGCAAGTGCCCCAAAGCTATATATATGTTTACAATGAAGTGACAAAGCCCTCCAGTGGCTGTAGTCATTTTGATTGAAGCCAAGGAGGGAATCTGATGACTTTCAGTTTTTCATGTGTAACCTGGTGTTATTCCCCTGACCTTACCTGTACACGAGCCTCTGTCAGGTCTGTCCTCAGTGCCAGCTGCTCGCGGGCATAAACATCTGGGTAGTGTGTCTTCTGGAAAACCTTCTCCAGCTCCTCAAGCTGGTAGCTAGTGAAGGTGGTGCGATTGCGTCTCTTCTTGCCTTTGTTGCTCTCGGCCTCACTTTTGTCCAGAGGGCTGGAGAGGTCAGAGCCAGGCCGCTCGCTCAGCCCCTTCTCGCCAGGTGCCTTTAGGTTCAGATAGCTGCCTTCCATCCCAGACGAGTCGACACTCTGGGTCAGCTCAGACTCTGTCAGGCCGCTGTTGTCTTTTCCTGTAAGTAGAATAAAAAAGACACAGAAGTGTGAAGGATTACTATAATTCGTATTTTGTCCTTTAAAGGGGCACTTCACCAATTATACACATGGATTTTAGTTTACCTGTCACAATACTACTCGGCCAGTGAAATCGGTTAATACAATTAATATATGATTTAATTTATTCTTCTGTGGTTCTGGAGAGACCAAAGTTTGAAAAAATGTATCCTCTTGGACTCAAGCTTTTAAGAGAGAGCCTGCATTATACACTGAAGGTGTGGGTTTTGAAAGACGTGGGTTAAATGAGACACTGTGCATTTGCATTGTGGGGAAGAGTCCCTTTTTAATTTTAAATGTTTAGATGTTACACTGTGGTTTTCATTAAAAATCTAAAAACATTTGAGCAATTTTGGTTTCGATTAAAGTGCGCAGTAAAACATGAAAATAACCTTCACAGTTTACTTAACTGTAGCTTCACATATAATAAATAATTTTCTTACTTTAATATTTTCAAAAAAGTGATTATAATCAACTCTCTGATCATTTTAGTGCTGCAAAAAGAGTGCCACAAGTTGTCAATAAGAGTCCTATAATTCTAGTCACTACTCTACAGATATTCAGCAGAGCAATACTTTTTTTTAATTGTGGCTGAATAACTCAGGTTTAAGTCAGGTAGTGCATCTTCTCATCATCAGGTTACAACATCCACCTGAAATGACATTTCTTTTAGCTTACATCACCTTTTGTAATGTTTTATTTTAAGGTTCAAAGGCCTGATCTGTTTGCAATAAGAGAAGAAATGTCCCTACACATTGGCGTGACCTGTGACACAACCCTTGAAGCCCCCTCCCTCTCATCTCTCAATCACGGCACTTGAAACCCGAAGCCACTCAAAACCTGCTCCGTCTCGAGCCGTGCCTTGTGTACAACCACGTTTGCCCCGCAGCCTTGCCCTTAAGATGTAAACAACATTGTGTTTGTCACCTTTAATTTTGAGAGCGTCCATTTTTTGACAGACCCCGCTCTGTTCCTGTCAGCACTTGCTAGCATTTTTGTTTCCTTTTAGGAGATGAAGAAAGCTGTCCCTTCTCCTTCAATAAACAAACAGCTGTGTGAATAAATAAACTGAAGGGCTCTGGTTGCGGGCCAGTAAGAACAGTGTGTTCTGTTACCCTCTGTGTTTTACTTTCCTGCAAATGGGCAAGGGGAGCCCCACCATCCTAACTGTATTGGTCTGAAAGCAGCTCATAATGGTCTCCTCTACACAACTAGACCTGTACGTAACACCAGCATTTCTTTAGTCCAACATTTGTGTCTGAGATCAATTTAGGATGATTAATGCACATTTTACTTTGTCACTTTGCATTTTTGTTATGAATAATGTCAGTAATGGCCTCCTGTTATTCTCGGAAACCCAGAGCAATGAGGGAAAGAGTTGACACCTTGTGGCACTGGTGACTCTCTGAGCCAAGTGTTTTAGTGGTTAGTAAGATGACTGAATAGTTTTAGAGTGAAGAAGCAAGGCGGTGGCCGTCTGTAACATTCATGTTTGTTTTCATGGCTTAGCACGCCTATAGCTAGTGTGTCCCATAAATGAGATGTCAATAGCCATCCTCTTGATACTGCTGCAGCCCTCCCCTGCTCTCTGTCTCAGACCTACCCCGACAGAGACGCTAATGGAACAACACAGCTCGCCCAGCTGGAGTTCATGACCTCATATCGCTGTGGCCCACCTGTCAGACCCTCTTATAGTCTCCGCGCAGGCAGATGTTCTGACATCACCTACCCCTGCACTGGCCTCTAATGCTTATGCACTGTGAAATATTTTCTTTCTACCCCTGGGCAGGAGCATGGCTGCAATGTTGGGAAGTAAGACAGGTCAACTCTAGGTTCCTGCTTGGTATTTTCATCTGTTAGAGAAAATGCAGTCATGCTTCTGAGAAAGTATACATCCTGTAAGGCAAAGGGTGTCACTGGGCACACAGATGACGGGATGGGAAGATGGTGGGATGGTGGGTGATAATGTTTAAGTTTTCTCAGTCATATAAACTGGGTGCGATTTGCCAGGGGGGATGCAGGGGATTTCCCCCTTTCTGGTCTATATATCCCTGCCTCTGCTGAATTATTTGAATCCCCGGTGGACACTAAACGTATCTCCCCCCTCAAAGTGATCAATGCTTCACCAAGAGACCATATATTATGTACCTAAAATGGAAGTACTTTAATCTAAGTAAAACACTGTAACGTGAACACATTGTACCATAGAACGATAAAATAAGAGCAGCAGTTGCTGGTTGTATAATGCGCTACAGAGCTCCGGGATGCCGGCTACCAACAGCAGTTCTTTAGCCAACAATAGGTGAATGCAAGCCGGGTACAGGCACAGCCTGTCCTGGCCATGGAAAGCCAGCTGTTAACACCATGGCGATGACAGTAAGTTTAGGCATTTTGAGATGAGTTTAGAAAATACATTGTGGTTAAAATGATCAAGCGTTTCCTTGGTGAAAGTAAGCCTATTTTGTTTTTGTCGCAAAGTGAACGCCGCTGTCTGGCTTGAAAGCGCCCGGTAACACCACGTTGTGGTATTTCATTTTGAGATAATTTTTTGAAATGGGGATTTATTTCTTGCATGTTTTGTTTTGCAGTAATAGAATTACAGTTATTTGCTTTCTTACTGAGAGATATATGAGAATAACATTCATGTCTGTATGATAAATATGAAACTACCTTGAGCAGCTGGTTACCTCAGCATAAAGAGCTGACTATTCACCATTTTACAGTACAGGAGTTATGTGACTATTGATTGACTATGACCAGTTGGCAACATGCAGAGATTCCAGGTAGCTTAGTTACTGATGCCAACCTAGAAATAGTTTGGCACATAACCCCCGTAAAATGACGATTTGACATTTTTACACTTCAGCTTTAGTACAGATTAAACAGATGAGACACTACTTGTTAATTAGTCAGTTTTAAAGGGGATGGTGGTTGGATTTTGTAATCTTTGGACAGAGCTAGGCTAGCTGTTTCCAGTATTTGTGCTAAGCTTAGCAGCTAGTGGTGGTAGCTTCATATATAGACATGAGAGATATGAGAGTGATCAGTGTTCTCTAAGCAATAAAATTAATCAGTGAATTTCCCACAATGTCTTTTTAAGGTTTCCAGCCTTATACAGAGTTATATCACCATAATGAACTAGAACCAACATCTTTCTCAGCCTACTCCAAACTCACCAACACAAACATCTTCTAGTATTCTCGCATGCTGAGCTGTCTTTTCTGCACGCTGTTCTGGAGAACATAGCCATCACACACTTTCATTTGCAAGCCAAGATTCCTCTGTGTTGGCTCCAGTTTTTTTTTTTTTGGGTCATTAAGAGGAATGTGTTTCTGACTGCTCATTTCAAGATTCATCGAGGTGTGTGTATATACATAAATGCAGCCAATATCACCCATTGATCCTGCAATTTGCCAAAGTTACTCTGTGATAAGCCGCAGACCTCTTCAGTTAGCCAAGGTCAGATGTTTACTAGGGTCAGCAATTTAATCACTGCTGAAAACAGAGAGAAAACATCAAAGTGTAATTTAACTGGTTGTAAAGCAACAGGGCACCCTCTCAGTTTTTATGGAATGGGACAGGGAGGGTCAAGTGAAGCCAAATAAAAGAAACACTATAAATTAGTAACCTGGGGAAGGGTTAATGACCAAACACTAAATAGGGAAGGGAATGCTTTTAAACAGAGTGCTCCAAAATGTTCTCTCAAAACACTCAAAGCTGACAGCAATCTGCCACAATGGCTCTCCATTCATCACACCTTATATGGAAATAAAGTCAAATATTCTACTGGCTTTGGTGGATATTAATTTTACGTTCATTGCTGGTTCACAGACATGCTTTGGGCTAGATTATTTTTCCCGCAAGACCTGATGTTGACTGTTGTTTCCTCAGTGGAAGGGAGGCTCCCAGATGTTCCTGAGGAGAGATCTATGCCAGCGGCTCATGCAGGAATGCAGATTCCCTGCGAAACCAAAAAATCTTTCTGTTCAGCTCCTGATAAATTGACATGATCATGACCTTACTACTGTCATACAGTAATAAAACCTTGGGCCGTGGCTGTCACTGTCTCATATCAAAGGGATTTTAAGGGTTTTGTTGAAATGCAGGAAATAGTAGTGGAAGTACATTTTTTCTTAAGGGAAAACAACTTGTGGAGCTTCTTGAAAAGTGTAATTTGGTAAAAATATTTCATATTAAAAAGGAGAGATTTTGTGCCATAGTAAAAATTGCATTTGTCAGACTCATCTTTATATTGCTGTGATTGTGTTCTGTATTATCAACATTACAAGTAAGTTTAGATTTGGTGATAAACATGAAGTTAAAAGCAGTCAAGGAATTAAAATGAGGAATTGAAATCACATGCTTATAGGTAATGTAATCAATCATCCGCTAGCCTCTCGCTGTCTTCCAGTAGTCGTGAATTCATTCCACGACCACATTTATACTGTCTAGAGATCATATTGAAATCCTGTCCTTAGGCGGTAGTTTGCCTTTTAGAAATCATAGAAAAACATAAAGAAAGTTTGTGGTGCAGTCAGTGTCACTCAATGAGGATTCGGGTTACTTTCTAGCCCTGGCTTTTATTAAAAATATATATCAAACAAGTCAAATGAGCTGTGTCTCTCTGCGGAAAGCTAACTCAGAAAGAGAGCAAGAACTGTTACTCACGGACCCAAAAGGGAACATTCTTACTTTTGCGTTGCCCGGTAGTTTCCATTGTTAGTCTGTCATAGTTGGCTTTCTTGAGGGAACATTTTTTTCATGTGTTCATGTCCCTCTTTTGACCAAAACATAGTACTGTGGGGCAGGATGGTTACATTATTTAAGAAATTGTTTTCCTACTGAGGTTAGATTTAATCCAATGATAAGAATCAAGGAATTCAAGGTAAAGACGGTGCCATTTTCAACACGAAAGGCACAGATGAAAACGTGCACCAGCTGGTTAAATATCCAACCCATCTCTTCAATCTGGCCTGTGTGCAGTTCTCAGGTAGGCAGTTGGGAATTAGCTGCCTCAGGTGGCTCGAAGTAAAAGGCCAAAACATGCTGTGTTAGCTACACAACAGCATAACAAAAAATATGAGTGACAATAAAACAGTTTTAACCAAGCTCTCAGTTAAATAACGCCTCATGAAACAACACACTCAGAGTTGAATGTTTTTCATTCAATGGCAGGCAGATTGCTGCTACTTCTCCTCCTGGGTCACACATTTATACAAGCCATTACATTTTAACAAGGCAGGAATTCATCCTTTCAAGCATTCTCATTCTATATTCTAATTTATTCTGCTTCACAGACACACGCCTACACGATCACAGGTGTCGTTCAGGCTCATTGTTAAAATCAACACAATGTGTTAGTCATCAGTACATGCATATCCTGTGACATCACTTCCCCGGGCCTTTTAACATGTACTTAGAGTACTAAATTTTGACAAGAGGCTTTTAAAATGCTGCCAGGACGTTTTTGGGGGGGTCTTGTTTTGGTTTTCATATGCAGAGAAAAATGTTTTTCATATCACAGGATGCTTCAATATCCTGCTGAAGGGAGGAGGGGTGGTTTGAAAGTACAAAGATTGACAGCTGTATGTTATAAATGTTTAATTTGCTTTAAACTGTCATTTTGTGAAAAGACAAAGAGGATGAGTCAAACTAATTTTAGTGATCACCAGTGTTCCTACAAACACTGTTGTACATCAACGTCAGTGTCAACCACAGGCCTATAAACACAATGATTTCTACATTTCACATTCAGCCTTAGCTCCACTTACCTTCCCTTAAATGTCTGAAGAGAGTGTGGTAGTATTTTTTTATCATAAGTTTGTTTTTACAAAACATTATGGTTTATCTATGGCAGAAAGCAATCTGTATCAAGGATGAAAACGGAAAAAACTCATATATGCAATGGATCTCAAAGCCATAGAGTTTAGTAAAGTACATTCCCACACGTGTGCGGCTTTCCCAGAAACCCTCTCATTTCTCCCAAGCCCCTCAAATCATTAGCCAATCTCAATGTCCATTTCTGACTCGTTGCTTATTTGTACACGGTATCGTTGAGACAGGGTTATGTAAACCAGTCCCACTTTGTCATCTCAGGGACTCTCCGTAGCTTTGGAGATCTGATGTTTGGGGAGTATGAATAATAACTATAGGAGCCAGTAATGCACATCTGCCTTGGATTAATGCAGACCTCTCCTGCAGTGCTGACCTGCATTCCTAAGCACTCGATCAGCTCCAGGGGTTTTATTTCATTTATCGCTGTGTGCAGGTAGACGGCTCCATCCCTGTTCTCGCAGTGGGACAGTCTCACTGATTAACATTGGCCCAGGGAAACAAACCCACCACCCCTCACCACTACTGTGCAGAAATATGTTCATTCACTCCTCTAAAGACACATTTCAATTAACATCATTTAAAAATTTGGTTGTGACTACGTAGGATTTTCATCCATGCAAAACAACTGGTACCATGCAAAACACTAGAGATTAAATTAGAGATTCAAAGCTCTTACATTTGTATATTGTTTTACCACAGCTGAATCCTACTTACTGGCATTGAAGAAAAGTAAAGAAATGATTTGTTTGTATGTATTAAAAGTGTTAAAAGAGGTGTGATTATCATGCAGCATATGCCTGAATTATTTTCCAATTATTTAACAGGTTTAACGATCCACATCTTTACCTTTGCTTCTCTTATTTGTGTTATTAAATGTAAATATTAACATATCTACACATTTTATTTTCCTTTTTGGTGTACCCAAACACAGTTTTGCATGTAACATCCTAAGAATGACACAAATAAGAAATGTTAGGTTGACATGTAAACAGTATTGCAGTGTACTGTAGCTGAAGTTGCCACACAGAAAATTCCCTTTGGGTATGACATGACTTTTGTCATCATAATGGAGATAAAGAGTCATCATTGAGCAACATATCTCCCATTTAGGACCACACATAACAGCACAAGCCTGTTGACGCCTGAGGCTTTGGCACAAGCCAAAAGCATCCTCTCTAGGGCCATGATGCCTTCATCTGGCTGCAACATTTTCAATTATAACATTGCAGAGCTCTCCTTGAGGGAGGCATGTTGCATTTAATAATGTTGTTTAAATGGTTCTGTCAATGCACTTGCCAAATCAATTCACTTCAGTGCAGGGGGGCTCTAATCTGTTTAGAGGCATTGCTCCCAATCTCTAGAAAAAAGTGACAGATCGGCTTAAAGTAAGGAGTGACCAGTTGTTTCTCATGAAAACAGATTACTGTGAATTTTGTGGATGTATTTTGGCAAAGTGTGGTATTGGCTACTGCACAAATAAAATACTTATTTTGCAGGCTGTAATTGGTTCCATTGAGCATTAGGGCAGTTCAATTTAAGTTTTTAATGTTTACATTTACTGCATACAATTAAGCATGTATTGTATTTTAATGTTTACCATTTGTTTTGTCTTTTTCTGAACTACTTTTCTCCCAGTGACTGGATCTAGTTTCCAGCAAGAATTAAAGCAAATTAAAATGTCTAAAGTTTGGTTTACTGCATGTATAAGTTTTAAACTTCAGCCACAATCATAACAGATGTGTTCTTCTGTAATCTCCACATCATGATAAACATCTGGACCTGAAATATATAGGCACCGTTTTTTTAATGTAGTTGTTCCAGTGGGATATATAATATATTGTATAATATGCATATATTAGCCTATGCAAACTGAATTACTTACACGTGGGCTAATGTATTCTTTTTTTATCAACCTTCTCGTGTGGACCTGTTGTCACACCTAGTCCACTTCTTCTGCTCAATAAGAGAGATTCTATTTTTATTTTAAGCCCCCACGTCTCATAAAAGGGACAGTAAAATGGGTCATTTTCTTCAAACGATACATTTTTAGTGCAACGAATTTTTGGAAGCTGTACATCATTCGTTTTAAGGACATCCAAGCAGTCTCTAAATGTTTAATTTTGTAATCATTTTGTTGTATTATGGTCAAAAAATTGTAAGGTCTCGGCCTATAACTGCAGCTGGATGAATGTAGGCTACATTCCCTTAAATAGTTGCGCAAGTTGTTATCAGTAATTCTCGTTAAAAAAAAATCACTAGTGCTAAAACATAAACACAATGGACTAAGTGATACATAGTCCAGTTGAAATCTTTATTTCTTCATTTTAGGCGCATAGCGTTTGGACATTTAGTATGTGCGCGCGTGCCTCGGCTGTTAGTGGCCTAGTTCATTTTAAGTATTAAAATAATTTATGTAACCTATGCCTTTATTTGTTAGTAGTAAAGAGAGTTTGACTTTCTGTAGTCAATAGCACATATGCAGTTGTACAGGCCCGTGAGATCAGTGACAGTGATGCTGCGGCTTCCGGAAGAAATTATAACTCAGTGATGTGGCTAGAAACGCTATAAGGTAAATACAAAAGGCCAAACATCCATTCAAAAACAGTTTTAAATACCTTCTTCACCTCTCAGTCTAAGCAAACACCTCCAAATAAGTTTCAACCTCAAGAAATAAGTTTCTGTAACGCTACATTACTGTAGCTTTTGCGGAAAATCTTTCCCTGTAGCCTAATATTTCAAATTCATTCAGGGAGTTATTTTGTCAATAAATGGTTAAATTCAGTTCTCTTAAAGTACGTATTACATGCAAATGTTATCTGAACTTCTAATGGGTTTAAGGCTTTTAAGGTAGGCCTATGCAAGGAATTTTGTTATTTCTCGTCTTACCTTCCAGTTGCCCAGTTTGATAAAAGAAAAATTGTTACATTAAATAATGATTTATTTTAGACACAATTTTGTTCAGTGAAAAATGGGTTTCTGATGGGAGTCATGGGTTTACCATCTCGTTTTCTCTGCTCTGCACTCACACGTTTACCTATTAGGTTTATTACACACTGGGCCTACAGTTAATTTCCATTATTGCTTGCCAATATACAACTGGATGTGCTATCCTTTTTTTCATGCATTTCCGTTAAACTCAATGCCTCATATAGTCGTAGGCTACTGTGTGCCTCTCTTATATATGTGCACTCACCATAGCAGGGAATGAGCGAGCCGTTGTGTCCGCTGTCCGGGTGCAGCTTGCTGCCTTCGGGCGGAGTTTTGCACGTCGGTCGCTGCATGAAGAGCTGGTATTTGTTAAAGGTGCCCTCCTCAGCGCCATCCAATGACTGGCACTCCGGCTGGAACGGACTCCGGGACTTCTCTCCGTAAGCCTGTCCTTTACCCGGAATGAACGTGGGGCTGTATTTGGTTTCAGTAGTCTGGAAAGTCCTGAACGGGTTCGCCTGGTCCCTACCTTGCGCAGTAGACGTGCTATAATATGAATCCATCGATGTCATATCGCAGTATGATACGCACGCTGCGTTCATACCTAAAAAGTAATTTTAAAAAAAAATCCACACGCTTCTTCTTTCCCTCCCCTTCTTTAGACAGCAGATATTCTCCCCAAATTCCCATGCACTGACAAACTCACACTGACGCGCTCAGGCACACACTCTCACGCTGCCGCATCTGGGACTGGTTAAAAAATGAATCAGATGTTTTCCAGAGACTGCAGACTGAACAAATGCTAAAAGCCCCCTGAAGGTTTGTCGGGGTAAGAAGAAATGCCTTGCTCAAGCTAATGCCGCCTCAGTAGCCTATCTGAGACACACACACGCAGCACTCCGACCTTCAGACTCCACATACATCTGAAGAAGGCCCACACCAGCTCCAGCTTGCGCTATTATGCAGCCTGTAGAAATGGGAGGTCAAGCTCAGAAGGGGAAAAGCTTTTTTGGTAAACACGCGGGGGACAACACATGACATTAATGTAGCTTATTAGAGGATGAATATGTCTGCTTTGATTCCTGCTGTCGCATGACTGAAGACCCTAACATCTGACTTTTCTTTATATCAAACTTTAAAGCATTTTAAAAGGCGTTGGTTCCATCTCTGTCACAGGAGCCACACTTTGTTTTTGAGGACCTTAAAATGAAGTGTAAATGGAAGGATCAAGGCGGTAATTTGGACCAATAACAGTGCTTAAAGCAAACCGCTGTTAGGCTTTAATATCAGCCTAAATAAATATTTTCTTTGTGTATTTGTTTAAAAGACCTATATTAAACCAAACATCCTTAACCGTTTGACCAGGACGTTATGTGAGAAGTGAGTCTGTCAGTGCGGATATATCCACTTATAATGATAGAGAATTAGAGCCAATCACTGCAAACAACTTTCAACCCTGCAATTTGAGAATTTGCTAGGCCTACTTCTTAATATCAAATTAATTATAAACCATTAAGCCTATGATGGTCATTAAAATACTTGGCTTCGTTCGCTTTTTCAATTTTGTAAAACAACGCTGCGCCAACAATTCCTTGCCTTTCATTGGATAAAAAAAAAATCTGAATTAAAGCTTACTTTAAGGAGACAAGAGGCCTTTATGCGGGTCGGTAAATCAAATCACGTCCTTAATTTTTTTCTTTAAGCCAATATCGATATTTGTAAGTGTTAGGAAAGTAAATAAATTGGGAAAATATCCATCATATTAAATGTCACAATAGAAATGTTGTGCGCCCACACCGCAATATCAAGTAGCGTGTATAAGTCAATAATTAAGGAGCGAACATATTATTAGTAGCCTAGGCCTATGAAAATTGACATGCCTGAATTATATGGCAATATAGGCCTATTGAAATATTTCTTTTTTTGAACTGCGGCTGTCAGATTAATTTAGCTTGAACACTGAAATTTCTCTCTCTCTCTCTCTCTCTCTCTCTCTCTCTCTCTTTCTTTCTCTTATTTTCTGGCATAATTAACTCAATTATTATAACTCGAGATATAGCTAACTCGTGTCTTGTCGCTGTGATGTCGGCCACTCTTCACCCAAGAGGAGAATAATTCTTAAAAAAAAAAAATAAAAAGATGCAAATGAAACGATGAAAATCACAAGCTCTGTTTTTTCACTTTCCCTAAAGCAATAATCTTTTAGCATCCAATACATTTCTCCTCGCTGTCAGGAGTTCACGTTTTAAAATTGTTGTTAAAAACAAAAACAATTGACTGGTGTAGGCCCAGTGCACGTGCAGTCTCTTCCGTGTAGTCTCGTTCTCTCTTGCTGTGCAGGTATTCGTTAACGAGACTTTTGACTATATTCTTTATTGGTTTATTACTACATTTCTCCCATTAAAGCTATTTCCAATATAACGTAATGAGTTTAACTTTGGCTGCAACCCCAACTTCTGTTGCGTCTTTTTAATGTGAGAAGTTCGACCTATTTCCATTTTATCCTCGTGTTTTGTGCTGCAGTTTGTTTCAGTCGATTTCATTTTTAGATAGCTTTTGTCTGCGTTATTGATCTGCATATCAATGTCATTATAAATGCGTGATTGACACAAACCAGCAGAATCACCAAAGCTCCTTGTCAGTTGATCTTAATTTGTACATTTAACATTCTTAAAAAAAAACAAATTGTGAAACATTTCAATTTGTTCTCTAAATTAGCAAATTGATGTTTCTCTTGACTTATAAATAATAATATTGTTTAAGCTATTCCATTTTTTTGCACGGGGCATGTAAAAAAGAAAGTGGACACAAACATCTTTGCACATGCCTGAGTTTTGGAAGTACCAGTGAATTGGAAGTTGGTTGCATTTAATTGTCTTTCTGTCATTGTTTCCTCTTCACAGTTAACTATCTTGCAGAAAAAGCTGAGACAAACATTTTGTGTCACAGTAAAGAATCTAGAAATTACTAGTCGAAGGTTGTCACACAGGTAAACAATCAAGAATGACAGACTTCTAGTCTGAGTGCTGCGTATATGCAGGCCTCCCTTAATATAAACCATTCCACTGCTACAGGCTAAAGTCTCAGCTGTCACAGATATGCATCACTCATGCGTGGCATTCTCTCTAAAAGGTTTCCACTAAATGGCGACTTGTCTGTTTAACTTCCAGCAGGAACCATATCCAGGTATTCGGTGCTGAGGCGACAGGCTCTCCACTGATGTAGCAGCTCAGAGCCTCTGGGGTTTATGTTGGCACAGGTCTCCATGTGTATCAGCAGCAGGGTCCCTAAAACTCCTCTGGCGATCAGTTTCTTGTATGAGAGGCGTGGTTGTGCGGGTAGTGGGCTGGAGAAAGTGCTTTAGGTTAGACTTCATGCAGTTTGGCTGTGGGAAAGGCCTGGCATGGGAAACACATAGCCTATATGTTATTGTTATGGGAACATTTTCTAGTGTTGAGATATGTTGAATAAGTATTTTTGTAAAACAGCACATGTATGGAAACTTTTTTGACCAATGACAATCAAATCAAAGATTTACAGTAGCAGTCCTTCAGTCCTGGTTGATTTAGAATTTGTATTTGACTGAAAAAAATGTAAGTTTGAGTCAGGAGCATAGAATAAATCTTTTTTCTATTTCTATGGTCTAGAGTCTTGTTGTTGATACATGAGCTTCAACTTTTCATAATTGTGTGCATAGTTCCATTTTGTATGTGTATGGGAAAAAACTAATACAGCGTTTTTTTCCCGGGAGATACAGTATACAAATATTGCAATACTTTCATCAATGGGCCAATGGCTCAATCCCCAAATTCAAATTAGATGTTTATGTGTCATTAAGCAAGAGCACGTCACAGCAGTAAGAGCAGTTCATTGAAACTGCCGTTGGACTTAAACATGTTTCCTGTGTTGCAGTTTTGCTCATACTGTATATGGGGAATTTTAAGTAATTAGAAGAATGTTGGGAATTTATAAACCATGGTCACATAACGGCTGCAGATCAGATCTTACTCTGTCATATGTCCCAAAGTCTATTATGGAGTGATGTGTCTCTGTGTCCTCTATGCACGGCTGCAGCAATCCCTGCTGTGTCCTTCATTCTCGCCGTCTCCTATGACTGCAGTTTTGTTAAAGGATAGATTGACATTTTTTCAAGTCCACCCTAAAGCAACACTTGCATGCCCATATTGAAACAGTTTTTAATGTTGTAATTGTTTCTACTCTTTAAAGTGGTTGTGAAGAGATTGATAATGCTTTTTTAACTGGTCTTCAGACAGTAAACAGCATGTGATAAAACAGTGCTGCATTGGTGGGGGCGTGTTGTTTCAGGTAACAGTGAGACAAAGAAATATGATCCAGGAGGGCTGGGTTAAAACTGCACAGTGTTTTAAAATACTAAATGAGACAGGATTGTACAACTCTGGATAGTATCACAGTGACAATCCTTTTATCTTTTGTCAAAAGGTAATCAGCAAAAATACACTTTTCACGTCATAGAATAGCCCAATATACCAGTAATGTGCACTTGCAAGTATTTGATTGGCCAACGCAGCTTTGTGCCAGACGATGTTGAATTGCTTTGCAGCACAAGAAGGTTTTTTTGCCAAAAGACTGCATTGTTACCCCTTTTAATGTGAAATTCCGTGTTTTTGTGGACAGTGTTTTCTGACTGAGCCTAGTGGAGGGATATGAACACAAAGTGGCCTTCACAAGAATTCCTTCACAACAGAGACAAATCAAGAGATCAAAAACCGTTTCAATTTGGATATGGGAATGTGAGTGTTTTTAAGAAATGTGAATTTATCTTTTGACTCATAGCTGCAGTTGAAAATATATTGCACACCGGTGTGACAGCCATTACTGATTGTGTATGTGAAGCATCTGATTTGTTGTGCTTTTTATTTGTGTAATTTTACATGTAAACAGAGACAAAAGTTACATCTCTGGTCTTAGCATACGAACATAGCTTGTTCCATTCAAAAAACTGTTGATCTATTGTCATGGAAGCAAGACAATGAGCCTCTAGATTCTGCCACAATATTTATCTGCATGTGGTGAAAATACACAACCCTTCAAACCACATACATTTTTGTAAACATGGCTGTACTCACAATCATTGCCAAATTTTTCAGTTGAATTTAAGAATACTCTGTCTGTCTCACTTGTGGACATCACCTGACGAGATATATACAGACAGATTCATTCTAGAAGAAGGTCTTTACATCTCTGACAAATGGCACACACACCACACCCTCTGTCTGTCAGCGTGCGTGTGTATGTGTGTGTGTGTAAAAGAGACACCAGATTTGTATGTGTAGCTTTAAATTGGTTTCACATGAGCTGGGCACACACTGCATCAGCAGATTTTCTGATCAAATTAAGCAGAGATGAGGGGAGAGCAAAAAGAGGCAGCGGTTGTACTGATGTATAATTCAATAAACAGGACCAAGCGGGGACAGACTGAGTGGATGCTGTACTGCCCTTATCTCTCTGTTCTATATCTGGTCTAGCGACGGACCGTTAACCCATGAGCGGGAGACACAGCACAGTCCTACATCTCCATCCATCATCACTGCAACAACCGACACTCATCATCTCACATATAAAGTAGATGTAGATACATAGGACAAAGGATGTAGAGATAATGTACTTGAGCTTACTTTATTCAACCAAGCAAACAATTTTTACATCCTTTTTGTAATACATGTACATAATAGAGCTGAAACAATTAGTCAATTAATTGAGTAGTCGATCTACTGAAAGCTTTGAATAATTAATTGTTTTTCAACTTTTTTCAAGCAAAAAACATCACATTCTCTAGTTCCAACTTCTCAATTGTATGTCTGCTTATTTGTCTTGTGTGATAACAAACTGAATATGTTTTTAATGTTTTGGACAGTTGGTCAGTTAAAACAAGCCATTTGAAGGCGTTACCTTACTTTTTTGGACATTTTACTGGCCATTTTTACCTATTTTCTGACACTTTACTGGCTAAATTCAATATTTTTACCAAATTTAAATGAATTAAATGATTAAATAATTAATTGAGGAAATATTCTGCAGATATAGGATTGTTGATCATCTTAAAGCTTTACTCTGTAATTTATTAACTAGAGCTTTGCATTGCTAGGGAATTTAGGGTTAAGTTTAGGATTATTCAGATTTAAAGCACTCAATTATTTGATTAGTAAACTAAAAGAAATTAATCTGCATCTGTTTTGACGATTGATTACCGTTTCAGTAATTTTTCAAGCAAAAATGCTAAACATTCACCAGTTTCAGCGGCTCCAACTGGAGGTTTTTATCATCTATGACAATGTTTTGTTTTTTAGACTGTTAGATTGAAAATTTCACCTTGGAATATTTTCACTGGACTATTTTCTGATATTTTACATCATTAAACAGTTTGTTAAAAAATAAAAAAGTCAGATTTTTTGATAATAAAAATTATCATTATTTGCAGCCCTACATCATACTAGTATCAAGTGGCAACTATGGATTTTATAAAAGAAAGAATTTGCTGCATTTTTAAAATACTGAGTTACTTTTTGTGCTGGTGATTTATTCTTGTGTGGTGTTCACTTTTATTTATTAATCAATTTATAGCTCTTTTAGCTCTGCATTGCTGGAAGCTGTAGTATTAAGGTTAGGATTAATCATTATTGCTAATGTTCTTTATAAATTATTTGGAACTGAAACAGATAGTTGACTGAATTAATTCACAAATGTTAAGGCAAGTGATTGTTTTTGGTGTTTTTCAAGTAAAGTCTGGGAATTAAAAAATTAATTATTAAATAAAAAGCACATTCATTGCCATTTTATAGACCAAACAATTCATTAGTTAGTCCAGAATCAAAATACGTTTTTTTCAAATTCTGATTTTAAAAGAAAATAATAATGTGTAAAAAATATTTGATAATGAAAATAATTCTTACTTGAAGTTCGATTGTTATTACTATTACCATAAATTCATCAATTATGATCAAGCCAGATTTACGGTCCTCCTTACTGAACTGTAATATTGAGCTACATAAAATCTATAATCTAAAAAAATTCCATTAAGTCAATGCTTATATCACCTCAGAGGAACACAAATTAATTAATGCACAAAGGAGTTTTGCTAAAAATAGATCAAATCTTTTGCATGTGGAAGTTTGAATGTGGAATATATTTATCGCTCCACTGTGTTAACACATTTATGGATGTGCCTCACTCTAATAACGAAAAGAATTGAAGCAGCACTCCATGGTTGTTCAAACATGCAGCGTATGGAAAACTTCAGAAGACGAGGCTTAACAGTTGTGGCCACATGTTGCAAATATCACAACAGATCACACACACACACACACACACACACACACACACACATACACAATAGTAATGTATTTGAAAGAAGAAACATCTTTGCGCTGGTGTAAAATGTTTTTATAGATCACTAGTTGATGACAGCCAGAGGGCATCTTCGCCATAAGCTTGCAGAAGATCAGTCGCTGCAAACAAACAGAAGATAATGAAGATAATGAGTGTCATTTTTAATGCTGTGCAAATTGATCGCAGACAGAGAATGTGCCACGTGCGAGTCATTCTGAAAAGATTACACTAAGATCCTATAATTTTGACGTTAGCTTTAATATTGTTGGAAAAAGCCAAATGTGCTTTGTTCACAAATCATCACGAAAAGCAACGATGAAGGCATCATACGCAACGATTTCATAAATCTACCACTGAGATTATTGTATTCTACAGTGTTCCTCATCTTGCTAATATAGTCAAATGTGATTGTAAACTATTTGTAGACACAAATGACAATGGTTTCTAACTGCTGCAGTGCACCTTCTGAGACTTCAAGTCAGCCTAATGCGAGTCAAATGCTTTCACTCTGAAAATAGCACTTGTTGCATTTCCATCTACTAATGTTTATTGTTTACTCAAGCTCTAATTTACAATAAGTACTTAAGGCCAAATTACCTGGAGGACTGATTACACTTCAAACACACATCCTTTCAGATCATTATGGAATAAGCTGCTGACGATGGCAGACCTCTCCGTGGATATCTGTGTACTTAAGTCTAAATTATTATGATTAAGCCTAACAAGAGAATCTAGTTGGTGTACATGTCGGTACAGTATTCCTGCATGGAAAGTGACTGTGTTTATTTAATTTAAACGCAACACGGCTTGCATTGTATCTAAACAGTGTAATTGCCCAATTACTTTTGACTTTGGTTTGTTTGTCTCGGAACTAAATAAATACACAGGGAATTACACTAGCCATGTTTTAAGTGTTTTAAAGTCTGTAATAAATGACATTTTATTCATTAAATCTCTGAAATCAGCCACTTCGGTTATCTCACAACCATGCAAGGTAATAGCCAAAAATACTGCAGTGTTATTTGTCTTCCCAGGTCTCTTCTATCTGCCCGTTTGATACAGTGTTAGTGTTTGGATTGTAACAGAACACCATGTATGTACTGACCCAGCCTGATCTTCCCACAGCAGTGTCTGGTCCAGGCGAGGCGATGTGTGTAGAGACCCAGCACCAAAACAGAACAAACGGGTCTGAGGCAACATGTCTGTCAATCCAGGGTTCAGCGCAGCCACACAGGGCTCAAGGAAGACTCCTATCTAGATGGGGAAAGAGCCACATTCCCCTGAAATGAGCTTCTCTGGGATGAAAGCCTTGGGTGAGCTCCCCAGATGACCCACGACCCCGTCTGTATTTATACAGGGGGGAGCCCTGATCCTGGGCTCCATGCCTCCCTGCCAGGATCCTGGGGAGTCGGGTTGGGGTGGCCTGACAAGCCCACCATTCTGCCCTTTGGGTGTTTTGCTTTTGGGGTAAAGAGAGACTCTTAGATGAGCCGGCACTGTCACAGCAGTAACCTTTCACCCCAGGAGATTCAGAGGTGGGCCATAGACGGCTGTTCCTGGAGCGCCATGCTATCCCGTGTCAAGAGTTGGCAACATACTAATATTTCAACAAATCTTGAATCTGAAAATCGGTTGTCAATGTTTTGCTTCAAGACACAGTTTGATATTTTAATATTGGCTGAAAATCATATGTATGTGAGTTCAAATTGCTGTCATGTGATTTAAGCATATTGCACAAGCAGCATGATGTCCACAATTGGCTTGCCAGTTGCTGTGAGGAGCCTGGCATGTCTCAGCAAACTGGAGGACAGTTCTAGAAAATCAAATCAGTGAATGGAGGCGAGGAGAGAAACTGTCATCACAAACCTGTGTGCTCCTTTAATGTCTGCCAGCAACGATGTGCTGACATCACCACACCCAGCAGCCTCTGATAACTCGCTCGAGGGATAAGAGGAGCAGAGATGCAACTTCACAAAAAATTGCTTTTATACCCAAACCTGATACGCAAAGGCCTGAATGTGAAATGTACGGATGCTCAAAGTTCAATAGCAGGGGTCAATGTGCAGTTTCAAGCATGAGCACCGTGTATACCAGGACTACAATGGCTAACCTCTGCCCTAGCCCTTAGGCTTTTCAGGATGTCAGAGTCAGCCCCAAACACACCCAATTACAAACAAACACAGATGCCCCAAATTCCACTTTCACTTGAAACAGTTGGCTGACCCCCCTGTCCCCTCTGTTCAGGTTACCTCTACCCACCCTCACCCTTAGGCCAACGTTAATCCAATAGAGAGCTCACTTTAAAGGAGGTTGAACAGGAGGACACTGTGGGTGACCGTCTGACTAACCCAGCCTCCCCCTTCTCCCCCACCAACGTACATATGTTCCATGAGGGACACAAGGATAGAGTGCATCTTGACCCAGTCGTTAACGTCACCGTCACCAACCCCAGGTTACGTACACTTACTTCCAGCTCTGCAACAAGACCATTTTCATCTCATAATCAGTTCCATATTTTTTCCTGTAACCTTTTTTTTTTTTTTACAGAGGTGTTTTCTAAAGTGGCAGAGTATGTTAAATTACGTTAAAATTAAGATTTTAATTTCCATCTTTAAACAAAACACCTAATATTATACATATTTTTCTATTATCAATAGTGCAGAATGTTATTGATTAAGACAATAGAGCAAGAGTCTACAGCACTTCTAGCAGCTCTTTGAGGCTGCACACCTCACAATGTCAACTTGCTGATGTTTATGATACATTAGCTTAATGTGTGCATGCTAACTTTTACTAAATAGCACTAACACAAAGTACAGCTGAGACTGATGGGATTGCCATTTAGTTTGCAGGAATTTGCTGGATGAAATGAAAATGCTATCTGATGTTGGCATCATCCTCCGGGGATTAGGCCTAGTTGCAATAGTTGTTAATGTATTTTAGTGTGGACCATGCCGCTAGCCCGGCTAAACAGGACCCTCACCCAGAGAGACTTTTTTTGGTTAAAAGAAAGTTGGATGACTTGGTGTGCTTCTGCTTGGTCTGTCCTTATGTAGGCTTTTATAGTGAAGTGTCAGACAACAAAATGTCACTCAGTCACTCAGTTTTCTCCTTCCTTGCCCCAACTTTGTCTCTTTTCCTTTTTCATCTCTGACCAACCCCACACACACACTTTGATTTTCTTTCCTTTTATCCTCTAACACTTTGTCGCTCACATTATTTCTCTTGCTACTAGTGCCAGAGTTTGGCACCAAGTGTCCCAGTAGACAATATGCAGATTCTGTTTAGTAGTGAAGGCACCATAAGATATCCTGACCATGTGACATTCCTGTCTATGCTCTTTGGATGGCTCTACAGCTAAGCATTAAGCCAACCAACTCCAGTCATATTAGAGGCTACATTAAATTAAATGAAGGTTTCTCTTTGTAAACCAGGCATATCTGTTTAATGTCTTTGCTGCTCATCATGATCAATAATAATAGCATTTCCTGTAATAGCTGTAATTTTGAATTTGGGGGAACAGTTCTTAACAGATTGTGGCTCTTCACCTGCCATTTGTTAAGATTGACAGTGTAGAGCTTCAAACAGATACATCAAATTGTTCCTGTGCATCTTCAACACCTAGGTGGTCACTGACCCAACAGACAAGGTTGCCTCCGAGAGACAAACAAAGCTGTACTCATCCTTCTAATTGTCAGGAATGTCCTCATTGAGACAAGAAAGAAACTCATTCACATGGCTTTATAATCAGAGTCATGCTCCCTGCACTGAATTTTGGAGAACACTTGTTGAACAACTGCCTTGTCCTCTTTCAAATGACTCTGTGTAACCCCTACTCACCCCTGTAGAACCACCACAGGACAGTGTTTGTTCACAGCCTCTTTGCCCATATCTCAATCTCTGTAATGTCACATCCGTTCACTGCCACAACCATGTCACCTTTTACTCTTGTTGATTATTCTATTTGTTCATGGTTTGAAAAAAAAACACTCAAAGAGAATTTACAGATCTCCCATAATAATTTAATAAGGTTGTGTTGGTGTTGAACCCAAGGTCAGTGTAGTATGTAATCAGCTCTTTAGCTGCTAAATGCTTATGTTCACCGGCTAGTTGATTACTTTCTCTGTTTGATGTTTGGTGCTGAGCAAGTAAATTACAGTGGATTTATCAGAGCCTTTGAATGAATATATTAGATATTACAATTTGAGAATGTTAGTCATAAATATGATGTCAGTGTCTGAGTGTTGATTACAGCCCCACTTTGCTATGCTGATACAAATGCACACTTTGCTGACTTAACTGTGATTTGTAGGTTCACATGGGATCTGAGTCAGCTGCAGTAGTCATCATTGTATCCAGGAGTCTGAAACAATTATAGTAACAAAGCTTTACAACATATAACTTGAGAATAGGGCCTCTGGCTGCCCCGTAGGCCTCTGCTTTCACTATGGTGCTGCAGGGTATTACTGTAAATCTATGGGCCTTCTTGGCACAATCCAACGAGGGTTTAGTCTATCTTCAACAATATGACAGTTGGCAAGTAGAGTTGACCAAGCATTAAAGACACATGTTGGATAATACAGTTGTCTACACATACATTTGCCAAGATTGCTTCCACAAGTCAGCTTGTCAAATGGTGGTGAGAATTTTCTGACATTACAATCCTGGATTTAGGATTAACATTTTCTTTTATAGTTTATTTTCAAGCTTTGACTTTCTAATTCCAATGAGGGCTTGTGTCCTTTTGGTTCAGTAATGAGCCATATTTTACAAACTTCGGCTCCTCTAGGGACTTTGATTTACTCTGAGAATTAGCAGACTTTAAGTAATTTATGGAATTATTTCACTGCATCATAGTAAAGCTATGGAGCGGGCCATTTTAATTTTCTTTATTATAATGCCAGCCATTTCCTGCCAAATTTGCATGAACTGGGGCAGATTGACAGTAAACAGCTGTGTGAATGCGGGGCTAATGGGTCCACAGGGGTAACATTTCCAACTGGGATAAGTGTGACACAATTCGGAGTAATTTCACAATCCTGCATCAATGATGTTTTTAAATTTGGAGCTTTCTTCTTTCAGTTGTTGAAAGCAGTCAAGTTAATGTGCTTATGGCTTTAGACTGAATGTACTGTATGCCTATCGGAGTTAGCTGATGGCAAACATTCTCATAAACTTGATGTCTCTCAGTAAGAGGATTTGTCAAAATTCTGCTCACAGAAAATAACAATCGGGATGTTTCTGTGTGGTTGATCCCAGTCTAAAGATAGTGACTCACATGGCAAACACAAGACATGGCTGGTCAGAGCACTAAACCTGCGTGGTTCCTGAAATTGGTGGCCTAGACAATTAAAGTGGAGGGGTCCACACAGGGGTGCTGGCCAAGGCCAATCAGGCCTCGTGATTTAGCCTGAAAGGTAGCAGCGATGATGGAGGGTCATAGACAAAGGCTCCACTCACCAGTGCTCTTTTGCTTTACGCCTCAAACTCACGCGCATTGCCCTTCGATTGCTTATTGAATTACATCTAATTACTCAATTAAAGTCACATGGAGGAGCAGCATACGTTGTCTCAACTGAGCCTCTGGACTCTGGATAACGGGTGGTGTGTTGTTATTCGTGGGAAGTTTCCAAACAAGATGTCTGAAATGTTAGCACTGTGACAAGCGTCTCAATCTCCGGCTGCAATCGGTTTTGATTGACGACATCTTGGAAAAGCACCATGTACCTAAATCAAACAGGGGCATTTTCCTAAAAACTACATCCAATTCATACAAACAGTTCACATAGTAGGAATTCACATAGTTAAATGGTACAGATTAGATGACACAGATTTATTTAAAAAATACAATAATTATATAACGTTTGCCAAACTGTCTTTCATATAGTTAGACAACATAGTTATTCAAATGTATATATTTCTAATTAAATATAATTTGTGTCCAGACTTTAGAAAGAATGATGTGAACAGCAAAAATTATCTTGGTTGAGAAAAGAGTTAGGAAGAGAATCGTGAGACTCAAGCTTGTCGGGTTGTCAACCAACATCTCAGTACAGTGCTTTGCCGAATAATTGTTTTAATTTTAATGTGTCTGGGCTGAGGCAGCAGAAGACCCTGTCTCTCGTCAAATAACAACAAGACGATCAGTCGGCCCTGGGCAAGTGCATAATTGAGGGTTCTGAAAATAGAATATGTTGCTAATGAATAATGTTGATATGCTCATGCTTGCATAAACAGCATGTGTATATGCATCCATCCTACGTAGTGTCAGCTGTACAGGCTGCTGTAATATCAACATGAACAAATATTTTTGCAAAACATTTTAACACTTTTTTTAAATCCATTTTTTTTTTAAATGCTATGTGGATGCCTGTGTCCTATCCTATCCATAGAGGTACATGTATGGTGAGTGCTTATCTGTAAGGGTTTCAG
Organism: Percina caprodes; assembly: GCA_013375575.1. NCBI lineage: Eukaryota > Metazoa > Chordata > Actinopteri > Perciformes > Percidae > Percina > Percina caprodes. The sequence continues at coordinate 12,875,775 of JABXJD010000001.1, read as the reverse complement.
TAAACAATTATTGTCATTATCAGTTAATCTGCTGGTTATCTTCTTGATAAATCATTTGGTCTGTAACATATAAGGACATAAGATGATTCATTTTTTTTTTCATGATTTCAAATTGTTTTGCATCACACCATTAAAATGGTCCATCCTACATGGGATTGCATGACACACAGCAATGTGACATAAATAACAGCTTTGACAATCATGTTCCAATGAAAAGCAACACTGCATGTAGTTCTTGAATCAAAGGGAAAAAATAAAACAAATGTTTTTCAGAGACAAATAATGTAAAGTTACTTATACTAGTACTTAACACCAGTACTTAATAGTTACTTAACACATTTGTTCCTAATGACCAGGCAATTTCAAAATACGTACACAGAGCAAAAGGGTCACAAAGTGATTTCATAATTTCAAAATCATCCAAAATAATGTATTTTGTTTTGTTTTTACTGTTTAACCTCTGTCTAAAGTTATGATACAGAAATAGTAAAAATGGTCATTACAGTTTTTAATGTTCAGTTGACATTTTCATGTTGCTTGTTTTGTCTAATCAGCAATCCCAAACCCAACCATATTCTATTACCAAACCAAGAAAATGCAGCAAATCTTCATCTTCATATTTTTAGAAGTTGGAACCATGAATCTTGGTTCACTTTTGCTTGAAAAATGACTTAAACAACACATTGATTGTCAAAATAGTTTTTGGTGACTGGCCAATTTATTAACTAATTATTTTAACTGTAGTTTAAGTTATTAAATGCAATTCGGTGAAATCTTTGTGCATATATTCAAACAATATAAAACATAAAGTATGTGAAATCACTCTGGTAGAACGCTGTATCTGTATTTATCATGATAATCAGACAGAAACGTCTTAATCATATGTTGATATTGCAGCAAAGTAAATTACATAATATTTGGGAGGAATGGGTAATTTATTGGCATAGTTCCTTGTGTATGTCTAAGGCCGTATGCAGGGTCACTTCCAAGGTTTTCTTAATCTATACAAGTTCCATGTGGAGATCTACTGTGGCTGCAGCCGATTGGGTGTTGAGAGGCAGCAGTGAGTGAGGAGGAAATGGGGTCTGGCATGTTGACTCAGGAGTAAATCCCCCAGGACTTCTCAAAAGGTTGCTATTAGTGTTTAATCATCCTGCGATGCATGGACACATTAAAGCTAAGAGGGATGACTGATGAGCATGCAGCATACAAACTGTAGGCATCAACTCATCCAGAAGCTGCAATCAACGCTTTGGATGGAAGAGTGCAATCCAATGATGAGGAAACAAAATAGGCCTTGAAAAAAAGAAAAGTTACACTCTTCTTTCCACATTTCGCACTTCTTATTTATAAAAAATGTGCCTGCTTCTGAACAATTGGTGTGTGAAGCCATTATATTATACTAAATGATACTTAAATGGCCAGGGCAAGTTGTTCTTCCTCAGTTATATTTTATTATACCTCAAATTTTCAAGGCCTTTGCAACAATGTTTTCAATCTTTCAACAAGCCAGACTCTTAGTCTTCTTTACGCACAGCTTATTTTCAAGACAAAGGGCCCATTCTATTGTCTGCAAAAGCAAAAAGCAGAGCACCAGTGAATTGTTTCAAGGACATTTGCATAATGCTTAGTGACTATGACTGTATTTTAAGATGAATCTTTTCCAGGCATGGCGGCTTGAGCTACCAGGGAAAAGTGTGGAGAGAAATGGACTATCAAAGGAAGGAACTGAGCTTTCATGTTAGGACACTTTGATTGTGTTACAGATTGGTTCCAGGTGAGGCAACTCTGAAAGAGAGGAAATCCAAGGGAAGAGAGAAATGCTTAACTAAGGATGGCATTGCCGGGATTTAAGCATTAAGGGAAGATTTAGAACAGCAGGTGTAGAGAAACGATGAGGCTTAAATATTTTATATTGTGGTGGGTGGCAAATCTCTGCGGTGCTCAACAGTTTTTTTTAATCATAGACAAGATTTTTACAGACGAAAACCAGTGGTGGCAAGTTTTTACTAAAGTAATGTACATAAGTACAGTTTTGAGGTATTTGTTGGTATAATCGTATTTGTTTCCTTTGTATGTTACTTTATGCTTACTACTCCACTACATTTCAGAGTTGAATATTGTATATTGTATTGTACTACTTTTATTTGGCATCTGTAGTTACTACTTATTGTGCAGATTAGTATTTTGCACATAAGACATGTAATCAGCTTCATTAGTTCCACAACTAAAGATTATTTTCATTATCGAGTAATCTGTCCTTGATTTTCTGATTACAACTAATCGTTCCAACTCATGGAATCGCTTATTAAATATTATACATTCAGATGAAACTACCCAGGATCGAAAGCAGTTTAAATTGGCCACATCTTAACCAGCTATAACATAAAAGGGATGCTTACACAAACACACACACAGACACGCAGGCTTTTACTTGGAGTTGAGTATTTTTGCTTCTTCCATCACTGAAACAATCCATATGAAGCTTGCAAATGTGTAATTTAAAATCCCTGCCCAGTTGGTCCTGATCTGTCCAAACGTCCTGCCAGCGTTCCTGCCTGCATTGGCTCTCTGCAGTGATTGGAAGCAGGCATTGCATGGGAAGTCCAATTAGAGACGGAAATTGCACTGCGTCCAACGCTGCGTAGCCACAAGTTTGCCGCATGGTCACTTACCTGCACATCTGCACTGATTTTTTAAAAAGAAGTAGCCACCTTTTTCCACCACCTTAATTGGAGTTTCCATCGCTGATTGTTTGAAGGAGAAACACACTGTTACGGTCTGCTTCCTGGTAACGGTCTGGCTTTTCACTAATGTCTGATGAGAAGGAGGTGGGAGTCAAGTTTAGATTTATACCAGGAGGTCTGTTTTATGCTCATCTAAATAAAGCAGTTCCAAACGTATGAGGTCCCCACAGTGTGTGGTGCAAGAGGTCACCTACTGTCACTGAAATAATGTGTAGATAAAATATGATATACATGATAGTGTTGGGTTTTAATGAGAACATGGGGGATTGTTGGCCGAATGAAAAGAAACCACGGGAATCAATCACTAAATTGTTAATAACTGAAATAGCTTACGTATTCACATGTAAAAGAGAATAAATCACAAACATTATGTAAGATTCTCACTTGTGAAAATCATTTTTCTACTTTATTAGACAGGTTTACTCTTTATAACGAGCCACTCTCTCTGCTTGCATCACAGACAAACTTCAGCTTTGACCCGTAACACCGTTTCCACTCACTCATGGTCATACTGAACTCCAAAGAATGTTTTCATGTGTCATGTTGGTTCATTTTCTTGGCAATTCATCCAAGAAAGTACAACAAGTCAGTGGTTTTGGAGTTGTAAAACACATAACATCCATGATTGCAGTTTCTAATCTATACTATGTGGTCTTTTCATGCAGCTACATTTATTATTCTGCAATATTGCTGCTTGCCTGTGTCAGTCAGTGAAAGAGAAAAAAAATGGATTCTCCTATCACCCCACCCATTCAATTTTCTTTTCCATCCTATAAGGGCAGCATGTTTGACGCAGGTCTTGGGACAGAGCCTCATGTGCTATGTGTAGTTGGTTCATCAGAAGCCAGGAACACTGCACAACATATGGGGATCATTTTAGGGAGGAAAAATGACTTATGGCCAAAGAAACGTGTGTAAAAAAACATTTACTACACTTGCATCACATATTTTTGCAGAATTTCAGCTATGATAAACTCAATAGTATTTCAGTGTATGCATCAGACAAACTGCTTTAACAGTGGTAACTAAAATAAAGTGCTATGGGACATCTTGGGAAATTTGCTTATTTGTTTTTTTACCGAGTTAGATGAAAAGATAGATAACAATCTTACGTTTAAGATTGCTTACGTTTACACAGTGAATATGAAGCTACAGCAAACAGCCTGTTAGCTTTGCTTAGCACAAAGGCTGGAAACAAAGAGAAGCCGCTGGCCTGGTTCTGTCCAATGGTAAAAAACTCTGTCCACAAGCACCTACGGACAATTTTGGCACCAGGCAACCAGGAACAGCGTCCAGGAAGTTACAGGCCCCCCTGTAAAATGGCAAATTATTATTTTTACTCTTTTGTACAGCTGAAATGAGTTATATTTTATATAGGGTATACATATATGCACAGTACATTTATATGAATAGATTTTTTTATACCTTTGGACAGAACCATGCTAGCTGTTTCACCCTGTTTTCAGACTTTGTGCTAAGCTAAGCTAAGCTAACCAGGTGCTTATGGTAGGCTCATATTTACTAGTGCTATTGATCTTCTCATTTATCTCTCAGAAAGCGTGCAAACAACAAGGATCCTTCCCAAAATGTAGAACTATTTCTTTATGAACAAATTCGCAGTTATTTTATGTGGTAGACCCACTTTATGCTACTTTACACTTCCACTCCACTACAGGTCAGAAAGAAATAGTATACTTTTCACTACGCCACATTTGTTTGATAAATAAAGTTACTACCCATTAAGATTTTACATACAAACCATATGCTCATCTTGTAAATATGGTGTATTTACATTGATTTAACTACAGTATGGATCATTAGCTCCAACTTGACCAACTACAAAGTAAAATGATTATACATTAATGCATCATTATTACCCATTCAGTAACAAAATATATTATGGATAACACCCACAGGGATAGTTATTTTCTGCATTGATACTTTTATTTTTGATACTTTAAGTACATTTGTCTGATTATGCTCTGTGCTCTAGTCACCAGGCTCTCTACTTGACAAAAAAAAACTTGCCGGCTTTGGCATGAAGGCTGAAGCAGTAAACATTATAATAATCACAGAATCCATCACATCACACATATATACACAAGGCTGATGGGAAGGTAAATGAAAATGGTTGGGAGAGATTGTGTGAGGTAGGAAGAGAGAAAATATAAGGTGGCAGAAAAGTTGAGGTGGAGGCAGCTCAGTTTTGGCATTTCTCTGGGCCCCAGAGGTCTCCTACATAATAAATCCTCAGCACATATTTAATCGTGTCAGAGGACAAGCCCGGCGAGAGCTAAAGGATGCACGCTTATTACTCACCTATCCACCTCTAAATGTCCTGCCGTTACCCCATAACCCCCACCCCCCAAAACTCTAATCCCAGAGACTGTCCTCCATCCAGACTGCAGGCGCTATGGGCTATCAGAGAATCGGAGCAGGAATGTGACTCCTGACAGACACATCTCTCTGGACCACAGACTGAATATGTTCCCAATTAGCTCCATCTGATAAAGTGTGAGTGCAAGTGAAACCCAAGGCAGGCATGATCAATAGCACTTGACTCATTTTGTCAGATGGGTTGACATTGACAGGCCGCACTGTGATTAATCACCACGGTACTGCAGATAATTGTCCAACCACATCTTCCTTTGTAGGTGTTGTTGAACTCTCACTGTCACGTCTGTAGTGCTTTGAAAATGGCTCGTCACTTTCAGTTCCGTTCTAATTATTCTTTTGTTGAACTGGCATCCATACGAAAACCAGCTTTCCCTTAATCTGCCTGTCAGTTATTTTTTCTCTCTCTCTCTCTCTCTCTCTCTCTCTCTCTCTCTCTCTCTCTCTCTCGTGCATTTTCCTCAAGAACATCTACCTGGACCAGAACCGCCATCTGGTGTTCACACTGCACACTGCAGCAGAGTGAGGTCGATGTGTGCTGGTTGTTTCAGTGGGGTGAGTTATTTGATAAAAACAAGCTGCGAGCCTTGCGGTTTTATCCTCAGAAGGTCTTCTTGGTTTTCATGCCCACAGCTGGATGTTTTTAGGTTTACACGTACAGGACTGCTGTGACATGGGCACTGGAGATGAAACAGGCCTCCCTTAGCACACAAACACGGCACTACACTCCCGGCCTTGTGTACAGCTGGTAGGGATGACATAAGAGGCGCAGGGCTTTATTGAGTCCTGCTGAGGCTGCTGTGCAAGTCAGGGCAGTGCTCTGGTAAAGCTCAGCCTGCAGGGCAACAGAGGAGAGCTGGCCGATGGAACGCAGGCCGCTTGGCTGATGCTGTGGGTCTCTGTAGGCCGGTGTGTTGTGTGTGTGAATGTCGTGAGATGAGCCCTGGCTTCCCCTGAGCTCCAGTCTCATTAAACTCAGTGAACTCTTTGTAGAAAGGGTGCCACAGAAAAGATTACAAAACCCTCCTTTAACACTCGCTAGTCCAAGTTTTCCTTAGCAGCTCAAAAACGTACTTAATGTTGATTATCACTTTAACTTTTCTTGAGTATATGAGAATTATTTATAAATATGTTTTTTGTACTGATGCCATGCCTGAGAAAAAGGTGCTTTACTTCTGTTTGAGGTCCAGCTGTCTACAGTCATGCTAGTGGCTGTTTGAGGCTGTGAGTCAGCGCTTGAACTAAATGCTCACACATCTTAGTTTACAATGTTATCATGCTAACATTTGCTATTTTGATTGAGAGTAAGTAGCAGAAATCACTAACTATAGATGAGGAAAATCACCGTTAGGCTTCATCCTCCAGGCACCATGGGTATCTGGAGCACATTTTGTGACAATGCATCCAACAGTTTTCAAGATATGTCACTAAAAGCCCCAAATGTCAACCTTTTGATGGCGCTAGAGGAAAATCAGGGAATTACCAAAGTCAGTTGGATGTGTCCTCTGAGGACCTTGTCCATATAAATAATTAATCCATTCAATCACTGTTGAGATTTTTCAGTCTGGACAGATTGACCAAAAGATCAACATCCCCATCCTAAGAGCCATGCTGCTAGCATGGTTGAATGGGGTTATCTATCTGTCTATTGGGCTGTTTGTTATTGACATTATATAGTATAATAGTTTGTTCATAAGAGATCAAACAGGGAGCAAGAGTTAATTGACCTCAAACAACCACACTGTGTAGGATAACACATTTCTTTGTCTGTAAATGACAAGTAAAAGGAATAGTTGTTCATGCTTTGCCTAAATGACAAATGAAGAAACAAAAACAATATATGGGTTTTATATTATTTTTTACACCCAGCATTGAGGTTTATGCAAATTCAAACAATGAGGAAGTAAGGTCAACAAAGCACAGGGGTTAACAGTCATCAGTGTTGTAGATGTTTTAGACTGCTGAGCTGCTTCCAATACTATTGTTTATGTAGTTAATATGTTATTTATTCACCACACATATCTTAAGCCTGGTGTTCAATATGGAGCTGATTTGTTGTTGAGACCACCGTGTAGTAGATGCAGCCATTCCTCAAGCATTGCTTAATGCCACACTGACAATTCTTGATTCTGCAGACCTCCAAATGAGCAAAGGCCCAGTATCCCTATGTGTGCCTATACAGTATATTCCCATCTCTATTGTGGGAAAACTTGTTAGTTTCACCATAAGCATCTCTTTTAGCTAAAGCGTCATCTCAGTCTGGGTGGGTTTAACTCTATATGTTCCTTCGCTCCTCCCTCGTCTATGAATAACCTACTGTCAAACCACGCTAGAGACACCATCCTGGAGTGTTGTTGCTCTGCCTTACTACCCTCCTTTTTTTTCTCTCTCCTTTGTCTATGTTGCAAATCACATTTTTCACCCACTTTTTAAAGTCACTTAACGCTGCTTCTCTCACCCACTAATACAGTGTGGTCAGGCGCCTTGTTTCCCAACCTCATACGCAAGAGCAATTTAAGGATTCAATTATTGATGTTATGCCTGTAAATATAACTGGGGATGGCGGGAGGTTGTGGGATGGCACTAGAGGAGCCCACCTTGTAGCTGTCAGAATAAGTTGACAGCTGGCAGACATAAAGAAGAGAGCAGAGACTCTGTCAGGGCACCAGCCACCAGACAGCAAGGAGGGGGAAGCCAAAGACAGAGAACGTTACAGGCCAAAAGATCATGACGTCTTTATCATTATTTCTTTTGTTTCTCTCTCAATAAGTCATTCTCTTTTTTCCATGCCATGAGAGTTTATTATGAGGAAAGGCTGCACCCCACAATGGTTTTGCAATAATTAATAGTATAACATCCAGCAGCTCTCCTTGACCTGGCCAAAACCACTCTGATAACTTAACTGTTATTCATGGTTAGAATTTATGAATAAATAAATGTTTTAGTGACCTCTTGTGGCTAAGACTGGCATAACTACTACTTCACCATACAAATCTGCTGTTATTGTTTTGAACACAGCAACAGTCATAGCTGTGTCCCTATTCATATATACTAATTTTGTGGGGTATTTATTATGTGCTAATCTTTATATGATGTTGTTGGCTTGCAGTTAGTATACAAGAAATCAACATAGTTTCAATGACAGGAAATTACACATGTGGACAGTGCAAAAGCAGTTAACTGCAACTTTTCAATGCAACCTCCAATTTAACATTCAAATTTAGATAAATTTTTTTCGAGTTGTAAGAAGCTCCTTAGTTTCTTTTTGGCACTGCATTGTGGGAGATTACTGTCTCTCAACAGTTTACTTTAAGTATAGTATACTTAAAACCTGCTTAGAATTAGTGGTCTGGATTGTTGTCGGTGTGTTGGTGGCTGTCTTAATTGTTCCTTGGAATGATTTTTAAGTTTCTCTGTAACTCACAGGAAGCCACGCCAAAGATTAACAATGTTTCTCTAATTGAAATGTATTTAATAGTAAATATTCAAAACGCTACAGGTGTATATCTAGAGAGGTGTAACAATTACAAAAGACAAAAAGCCAGTAAAATCAGTATTGCATTGTATACCTCGATCACTGAAGGGCACCACCAGTTGAACCTGGCAATACAGTGCAATCATTCTGATCAGGACTTTTCAATGTGGACTTTGTATTCCATTTGTAACGTGAAAATCTGGTAATGCTTAATTTTACAGGTCGGTAATTTACTAATCAATTATCACTACTTTCTTAGGGAAGTTTCATACAAAACTATTCATATGAAAAGCAGAGAGTCAGTGCAGCTGGTTGAACATGCAAGTATAATTCAACATATATGGAATATTAAACTTCCAACAATGAATGAATAATGAATCAATATTTACTTGGATTTAAAATAGAGCAGTTCCTTTGAGGAAGTTTCTATTTTCCTTTATAATTAGTACCAGTGGTGGAATGTAAGTACATTTACTCAAGTATGTACTTAAGTACAATTTTGAGGTACTTGTACTCATCTCTTTTAGCTAAAGCGTCATCTCAGCCTGGGTGGGTATTTCCATTTTCTGCTACTATATCTTTCTACTCCAATAGCCTATTTTTCAGAAGGAAATATAAAAGACTTTTTACTGGTCAAATTTTTTTTGATAACTTAATTTACTTTGCAGATTCAGATTAACAATACAAATATAGTAATAATTCTCAGGAAATTACCTATCCATAAAATAAAACTACTGACAGTCTCATTGAACACGTCAGACTGCGGTGATCAAACAGTGTTTGACTACAAGAAACTTGACAAAGATTTAGTTTTTGTTCATTGCCAAAGTTCTAAAATTCCAATGTTTATAACAAATGATTATTATTGGATGATTATGTATTTCCAGTATTTAAGCATTTTGGTATTTAAGGATGAAGCCTTAGATGAAAAGCTTTGTTATTGCTGGTGCAGTCTTCATTAGTCTCCAACAGTGAGCCATGCAGAGATATAGCCTCTCTTTTATTGTTAAAATGATTCCATGTAAATGTCAGATGCATGACAAAGCCTACACAGGCTGCAAAAAGTCAGTTTACCAATGGTTTGTTCCCTTCAAAGCCAGCATGGGAAAAAGACAGGGTGACGCTCCTTCATGTTGAGCAAGAGATTCTGCTAAACCATGTTATTGTTGAGTTTGGTCCATTCAAAGATGTCCTGCTCGCACACAATGTCTGAGTTGATGAGCAGGTAGCGGTCACCCACGCAGAAGTGCTTCTGGCAGGCGGCACACTTGAAGCACTCCAGATGGTAAACCTTGTCCCGCACACGCATCGTCATCTCAAATGCTCGAATCCTCTTCTCACAGGAAGCACAGAGACCGTCCTGACCGAAAAGCCTGAATGGATGAGAAGATATCAACATAAAACTGAGAAGCTCTAAAACATGAAACTTCAAGGAATCCCTTGAGTCCCCATTTAACCACTGTGGATTTATTTCCCTGACCATATACCTATACTGGAATAATACTACTTATTTCTGTTTGTGGTCACTTGATTAAACACAACTTTATCCAGGACTATTGGTGTATTTGTAAGTATTTCTAGCACCAGAACAGTGTATGTGACTCAAAGTGCCCATGTTCATCATAGGGAAGAAATATGTCACCTAATGCAACAATGTTGCTAATTGATGATTGACAGCAATGGAGGTCTGGCTATGACAGGCTTCGGTTACATAGACATAGTTGTTGGTCTTTTCTTTGGATTTGATGACAATAAAAACAAAACTGCTGACTAACAAACTGATGAAATCATGATGTTACGACATTGCACCATCGGACCAACCTAAGGTAGTCTCTCCGACAAAGTTTTCTTCCCAACTTGTAGTAGAGCCGGCGGCCCACCTCCCCAAGTCGACAGCCACACAGGTCGCAGCTCAGGCAGTCCTCATGCCAGTACTGCTCAATGGCCTTTAGGAAGAATCTGTCACCAATGCTCTGCTGACACCCACCACATGTCAGCAGAGACGGGGGCATCTGGAGGACCTCATCCACCGGCTCCCTAGACCAGGAATAAAACTGGTTAGAAAATATTCTAGGGATACACCAAATGTTAGTTTTTTTTTCAATTAATTCAATTAATTACCCCTGTTATCTACAATAGAATATGATTAAAAAATGTGTGTTAATTTGTTCATATTTTGAGATTTTCAAAATAATACAGCTTGGAGCCCAGACTTTCAAAATGGTCTTGCAATGCCATTTATTAGGCCACTGATTCTAATCTGTCCATCCTGAGTTACTTACAATTGCAGTTTGATGCTGTCCACCTGAGGGAGCCATTGGATATTGGAAAAAATATTACTCTAGCCACAAAACAAATGCTACTTATTGAACCCTTACAATTCAATTTTTCTTCCCATTAGGAAGCTTTAATGTTAGAATCATCTTATACATTGTCTGTATATGTATATTGTAATGTTGTTCCAATTCTTCATTAAGGATGGTTAGTGAAATATTCAAACCCAAGATCTTTTCATGTTTTTGTGGCCTCACCATTATTCAAATATAAATGTTGATGTCTTGTGCACCAGATCAAAGCCTGACATATTTGGTATTTCATTTTTCCACAATAATTTAAAATAAAGTTCATCATGTTTGAATAATGTTTGCACATGTTTGTAATTACTGACCCCTGGGAGGCAGCTGCTAAAGGAGAAATTCCTCTTATATACAGCATGTTATGCCTTTATGTAATATAGCCTATAATAAATATATAATAAATAAATAAATTTCTTAGGCTACCTTTAGGTAGTCACACACTCACACGCTGAACTTTTTCTTACTTAAGCTCCTTGTTAAACACACTTTTAACAATCTGCTTGTGGAAATGAACGTGGTTATTTTTCTTGCCCATCAGCAGGAGAATCCTGACCTCATGCTATCAGCCATCTGCAGTTATAGCACGTGAGATAGCTGTCACAATGATGCCGCATACATCCTTGAATGTCTTAATATCAGAAATAATAATATTGTCTGTTAACCTAAGATAGCCTACTTACTCATTGGCTTCCAGTGTCTTCCTCTCTATAGTGGATGTCATGTCTAAAATATGCTGTCCAGCCAGATCCAGATTAGGTTTCAGAGTCCACAGCAGCGGCTACCTGTGAAGCTGCCTGCGGGCAGACCGAAGCCAAGACGCGCTGCACCTGCTCCCACAGCCTCAAAGACGCCGGTTTAAGCTTTTCGTGTGTTAAATTAATAAGCATTTGAGGAAATGGCCGCAAGAGAAGGCAATTTCGCTCTAAACAGCTAAGCGATGATGAAGGAGACTGTCATCATTTCCTGAGGCAATGACCCGCGGTGACACTTTCATATCACACAAGTCTATATTTTATCATCCTGCAGCGACTTTGTGGTACTGTCCGTTTAGTAAATTAAAACACCATCAATCCAATCAAAAGGTCACTTGCGGGGACCTCCGTGTCCGTGCGTCTTTTCTAATTGAGCGGGTTTCAGACGCGCTCCACTGTATCCAGCCGTGGTCACCGTTATTGTGCGGCAGCAGCATCGTGTTTAAATACGTCGAGCTCCCTCGGTCTCTGCTTTCGTTTCCCTCTTCCTGCTCACGACTGTTTGACAATGGGGGGAAATCGGTCTTAAAGCGACAGCTAAACACTGCTCTGTCAGCCCAGGCGGGGAGTTTTAGGTCGTGACTGAGACTAATGAGTTCATTATATGCTTCGATCGCCAAAGTGCAGATAGGACAAAAGATAGAGTGGCATGATAGACCTACAATTAGGCTTCGTGTATTTTCTTGGTAAATATGGTGGACCGTAATTAACAGGGACGAGAAAATGTAGTCTGTAGAGAGTTGCTCCACTTTCAAATGAAGATTTAAACCTTTATAACGGATTTAGACGTTGTAATGACTTTATCAAGGGTTAATAATGCCTTTGGCCTAATGTTTCATAGATCGGTTGGCCTATATGCCATTAATTACAACAACTTTTGGGCTAACAAGTTGTGAAACCTCTCTGGGTGGTGAGTCATTAACATTGGTGGAAAGTAACTACATTTACTCAACTAGCCTATTTTATTTCAGTACAATTTTGAGGTAGTAATACTTGTAGGCTTACTTTGCTACGTCATACAGTATATATACACATATACAGTATATAATAGATTAGATGTACTGCATAACCACACAGGTGTTTTCTATTATGTGGCTGATTAGACTTATTCAGGCTGAAGTTGTACACATCTATATTGGGATTTAAATAAGGTCACCAATTTGTAACTTGTCCCTCAAGAAAACTAACAGGAAAGCCCCTGAAATCCCAAAATCATTATTCTTTTTTATCTTGTTGCACAAAACTGTGTGTACAAAAGATTAAACATTCGACATTGAGGGCTCCACAATCTAACATTCTGGTTCTGCATAATGAGTACTTTTATTTTTGATAAAGTTTGGGTGGTATTACTTAGGTACTTTGACTCTCAAGTAGAATTTCGAATGCAATTTTTTCTTATGCAAAACTATCAAAACAAGTATAAGTACATACTAAAAGAATGAAGAGGCACAGTTAGTTTTAAATGTAGTCCAAGTCCAGGGCTGCTCCTAATTAAAGATATAAGAGAAGTTATATTAAAAGCCCTTGTTTAGTTGGGCATACAAAACTGACCGGTTTCAACCTCATCAGGGCGGAATAGTAAAAAAAGCAATTGATTACACTGATTTCTTTATAGGAACAATACACAAGAAATAAACGTTGCATCACACAATTATGTCAACATAAGTTGATGGATTGCAATATGTATGATTCATCTTTTTCTCAAAAGGTTTGTCTTCTTACAGAGCTTTTGGATTACAAGATAGGCCTACAAACTAGTAAACTGGTGGAGAGAAGATGACTAATGCTATAAAAATACCCCAAAATATGATCTTTTGAAAGTTGTTTCTGAGAAATGAATGCAATTTTATTTGTAGTTGGTGTCCTCACAACCTTTCTCTTTCAAACCAGAGCTGCTGTGGGTCCTTCCTCTTATCTGCTGCCAATGCCTTGAGGCTGCCTGCAGGAGGGAGGGAGGGACAGCAGTTGGACTGGGTAGAGAGATAAAGCACCTCAACTCAGCTCCTCAGCCAGATGCAATGGTGGAAGATTGCAGGCAAACTCTAAATTCAGGTTGAATGCACCCTTGGGCTAAATAGTTGTTGGACTGTGTAGCTCACTGAATGGATACAGGGGCCCAGAAGCAAGGTGAGCATGGCACCGTGTTGTGCCAGCTACACAGAATGCAGAGCAGCTTGACAGAGATAAAACTCTCTTCATATTCATCAAATGAAAAACATTTTTAGTGCAAGGTTTTTGCCTACTGTCTTTGTACAAAATAACAGCACACTGCAAGGGCTATGGTGATTTTCTTAGTCTTAACTAATAAAAAAAATGCCACACATTTGAGTCCTAAAAGTCTCCCCACCAGGTCCACTCTGCAGCTGATTTGGAGCTATATCACACAACATTCTTCAGCCAAAAGAGTTTGCAGTTGTCATTTAAATGTAGATGTTCAACTACCCATTTGTTATTTATTTTTATTTATTTTTTTATTAGCACTTTAAGGATCTATCATCCATGTAGGTTTACAAATTGAAATTTAAAGTTAGTCTTGACAGTCTTTCCACATGGTCTACTTTGTAGCTGTTGTGGAGTTTTGGATCGTATCACAGTCTCAACTTTTAAGCCATAGATGAGCCAAGTACATAAAAATGTATAATGATAATATACTATATATATTTCATTGAGGAAGAAGATGCGATACAGTTAAATGCTCCAGTTTAGCACCTGGGTGGACTCAATCTCAATGTCCCTAAAGTAGATTACACATTGTTTAACTAGCAACAATCTGATTACATAGCAATACTGTATACTCTGTACCTACGTATTATAACACTGCATTTAAGCTATGTCACAATACATCATTATCAACATTATGCTGCACAGTTACATGAAATGTCTTTTGCATAATTCTTTGTCAATAGAATTCTTGGCTTCTCAACAGGAATTTAAAATTAAGTTTAGTGGGTTTGTACAGTTTTGCTTTCGCACATGTCGTTGCAATGATGAACACAACTGATAGTCTTTGAGGAGCTTAATCAGAAGAGCTTAATCGGAAGTACACATCATTACCATGGTGTCTCAACCCTGCAAAATGTTATGTTGCACAATCGCAAAGCTCAACATCAAATTTACAATGGATGAGAAACAAGAGAAGAGAAAGTTAGTACTGATAAGGCACCCAAGTCATACTTCCTGTGGAGTTGACTGAGAAAGCCCAGAGGATGTGCAACTGGCATGCAGAGATGAAGCTTTCCTGGGGGGTTGGTGCACACTGCAATCACTTCCTACCCCCCTCTCTCATGCGCATGATGGCACCCCTCTCATGGCTTCCAAGATAGACAGGTTGACTCCAGATGGTTAAGTATGATAGGAGTAACAAGGCTTACAGTGCACCATAAAAATTAGCTTCTGCTCATTAGGCGGTAAAACGCTTATTTGTGTGTTAAGACTTCTTAAATGTCACCAGAAAGCAGGTGTAAACTTCATGTCTGAATCTGAATTTTCAAAATATGGGCAAGCGGACAATTGTTTCCACTTTTATCCAATTTAAGGTAGAATTTGGGGAATAAACAGTTAAAAATGTACAACCTTTTGGGAAGTGGTGTCACTCATGTCCAGTTTCCTGTTTTGCCTGTTTGGTACTGAGAGTATTATGGAGTTGAAAGCAGTATGGAATTTTAAGGAAGCTGGAAAATGAGTGTCAGCACTAAGCAAAGAGACTATACAGCTATTTCTCTCATTATTCAGCCAATAATGTGAATGTATTACGTTATAAGTTACAACTTCCTCTACTAAACAGCAAAGCATAGCAATGTTGTTGCAGGATATACAACCAATATCCACCTTTTTGCTGAATCATAGATGGCTTGTTAAATAGATGTCATTAGTAGCGGAATAAAGATGGTTATCCGTACGTCATTAATTATCTGGGCATAGGCTTGCAATTGCCAATTTTCTGAAATAAGGGGACTCTGGATGTATTGTCGTTGCTTTGATAGCACGAACTTTGGAACAGTAATAACAAAGCCAACCATTTCCTGCCTAATCTGAAATTATGTGATAATTGGCTACTGTTTCAAAGCCCTCCTGAACTGTAACAGGACAACTAAGGAAGGAATATTTCATTGTTCACTGTTACCACATGGGTTTAAATTAGAGTGGGATTCATTGTAAGTTTTATGGTGAGTTTTAAAATGTCGAGGTGTAAAGGTCAGAGGTCAGACAAGGAAACACCCTGGAATTGTTTTAGAAAATGGCCGGTGGACTGTGTTCAATGTTGTTGTTTGATTGAAATACAGCAGGCTGCGGAAATGAGTCACTCGTTGAAAGGGAGCTTCACTTACCCTTGGGATCCTCCCATAATCAGTATTATCCCTAAAAGAAAACACTTTCAGTGGAACAGTGCAATCAAAAAGCTGTGCAGCCATGTTAACTGCTTCCTGTATTTGGCAAAACAAAAGAAAGCTGGTTTCACATTATTCTGGTTAGTTTGCGGCCCTTTAAACGCTGATAAGTGTGTGCTCAAAACAGAAACACATATTAGTGGCCAAAAAGATATTGGAAAAGTTAGAAAATCGAATATGTATTCATTTGTTTTCAGCATTGTGTGTATGCACATGTGCTCCGTGTTTATAAGCAAGCTATTCATTTTTGTCTTATGATAGTAAATGCGTCAATCAATGTATTAAAAATAATGTTTTGTGTTGTTATTTTTTTTTAGTTTAGTTTAGTTTAGATTTCAGAGTCAGAGGATGGACGTAAACGATACTTTCTCTCTAACAACAGTTGTTGTATAGCTGTGTAGGTGTTTTGTGGTTAATCATACTGCTGAGCTTTACTACCACCTTCTGGTGTAAGGTGGCAGTGAAGGTAGCAGCATCGAAATGATTTCAGGAACCAGTTTTGTTCTGAGACTTTCCATTCATTTAAGTGCTTGCATGGCTCAATATATGATATAATTAGGTAATTCATTGTCAATATGGGAAACATTTAAATTGTGAGACTTTTCTTGTATAATAGGTTTCTCAACTTGAAGCAGAGATGCATGAGATGCAAATGGATTTTGTTGTTGTAAAACTGGCAGATTGATATTTGTTTGGCATGTTTTATATGCGAACAATAGAGTACAAAATACTCAGGATTAGGATTTCTCTAAAAAATTTTTGGAGGTAGCCTCTAAGTTCTTGAAAATAAAATGCAAAAGAAATCCCTACTCTTATTTACATGATGATGATAACATCTCTCTTCATGCTGGAGTAATAATTTTAAGACTTTAAAAACTAGGCCGTACCTGTCAACTCTAACTACTCATATAGTTATTTGTACTGCAGTTATTACAGGTTTTGTCAGTGTAAGGTAGGTACAAATGCTTTACAATAATTTATCATTAAGACCAACTGATTAAAAAAAAGTGCACTTTAACTCATTATTACAGGTGTCTACGGTGAGGGATTTCAAACTAGCAATTTTGCAATCTCCCAGTGGTCAATTTCATATTCATCTTAATTTAGAATACTTGAATGCATTTCTCCGGCAGGGGCAGACCACATTAGCAGCACAGAGAAAGGAGTGTTCAGTAATTCACCTGATGAACATAGTGGACAAGTTTTTTTTTGGTGGAAAACCAATAGTGACCAATCATATAGACAATTTCTGAACAGTTATAGACTTAATGTGATTATACATGTTTTTATTATTCCAAGTTACAGATTTATAACTTTTGTTTAACAACAACCGTGAAAAACTTGAGTCAAACACCCATAGATTTTTCTGACTTTCACTTTTCCTTTATTTGGGTGGTCCCTATGGCTTTGTGCAACCTACTGGGCCTAATCAGAAAATATATAATAATAATAATCTTTTGACCTGTCTAAAATGCATTACATAATTTGTAGTTATTATTATTATTATTATTATTATTATTATTATTATTATTATTATTATTATTATTTGCTTCATGGAGGATATTTTTTTCATTTTCATTTTTTATTTTTCTAAATATCTATTTTTGAACAGCTTGCAACTTAATATTTTGCAAAGTAGTAAATAAAGCTTTAACTTCACAATGTAGCTAACTTTAACTAGACTGACATTAAGAGGTATTTTCAGTGACAGTCATCTTCAGATATTTAAATGCAAGCTTACAGTTGAACTTGAACTTCAAACTGAACTTGAAACGGAAAAGATATTACAGTATTGTCATGAGTCATGAGTGTAGGGAGACATCTTTAAACCAGCACATGCTTTCAGCGGAATGGGACAGCTGCTGCAGAAGAAAAAAAACACACTGTATATGGCAGAGGGATAGAGGAAGAATAGCTTTACCAAAGCTAATGATTGTGCAGATTTTCTGCGAAGAGGCTGTTGAATGCTTTGCCTGACTACAAAGAGCAACTTCATAATGTTTAATTGCGGCAAGGTTTACCAGTTATTAAACAGTTAAATTAATATGTTTATATTATGTATGAACATATTGTTATTTATAAAACTAATCTCTACCAAGGATTGTTTTGTAGTTTATTTATCCAGGCAAATCTTTCACAGCTAAAAACGGACCTTCGCCTTTATAAAGAGTTTCTCCGCCTATCGCACCGTCTCAGTTGTCGGTGAGGCCGGCGGGGCGGATCCCACGCTAGAGTGAAAGAGAAAATAAAGCAACACAACAAAAATAACAACTTGGCCGTTTTTTACATTCACTAGCAAGCTCCCCTGTGGATATAAACCATCAAGGTGGGTAAATCCGGACTCGTGCAACCAAGATAACGCAGCCCCCGGCCCTGGTGCTAGTTAGCACGCGTCGCTTTAGCTAACGTTACCAGACAAACAGGCTAGCAATGCGTGAAGATGCTAGCTAACGGCAATGGTCTATGCTAAGGGTTGTGTGGCCAGGGCCATTTTACCAAACCTCAGAGATAACACAGGCCTTACTGTTAGGGGGGCTCTGACCACAGAGGTGGTTGAGCTCTGTAGCTGCAATTATAGTGATAATGTGTTGATGAGGAGAAATGCGGGGGTTCAAAAATGTCTCCTTTCAGTTTACACATAGCTCGGACTGAAGTTAGCCAGTTGCTATTATTTTTTTTAGGCTTATGGATAATATAGTCTTGGTGCACTTATTTTGCTATGAAGCTATACCATTTCACGTTTTGAATATCGTTTACACCTAACGGATAGCTGATTGATAATGCACCACCAGCAGTACATAGTATGGTTGGACAATATATCCATATCGTGATATAAGACTAGATATCGTCTTAGATTTTGATATCGTAATATGGCATAAGTGTTTGTTTTCTTGTTTTACAGGCTGCATGACAGTTAAAGTGATGTTATTTCTGAACTTACCTCCTTAGTCATTGAATCCACATTGATTGGTTATCCAAAAATTGTACTGTGTAAATATTTTGTGAAAGCACCCCTACAATATCAATATGGTAGTATTTCTTAAAAAAATATTGTCATATTTAGTTTTTCCATATCGCCCAGCCATAGTACATAGCTGTACTGTTTTGCTTGTCAGCAAAATACTACCTCTTTTGTTATTACAATTTTTTTACTTTAATAATGTATACTTTATTACTTTTGTCAATACATAACTAATCTCTCTAACATTTGATTCCTGTGGCATCTATCTTTGTGTCAATATATTAATCTAGACCCACTGTATCATGCAATCTGGTGTTTCTTTGTGTAGAACTGAAGAAAATCAACCAGCCTCAGTTTTGATAAACCATCACACATTTGAGTTATTGTTTAAGCAAAATGCCAAACATTTTACAGGTTCCAGCTTATCAAATTTGAACACTTGGTGGTTAGCTTGCTTGATACCTTCAGGTTTTGGGCTATTTGTTAGATAAAAATAAGCAATTTGAATATGGATTTATGCTTTTTAAAATTGGGATTTGAAAGTTTTTCACTATATCCTAGGAATGTACCAATCCAACCTCATCTCTGCTGATACCGCTATTGATACCTGCTGATAGCAATTGCTGATATATAAAAAATCAATAATGGAAATAGTTTGCTAGGCTGCCCGAATCCCAGTCATCATGCAGCTTTTATTGACTTTTATATTATATTTGTCTATTCAACCATAGTTTTTCCATGTTTCAACTCATGCTCATATTTATTTTCAATTAATCCTTTTTATTTGTGAATTTTTCCAATTTTTATATCGATGGATGCATCCGTTTTATAAACACGGCACAGTAACCTTTCACACTTGAATTTCTAGATGCCCTCAGCGATGAATGCAAATAGGACAGTGCAGTCTGCCAGCCCAGATGTGGGATCTGCTCCAGGGTCAGTGGTTAATTTTGCACTTGGTGGACAGTCCGAAGTTATGAAGCAAGTGCTGTGTGTCCTCGACAAGAAGGTCCGCAACATGGAGAAGAAAAAGGTGATTACTGTCGAAAGCCATTTGTTCCAGATCCTTCCCGATGATAACATGTAGCTAGCTATATTTCGGGTGTGTAAAATATGAGGCATGATGGGTGTCCCACTTATAGGCAATCCATAGCTGAAGTTTTGGATATTCTATTACAGAGTAAACTGGATGACTATCAAGTCAGGAAGGATAAAGGGGAGAGTCTCAATCAGGACCAGCTGGTGGGTGCACTGAAGCCTTCATCATTTTGTACATAAGCACAACTAATCCTGTTATTCTTACAAAGATATCACAACATAGCAATGTGTAAAATGTCTCTTTTCCTTTGTCCTTTTTAGGAGGCCCTCTCCAAATTCCAGGAAATCACAAATAACTTAGAATTTGGCCGAGAGTTGCAGAAGACGTTCATCACACTAGGACAAGATGTAAGGGTGTTGTTGTGTGAAAATGTTCCCTCTAGCGGAATTTGTGGTTCTGCAGGGGCTCTACGCCGCTGTGTAGTTACATTTTTAAAGAGGTGTACGTCAGGCTACGGCGTAGATTTAATGGAACATAAATTTGGGCTGCCTTGTAGTAACTTGACTTTGTGTGGCTCATGTATGTATGTATGTATGAATGTATGTATGTATGTATTATCATTAGATCCAGAAGGTGGTGAAGAAGTCTGCACGGCGGGAGCAGCTGCAGCGGGAGGAGGCCGAGCAGAGGAGACTGAAGACGGTTCTGGAGCTGCAGTTCCTCCTGGACCGGCTGGGAGAGGACACTGTGCGGCAGGACCTGAAGCAGGGGGTCGGTGGCTCTACGCTGCTGACAGATGCAGACCTCGCAGCTTTTGACGAGTTCTATAAGCTAGTGGGGCCAGACCGTGATCAAAACGTCAGGTAGGTCTGAGGTATTGCTATATGGATAAAGTTGAAATGCAAAAGACTTGTTTTTTTGTGTATTTTTTATTTTTTAATTTTTTTAACAAGGGGATCTCTACACTTGCAGGTTGGTTGACCAGTATGAAGAAGCATCTGTGCACCTTTGGGAGCTGCTTGAAGGGAAGGACAAGGCTGTGGTTGGAACAACGTGTAAGTGAAATGTTACTTGGAGCCTCCAATGTTTGCAGTAGAGTGCAATATTTCGGTTAAAGATTGCTTTAGCTAATTCTTTTCAGAAAACAGCATTTTAAAGCTGAAACAATTAGTCATTTGACAGAAAATGAATTTGCAACTATTTTGATAATCAGTTAAATATTTCACTTCACTTTTTTTTTCACTCATTGAAATAAATTGTATTACCCAACCAAATGATTTGCTATGTTACATTACACATACACCAGCCTCTTTCTCAGATGAGACAACAAATAGAAAAATGTAGACTGTTGGTTAGTTAACATTCAGCTTTAAAGAGAAAAGAAAGAAGACCAAGAAACAAAAAAAATTAAATGAAAGAAAAATGAGTCAAAAGCGCTATACACTCGCCATAAACCAGTTAAAAAAAATTATTGACTATAATATATTGTAGCCCTGTTTGAAAACTTAACAGTTTCTTTTTCAATTTGTGTTGGAGTTTTTTCTTTATTTAAGTATATCTTTCAAGAAAAGAGATTCCAAAAAGGACATTTTATTAGATGGTTGGTGACACAGCAGTCGCAAGCTTTTTTTATTGTGTTGAAGCTGGCCATAAGTAATTTGTCAAATACGTTTGAATAATCCCAAGGCAAGGTAGATAAAGTTGTCAAATACTTTTAACAAAACCTTGTAAGGTACTACAGGCCATTAACCAGTCTTAACATGTTCATTTAGCATGTGCATTTTTTGTTAATGTAGCATGTGTGCAGTGAGAGGTGAATAATCAGGACTTGGGGATATTGGCGTACTGCATTCTCAGCGATTTGGCTTCAGGACTGGTACTGCTGCATTCTGCTTGGGGGCTGAGCGCTGTGGGCTTATCCTGATTCAGCAGCAGGGCAGGGTGCCAGTGGCCCTGTCGCCGGTGGTTACAATGGTCACATCTCTGGAGCCATATTAGGACACAGTTCACTATAGTGACACCAGCCAACCCTTTCACCTCAGCAAGGAGGTCCCACTTGGTGACTCAGTGGCCCAATCCCAAAGTAAGCCCTGAGGACTAAAGACTCACAAACTGAAAAAAATCTGACATTGCGGTTTTATTTTTTTTTTCCCCTGCAATATATATTGCGATATGAAAAAATAAGTAATTTTTAAAAGATGACATAAATAGCTCTATTTGGAAATAATAAATCCTTTTCGACTACTGTGGAGATTTTGTAGGTGAGTGCAACTACATAGAAGGGGAAAAAAAAGAGAGGATATTTTCTAATATGAACCATTCTTTGTTGAACTTTAATGCTTTACCAACACCAAAGCAAGAAAGCGCTGTGACTAACGTTACTCTTCTGAAGTGGTTTTAGAGAGGGATATTCGGTAGAAATACATTGGTTGACTAGCATGACACCATTGTATTCATATAATAATCAATCAAGGCTAACGTGAATGACAGTGACTACATGTTGCTTCCTCTAATGGCATTTTTCCACTGCGTGGTATCGACTCGCCTCGACTTTACTCGCCTTTTTTGTTTTTCCATTATGAAAAAAGGTCCCTGGGACCTGCTACCAGGTACTTTTTTTCGTACTACCTCAGTCGAGGTCCCAAGTGAGCTGAGGCGATACTAAAAGGTGACGTGAAAACCTGCAGACTACTGGTTGCTCGGAGAGGATCGTCACTTAGGACTGCGTTTTTAGCAAACGAGTGCGGAGTGTGTGTCCGGAACAATCGCGCCATTTAAAAAAAAAAAAAAAAAAAAAAACTATTCTCACTTTTCTATTCTCACTATTCAATATTCAGGGCTATTAGGGCCTTTTGTATGTCGTTTCCAATATTGCACACCGTTACTTTAAAAAAAACACGAACTGTAAATTTAGTTGGGACAGACGGACCCCTTGTTTCTTTAGGCTAACTATATTAGCTTTAGCCTGGCTGGTAGCAGCTTTCTGCTTTAGCTTTAGCCTGGCTGGTAGCAGCTTTCTGCGGGGGGAAATGACCAGGAGACGTTGTGATTATGTTGCATTAATCAGGTGATTTAGTTAGTATATGCAGCGAACATAAAACACTGACTACTGTAGCTTCACTGACTGTCAGCGGCAGCTGCTGCCTACGGTAATTTTCTACACACGAAGAGCCTCACTTCCCATAACAAACCCAGTCGGACTAACGTCACATACACACGTTTCCACATGGCTACCTATCTTAAAGGGGAAGGCTCGGCCGGTAATAATCATGTAAAAGGAGAACGGTGAAAGTTTACTTTTCTATCAAGCAGCAAAAAAGGTTTATTTTGACAGCGCAACGTCCTGCGATGTGACTATTGCCCGCATCGCAATGTCGATGCTAAAACACAATATTGTTCAGCCCTAGTGCTAAGTAAGTGAATGTGTGAGGCCACAAGGGCTCAGATAGGTATAAATGGGATTGCACTTCACAAGATCACCTTACCTCGACATCGTTTAATAACAAAGATGTTGCTGACACTTGCCGGTTTGGGACTTTTCCTTTTAAGATTGTTGCTTTCCAAACGGCAAGACACAGGAGACGGCTGCCTGATTCCAAATTGTTTCCAATTCTTGTTATACAAACTGGACAACAGGTCCGTTCCGTGGTCATGTGGCATGCTGTTTACCTTTTTGTAATTTACGGATTTCCCTATGGTCTCCGTGGTAAACGCTTTGAACTGTGGGTATTTCCCTTTTGCTAAAGTCTGCATTGATGCAGACTCATGGAAAGGGCTTGGTGAGTCTGTACTCAAACCCTCACACTCTTTGAAAAATTTGACATTGGGACAACCTATGAGAGCGCGCACCATAGTCTATGAGTCCGGACTTTGGGATTGGGCCACCTGTGATATTTATTCAGGCAGCAGCAGACTACTTGGCACGAGGCAGTTAAGGAAATGACACTGACCTGTTGTGACTGAAGAGCAAAAATTGTGATTGTCTGAGCTGTCTTAATGTCTCTTTTTAGGGTTTCTAATTAATTAAAAGTCATGATTGTTATCGTAGCATACATCTTATCTAGTCAGCAATTTAGGACACTTTAGCTCCTACCAGGTTGTGGAACCTTTTTTAAAATCATGAGTAATGGTGATGTTACCGTAGTTTGAGTTCATCTTCTGTTTGGGGGAAAAGATGATGTTCCCTACATATAGATATGGATATTTTGATTGTTTTTGATTTGTTTTAAAGTGGATATAGAAATTAGTTCTCATGCACGCTATGTTGAGTTTGGGATCAAATAAAAGCACTGTATTTGTATTTGACTTTGCTTGCTGCAGCGTGCAGTGTCTGGCTAGCTGAATTTAAATGATTGTGTGGCCTCATTAACCTCGCTTCTCCCCAAAGTCCTGTCACCAACGGTCTTACAGTTGTTTAGTTTTTTATGTTATGCGTGTTTATATATCACACTCTCGGTTAACTATCATAGACTACAAAAACTAGCAAATATTTCCATTTCAAAAGCTGGAATCAATTCATGTTTTTATTGACAGCAAACTGAAAACACACCAGTTGAGATTATGTTTTGAGAATATAGCTGTGTTGTTCATGATTGTCATTTTAGTTGGAGTCTGGATGATTGATACTAAAGCTGCAACAGAAAAATATAAAACTATTTTCATTGTTGATTAATCTGCAATTATTTTTTTGATGTAATTGTTTGTCTATAACAAAATAATGTGAAAAAAGCCCATCACGATATTCTTAAGCAAAAAGTGACATTAGTGCAGCGTGACACAATTCATGGATTAAAATTTGTATTTTGTTTTCAATCAATTAATCAACCAAGTGTTGCTCCTTTTAAATATTACTAAGGAGTTTAAAGGACTTTTTAAAGTGTATCTTCATCTATTTTGCAAGCTTAGTTGTGAAATCAGTTCAACATCACTCCACCCTAAACACCGTTTAGTTCCAAGCTCACAACATAATGGTTTCATCATTGTGATGTGTGCAACTTGCCTTTCCAATACATTGCTTACAATGTTATTCTTCTACTAGACAAGGCACTGAGAGAGACTTTGGACCAGGTTCTGCTGAGTGGGTACTTCGACCGTGTTCCATCTCACCAAAACGGTGTGTGTGCGGAGGAGGAGGAGGAAGAGGAGGAGGAGGAGGAGGAAGAGGAGGAGGAGGAGGAGGAGGAGGAACAACCAGTCTCAGCAGCAGCAACAGCAGCAGCAGCAGCAGCAGCTGAATCGTCAGAAGCAGAAGAGCAGGCTGCTGATCCAGGTCCTGACCATTCTCTAAAGTCATGCTACATTAAACTTGCTATTTTTAAAATACTAATGTAATGAAGTCATAAAGAAACCAGCACTGCATTCTCTAAATAGATTTTCTCTTTACAGAAACTGAAATAATTGAGGAATTTACAGAGCCCATTGCGATGGAAACAACAGAGGTGAGATGAATTTCACCCTTTCCAGTTAAGCCTTGGGGCTGATGTTATTTTTAAGCATTGTGCTGATTTTTGCTTATTTCCCTCCAGTTTATAAACAGACAGTTCATTCCAGACAGCACATACAGCAACAGTGAGAAGGAGCAAGGGGACGAGTGGACCTCGGAAACAGAGGTATGCTGCAGAGATGTTTTTCTGGGATTGAAGTTTACTTTTCCTCTAGTTCCAGATTGTTTTATTGCATTCTTAAGCAATTTTAAGTCTGATTTTTAGCTGGCAGGGACAAAATCCATATCGCAAAGTATTTGGGTGGAAATATATCCTAATCTAACGAGCACATTTAAAAAAAAAAAAAAAGTTAAATTCAGGTAATTTTATAGCATAATAAACTATTCATAAATTCAAAGAAGTCATGAAAAACCTTTGAATGTTTCATCAAACAACAAAATTCTCTTTTGTGGAGACCCTTTTCTCAAATAGTAATGATTTTCTTCAGTCTTGTTCAAACTGGTTGAAAATGTTACATCAGATCAGCAGACACCTGTAAATTATTGTTTTAATGGTAGTTGGTTTGTGCCGATTGGCAATCAGATCATTTATATATATATCGATGATTGAAGAGCTGATTGGCGATTGTTTATATATATATATATATATATATATATATATATATATATATATATATATATATATATATATATATATATATAAAATAAAATCTGCGCCTTTCTGTTTATTTAGAGATGTTTCTGGTGAAGCAGTAAGTCTGCTTGCTGAGCCACGTTAATCAGCACAAGTGATTTTTAAATCTTTAACATTAATTACAAACCTGTTCGCTTTTACATGGATCTGACACCTGCTGGGCTATGTTTATTTAGGCCAGACACTCAGCCTCCCTGGCTTCCTGGCTGATGCAGGTGAATGGCTAACAGCACAACTACTGTGGGCTAAGTTACAGCAGCTAACGTTAACGCCTTCAACACAGCAAAATAAAATTCACTATAGGAGGCAGAGGAATAGCTAAACATTTGACTCGCAGGTCAACGGCAAGAGAGAGACAAGCCATTGTTAACTGCTAAACTAAAGTAGCTAACAGAGCTGTTGGCATATAAACAATTGTGGGATTATCAAGGAAGTCACTGAAAGAAAGAGTAAGCTATGAGTGGTAGAGTGAACTAATGTAGGTTTAAATATAAAGTGAATAATTAGCCGCTGTAATGAAGACTGACAATCAAAAGCTATCGAAGCAAGACACTATCAGCAACACAGAAAGCATCGTCAAAAGGAAATTTAGAAATATGCTTACTGCTGCATGTCAGTCAAGCAGGAGGCAGGACAGCCGGTGTAGCCAGTGTCATTGATTAAAGTGGAAGCCACTCCACATATGCACATAGTTCTGTCCAATTATGTGTGCAATGTAGTCAGAACGCATATCGGCAATCTCAAGTAACCATGATTGGATAACTTGAAAATAAAAGCGATTGCCCAAGTCTAGGCTGCGGCCACAAAGTTACAAAAAGGTCATGGTGTCCCTGGAAAACATGTAGTGTAGCCTGTTTTCTAAGTAGGAATGTCCCAATCCTGATCACATGTATCAGATCAAATGGGCTAGAATGCTAGCTGCACTGATTTAACTGTATTAACCAGAAGACATATTTTAGTTACTTTGTATTTTTGTGAACAAGAAATGGTGGGCAGGGTTATTGTCTAGGCGAATATAAGTATGTATTGTACAGTGTCAACATGCAGTGCTTTTCTATTGCACATTGTCAAAGAGAAGTTAATCTATGTTTCAAAGTTGCACAAGGTGGTGAATTCCCTTATGGGCACTACACTCTACTGTATTTACAGGCTATTTCTCCAATGAGGGCTGTCAGTCAGGTATCTCAGCACCCCCCCCTGTGAAGGTGTGATCCCTTGTGATAAGTCTGCAGCATAAGTCTAATTTGATCTGACTGGTCCAGGTTTTTGTATGAAATTTCTACACTGGAATGCTTATATCATGTTTAATTATTAGCTGCAATGTATAATTTACAAACCATGAATACAAACCCACAGATAGCATCTAATAAGCACTCTATTACTTTCTAATAATGTCTCCTGTATGTTTTTTCGTCACCTGTTTTTTGTCTGTCTTCCACTCTCAGGCAGTCAGTACCATGCAGCAGCAGCCTATGCAGCCTTCGGCTTCACCTGTTGCCCTGGAGACCCACCCCTTAAACCTAGCGTCTCCGGTGCCGCCTGCTGACCCCTTGGTCAGGAAGCAGGTGGTGCAGGATTTAATGGCACAGATGCAGGGAACGTACAACTTCATGCAGGTGGGAACTTTGTCCTAGGAACGACTGTTTACATTAGATAGTAAGCACGTTACTAATTACTTCTCTGTTCTCAGGACTCTATGCTGGAGTTTGACGGACAGCCCATTGATCCCGCCATTGTCTCAGCGCAGCCTATGAAACCCGCTCAGAACATGGACCTACCACAGATGGTGTGTCCTCCAGGTACGTTTATCAAAGAAGTCAGTTCTGATGTCTTGTTTTGTAAACATGACACTTGAAAGCTTGAAATTACTTTTCTGGTTTACTAAGGTGCAATGCTCAAATCTTCTTAGTTCACCCAGAGTCCCGGCTATCGCAACCCAACACTGTTCCTATCCAACCTGAGCCCACACAAGTAAGTAATTGAACTTGAAAAGTCAACACTGATTGTGTAGCCATGCTGAAGACATTTTAAAGATCCCATGACATGGTGCTCTTTGGATGCTTTTATATAGACCTTAGTGGTCCCTTAATACTGTATCTGAAGTCTCTTTCCCAAAATTACAGGCACTAGAGCAAGTCCCACAATGAGCTTTCTTTAGTATGTGCCAGTTCTGAGTCTGTAGCTTTTGAGGAGGAGGGGAGGGGAGGGGGCAGGCAAGGTGGAGGCTTACAAGTGAAATTTTCATGCCATTGGACCTTTTTAAACGAGAACTTGTTTGACTTTTACACTGTTTTCAGGTTTCTATCGTCTCTCCAACTCCACCCCCTATGTATCAGACCTCACACACGCCAGACCCTCGACCCTCAACGGAAACCATGGACCCCATCCAGGTAAACCATGCAGTTCTGTGAAAGAGTACTTTTTGTGAGGAAAAATATTACTGGTTATTTGTCATTTTCTAACTTGAGACTATTTCATTAAGGGAAATATTTTATTTAACATGCATTACATTGATATAGTTCAAATTTAAAAAAGAGTCAAAATTGGTTTATAATCTTTAAAGCAAGGTACGGCATACATTAAGAGACCCAGTCCTGTATTTAGTTGACTAAAAGGAGTCAAATTTAGGTATATGGAGTCTAAAAATACTGAATCAGTCTGTAAAATGCCTACCTTGTACATACTTAACTGTAGGTTGGTACAAAGTATGTGACCTCAGTTATCAGCATACATTGTTTCCCCTTTTCAACAGTCCTCCATGTCCTTGTCATCAGAGCAGCCGCCTCCCTCCACAGCTCTCCCACCTGTCCCTCAAACTCAAGTTTTCCAGCCTGTTTCCAAAGCTTCACACAGCAGTGGCATCAATGTCAACGCAGCACCATTCCAGTCAATGCAGACAGTAAGGCCGTGTGACGACACTTACTAAAAAAACAATCAAACTTACTGAAGAATTGACAGTGTCATCAAATAATACCTGTATTAAAAGTATTTCATGTTTAAGTTAACCCAAAGGCCGGAATATCACGCAAGAGATTTTTTGCAGGACTTTGTGCGTCACTGCCAATTGAATCAATATTTGAAAAATCATTAATGACTTCCATTAGAAATTGCTTATGGAGTTCTTAAGTACCCTCTCATCAAATTGCAGTTGTATGGGTTTGTAGTGAAGGAGCTATATCCAGGAAATACTGAGTAATGGACTTTACTCCTAATGAGCCTGTGAACTTTCCTCTGATTTTGGCTTTAGCACAATGTGACCCTTGTTCTTCCCTCAGGTGTTCAACCTCAATGCCCCAGTTCCGCCAGCTAATGAGACCGAGGCTTTGAACCAGGCCAGCCAATACCAGAACAGCTACAACCAAGCCTTCAGCAGCCAGCCGCAGCATCCTGTGGAGCAGACAGAGATGCAGTCAGAACAACTGCAGACTGGTGGGCAGATTTTTCAATTTCTTTTTATTATTTACTTACTGGATTGATTGTGCCACATTTGTTTTCCTGTAATGGCTGGAGATTGACTTGTATCTGTTTTGCGGAACACAACTCTGTGTTTCTTAGTAGTCGGTGCCTTCCATTCCCAAGATCAGTCAGGAGGCCATCCACAGCCTCCTCAGCAGGGCCCAGGCTTCGTCAGGCAGGGTCAGTCCTTCTACAACAGCAGAGGAATGCCTCGTGGTGGAGCTCGCAACGCCAGGGGCATGATCAATGGCTACAGAGGCTCATCGAATGGATTCAGAGGTAAGCTCACAACCTACAGCCACAAATGAATCCTTTATTTTCACTGAAGCCCTTTTCAAACATGGAATATGTGACATTGCTGGCTTCATTTATATGTTAAAGTTATGGCCACAGCATGAGGCTAATATTGAGCTAACTAAAAGGCAAAGGAATGTAAACAACAACGACTTAAGTGCAAACTGCATAATGACAAAAACCTTTAACCAGGGTTCAACATTTAGGCTTGTCTGGTACAAGTGGATTTTTTTGTAGGGCAAGTGGAAGAGAAATTTACTTGCCCTACTGGACAAGTGAAAACTCAAACAAAATAAAATGCCATGTTCCTTGACGTTATGTGCCACTCATCACGTCTATGTTACAGATTTTGAAACAATACCTTTTTTCCGGGGCAGTGGACAGCTAACATTGGACCCAGTGGCAGTGAGTCAGCGGACCGCTAATGTTAGACCAAGGCCGCTGTTCAGCTCATTCTCTGTAAGCGATGCAGCATCAAAGCACGGCGGAACCAGCAAGCCAGCCAGCTGGTGTTAGCTGGCTAATGTTAGCTTGCTAACCCCGCCTTAATGTTACCCTGTTGTCACATTGTTGACAGAAAACGAGCCAAATACAGATGTCACTCGTGGCAATAGCAATGTGGTTTGTGTGGATGAAGCATGAAGTTAATGTGAGTCATTTAACGACCAGCTCTCTTCCTCCAAACGTTACTCCTCCACTGCTCGTTTGTCCGTCAGTTATTCTAAAACCTTAGCCCCGCGACTTGCCGGATTAAATATCAGCTAATAATCAACTGTAAAGTAGCTACACCCTTTTTTTTTTTAAAGGATCCCTTGGTAAATCAGCCTATGCTGGGTAGAAAGTGAAATTGTAGAAGAAGAATAAAAGTGTATCCATTATGTCTACCAAATTATTTTAGATATAGTAGCTATAAGTTCAAGTCACTACTACCTCTGGTGATACACTACACACCGGCGAGCAAAGTATTACTTTATATAATGAAGTCTCGATATCCTTTTTTCCTTATTGAAGGGGAAATCTATTCTTGGGAAACATTTGTTTCAACTGAATTGTATTAATGTTGATAGTGTATGGATGCTTTCAACAGTTTGTTCAAATTCTGCATTAGCAAAACACACAAAATTATAAAATAATACATCTTTACCTGGACAAGTGACTTTTGTGCATGGACAAGTGAAACGTAAATGTACACGTCCAAAGGACAAGTGCCTCAAAACAGTAATGTCAAGCTCTGCTTTAACGATAAACTTGGTGACTGCCCTCAACATTGAACTACCGTAATAGAGAACTAATTTTAAGTGAAAAGGAATGTAATTGAATTGCCTTGTTGCTGAAAGGTGCTGTAGAAATAAAGCTTACAACCTGAGCCTGTCAATTATTCATCAGGGCATAGAAACCACTGTTGTGCCTGCTTGTCTCAAAGGAAGTGTAACATTAACAGCACTGCGACCGCTTTCGCCTCGCCATTGATATCATATCGCTGTCTATGTGAAGTTTTAAATAACTGTAACCACACTTGAAACCACTTTGTCGGCATTGCCATGACTCACTGTGACTTCAACAAAATTGCAGAGCCAACGTACTTTGTTTGAGTGCTTTTGAGTACTTATGTGCGTGTCGGAGCTCCGATCTCTGTCAATATACAGAGAGGGCGGAGAGGACAGGTAAGCTTGTGATACCGAAAAATAAATAATTTTTCGGTACTCATAGGATCGGAGTATTTTGTTCAGGGCCATAAAAGTATTGACGTTTGGTTGACGCATTTTAAGTTTTAAATCTTCCTATTTTCAGGTGGCTATGATGGTTATCGTCCTCCTTTCGCCAACACTTCAAACTCTGGTTATGGACAGACTCAGTTCAACACACCTCGAGATTACTCAAATGGGAATTATCAGAGGGTATGAATAGAAGCATTCAGACTTCACACTGGTTATTTGGTTTTGCTGTATGTTGGAATAATATCTAAAATGTCTTTCTTTTTTTTGTCTCTGTTGCTCAAGGATGGTTACCAACCAAACTACAAGCGTGGAGCTGGTCAGGGACCCAGAGGAGTGTCAAGAGGCAGCTCTCAGGCAATACGATCCTGAAAAGAACTTTCATAATGACTGTGACTGACTAACTTGCACCACACTGAAAATTCAAAATTCAAGAATGCATTTTCCCCAGCTCACTCATGTCCTCTTTTTATTTTTATGTTCTTCATCAGTGGTATTTTTCCTGTCTCTTAAATCAAAGTAATGCCTGCTTTGATATTTGGAAATATTAAATCATTTAAATTCTGAAACACGAGCTGAGCTGTAAATCCAATCATCGATTTACATAAGCCCTGTGTTACAATATTCCTGTAAACTTGAAAGATTTCATAAGTTATTTTTTGTATAAAAAAATGCACCTGCCACTGCTGGTCCAACCCTTGGGAGTTTATTTCCCTTCTCGGTTCCTTTCTGTCATTTTGGTTCTTAAAAGGCGTTTTTATGTTTAATGAGCTCCCGTTTCCTTGTTTGTAAATTGATGTTGCTTCAAGAGTTTCAATAAAGTTGTGTTGCATACCCATGCTTCAGCCTCAGTTTTCTGCTGTACAGTCTTCAGTTGTATTTATTACCTTAGTTTTCAGCACCCTTATGAACGGTACCGCTGCGTGGCTGATCAGAGTAGGCCTACAGCTACGGACGTGACACAGAATTAATACAATATTCTGCTCACGACCCTTTTTTTAATTTGACAAATTTAAATTAAAGTTACAAATGTACTTTGAATTTTTATATCGGACCAGAAGTTTTTTTTCATCCAAATTTTTAATTTTTTCTATAAGCAGTTTTGTTTTTGAAGTGTAACTAAATGTTCTAGTGCTAACAAATTCCAAACAAACTGCTTTGAAAAGTGAAATAAAATTTAACTCGTTAATGCTGTTTGGTAGGCATGTTGCCACAGACAAGCATAAAATGCCCATCACAATTTATTGTAACTTTTTAAAATTATATTCTTAATCTTTGACCATTTATTAGTCCAAAATCAAAATATATTTAACTAACTGTACTATCATTAGAAGAAAACCAGCAACATATTCACATTTGAAAAGTTACCATTTCATATTTGACACTCAATGCTTAAAAAAATTACTTGACCAATAATCAAGATGGTTTCAGTTTAAAGTTTAGTTTTAGGTTCTATTGGCTAATCGGTTCAGTTGTAGATAATTTCTAGCCTGACATCATATTCACGTTCTAGTCAGAATATGAACTTTTCGACTTTGAATGTGAGCGGGGCTAAAAATAAATACGGCTGTCATCCAGGCTAGATTCCACCTAACGCATAGATATATGTATATATGTCGTATGTATGTATGTGTGTGTGTGTATATATATATATATATATATATATATATATATATATACACACGTCATATATATATACATACATACATGTCATATATAGACATGTGATATATATGTACTATATATACATATATACATATACATGTCATATATATATATATACATGTCATATATATATACATATATACATGTCATATATAGACATATGTATATATATATATATATATATATATATATACATGTCGTGTATATATATATATATATATATATATATATATATATACATGTCGTGTATATATATATATATATATATATATAATGTCATATATAGACATATGTGATATATATATATGTACAATATATATATCTATATATACATGTCGTGTATATATATGACATATATATATATACATATATACATGTAATATATATATACATGTCATATATATATATATATATATGTATATATATGTCATATATATATATATATATATATATATATACATATATACATGTCATATATAGACATATATATATGTATATGTATATATATATATACATGTCATATATATATATATATATAATTTGGTATATATATATATATATATATATATATATATATATATATATATATATATATATATATATATATATATATATATATATATATATACACACCTAGCAGACCAAATTCGGGGCAACCTCTGCGACTTTCTAGGAGACCGTCGCGCAGTATTTACGTCACGTCGGGGTCCTCCATTAACGCCTGTCTCCACGTGAGTGTATCAACAGCATGACGACTGGCGTGTAAATTGCAGTGCATAGAGATTAAACAACAACCAGTTTGTAAAAGAAGGTAAATAAGTTGAGTGTTTGAAACGATGCTTTAATTTTGTATTTCTTCAGATTTTAGTTTTCCTGCTGCCATTAACTATACACAAAACTATAACAAAAAAACTATAACATTTGTTTTGGCTGCAAGGTCCTCTCGGTTTGATACAACACTTTGTGGATGTTTCCTGCGCCGTTTCTGTCACACTGTATTTTTGATAATTTGCTCTTAACGTGATGTGTGTTCTGACTTCTCAGTAGCAGTGCGACGATGGCAACAGTCCGCAAGAAGGTAGACAACCGGATTCGGGTCCAGATAGAGAATGGAGTCGCTCTGCAGCATCGGTCCATATTTGTGGTGGTGGGAGATAGAGGGAGAGATCAGGTAATCTTTCCCTTCCTGTTATCTCAGGCAAATGTATCAGTTTCAATTCAATTTTATGTAAGTGCCTTTGTATTTGATATTAAAACCAATAAATCTTCCTCTGACCTAGGTTGTCATTTTGCATCACATGCTGTCTAAAGCCGCCGTCAGAGCAAGACCTTCTGTACTCTGGTGCTACAAAAAAGACTTGGGATTCAGCAGGTGAGCGTGAACTCCCCTCAGAGATGTAGCTCTTTGCTGTTCATTGTATCAAAACGAAGAAAGCTATACTTCCTTGTATTCGAGTTGGGTGGTTCTGTTGTACTGCTGCAACATCCAAATTTACCCGCTTGTGGTCAATAAAGGTGTATCTTATCTATTTGATTTGTCAAAAATGTCAAACAGCAATCGGAAGAAACGCATGAGACAGCTGCAGAAGAAAATAAAAACTGGCACACTGAATCTGAATCAGGATGACCCGTTTGAACTGTTCATCGCTGCAACCAACATCCGATACTGTTACTACAACGAAACACACAAGATCCTGGGAAACACCTACGGCATGTGCGTCTTGCAGGTGAGTTACTCCTCATCTGTGGACCAGGGGCATCCAGGATGTATCAAAGGACACAAAATCTAAATTTTTGTTGGCTCACAATTCAAAAAAGGTTTGGAACCACTGCTGTAGACACGTAACTGTAGCAAATATACTCTTAAGAGCGTTTGTTTTCTGTGTCACACAGGACTTTGAAGCTCTCACTCCCAATCTCTTAGCGAGAACCGTTGAGACTGTAGAAGGAGGTGGTATAGTGGTGATTCTGCTCAGGACAATGAACTCTCTCAAGCAGCTGTACACAATGACTATGGTAGGTCTATAACCTGTTCCATCGCCACACATGTCACACTTTGTTCGCTTGACTTGGGATCGCTGTGATTTGTTTTTATCTAGGACGTCCACTCTCGTTACCGCACCGAGGCTCATCAGGATGTGGTGGGAAGGTTCAATGAGAGGTAAGAAGTCTTCAACTGACTCTCCTGGAATTTGGTGCATTTGTAGCCAACAGTGAATCAATATTTATTAATTTTGTTTCACTGTTTTCTAGATTTATTCTGTCACTGGCATCCTGCAAAAACTGTGTTGTTATTGATGACCAACTAAACATCCTTCCGATCTCCAGCCACATGGCAAACATCACGCCTGTTCCTCCGAAGACTCAGGTAATTATATTAGAGTAGAAATGATTGGTCGTTCAATTAGTTGATCAACAGAAATTGAATCTGCAATCAGCGTGATAAGCGATTATTCATTTGTGTTAGTTATCAACCAAAACATTTCTGTTTCCATCCAGCGGCTCGGAGAGCCACAACAATCAAAGCAAAAAGCACAATTCAATGCTTGTTTGTACAAAATATAGATCACGTTGCTTTGCTTTTTGCTTCTCTCCACTGGCTCAGTGTCTCTTTTAGGACTGCTCTCAAAACTTTACTCTTGTGTTCATACCTCTTTAATGAGTTATTACCATTTGGAGGAGCCTCAGGTCTCCCAAGGAGACTTCTAGCTGTTCCAAGATCAAGTAAAAAAAAAAACTGAAGGTGATCTGTTGCTCATTGACGTTGGAATAGCCTCGTGAAGACAAACCAGTGCACTTTTTACAAAGCATCTTCAAACTTGCTTATTTCCTGTGGAATTCTTTTTTGATTTTATAAGTTAATATTTTTAGTTTTTTGTACACTTTGTGTACTTTAAAAAAAGGCCTGGTTTTTCTCTTTCATTCCTCCTTTTTTCTCACTTCCATTAAGTACTTTGTGCTAGATCAATACAGTTTGCTTACTTGTTGTCTTCAGGCACCCTGATTTCTGAGCAGTTGTCTCATTCCCTTCAGGAGGACGGTTTGTCTCCACGAGAACAGGAGTTAAAGGATCTGAAGGAGTCCCTTCAGGACACTCAGCCTGTGGGTGTGTTGGTGGATAGCTGCAGAACTATGGACCAGGTGAGGACCTCTCACTAAAGAGCCACTTTATACATTTACAAGCGATACAACTATTGACCAATGCTCCAATACACTTTCAAGTAACCAGCGCTTCACTAACGGATCACGCCAGTTTTACTAGAGAAATAAAACTTCCCATTTTATGTCGGCATTTATAAGTGTAACTTGGAGTTTGTTTTGTCCTTTAGGCTAAAGGGGTGCTCAAGTTCATTGAGGCTATCTCAGAGAAGACTCTGAGGAGCACTGTAACTCTAACTGCTGCCCGTGGCCGAGGCAAGTCTGCAGCACTGGGGCTGGCCGTCGCTGGAGCTGTGGCTTTTGGGTACAGATTAGTTTTCTGTAATACAAATATATATCAGCATTGTTCATTGTATTGTCTCAAATTTTTCCGCTAATTATTTCCTGTCATTCTTTACAGCTACTCCAATATCTTTGTAACCTCACCGAGCCCGGACAACCTCCATACCATGTTTGAGTTCATCTTCAAAGGCTTTGATGCTCTGCAGTATCAGGTAGGCTGCCTGAGAAGCTTTTCTGTATCAGCATCAGTACACTCATCCTGTTAGCACACACCGCCTCATATCCCCCTTTTGCATTTGTAGGAGCATCTTGACTATGAAATCATTCAGTCTTTGAATCCAGAGTTCAACAAAGCTGTGGTGCGGGTGAACATCTTCAAAGAGCACCGGCAGACAATTCAGGTATACAAGACCAGACCACTCTTCTCCATCTCTGCTGGTCTTTATAATAGTAAGTGAATTACTCTTATCTGACCATCCTGTTCATTTAACCAACAGTACATCCACCCAGGTGATGCAGTGAAGCTGGGCCAGGCTGAACTGCTGGTCATTGATGAGGCTGCAGCCATCCCTCTTCCTCTGGTTAAGAAACTGCTGGGGCCTTATCTGGTTTTCATGGCCTCCACCATCAACGGGTCAGTAATAAACGCTTCCTTCCTTTTGTTCAAATAACATAACACACAAGAATATTTTAAGAAACTATTTTGAGTAATATGGATTTAATGAATAGTGAAGTATAAGCAATAGTAATGATTGTTATTTTTAGAGCTGCAAGAAACAATTCATTGTTTAGTATATAAATTGTCAGAAATTCACGAAAGAAATAAACGTCTTTTACGTAGGTTTATATATTCAAATTGTTTTCTTTGACCAGTTGTCCAAACCCCAAAGACATTCAGTTAAGTTGTGGAGTTTTTCCATTAATGGTACCTGCTTGGCTCAGCTCGACTCGGTCTTTCTTTTCCCATTGCATATTAGTACTGCCTCATATGCGTGAGGCTAGCCGTGGCCGGTTGTCATAGCAGGAAACTGCCGTGACCTAACGCAACACACACACAGAACGTTGAAGTTGTGTTGTTTTTGATCTCGGCAGGTGGTTGTTGCCACAGCCAGAAAACAAATTAGTTTCTAAAGAAGCTGGAGGAAGCAACAAAAAAAAAAAAGTTGAGTTTCTATGAATATGGAAAGGGACTTTGTTTTGTAGTGGAAAACCAAAAAAGGCAAGTAGGTACCATGCAGTGGAAAAATGTTGAAAGACAAATAAAATTAGCATTTGGAAAGCTGCAACCAGATTACTGGTCATTAATATTTCTGTCGATCGATGAGTTGCCTAATCCTTTCCTCCCTTGCTATTTGCATTTCTCATCAGTTTTCCTTTGCCTCGCTTTGTCTCACAGCTATGAAGGCACTGGGCGCTCTCTTTCCCTCAAACTGATTCAGCAGTTGAGGCAGCAGAGTGCAGACAGTCAGCAGAGCATGTCAGCCGAGAACAGGAACACCAACACAGAGAGGCTAGCAACAGGTAAATATCTGTGTGCCGCCCCCGGAGCCAGACCTAAAAGGGAGGCTCGCTGGTGAGGGTCTGCTGGCAGGTTAAGACACGGGCCTAGGCATGCTGCCCTCTGGGATAATAGACTGGTTCTAGGGAAGTGGAACCTGCGCTAGTGTGGGATGTAGTATAGATTCAGCTCACCTACACATGGCAATGGGTCTGGAACCAAACTCCATCCTTTTCTAGAGTTGTCCAATGTGGGATAAGTGTCAGGAAACGGATGGACTGACTGCTGTTTATCTGTCTCTGTTTACAGCTCGCTCCCTCATTGAGGTTTCGCTTCACGAGTCCATTAGGTATGCTCCAGGGGACGCTGTTGAGAAGTGGCTGAATGACCTGCTCTGTCTGGACTGTCTGAACATACCCAGGCTCATTTCTGGCTGCCCACTTCCACAGACTTGTGACCTGTATCCTTTAGGCATGTTAAATGGCTCTCGCTGTCATCTGCATTTAACCCATCCCATAGGCCTACATAGGAGCAGTGGGCAGCCACATCCGCCCAGGACCGACTCCAGTCTTTTTGCCAGTGCCTTTTTGGTCATGGGGCACTGACAGAAAGGGTTTTTTGAACATAACTTAAAAAGGGGGGAAGAAATAACGATAACAGAGGCGACATGTATGATAGAGCTGGAGAATCAATATAAAGATGGTGTGACCAACAGCATTGCTGTAAATGAAAGTTTTTCCTAGGTGTAAACAAACATTTAAAATAGGGCTGCAAATAATGATTACTTTAAATATTGATCAGTCTGCTGATTACTGTCTTGATTGTTTGGTCAGAAAATACAAAAATATTATAATTGTATTCAATTCACTACCAAAAAACGAGACAAGCAGAAAATCTAAAAAATCTTATTGCCCTTTAATATTAACCAAGAGGTATTAAAATTAAAGATAGATAGATTACATTAGATAATACTTTATTCATCCCACAGCGGGGAAAAACGCAAACAAGTAAACGCACAAGAAAAACAGACAATGAGCAGAAGGTAGCCTGAAGTAAAGCGGCGTAGGATAAAGGTTCTGTAAAGTAAAGTGCAATTGCCATAGTACAAAAAACAATATTGCAGTGTAAGTAAGTGACATTAAAATTAAATTGAATATATAATTAAATATGTAATTTAATCAAAATAATAAACAATTCATCTTGTTTAACCACATATCCACTTAAAATATTTCTAAAGCTAGAATTTACCTTGGGGTTAACCCAGAAAGTTTCTCATATTGGACTAAAACATAATCTTGTGTTAATCAGATAATCCGACAGATCATTAGAAGTTCAAATTGCAGGATATTGGTTTATTTGTAATAACATTTTTTTGTATACCACTGCAAATCATGTAGCTAAATGGTTCTTTGCTGATTTGTCTGAGAGTGACACACTCCTAAACCCACGCTGTCCAGATATTATGTGAACCGAGACACACTGTTTTGTTACCACAAGGCATCTGAGGCTTTCCTGCAGAGGTTGATGGCCCTCTATGTGGCATCACACTACAAGGTGATATTATTAACTTCTGTTCACATAACTTGTTTTTCTTGAAGAGCATAATGTCCTGCATACAGTGTTGTGTCACCCTTGTGTTTATTCACTGACTCAAAATTTTTCTTGGGATCCAGAATTCACCAAACGACCTGCAGATGTTGTCCGATGCTCCTGCCCATCACCTCTTCTGCCTCCTGCCACCTGTTCCTCCCACACAGAACTCACTACCTGAGGTCCTGGCTGTGGTGCAGGTGAGACCCTTTCAGAAGAAAGACTTCTACCAAATCAGCCAGTCCTAACTTACCTAAAGCATTCAGACACAACTGCAACCCCCCCCTATATTTTTTTCATTTGCCAAGTTTATTGACTAGACTTATGTTTTTGTTCTTCCTTTTTCCCTCAGGTGTGTCTGGAGGGAGAAATATCTCGGCAGTCCATCCTAAACAGTCTGTCCAGAGGGAAGAAAGCCTCTGGTGACCTCATTCCCTGGACGGTGTCAGAACAGGTGCACACTAGTCGCAAAGCTTTTGACAAAATCATTACATCTCACGTTTCCACAAACACAAATCTGAATTACAATCTGCTCTTTTCTTTTTAGTTCCAAGACCCAGAGTTCGGCGGCCTCTCTGGAGGCAGAGTGGTGAGAATTGCTGTCAATCCAGACTACCAAGGGGTAAGAGCTTGCAAAGTCCTCAGCGTATTTTTCCAGTGATTAATTCATCTGGACGTACTATGTGTAACTGGTTTTCCATCTAACCACCAGATGGGCTACGGCTCCAGAGCTCTCCAACTGCTGCAGATGTACTATGAGGGCAAGTTTCCCACCATGGATGAGGGTACACCATCAAATCACAATGAGATCACATCCGTCAGCAGTGAGGTAACACATTTAAATGTATTCAGCTGTATTTGGAAGATATTCATTACTCACATGATGTGTAACTAGAGTA
Organism: Percina caprodes; assembly: GCA_013375575.1. Classification (NCBI taxonomy): domain Eukaryota; kingdom Metazoa; phylum Chordata; class Actinopteri; order Perciformes; family Percidae; genus Percina; species Percina caprodes. The sequence goes on along the minus strand of JABXJD010000001.1, from coordinate 12,834,966 downwards.
AGAATACAATTTAGAGTTTAGATAAAACAGATTAAATGCACACTTCTGTGACAATAGCCTTGTTGCTGTCTCTTGTGGTCCAGGCGGTCAGTCTGCTGGAGGAGGTGATCACTCCACGGAAGGAGCTCCCTCCGCTGCTGCTGAAGCTGAGTGAGAGGAGAGCAGAGAGACTGGACTATCTAGGAGTTTCCTATGGTCTTACGACACAGCTACTCAAGTGAGTTTCTTTGAATAGGGAGAATGGGAAGTGATCGTAATATTTTTTGCAGATTTAGAAATGTCAAAAACTCTTACAACAGGTTCTGGAGGAAAGCGGGTTATACTCCAGTCTACTTAAGACAAACCCCTGTAAGTATAAAATAATGTTCTTGTATGTTTCTGTACATTGTGCTGTTGTCATCTCTTGTAATGATTGGTGTGTGGTTGTCTCTAGAATGACCTGACAGGAGAGCACTCTTGCGTAATGCTGAAGGAGCTGAACACAGATGACGCCCCAGAGCAGAGCCAGTGGCTGTCTGCATTCTGGAAAGGTGAACTTCCACAACTTTTCCTGCACTACCTCTGGAGGTCTGGTTAGTTTAAATATTATGGACTAACAGTTTTTGTTTTCCTCAGATTTCCGCAGGCGCTTCCTGTCCCTCCTCTCCTACCAGTTCAGCCGCTTCCATCCAAGCCTGTCGCTCAGCATCCTGCAGAACAAGAAGTCTAAGGAGGGGACGAGCAGTAAGACTCCTTTACTAACTGACCTGATTAGGTTTTCTCTGCAACTTGCAGACCTGATCTAACTTGTCTTTGACCTTCACAGCTCTCAGTAGCGCCGAGCTGGCATCCCATTTTAGCCCCTACGACCTCAAACGTCTTGAGTTGTATTCGAGGAGCATGGTGGACTACCACCTGATCATGGACCTGATCCCAACAGTGTCTCGCATGTTTTTCCTCAAGCAGCTCGGTGACATCTCTCTCTCAGCCGCACAGTGTGTAAGATTCCCCATTGGTTATGGTCTATTGTTTGTCGTGAATACAGTTTTGTTGTGATAGGATAGATTGTGATAGTTGTTGATTGTCCCTGTTCTTTCATAGGCATTACTGCTGGGCATAGGGTTACAGCATAAATCAGTAGAACAGTTAGAAAAGGAAATTGAACTCCCAAGCTCGCAACTCATGGGCCTCTTCAACCGTCTAATCCGGAAAATTGTGCAAGTAAGTCTTGGAAGTCATAATCATTGAATAATCTGATATTAAAAAAAAACATAAAAACATAACCTTTTTTTTTTTTTAATGTTTTTACTATCCTAGGTCTTCACCAGCATCCAAGAAAAAGCTATTGAGGCACAGATGGCGACCACTAAAGATGTTTCCATGGAGCCGACTGTCAGAAGCCTTAATGATGATCTGGTATGTGGTCAACAATTTAGAATTATTCAAGTCATTTATCGAGCAAACATGCAAAACATTAGCTGGTTTTAGCTTTTCACGTGAGAATGTGTTGCTTTTCTTTTTATAGAATTGTAAATTAAATATTGTTGGATTTGGAGCCGTTTGTCAGGGGACACCTTGTGCCCTAGCAAAATGTCATGTTTTTTTTCTCCATTTTATAGATCTTGCAATTGACTGAAAAGAATCAACACATTTATGATAAACTGTTATTTGCAGTCCCCTACCTTTTGAGAAAAATGTATTTGTCACTAACAGAATGAAGCAGCTAAAGAGTTTGAGGAGAGACACAAGCAGGATGTGGAGAAAGTGAAGGAAATGGACATGGAAGAGTGAGTATGAGCTTTGGAATGGATGTCCTCTGTAATTGTGTGTAGCATTTACTGTAATTGTAATTATTTCCTGTTTTTACAGGTACAAGATCCGTGGAGATGATGAGGAATGGGACCAGGTGTTGAAGAAAGCAGGGAACACTGCTATCGTCAGCATCAAGAGGTGCAGTTGCGTTCAGTACTTTTTGCAAAATTTGGTTGTTATGAAAATGTAACAATTTCCTACTCTCAACAGTGACAAGAAGAGAAAGTTGGATGGGGGAAATGCCAAAGCAAGTAATGGGGCTCCAGAGCATGGGAAAATAAAGAAGAAGGAAATGCAACACAGCAAATTCAAGAAGAGCAAGGACAAGCATGGCAAATTTGGAAAAAAGGCTTGACAGTAAACCGTGCTGTGACAGGACAGTGTGTAGGCAAAACGTTGCAATGATATGTTATTTTTAAGTTTGGATAATCTTGGACTGATTTGCAGATACTGAAAAACACCCAAAAGATTGGATATCTGCTGTCATTTATTTTATCCTCAGTATATATATTTTTTTAATTCTGCTGTCCAAATACACCTGCATTTCCAGTATGTCATAACAAGTTTGTTGCCTTGATTCATGCTGTGTGCAAAATAACACAGTTGTACTATTTAGGTTTCATTTACTTCATACATTTTCACAGTATTTTACTTGATGTTATAGATTTCTACAAAAACTTGTAAAATGTTATAGGAAAAGTCTTAAACAGAAATTTGAGGTATGGTCGGCTGTAGGTTCTACTGGTCCAGTCACTTTAACACCTGAGGCTGTATATCTATCCACTTCTGTTTAAGCTGCTGTTTCACGGTGTCTGGTGCAAATATATAGTCTATGGCCTGCTGGGAGAGTTTCCATACGGCTTCGCGACTGAGACCAAACGTTGAAGCTGCCAGCTGATATTCCTGAGACAAGTCTGTACTGAAGACGCCCTTATCATCAGTCTGTAATATGACAAAGAATAAAAATATTATTGGTGAACTTGTGATTAGGCATTATTGCAGGTTCTACATCAAGTTTTTATAACAATTTAAAGCCTATTTCCAAAAAGAATCATAGTATATCAAAGAAAGTCAGTGTAGTATGCAATAAAAAACTAGTAGGTCATAGAGTATAATAGGTAAATATAAAAAGTCATTAGTACAGTATGTCAAAGTCATTGTACATTGTCATAAAAAGTATAGTATATCATACTAAATGTCATAGTATAGTATGCCATTAAAAAAAGTCATAGTATTAGTCAGCAGTGTTTGTGTGGTCAATTAGTTGATTGTGGGATGGTCTAGTTCTCAGTGGCTTCTGGTGGCACCTGGTGCTCCAAGATTCTAAACGTAGGCCCTTCTACTCATTCTCTCTCCGATAAGTACCCTCCATGGTGATGTGGCATTTTAAGTTTATCCTTGGTTCTCATTTGCGCTTTTTGTACAATCACAACATGCACACACGCCACACTGTCATACAAGAACACCCTACATTACTGATTTACTGACATTCACATGCACCATGCCTTTGTAATGCTTTTCAATTTACTTATTTGCATGGTGCATCTCTGGTATGTGTCATGGCAAATGTTATGAAATAAGTCATAAAAGGTTATGGCATGTCAAAAAAGTCACAATAAAAAAGAAAATGGTATAGTATATCATACAAAAGTCAGTAGGTCCTAAAAAAAAAATCATAGTATAATATGTCATTAAAAAAAGGTTTGGTTTAGTTGTAAAAAAAAGGATTTTGTTAGAAAAACCTGTAACAAATAAATGAATTAATAATGTTGGCATGTGAGGTGCAAAGAGAGAAACACTTACACAAATCACACTTGGATGCCCCATCTGGTACCAGTACTTGAAATGATGTTTGGAATAACACGGTACGGTTTGTCCTTTGACATTTGATGTCAGGCATAGCTCTAAGAAAAAGAAAGTTAAGAAATCAAAACACAAGTCACCTTACTGTGCACACCAAAGAAATGTAATCATTTCATATCACTCTTACCCAGCGGTATGTTTTTCTGCACCACTTTGTCAACAAGACTTTGAGATCCACCCACTTCAGGATGCAAGAAGGTGCCGTGACCAATCCTGTCTGGAGGAAGGTTCAACAGTAGATCAGACTCCTCCAGCTGAGATGGTACCTGCAACAGTGTTTGTCAGCTCACTCACAGATAACGTGACTACAGATAATGAATAACGTTAAAAACGTTATGGTCATACTTCTGAGAGATGCAGTGACAACTTCAGTCCACAGTTCTTGGCCCTCTGTAGAGCAGGAATTAGGTCTTTTCCATGACCAACCTTAAAATTAAAAGTACATTAATTAACAGAAATATTGTGACAAAATCAAGCAGCAATCCTCCCCTTGGAGGAAAAACTGTTGTGATGTGTATATGAAATACACCCACCAACTGTAAAAGGTAAAAAACTGTTAACAAGGTCTAAGTCATATTTTTTGGCACTTTAAAAAAAAAAAAAGTAACCTACCATACTGGGATAAGTCACAGCTATTACCAGAAAACCTCGGCAAATTGTACCGCAGTCAGCAGGATGGAAGATCACACTTTGGGACAAAATTAAGTTTTTCTATGCTGCTTTTTTACTTTCAACCAACTGGTACCTAACGTGTAGGTGTTTTAATTCTCATGATGCTCAATATTAGAAGTAAAACTGTAATTTTAATCTGTTTGAGAAATAAACCTACCACCTGTAAAAGGCAGAATATGTTGACACCAAGATCCAAGTCATTATTTTTTCAATAACAGTATTTCTTAGCACCTGAAATTGAGCTATTATGAGAAAACCTATAGTAATCAAACAGTGGGTGTTTCAACTCAAATGATTTTACTGACCGTTGGATCTCCACTGAGGTCGAGTCCTACCACCAAACCATCAGTAGACAACATGAACTCCTCAGCAAGCTTCACTGTCTCCATGGCAACGTCAGTCCCATTCCTGCGATCAATTGCCACCAGAAACCTTCAGGACACATGGGCACCTTAAGAACCATGCACTACTGTGGCCAGCACTCAAGTTACTGGATCATTATAAAGTGTGGTTTTATCATCAGCCAATGATGGTCCAACACAGCCACACCGCACACACCTGAGATACATTTCTGGATTTGTTGCACACTGAAATAATACAGTCTAGGGCTGCACAATATATCAAGGGTTTTCACCGACGTGACGTTCTGGGCAGTAACCTGGATGCGCGGCCATATTGGAGGCACTTGGTGTAAACAACTGAACAGAGTACAATGAAGTTGGATTGGAGATGGATTGTGCACATTGGAGACACAGTGCCAAGTCATTAACAACCATTGTGTTGTGAAGGCCAAAGTAAGTAATGCAATAACGTCTTTAAATCAACCTAACCTTAACTGTATGGTATCATTACAATTCTTAAAGTGTAGCCAAGTGACTCTCAATCGTTTTTTTTTCTTCATTTCAAAGAGCCCCAGTTGGCTATCTACACTGTACACAATCTGATTGATTTTGAGCTTTACCAATCACAAGCACCTCCTTTCCTCTGATAACTTCTGGCATTCCTCTCCCTGGTTTTTTATAACTTTTGGAAGCCGATAATATTCCAAATATTTTTCTCGGTCTGACCTATTGGTAAAACACAACAATAATTAACCATATTTCTTGACAAAGTTTGGGATCTACTTCAGTGCCTGTGCTTTGTATGGCGACTTCCGGTCGGATGATGAGTCGTGAAAACCCTCTATTATTTTTTTATATCAGTATCAACTGGCACAATAAACACATCACAAAAGGCAGTGATATATCGAGAAAGAAACTCAGAGATTTTTTGTGTTAGTTGAAAAAAATAACTGTAGAAAACTGCATTTTAAAATATAACTCATTGTTTAGTGGTGACTTCTGTATTCTAATCAATGTTCTCTTTGTTCAATAAAAGAATGTTGGACATGATTTACTTTCATTTGTTTTAAATTAAACAAGCAATGTGTTGTATTAAGCAGAATACTGAGAGAAGCACAAATGCAGAACTTTAATTATCACAATTTATATCGTTATTGCAATATTCAACGTTATTGTGTATCGCATATTTTCCGCATATCGTGCAGCCCTAATACAGTCTATGCCTACCTGACATCAATGTCCACTCCCTCGTTTTTACACTGTCGGATGGCTTCTATGACAGTTTCAACATATCTTTTTTTAGTCAATCCTATAGGAAAAAGATAATAAACTTATAAGCCTAATAATTTGATAAAACAATCCTGCCGTTAAATCACATCATCATAGTATTAGGCTCCATGTTAACATCTTTACCTGTGTTTTTCTCCTCCCTTGGTGTACTTCTCAGCTCTAAATATTTGACACCATCAGCTGCAAACTCCTTGATAACATCTGTAGCCACCTGGGAAGAAAGAAAAGAAACACCCGTTACTGATATTCTGATAAGTCAGACAAAAGTTAACTAAAGCAAATTTTAATTTAAACAAACAGCATATCCTCACCATCAGGATGTCCTCCTCCGTGTCCACCAACTGATGGATGACCTTGAAGACCTGAAAACACCTGCGGACATGCGCGCCATGTTGCTATAATGTTTAATACTCTAATACCACATCACTTAAGTTAAATAATCAAATAAATTAATGAAATGACGATGAAATATTCATCAATTAAAGTTAGCTAGGTAACGTTAGCTCTAATTGATGATGAATTTGTCGCTCGTCAGCACTTAGCTAGTAATTATTAAACTTTGCATTAAAGTTATACACACTCATCCAAGGTCCTCCGCTGGCTTTTGCCGATAGCAGTCATGCCGTGTTCAATGTTGAGATGCGGTTTTCGGCTGATGAGTTTCTCGATGGTTTGGAAGCTGACGGAGCCGTTGAGATGGGCGTGAAGCTCCTAGTGACGGTTAAAACACTGACGTTAGCATGTAGCCAGCTATCACATCACCGTAACTATCATACATTTTATTGTTTTTAAACTCCACCGAGTCCTTTCTCTTCTAAAGATGTATTAATGCACTTGTGACGTACCACTTTTGGTAGCTCCCGATAAAAGACATCACACTCATTATCCATCACAAAGTTTAACAAAGCACGGGCTTAATAATCCGTGAGCCTTGAGTAACGTTAGTCAGTCGCTGACAAGCAGCTCGCCTGTTTTCAGCCTAGACAGTTAAAGAAAGATTTTCAGTCTAAATTTTTCTGTAGCACCACCAAGTGCAACACAGAAACAAGTCCCTTCGTTAAGGTTCTGCTACTTCCGGTGAAATAAAAGCGTTGCAGTCCTAGCATAGCTACCCGGCACCTAAAAACTAATGTTATTGGAGACTTTTCCTTCGAAGCTATCATCTTTGGATTCTTTCTGGTAATTATGTTTCTTTCCTTATTAATTAATGTATTTCTGTGGCAGAATTTCATGTTAAAATATTCATTTTTATTTTTTTTAAGAAATTGAATATTAGGCTACTATAACCCTATCCCACCTTTCTTAAATAAGAAAGCTCATCCCTTGATGGCACTGTTGCCTTGTTTGCACACTGCACTGGATTACAGCTTTTATTAAACTTAATTTCTTTGTTTAAAAAAAAATAATCAGAAAACGTTTTGTGCTTTTCAACTTTAACTATAATATTATAATGGCTGCAATTATCAAGTTATTAAGTTTATTTTGAGAACAAGGATTTCTAAGCAAAACACAACATATCAGTGGCGGAAGTAGAAAGTATCTTTAAAAAATAGAAAGTAGGGTACCTGGTCATTCCCCGTTTCTCTCTCCTTTCATATCTCCATCTGTCCTATAAAAATAAATGCCTAAAATGTCCCAAAAAATAAATAATAGAAAGTATTATATAATATATTAATATTAAAATTGTTCTGGTACCAATCAAAAGTATTTGAGTAACATTAAAATACACGTTATTAGTTTAAATTACAATTTACTACAGATAGCAAATTATTTAACTTAGCCCATTGATTTTAAAAAAGGATTCTAAAAAGATTGTTGCTTTTGCAAAACTATATTCAAAATGTAATTTGTAAATGTAAATTTTTTATTGTTGAAAATACCAGCACAGTACATTTAATAACACATTTAATACATTTAATCCCATTTTGTCATTACATAAAAAATCCAAGAAATTCGGTTCAATCTGAAGATTCCCAAAATAAAACATTGATGTTGAATGGAAAATTCTGTACATGGGAATGATGTCTACATGAAATGCTGAATTATATAAATATAAAACATGGCATTTGTCCAGACCTTTTTGACTTATAGAGGGATCCAAGCACATTCCAAATTATATAGCAATGAAAAAATAAAGCTGCATAATTATAGTTATAACTTAGTTCTTTTAACAAAATAATTAAACCAAAAAGGTGGATTGGAAACTGTAAAAAATAAAATAAAAAAAATACAGCAAGTAATGACATATTAAAACTGTATTCCTACTTTAAAGCGTTTCTCCTCTTTAAATGGATACCATGGTTTCAGTCAACTTAGTCAAATTATGTTACGGCCTACTCAACATGTTCATAAAATGTAATTATGCAATCAACCAAGTACATCAACATAAAGGACGTAAAACATCTATTTTTTAAACAGGTCAAGGCATTGTGGCTCTGAGGCAGCACTGTGTTCTAAGGAAAGAATTGTTGATATGACAGTTAATCTCTTGATAACCGAGCACATAAATACTCACTAGAGCAACTGAGCCAGTAATTAAGAATTACTGCAGTTTAAACATCACAAGGTGAGGGATGACGCTAAGAAACAAACATTGACAGTTTTAATTAACAGTTTATGGACATTGTGTGAAAGCAGACTGTTGTGAACTTTGCAAAATAAAAAAGTCCTTTGAAATAATTTTTTTCCTCCTAGGTTACGATCCAGTGGTTAAAATGAAAGAAGGAGAAAGTCACTTTTTGTGTCTGTTCTGTCAGATGTATCATTGTTTTTTTCCCATCCCTTGGCTGATATGTTGTAGCCACTCCTTCAACATTTGAAAGCTTGGTCGAGCAGCAGGATCCAAGTTCCAGCACTGTTTCATGATGTTATACACCACTTCAGGACAGCCATCTGGACAATCCATTTTGTATCCCTTCTCCACGCGAGGCACAACGTCTTTTAATGGCTACAAAATGGGAGAAGCAATGTGACTGGTCAAAAATACAGTCCACATTAAAGAACACAGTATATACAGTACTTTTTCTAAACAAAATATATAGTTTTGCTTTTCACATTTTCATTAGAGGAATGCAGTTTATAGTCTACATTACGTCAAAGAAAACCTTTTTAGATGGTATACATAATATGTACATTGTTAGGTTCTAGAATTCACAATAAAGTCATAATACCACATCAAGTATCATTAAAATAGGAAAGAGTCTAAATTGTAAATACATTGCTGATTAATCTCCCTCTTAAATCAAAGCCCTAATTCCTTCTTAATATTTTCTGGCTGCCTCATTCCAAAAAAATATTGATACTTACAATTCTCGGGTAAGGCACTCGGCCAAAAGAGTAAATCTCCCAAAGCAAAATACCGTAGCTCCAAACATCAGATTTGGTGGAAAATTTCTATTAATGAAGAGAAAAACACACATGTATGAGTTTGTTTCAATCTGTGGGAGCAGCACTTGGCAAGCACTCTACTCCACATGGAAATTGTTCTTATAAACAACAGCTGACCTTTTCTCTAAGGGCCTCTGGGGATGTCCACTTCACAGGCAACTTGGCAGTGTCCTGAGAGGAAGAGGCCTCCTTGGTCAGACCAAAGTCACTGACTTTGGCTATGTTGTCTTCTGACACAAGAACGTTGCGAGCTGCTAAGTCTCGGTGGACAAAGTTATTTGTTTCCAGGTACGCCATGGCTTCACAGACGTCTCTGTAAAAGTACAAGAAAACAAAGTTCCAAACCTGAAAGTCTTTTCTTTTTAAACTCTCAATCCTGAGTTAAAAAACATGCAGTGCAAATTTCCTTATGATCCAAAAAAACATAGACAATCTTTAAGGGTTCACTGTGGAGTTTTCTTGCAAATAAATATGGCTTAGTTCATACACTGTTTCTTGCCTACAATTTGTTTCATTATGTCCTTCTCTTGTACTGGTTCCGTGCTGCCTTTTAAACTTCTAATCATCACCAAATGTCAATATGTGAAATTGCATAAAACCTGGAGACATCACACAGCGGTTTTTGTACCTTTTATTCGGTAATAATGATCAGTTTTTTAAAAAAAGGCCTATGCAAGAGATTATTTTACAAACACATTCAGTAATTTGACATGCAGATCACAAAATACAAACAATTTGGGGAGCTGCTCATCAAAACATTGCTCCACAATGCTACTAGTAATCAAAAACTCCACGGTCTACCTTTAATACAGTATAATTGTAGCCAACTGTAGTCATACGCACAGTACAAAATTAAGTAGAGCATCTCCACCAAGTACTGTCCGGCCTCTGGAACGTAAGTAGTCAACCAAACAGCCCTAAAAACAAACAAACATGTGACATCTTTATAACAGTACTCTGGATGCTGACAAATTGTCACACAGGCAGTCTGATACCTACCTTGGCCATGTACTCAGTAACTATATACAGACTCCCATTCTCTTCTACAATCACTCCAAGCAGCTGCACCAGGTTATCGTGCCGCAGTTGCCTGAGGAAAAACAGGAGCACAGAGACGTGTTATGTGGTTTACATGTGACTTGTGTATTCATGTTTCTTGAAAATAAAAAAATAAAATGTTATTTTCTTTACGTCATGACAGAAGCCTCTGCAATAAAGGCCTGTGCAGTAGCATCATTTTTTATGCACTTCACAGCTACTTTAGTCCCTCTGTAGTCTCCCACCATGACATCTGGAATGATCACAAACAATAACAATGAACTGTAACTCATATTTAGCATTGTCTACATGTACTTTTATTCACCATTTATTCCTTATATAACCAACAACAAAAATTAAATGAGGTAATAGGATTTTTAAATGTTGTACCTGGAATTTAATGTAGTTAGGCAAGTTTGCATGGATAAGGTTAACTTTACTTTTGACAAAACCTTTGCACAAATTAATGCAAATTAATGTTAATTCTCAATTGTTATTCATCATGCACTACACAACAATAAATTCAAATTGGGCCAGTTGTAAACTTGAAGCTACTACAGTTTCAGGTTCAGGTTACTTTATTAGTACTCGTGGGTACACTACATTTACAGTCTAATAGGCAGGACATTCCTGACACTTTGTAGTCCACCACATAACATGCAACACACAAAACATTAAAACATATAAACAGACAGTAAAACATTGATAAAAAGAATAGAAAACAGTATATGACCAAAGTGCTTGTGTGTTTTGTGCAAGTACATCTAACTCTACAGTTTGTTAAATAGAGTGATTGCAGCTGGGATGAAACTATTTTTACTTGCCTCCAAACTCTCCTTTCCCAATAACCTGCTGCAGCTTGAGGTCTTTTCTGCTCATCGACCAGCCACCTGTGGCCATTCAAAGAGGAGACAACATTCAGCTGGAACATAACAGGCATGCTTCTCATAAACAAAAAGGCTACAATGATGTTGTTGCATTAATTGTAAAAGACTGAGACTTACTCCTGGAAAACTCATCCTGAGCAGCCACCGTTCCCTCCTCCACCTTTGGCTTTATCAGTTTGGTGCACAGGCCATCGGCATCTTTGGTGTAGTGCTACAAAGGAAGCAACACATAAAGAAATGAAGTAGAAACACCAGCATTACAGCACTTTTAGGGCTCTCAAAAAAGGTTGCTCATTAAATATAGCCTTATGAAAGCAAAGAAAACACATCCTCCACCTGGACAGAATTCTGTTTGCTCTGAAGGACAAACTCAATATATTGCTGGATTATATATAAGAAATATATTGCTTTTCCTGGAAGAAAGCCATACCAATTTGAAAGATACGTCTCACTTGTTCTCACATATCTTTATGAGGATATTCATTTATTTAATTTATGAACTTCTCTTTTGATTTTCTTGTGCTTTGTCATCTTAAGTTCTTCACGTTGTGATTTCTTGAATCACAATGTTTATCTGGCGTTATTTTAAGGAATATTTAAGCATATAGTACAGTACAGTACAGTTTATGCAAGCAGTGTCTCACAATGACCAATAGAGGAATGCAAACAACAGACAAGGTTCCCCCTTAAATAGGTCAGACAAAAATGACTTCTATTTTAATTCTGTAGAATATATAGTTAGCTTCTGTTCAAAATACACATGTTGAGCAGGAAAAGGACTCATTTTGAGAGCAAAAGGCCTGGTGTATTTTTGAGGTTAGAACTCTGCACCTCAGCATACTGTTCACTCTTCCTCTTTGACACTTCCTGTTCATTATTTGTTCCAGGAACTTTATGTGATCTATGAGGTGGAACAGAGTTGCTGGGGCTCTAAAACAGGAAAACATACAGTAGATAAAAGCTCTATATCGCACCAGAGCAAACACCAGAATCACCTTTTTTATTTATAAAACAAAGCCTAATTTGAATGTCTTACCTCAACCAGCTGCATGAGGTTTTCAAAGTAGCCCTCGTCATCGATTGTGAGCTTGCCTCTGTGGTAGATGATGCGGTAGTGCTCCACCTTGCTGTCGCAGCTCACACACAGGGTGTAGTCGCCGGGGAAGTTGGTACTCTCTCGCACCAAGAACAGGCCTGTTTCAGGAGGGCAAAGCAACTGCTCGGCCTGTTCCCGCGTTATCTTCCCATGAAACCATCTGCGAGTGGAAGAATAAAAAAGGTAACATCAAAAGGAGACCATTACAACTCTGTCAACACCACTCATCTAATCAATGTAAATTGAAAAAAACACTTCTACATTTTAAACACCAAATAATTTAACTCTATTTGGATCCTTTCTGCTGACCTCCTTCTGTTTGCATCAATTATTGCAAAGCAGACCAGTTTATAAGGTACACAAATCTAAAACTAATACAGTGTAACACAACTGTCCTGCAATATATCTGCCTTTCATGAAGTTTATAATGTTCAGTTAATTTGTTGGTTTAATTTTATAGTCGTTTTGGCACCTACACCTATAGTGCTGTTGATATTGATTATACCACATTATACTGATACTGAGAAGTGTTTCTAATATTTTGTCTACCCTATTTTTTTAATCAACACCACTCAGTATAACAGTTACTCACCATAATACAGTTCAACAGCAATGCAAAACTACAGCCATCAAAATGAGCATTAAGTTATTTGCAATATACTGTAAGTATGTCCTTTGTCAGCATCGGAAGTGATGCCTCTAACTGTTTTAAGAGGTATTAATCAGACCGACATAAGTGTGTAAAAGAAGTAAAGGCCAAATCGAAAATTCCTGCCAGTTATTAAGGAAACACTGCGAGGATGCATGTTGGGCCTGTGTTGCTGATGATTCTCCATAAGCCTTTGCGAACACTAAACAAAGGACATTCTGTTCAGAAGATCCAGAGGTATAGATTACAGTCATTTGCATATTCACTGTGACCAGTTCTATTTTAGAGAGGGTCACAGAATGTACAGTAAATTAATTTGCATCTGTGCTCATTTAATATCACACATGAAACCTTGTTGGAAAGCTGAGAAAGAGCCTTTTTCTCCCCACATTAACTAATTTAGGAAGAGGAGTTTTCCTTTCAGTTCTGTATTACAGGGATTCAATTATTTCATAGACATAATGCAGCTTCCACTCAGAAATCCCCTTTACCATTCTACTCTCACATTCATGACTGGTGATATTTACAATATGGAGAACAGTTAGCATATAAATACAACATTATAGTCTGTAAACATACTAAGTGATGATTTAAGGTCAATGCTAGGCTAAGAGTAGCTCGAGTAGGGCTGTCATGTTTTTCTACTGGCTATATTTTGCCATGTTCTGTTTCATGGTACATATCATTTTGTATTTTTTTGCCACTGGTTGTTGTCTAGGTACGTTTGTCTTCATTTGAGACATCATTTTGTAATCAAGGGCTCTATAAATAAACATTAATTTACACGCTCACATGCATGAACACGGAAACATGTCATGTGGACAAACAGGGAGATTTTTGAGATTACTGCAGCCTGAGATAGAAAAGCAACAACAGGAAACTACACAGAGTTCAAGCAAAGCTGAGCTAGAAACCGACAAAAGTGCACTGCAATTACAGCACAGCCCAACCAACTGTGGTCTCCATTCACATAACTCACTAAGTGGAAGAGGGCAAAGTCGAGCTATTTTAGCTGCTTCTGCAGATGCCACACAAAGCTGGTGTGGTTGCAACTTTTGAGCTATAGACAGATACATTAACCTAATCTGGTATGTATTGAACATGTACAATTAGATTAGACTTCAGAAATAAATAAACCATGATAATCTGTTTACTCACGGCATTAGACTCAGCTTGCCTCCAGATTTCACACCTTCTCTTTTCATAACATAGTTAGCTGGAATGGTTCCCTCGCGACCTGCAGCATTTTTAGCTTTGTACCAGTTTGGATCCTAAAATACAAAATGTCAGAAATGGTTCAAATTAATTAATGTAATATTGTGGAGTATGGAAACATAACTATGAAGTAATTCCATGTTTTTTCATATATAAGTGTTAGCATAGTCAAATCCACATATTGCATGAGAACTCAGAAGCAAAACTGAATATTTATAGGAACATAAGTTAGGCCGTGAAATGTTACCTTTGTGACAATAACAATAGTCAGCACATCTCCTTTGTTAAAGGGCAAGTCCTGTTCTGATGTGCCTGTGAAGTTGTACCTGGCCACACACTCTGTGCCCTGTGGCCATGGAGTCTACGGGAACATGGGGAAATCACTAATTAGTAATCAAATGTCTAATAAATTACTCATCATACATGTCTTGTGTATCTCGTGCATTTTGACATGCATGTACTCTGGAGGCCTATCTTACCTGGACCTCTGTCATGGTGAGGTGGTTCAATCCTCTCACAGTTGATGTTTTCTAGCTGCTACCATTAGAGCTGGTAAACACACAGACACACACACACAGTGGCAAAGAAGAGAAAGAGATTTTTTAATCTGCTTTGGAGATATTTACTTAACCACCAAAATAATTCTCAGGCGCATGTTATTTTGTAGTTAATAAGTCAGCTATTATCAGAACAAACTAGAGTAGTGTCAGCTCAGACAGTGCCAGTAAAAAATAACTTGCTAATACAGAAAGCAGAACTAACAAGTCTTCTTTTTTCAAAATCTTTTTTTTTTAAATCACACTTTCACAACTGGGGCATACTGTTTCCATGACGCAGGATGACATTATGTACATAAAGACAAAGCTCAGTGTGTTGATGAATATAAACTCAGAAATATACTATAAAGTATATTTTGGAACAATATTCTAGCTGATTGATCCACTTTTACTTATTGATTGTTTTTATCTAATATATTCTAACCCATGACAGAGGAAGTGTATGTCTATGAAATTTGTAAGTGTCAATGCAAGTGTCAATGCAATACAAGTGGACAATAAATCTGACTAAAAGCCATATAATATAACTTGTAGTTTATATTCTATATGTTAACCAGACTAAGCCCCAATGACCAGCCCTTGAAGGAATTAAGATCTACAAGTTCTCTTTACTAGAAACTTGTGGTGAGATCTGACCAGGCCCAACCCAGCATTTCTTTACGTCAATAAAGCAGCCACTACGGCTGTAACTCAAGGCTTCAGTCACCCGGGGGCAATGTTTCCATGATACATGCACAACAAATCAGAGCAGAGGCGTTATAACGAAAGAATGACCTTTTGGATTAAGTCATGCTCAAACCCCACTTCCTCTCTTCCTATATCAGTTCTAATGGAGAAGTGATGGGGCTCAATCGTCAGAGCTCAGGGAAAACCCTGGCTCTGATCAATTCTATCACTGAGGTCACATCCTCCGACATGTCTGTTATTATGCAGTCAACTTCCTGCCCAGATTTAGAATCCGAATATTGTGTGGGTGGTCTTTGAAACAGATATTCTGCTGATTTCACTCTCTGAGCTCTTCCCTTTAAAATTATCTTTCATTCACTTAAAACATAATCTGGCATGTCTTCCATGTCACACATTTAATGACCAGCCCCTTCACAGACACCAAATGTGAACTCTCATATATGCCAAAAAGGACTGTCATCACTTAGTATGATGAGGATGGGATGGATGTTGTCCCCCATAGAGTACTGCAGCTGTCTATCTGAACACATTTCCCCCGCCCATGATGACCCCTCTCGGATATTCCAACCCCCAGGTTGGAAACCACTGTGCAAGATACAAAGCAGTGGTAGAAAGTAACTGTACTTTTTACTTTTTAATCCACTACATTTACTTGGTACCTGTTATCACATGTTACTTTGCAGATTAAGATTTGAAAAACCTATAAGGAGAATATAAAATACAATCCATTGTTATAAAGTAAATTAAACCAGCCAACAGTATAAAGAATGAGTAAAATGAGCGCCAACCCAGCCGGCTGCAACATAAAAATACAGTCTACAGGTTGCTGCATCAATAATAATAATCTAATAGTATAATATGTAAAAATGTAACGGAGCCCATTTTAGCTGCACAGTGAGTACTTCCAACTTTTATACTTTAAGTACATTTTCTTCATAATACTTATGTACATTTGCTGAATTAAAAGATCGTAAAACACTTCCATAAAGACCACATCGCTTTGTTAAACAAAGATCATGAATATCTGCACCAAAGTGCATGGTAATCTATCCAAAATTTCACTCTGAATAATAAATGTCTACATGCTGGTGGTGAGAGGTAAAGTCAGTGGATCACCAAGGTCAGTAGCATTCATCCTGTAGGGACCATGAATGTCTGTACAAACGTTTAAGGCAGCCATCCAATAGTTGTTGACTAATAAATGCCATGCCTGGACACAAAATTACGAATCCCACTATGGCCATAGGGGTCGATTTGTTGGGGTTAGGCATTTGACCTTTAGTGGTCAAGGGTTAGGATAGCCGATTGGTCAGGGGGTAGGACCTGAACAAATCAGGTTGTGTTACCTTGCGTAGGCATGGACGCTTGGCCAATAGTAGCTATTGAACGACGGGTCTTGGCGTGGCCATAGTGGGAGAAAAAAAATATTGCTGCCTGGAGTCATGATGCTAGTGTGACTAAAAACTCAGCTAAACTAAGTGAGAAATCTTCTGACTTAAATCTCTAAGACAAATATATAACTTCAAGCAGGAAATCATGCTCACAATGCTCTGGAAACATAATTTGTCTGGGCAAAGTCCTTGAAGAAGCAAAGTGATCTTACCAAGTGAGGAACAGATCAATGGCGCCAAGGCTAACACAAAACAGCACATTTTAATTCCTCTGAATGCATCTCAGCAGCAGCCTGATTGAATGGGACAGAACTCAGTCTGTCACAGTGTAACACTGACATTTCCAGAGAGCTCTACATAAAACCACAGCTTTCTCTTTTCAGGAAGCCGACAAAGCTGTCACTGTGAGTCGGTTGGGTTTCTACTGACCCTCAGACTTCTACTGACCCCCCCCCCATCTCAACGAGATGTCCATCATTCTTAGTCTGACCAGTGAGTAGCTTTAGGGGCAGCAATGCTACAGTTTTGCAGGTCTGAAGTTATAGATTGTATTTCACATTTTATTACAATCAACAGAGTACAATCAACTTGTGTGTGTTGCTTTGTTATTGTCAGGTAAATTTTCTTTTAAACACAGACTGAAAAAATACCTGATCAGCGCCTAATAATGCCATGATACAGCAATGACAGTCAGTGAATTAGTACATCTAATTGCAAGATATTGTCTGCTATAGGAGAAGCTATGCATGACATAAGCTACTGAAAGCAACAGGAAACCAGCAAACTTAGTGATAGACTAAGTGAATGGAGTCTAGAAAGAGCACAAACTTGTTCCAAATTTAACAAGTCACTAATGAATATAGGTGCCATATCTCTTAAAACAAAACTCATGTAGATAATGAAGTCTAATTTGACAAATTCTTGGCCTCCATAACAATCCTATTGTTCAAACCAAACCGGTTGATCAACATTTGACTCTTGTCTTGTGCAAGTCAGTCGTAGTCTAAACTGTTCAAATCAGCAGTAGCCTGCCTGATTGCAAGAAGCAAGACAGGACAGGAATGTAGAAATATCTTCTTTGGTCGTGTTTAAATCTGCCACTCCCTCGTCTCTCTGCAGAGGTGAAAATGCTGACCATGCAAGGTGTTGCAAAAGCTGCTGTGATAATGTGAAGTGAGGAGGTCCTGTGGACACATTTGCAAATGTATCACTCAAAAAACACATTGTGCGCTGGACTTTGAAATATTAATTTAGGGAATAACAGGGCAACAGTCAAATAGATATCCTCAGTTGTGGAAAAGAAACAAAGTACATTTACTCAAGTATTTATCTGACAGGTAGAGTTACTTGTTACTAGGGCCATTTATTTTTTACTTTTGATATTTTTAGTGTATTTTGCTGATATTTCTGTGCTTTTACTGATGCATTATGAATACAAGCATTTAACTTGTAATAAGTATTCTTACATGAATGTATTGTTACTTGGACTAAAGTAAAGGATCTGAATACTTCTTCCACCACTGGATATCCTGTAATAACGTATCAATGAGTACCAAGTCTGTGTTATTGACTGTGTGCTCCTGCATCCCTCTTCTATGTGCAGCTGGAGAGTGTGGGTAATCTGCCCCACATCTTGACCCCTTCAGCCTCAGGATGCTCTGCGACTGCTTTGATGCTGCTGCCCTGTTATCATCACCATTGCAGCAGCAGGGTCAAGTGCAGAGGGAAAGAAACAATGATTTCTGTCCATGTCCCCTGAGCCTTTATCTGGCTGGTAGTCAAACCAACTAACAGAGCGGTGAGAAATGTACACTAAGAGAAAGAGCGTATTTCAAACATTCACCAAGCTGAGTCTGACAGCCTACAGATGTTCTTGAGGAACCTCAGAGGAGGAAATCACCTCTGCCTCCAGGACAACAGCTGGACTCTGGTGCAGCAGCACTGCTCACTGAAACAACTGTCTGCAGGATATAAGACAGGAAGTGTGAGTCTATGTGGTAGGGCCTGCAGCACAAGCAGTCATTGTATCACTTTAATGGCCGTCAGTTTTGCCTGCGAGGCTTGGTAAAGGCAAAAAGCAAATGACAGGGTCTACACGTGAAATAGCATCCTGTTTGTCATGAATAAATACAAAATCTAACCCTGAAAAACAAAGCTGTCTTCAGAGTAACAGGAAGACAAAAAAAAATTGTCAGTCAGGAGAAAATGACATCCAGGCATTACAGTTAACTTTGCATTTTACTTCTATCCAAAGTTCAAACAACATAATGAAGGTATTACCACTTGCATGCATGACACTATTGGCAATTAATGATATTACAACGTAAACACGTCAGAAAAGACACAACATGTAAGGCAAAGCTGCCATGCCTGAGCAGTGGACGGACACTTCCTTACTGAGGTGCAATACACACCATGCAGTGCAATGGTGCTCTGCTGATGCAGCCATGCATACACATTACAGGGTAGCAGCTTTGTTGTGGTTTCATGAGCATGTTTCACCAGCTTTATTCTTCTTAGCAGTTTTGTCACACTCTAAAAGAAGACTCTAAGGATATCTGCAGCACCTGGCTGGCTACTGGCTTCAGTCTTTTCCAGAAACTTTCTGCCTGAGCCGGAGGGCCTTGACCCTGAAGCAGACCCAAGAGGACCTTAGTCCCTCAGTTCTGACAAACGCTGGTTCCATTGAACTTTTTGTTTTCTGTTTGGCACTTGCCTTTGGTGCAGTGGTTGCGTGTCCATTTTTTTTTTTTGATTAAGCGTTTCCTGAAAATGACAGACTAAATGAGAAAAAGCAATAGCAAACTGAGAGGCATTACTATGTAATAGGCTGCTAGCCTCTCTGCAAGTCACACATTCCTGCAAGTGCAGACTGTTTTAGAAAGTCTGTAACAGTTAAACAAAATGTCAAAGATCGCAGGCTCTATGACAGTTGACAGTAACCTGATGTGGGTTACCATCTTACTCATCAGTGATCATTATAAATACTACCATTATCTACCAAGTTGTGACAGGCCATTTGGACAGCTGCATGATGTGCAGTGGCACAAAAGGTGAAATGGCAGGATCCAAAGACCAGTGCTTTCTGAATAACTGTATCAGAGCTTTCAGTCAGTACAAAATGTAAACGCTGACAGGCCGACAGGTTAGCTCTATTTTGGAAAGGTATCAGAAGGCTACCACAACAAAACAGCGTTACTGCATCTACAAGCTACGGCTCCATTACAAGATAAAACTCTTACCTGTTTGCAGGCAAAACCAAGAAGCTTGAGACAACAACAGGTGATTCGGCTACTGCCCAAAGTCCGTTTTCATTTGAGCAACGGCAGACAAACTGCCATTCACGAAATATATAACCGACAGTCGATGTCGACGCGCAAAACACAAGTCCCGGTGAGGAAGTGATCTATATGCCTAAGGTGACCCGAAACTTCAGCAGTCCAAACGTACCTGACTAAAACCAGCCAAGACTGCTGCTGCTGCGTCTTCTCATGTTAACATCATTTAGAAAAGTCGCCTTATATGATGAAAAATTAACTTATCTACAAACTTATCGGCAGCCTCGACGGTCCTCCTATTGAAAAAAGTAAAATGACTGAGAAAAAAAGCACGATAACTCCAGATAAATATTGCAGCGATTAAATAAACGCAATTCAGCCTACCAAAAATTTGAGTCTACTCACTGACTCACTCCTTTTCCCCGTCAGAACATTCAAGTTTTTTGCCCCACCTTGATTTTGCAGTGCACATGCGCGCTAATGAGAAAACTATTCGGCCTAAAATGGATCTCTTAATTAATTTCAGTCAAGTTGGTGAAGAATTTGATCATCAATGAACTTACAAAAAGTCCACAAAGTTAAAGCAAGGGTGGAAGTTTTTTATTGTTTCACTCAGCAGACATGACACAAGTATGCACAGTATTTTGAACGTCGACCTCGTTCCCCAAAAGCAAACAGTCCATAATGCGATGTTCTCGCATGGACTAGACACCCAGTGCAGATCTGAGGATTTAAAACCATATAAACTAATTCAATAATTCTCAAGAAGCATAACCTGCGTTTAAACTAATATTCTTTTAAAACAGGTGCTTTCCTGACAAAAGCCAGACCACCTCGTGGTTTCTGACGCTTCACATTTCGTAGAGAAATAACACTAGTGTTTGTAGAAATAGTCCATAAAGCTGCCATAACAACAGAATAAGGAAGAACCACCAAGTGTGGTTTAATGGCCCCCTGGCGGCCAAAGCAAAAGACAACCATTACATTCAGTAAGGCTGGTGGATATTTTCAAACCAGACTTGTCTCAACAAACGTGACATTACACATCAGCCT
Organism: Percina caprodes; assembly: GCA_013375575.1. Taxonomy (NCBI): domain Eukaryota; kingdom Metazoa; phylum Chordata; class Actinopteri; order Perciformes; family Percidae; genus Percina; species Percina caprodes. The sequence goes on along the minus strand of JABXJD010000001.1, from coordinate 12,813,771 downwards.
GGAGGAATGTTGGAGAAAGGACAAACCCTTTGTACATGAAAGTAATTTTCACTGAATCAGTTTCTGAACCCTTTGCAGATAATGTACACAGCAGATTATTTTTAAACCATATCCCAAATTACATCATTTGTAACTTCTGAAACTGCTTCACTTTAGTCTTTTCTAGACTATGCTGACCTCAATGACACAAGATTTAGGTACGTATTGGTATCCAGCAAAGCAACTGTCCTAGATACATTTCAAAATGAATGTGATCTTGTTAAAGAATAAACAAAGGGAATGACTTTTGTGGTCAAAAAAAAAATAACCAACCGTCTGGCAGGGCCTCAAGAAGCAGCTCAAAACAAGTAGCTCTTCTTTAATTACTCAAGATGTTGCATCTTGATCACATCTCAAATATACAGAGCATTTATACTTTAGAAAAAAGGCTGCTTGTTTTGTCAACCAACACAACTTTGTAAAAAAAGAAGAAAAAAAAGGTAAACTGTAGACAATCTGACCTGCAAGGTGGTTTGAAATGTAAAGGACCATACTATTTATTACATTCACTTCCATTTTCCATCCCAACTAACCATCTGAAAACCATGCTACTGTTTTTTTTTTAGAATTGTTGATGCATTTTGTCTTTCAGGCATCTGTTGGTTTCTATTCATTACAATATAACATGAAAATCTACTAGGATACTCTTGAAACCTTAGTCCATCATAGACAATGTCAAGTATGCATTCATTTTTGTTAGTGTTAATGCAGTGCAGATTTTGAAAATGTGCCATTATTTACATTACCACAAAAATAATTTAACTACTGCAGACTTTATGTTCACTGCGATGGATTAGCAACATAACAAAGCTCTAGGAGTCGAATTAATTTCCTTTATACTGTAATAACTGGAAACCAATAGAAAAATATATCAAGAGTACAGTAGTCTGAATTAAAAGAAAGGTCGAACACGTTAATACACATGACTTGTAAGGAGCTGAAACTTGCAAACACTCTGGTATGGTCCTTTAACAGATACAATAGAGAGCCAAAGCTAGCCAAAGAGAAACTGCAACTTTTTCTGGGTTCTATTCCCAGAAAATGTCATTCAAAATCTCACTGACATGTGTTTTTTATTTGTATTAATCAATATTTGTTTTTAGTGGCCTTTACACACGTTTTATCGATATGGACAAAATCAAGTTACAATGACCAAAGTGTCCGCGCTGGTAGTTTTTCTTTCATGGGAGCAGTAGATTTTTTTTCTATGCTCCCATAGTAAGCGTTTAACTTCATTACTTTAACAACTGCAGTAAGGGACGGTGAATTGTCTTGATTGTCTTGACGCAACCTATAAAATAAATGCTAAATGAATTGACTTACAGAAGCAAGTGGAACAGAGGCTAGCCCGGGCATGAAGTCATGACTTTAGCTCCCCATTGTAACACAATTTAGTTAGCAAAAGGTTTTTCATTAAAAGGCAAAATTGCTAGAGGTTTTGCATGCTGTATCATCTTATCAAATGGAATATAAATGGATTTTCTATCCTAATTAAACATAAGACAACAGTAACAGAGTGCTGAAGTGTATGGCAGGCCATTAGCACTGGTAACACCAATGCAAATTGGATATATGTTGTCTCATCTCATCCACATTATAGTAATAACAATACATTTGCATGTATCATATGGTGGATCTCCATTTCATTCAACCGATGGCTTTGAAATGAGGTTAGATTACAGAGACATTCATAAATGTTTCCATTTTAAATCAGATATTGTCAAAAATCTAAAAACTACTGAAGACTATGTGGTATTATTTTTGTATTTAAAAAAAAAATTATTTTCCAAATGTCTTGTAATATCATGTAAATATAATGGTATCTACTGTACATCATTGCTTCATTTCTCTGATGGTCAACACATTTACTTTTCAATAAATCTCTTTTTCTCCTATTCTGTCCATATGCACTTAGTCCTGGTTGAACTAATATACAAACAGTGGTCCCATTCACATGTTAATGAGTTAGAAACTTGATGGATGAACTCCGGAATATAAGGTGCCAAAACCCAAATTGGCATGGAGGCATGTTGAACATTAGTTCCATTACGGAGAGTGCAAGGGAATGACAAATTTGCAGCCAAAAGGAGAGATGTACTTGATTCCCACTTCCTGGAACACCTGCCGAGGAATACCTATGTCACACAGGTAAACTCTGCCAGCTCCCTCAGCCAGGGGAAGGGGGAGGCAAAGAGAGAGAGACCACTTGGCCTCCACAGCCTGTCCCTGTCCCCTACCAGGAGGGTCTAAACTGAGAACTGGCGCTCGGTTCTCATTAGCCCAGTCTGCAGCTGCTCGGTACCAAGGCTGATCCAACAGGAATGTGTTCTCGTGGCAGTCCAGGCAGTTTATGATTAAGTCTACTGGGGTGTCTGGAAGGTCTATGGATTCCGACAGAAAAATGGAAAAATATGGCATCACCTAGAATGCAAAATGTAAAAAAAACTGAGTAAAATATAAAAGAAAAATATGCCCACCTTTCATACTAGACACCTGTTTTCCACTAGTCTTGTTGAAGAGTGTGAGCTCGCTGGTGACTGAGTCAAGCATCTTGACAAAGTTTGGCAGAAACAAGATGACCTCCACTTCATGATTGGCCAGGTGACGACCACAGCTGATGCCCTGAGCACCCTGAACATGAGGGCCACACAGCAGAGCCACTGTGGGACGTTGGTGTAAATTTTTTGGAGTGAATCTGGAAGAAAAATATTAAATAAACTGAGATGCTTTCCTCATATTTTACTATCTTCAAGCACTGAATGCCAGTATTCACATTTGGAATACAATAAAATAAGCACTAGTATGGAGGCCTGACGTGTCTTATATTTAAAAATTATTGAACATTTGTGGTGTTAAATTAAAACTAACAAAACTAAACCATCACTACATGCTTACCTGTTGGGCCCACCCAGCAATGTAAGTGCCATCTGACTTGCACACACTCCAGTCATTTCAAGTCTTCGCTCCAGTGAGAGACCATGACGCTCAGCAACGGACAACAGACGCTGGTGTAGTTCATAGGATATACTTGGTACAACGAGCCCAGAGTCTGTATAGAAAAAAACAACACAAGTATATTTAACAGTACACTTCTGATAATTTGCCCTCACTACCATTTGTTTCATTACTATATGAAACAATTTACCAGTGCAGTACTCTTTGACCCCGGGCTGTGGGACAGTAATCTGTCTGTACACAATAGGTTTGGCCTCCAGGATGTTTTCATCATGACGGTACCGTGAAGGGGTCTGCTCTTGGGGCGTTCCACGCGACCTTGCACCATTGCGGCGCTCCGATATGTTGATTTCTGAGAAAACTGCTGCTTTGTCAAAAAGAGCCAAGTTTCCTTCAAAATCAAAGTCTGTATCCAGCCCATCGTCCATGCCATCCCCAAAACACTCGTCGTCTCTGTGCTTCATCTGACCATTTTTCACTCCATTCTTTTTCGGTGTTGCTTGGTTTGCCCCTCGGCTACTAGATGACCCTAATGGGGAGGATACACATCGAGATACAAATCTCAACACAATTGAAATCAGCAATATCCAAGGAAGGTTAAATTCAAGGGCAACTGGACTTGGTTAAAGTACTTAAAACCGTTTTGTCTTTCATCCGAGAGACTTTTTTAGTTCTGGCTGAACTGTAGGGAACCCCCAACGTTACAACAGCCAGGGAATGAAGCGTTATTATCCTATGTCATCTTGACAACGTCTCCACAGACGCTAAATAGCTGCGTTTCCAAGTCTTGAAGTCTCTTGAGAGCCTCTAACAAGCTCAGTTGCCCTTGAATTCAACCTTACATGGAGAACTATGACCTGGATGACTGAGCAAGGACCTCCACAATCAGCAATATCTGACCGAGCTGTACTAAATTGCACTTACAGGAGTTGTGTCTTTGACGAAATCCTTTTGGCTGGCCAGGTACATCCAGGTGACGTTCTCCATAGCTTTTGGAGCAGTGCTGAGGAGAGTTGAGTTTCTCCACAGACCTGGGGTCACCCTTTGGGACTGCAACTGGAACACTGCTTACCTTTGTAGAAGAGCTATTCCTAGCATTGCCTTTTCTGATATCTAAAATCTTTAGTTCCTTTATGTCAATGGCACTGCAGAGAGAAAGAAAAAGCTAAGTAATGTATTTACTAAACAGGAAGAAACAGTAGCTGTCTATTAGCCCAATCTGTGAAAAACATCCGGGAAGCATACAACTCGTGGCTGAGCTTTACCTGAATGTGACCTCGGGTACAGGGCACTTGACACCATTATGGAAAGGTTGTTTTAAGGAGATGGTTTGGCTGGACTGGTCCACAGACACCACCTCTCCTTGATAGACTCCCAGTGTTGGTCCACAGTTAATTGACACCAAACTACCCAGCCAGTCCGCTGCCATGACTACACAATATTGGAAAAAACAGAACTTTTCAATTCACGTTACTTGTCAAAGAAGCTTTGTAAAAAATAAAATAAAATAAGTATGTTAAATTAATAATTTATTAGTATTTATGTCGGTAGGACATCAGAATGTTACCGAGTACTTAACATTATGCTAACTGACTAGCGTTAGCGTCGGCCTGTTATTTAGCTAGCATTACCGTTGGCTAAGTTTCTATCTCGTGTTTATTCCAAGACGATTTGATTAAAGGCGTGGTGTTAAAGTGGTGTACCTTTTCGGAGCTGATGCGAAGCACACTCTTTTCAGTAACACAAATGAATTTACTGTCAAATTAAGTGCCGAAAGGGAAATTGTAGTATCTTTAGACTGCTAGCTTTTAGCTTATTGAATGGTCGAAAGATGCTGTTGCTAGCTTCTGGATGACTACTTCCAGCCCCCGATGCGATTCTTTCAAAATAAAATATAGTAAAATATAGTTTTTTCCCTAAATGTAAATGAGCGAAAACTGACATACTGATATTTATATATCCAGATGGATTTGATGATACATTATTTGTATTTTTGTTTCGTTTAATTAAAAATACATGTAACGTTTATTATGACTGTTATACATGATATAAATCGTGGGACGTCCAATATTTTGAAGGATGGAGTTGAATAATGGTCTGTCTGTCACATGCAAAGAAACAACTTTGGACTTAATCAGTTGCATGCAATATTTCACACTAAGATGTAGAATATTAGCATGCTTATATAGCCATGATACTATCTGACGATTCATCACATGCTTTCTTATCCCTGGAGCTAAACTATCATCATCATTCCAAAAACCAAAGCCCATAAGAGCATTTATAACGCATGTTTCTCTCTGTGTGCCAAAAGACAATCCTAATAAATCATGAAAGATCCACTGCCATACATAATTATTTAGAGGTAAGCGATGTGTGTTATGATCAGTGTTTGTGAGATGCTCTTAACAACTCATGTCAACAAACAACCAGTAAGCAGGCTGAGTGAGATCATGTGGAGACTATCCCAGAAGTGTTTAGCACATGACACATCCACCCCAATGCGTCCTGTGTATATAAGTTACCATGGATACTCAGTTCAAGAGCTGTACACTCAAAAGCTTTCAATCAAAGCTGTGTGATTATGCGCTTACAAGCAGAGCAATGTGACCAAATGACCATTGTCAGTGAACTGGAGAGGGTTTCTGCAGAAAGGTAGTGTAAGAAAGTAATTTTGTGCAGACTACAGCTATTTAATTTAATTTAGTTTAATATTTAATGTTTTTTTCTTATCAATCAGCTTTTTATACAAACATACATTATGGAAAAGGGTGTTATTCTAATGAAAGTAAATCACAAACTCACTGTAATAATCATGCAGTGTTAAAACTAGTTGTTGACCATCAAGCAAGTGGTGGAAATATCAAGACACATGATCTAAGAATAGCCACACATCTCGAGCTGCCACCTTTGTGTGAAAATCTATCCCTGACGCGTGGGCGGATACATGGGGAGATGAGGACTGTAGCCTCACCCATTCAAAGGTAAGAAATAACTTGGATCTGGGAAGACACTCCAAATGTTTAGACCCTCATACAGAAGTTCAAGTCCATTTTCTCTCACAGACCTCAAAATGTGGGACACCAAATCGTGCTTTTCAGCTCAGGTAAGACCCAGATATGGTCTTTAATTGGGTACAGCATGTTGATCAAAGTGTAGTTTTTTAAAAAAATGTGCTTATCTTTCTTAGACCTCAGCACGGTATGGCATGGCAACTGTCTCTGGAACAGGGTTTCTGTCCAAAGTCAATGCAAGGTGAGGGGGAAATATGTACAGTTTTTAAACAACAGATACACAATAATGTTCATTTTCAAGTTAGGGTGGTGTAAGTTCTGGCTGATATACTGTATTCCAGCACATCTGGGAGCATCGGTGGCTTCAGACAGAATGACCCAGCTCTAAGGAAGTGGCTATCATTGTCCCATTTAGCACCTGAGGGTGCTCCACGACCTTTTCCTTTATCTCCAGGGGCAGAATTAAGGGTTGCCCGAGGTGAAAGCAGCTTTAGACAAGCAGAAGGGGAGCAATGGCTGCAGGATGCTCGTGAGCGTTTAGACACTCAGCTGGACCGACTGATGACCAGAAATTCACAGCTAAGCTACAACATAACTACTGCACAACTGCTTGACATGAAACGTAAGGTAAGTTAAACATTAAAGTCAAATGTCTATTGAATCTAATTCTATGATCTGTTTAAGTGAAAAGTGCGCTTTTGTACTATTCTGTTTTATTTTTGTGTGTATAGCTTTATTCTATTTTACTCTAATTGATGTAATATGTGTAGAATTATTGAAATCTTATTCTATACTTTTTATTTTGTTACTTAAATTATTTATAATTATATATTTATTTTGGTATTATTATTCTTCATTTTGTATCACTATTTTGAGCTGCTGTAATGTAAATTTTGACCGGTGAGATAAAAAACATTTCCACACAGTCTTCTCATATTTTGCACTGATGTTTCAAAGCAGCTGTCAGAAACAATGGATGATCTTGAGCAAGAGAAGGAGGCAGCTGGATTATTCCAGTTTGAAAAGAGTCTGCAACATGGAGAGCTTCATGAAAAGTAAGTGCAGCAAAAGACATGGAAGGGAAATAACAAAATAAAAAAAAAGTCCTTATGTGAAATTCACTCACAAGGGTCCTGCAACTGGAGAAGGAATTGTTGCAAATTAAGTCTTCTTTGGACAGAGAAAGCAATAATCAACCAACTGAAAGAACTCCTGGCTCGCTCAGCAGAACACTGCCAATGAGTCAAGAAGACTTTAACAGGCAGGTGTGTAAGCTTCATGTTTTATGAAAATAGACTTGTGTTCTAAATACTGTATTATTGTGTATTTTTGCTTGCCAAACACTGCTTTTACACTTTAATTTAGGAGAGGCAGAAGGTTGACGCAGAGCTGTGCAAGCTGAGAGAGGCTCTGAGAGATGCAGAGACAAGGGCAAAGACACAAGAACAAGAACGAATCCAGGCACTCCAGAAACTCCAGACTTCTACAGAGGTCAGTATGAAAATATATAAGGGAAATCTTAAAATGTTGAAATCACAAAGCTACACAAAGCTGCAGTTGTCTGTTGTACTGCCATTTTCTTTTTTGTTACATTTACACCTCTGGACTGTATGTAGTGTATTTTATTTCTATGTATCTAGACACAGAGGGCGCTGTTGAATCAAGTAGAGGAGCTAAATTGTAAAAGACAGAATCACTCTGAAATGCAAAAACAGCTGAGTGAAGCTAACAACAAGATCAGCCAAGCATGCCTGGTCAGTTTGCCTCAGATTCAATATGACCTCATCCTACAGGTACATTACAACATTTTAGAGTGTGTGTAATAGGAATTAAACCTTGAAAATGGTCTTTAATTCTTCTCAGGAAAAAGCCCTCTTGTCAAATCAAGTGCTAAAGTTGGGGCATACTATAAAAGATCTGAAGGCCAAACTGACGGGGGCTCTGTCTGACAAAGATTGCCTGATCCAGGTATCATATATAATCTTAACTACAATGTCTGAAGCATTCAAGATCTAAATATCATCATGATTTGGAATTAGGACTAGCTTTATTTTTTCATGTGTGTGTTGTATAGGAAAAATCAGATCTGCACCAGAGGGCCCAAGTCCTGGAGCTGCAGCTGCAAAGGGCCCAGCAAGGTTCAGAGGGTTGTGACACTAAGGAAACTGTTCTGATAAAGGGAGAATTAAAGGCTCTTAAAGAGGTTGAAAGGTCTAAGTGGACATCTTTTTGGGGGTTTACCTTTTCCTGAATTATTTATTAAATAATCCTTGTTGTGTCTTTACACCAGGTAAATGAAAAGCTGTCATATGAGCTTGAAATGATTGAGCAGAAACTGAAAACATCACAGTCTCAGCTACAGGAGGTAACAGCAGAGAGGGTCACTAATTCCAAACAGATCACAGATCTGGAGGCAGAACGATCTCAGCTGATCACAGAAAAAGAGGAGCTGTTGAGTAAAATTAATGAATGTGGACATGAGGAGTTAACGGAGATGAAAGAAAAGTGCCTGCAGCTCAGGTGAGATGTTGATCGAACCTATTATAATGTAGTATAATTACCCTCTTTTTACTGAAACCCTCAAACTATTTATCCAGGAAATCTGTGGCCGTTTTGGTGTTAGAAAAACAGAAACTGCAGGATCAGTGCTTATGTTTGAAGGCTGAGGTTCTTGAGAAGGAGGATAAGCTACACCTGCAAGACAAAAAGCATCAGGAACAAGATGCAGTGAGCATTCAGAGCATCGATGAACTAAAAGCTGTGGCCTCACACTGGGCAGAGAAATGGCAAAAGGTGGCTTTGACCCTGCATTCCACACAAGAGGAGCTAGAGGAACTAAAAAAGAACAACTCCAGACATGAAGTAAGAACACTGCTTAAAAATAACTTCATACTACATCAGTGCATTTAGAGACATCTTAATAAAAAAAATAAAAAATTATATATATATATAATGAATAATTTCAGCTCCAAGTGGACGCTGAACATCTGGAAACTAAGATTGACAAACTTCAGAAAGAGGGCCAGAAAAGCAAGTGAGTCAATATTATAAATCACTACTTCCCGTAATTAATTGCTGTCTAAATTACACATTAGCTTTTGGACACATATCACTCATCTTGTTTTGATGCATATTTTCCTACATATAGAGAAGAAGTTGAGAATCTGCTGCAGCACAAAGCTGATTTGGAGACAGTACTGACCAAAGCAACGGTAGTGTATCCCTCAGTGTTAGGGCACTGAGATAATCTAATTGTTAAAGAAGTAGCATTATTTAACTATATGCTTTTTAACAGAAGGAATCAGACTCACTGCTAAGGGTTGAGCTTGACGCATGCAAACAAGAGCTTGAGCTGGAAAGGAGCAGGAGTCAGGTTTTGCTTCAATTATACAAAGATAAAGGTGAATGTACATATTTCTCAGCAGTCTGTGGCACCTGCAAATATTCCATAGACTGTTTAACAGCATTATTGTCAAAGCATAGAAAGTGTTATTTTATTCTTTAAACACAAGAGGGTGTTAAAGTGCTGTGACCTTTTATTTGCAGGCAGTGAAGCCTCAATGCAGACTGAGGACACAGAGACCCAGACTGAGTGAGTGAATTTTTATGAGATTTTCATTTTCAAAATGCATCAACAGAAAACACTCGTAATTAAATTCTGTGATCCGTCTCTTCATCGTGTTCTCCATCCTGTCTGTTCATCAGCTTATCAGAATCCTCTTTGTTATGGGAGCAACCATTAGGCTCCCACAGCAGCCAAAACAAAGCCCCTCAGGTAACAAGATGTTCCTCCCTCACTGAACTGAATCTGATCTTAATAATCATCCTTGCTGTGATAGGGAAAAAGCTTTGAAGAGTCTAGAAAGACTGAGAGAGACAGAAAAAACTTAGGCTCAACTCAAGTGTTCTGCGCTGGAGCTCAAGGTGCAGTCGCTATGCTCAGGTGTCCTGCCACACAAAAGTTTTTTACTTGCATTTTTTGAAATATGTTAGGTCCATATGTGTTTGTGTTATGTTGTGAATGTGAAAATGAACTGCTATCTCCCTTTGTCAGATCTAGCCACTGAAAAGAAATAAGCGGAGAAATCAGGCCAATTGCAAAAGATGGTCAGTCTGATGTCATGTTGCCTGAGCTCATTACTATTCCTGAGCTCATTAGGTAAAGGATACTGATAGCCAGGCATCATTGGCTAGCAAAAGCATGAAGCTCATTGAATATTTATGACAACTGGCACAAATCGAGCTGAGTCTTCTTGCAGGCTTTCTATAACACGCTAAAATGGCTTGAAAAAGGGTGACCAAGGCATTTTTCCCACAAAAAAAGGTTACAGAGTCCATGGTAGAACTTCAAACACTACCACAAAGTAATGAAATACTTGTGGCAGGGCACCTTTAACATGCAGCCTAACCAAGCTATAAATTTAATAGATTTGTGCTAGCTCCCCTCTTAACCAGCAGCTGTGTTAAATGGGGGATTAACTAGCATATCTCTTCTTCCTTCAAAAATCTGTTTCTCATGAACGCTCATGAAAAAGGCATCTCAAGATGAACAAGATGATGCAAATGTCTCGACTACTGACTCACTGAGGGCCCAGCTGGAAGGTATGAGCTTGCTTTTGAAAAAAAGCTACAGAGGATAGCGTGGTGATTGTTTTCATTGGCTCAGCTCTAAAACCTTTTCCTCCACACGTTTTCAGAGAGCACGAGGAGGATGGAGCAGCTGAAGCAGGGGGAAACAGTAGCAAACCAGAAGCTTCAAACACGGAGGCAGCTTTACCTGGTAAAGTTCATAAAACAAAAAACACCTATCGTGGTGATGAACATAATAAATGACAGACTCCTTGTGTACAGGTTAACGATGACAAACCATTTGTTGAAAGCAGGAAGGATAAAACTGTCTGTCCAGTTAATCTGGAGACAGACCAGCAGAGGAGGATGGTCACTGAGCAGGTATAATTGCATGACGGCAACATGATTTCAGTTGTTTTTTTTAGGAATGTTAATGTCCATCTATCTGTCTGTCGGTCGGTCCACGACTTTAGAATGAAAAACTATTGGATTGATCGGTCACGAAATTTTATTTAGACATTCATGTCCCCAAAGGATGAATCTTAAAGCAACACTATGTAACTTTTCCCGCTTCGGTCCCCCTACAGGTTGGAATTGTCCCATTATGTCTCATTCGAACTCCAGATCTGCTAACCGATCTGGCAAACATGCATAGTGCGGTTATAGCCGGTTGAGAGAAGCAAAGCGAATGCAGATGGTCCGTTCACCCTTACGAGTTGATGAACCACTGAAACGATTTAGTTTCAGAAACATTTTAAGTTACAAACATTTCTCTAGTGTTGCTTTAATGCTTTTGCTGAAATTCACTTAATTTCTGCAAGCAACCCAGAAGTAAATAAAGTTATTAAAATCAGCCCCACCTTTACCAGCTGTAACGTTGTGATGTAGTCTATACATGAATGCATCAGTAATTATAATGCAATAATACATTACATAGGAATTATTTTGAAATGGCACATTCTTTTACTTTTTATTCTTTTCCTCTTGTAAAAACTTTTATGCCGGAATTGTACTTTTCTACTCTGTGGTACTGCTACTGCTACTTTTACCACTGAACATTAGGTGAACAAAAGATGAAAATAAAGTGATATCTTTATGTTAGCAATGTCATTAGGATCATGTTCAAATGCTGACATTAGCATTTAGCTCAAGCCCTTAGGGCTGCAAGTGTGGCTAGTCTTGTTTATACCTGTTGTTAATGTCAACAAGCATCACAAGAGGAATGTACTGTATCTTACCATATGTGTAGTTAAAGAGTCTGTTTAAGGAGCGAGAAGTAAAGAAGGTGGAAAAGGTTGACAACAGATCAGCAGCAGGTCAGACTGGAGCATCCTTGCCACAAGACTGGTCTCAAACATCTAAAGTTTTAAGGGTACGGAACCTCTCAAGCAACCAATACTTATAGAGATTAAATAGATTACACCAACATGAATATGTGCAAAATAACTTGTTTTGCTTTGGGGGGTTTCAATCAGAATCCAGTGGACAGGAGGAGGTGGCAGCAGGGCTCAGGTTTAATGCCAGTGTTTGAGGAGGACGAGGAGGGCAGTGACTGCCCAGGAGGGGAGGAGGGAAAGCCAGCAGAAGAGGCTCATGCTGAGGAAAACTTCCACAACCAAAGCCAACAGGTTGTAAAAGCTTAAATTACACCAAGTGGAATGGTTACTAAGTCAAAAATCCGTCCACAGGCTATACTGTATATGCAACAGCTAACCATCATAACCTGCAGCCACCCCACCCCTGAAAAGATTATGTCTAGCTGCCTGCCTGCATGCTATGATGTTTCATAAATAATGCATTAGCATCTGCGATAAATTAATATCATTGATGGCATTATTTTGGTATACAGATAAATAAAATTAAAGGAATACGCCACCGTTGCTTCAGCTGTGCGTCCACCCAATAAAGTCCCAAGTCAATATCTGCCTAGGAAATTGTCTAGTCTTAATCTGCATTGCTATTTGTACTCGTTGTGAATACAAAGGCCACACAAAGTAATTAGGTTGTTCTTTTTTTGTTGGCTCACTTTTACTCACAACATGCTAACTGGCAACATAGGATTCCATTCACTATGCTAAGGTAACTAGCGGCAGCGTTGCCAGTGTTGCACGAGACTAAAACAATGCATGCACTGAGACAAAAAATGCGTTGGCCCACTTATCTACATCTAGGGGAGATCATGATAAGCCCTATTTCATGGTGACGTATTCCTTTAACAGAACTACCCACACATTCATTCATTGTCAGACACACACACAGATACACATACGCACGCACGCACGCACGCACGCATGCATGCACGCACACACTCACACACACACACGTGTGCACTAATCCCAGTTTCTGCTTTAATCAAAGAGCATTCTGGGAGGTGTGTCAGCTTGGCTGAACAACCTCTTAAACTCTGTGAAACGTAGTTCAGCTATAATCTCACATATGACTCTTCTACTCAGTAAATAATCGGATTTGAAGCTGAGGAGAGAACCGGTCAGCTGGAACACATCTGACATCCGTAAGAGGATAGGAAAGAGTTACAGTGCATCACTGTCTTATACTGAATGCCCGTGACTATAGTGGTTTGATGGTGTTTTTTGCCTCCAACATCACCTTCCAGGCAGCGCGTTAATGGTTATGTATGTATAAACACCACCAAAGTATGACAACAGAGTAGCAGTCAGTAACATCCAGACATAATATAATAAAGCCTGTATCATCATTAAAAAGTGCTAATGGTATTGAGTGACAATAAAAAAAGAAATTTCCAATGCTAACTAAAAACTACAGACTGTGTGACACAATTCAATTCAATTCATCCATCCATCCATCTTCATCCGCTTATCCGGTATCGGGTCGCGGGGGGAGCAGCTCCAGTAGGGGACCCCAAACTTCCCTCAATTCAATTAATTTCAATTTTATTAATATAGCGCCAAATCACAACAACAGTTATCTCATTGCACTTTTCATAAAAGAGCAGGTCTAGACCAACAAGACCAAGTTCTTGAATTTCAAACAGGAAGTTGCACTTTACTATAAAAAATATGCTGCCCTCTTTTGCAATTCTTTTTGAGCTCCTATTTGAAAAAAAAGAAAATGAATCTACGTTAAGAAGCATTAAAAATATAGACTATATCTGTAAAAGAAGTCTTACAGAAGCATGTAATATAAAGATAAAATGGGAGATTTGAAAGTGTTCTCTCCTCTGCCAGATGTCAACTATGAGTGAAGAAATCCACAATCAGAAGGCAAAAAATGAGAATCTGCTGCAAGGTGAAGCTGTGCATGAATTGGTGTGATAATCATTAGTGTAGACGTGTACTGTAATCTGTTTCGTGTTTTTTTTTTTAAGTTTGCGGGAAAATCATATCTTTATCTCAGACATAGACATATCCACAAATACTTAAGTTAATATGGAGCACATTGTTTAATAAAATAACCAGCTTTTCTTATCACTATCAGTGGATGAGTCCCTGCCCTTAATCAATTTCTCTTCTGTCTATGGCCTTCTACCTTCTGCATGTGTAAGAATACAAAATTTATTTTTTGAAATAATAATGTTTGTGTAATTATTTCCCCAATTTGGCCTAATTTAGACACACTAAGGTGCAAGCAGTCAACCCAGGACTGCCCTTCTACTGCCAAGAAACTATCAAACAAGTCCTCTCACTGGTCAGATGAGATTGACCTGCAGCAGAAGAGGCCACCTTTCTTCTATCCTGATGGAATATTCCTGGCTGAGCTTGTAGATGCATGTAGCCCTAATGAAGATGAAGAAGAGGGAGAGGACAAATGATGTGTTTTGTTAAGACTCCTGCATTGCTATATACAAGTCTATACATAGTCCAGTCATTACAGGGTGCTGCACCAGGGTACTGTATGTTTTTTTACTCAAACGAAATGAAATTTAAGGACTAATTCCCTGCTTAGATTCTGCTTAGGTGATACCTCCGACAATAGTGTTAATAAACGTCACCAAGCTACCTCAAGCAAAAGTGTGTTTTATTTATATGACATGATATAGTTCTTTACATCATTTTGACATTTAAAAAATCCTTTAGCCAACAACATATTTCAAACGTATCTCAAAATAACAAGAAAATACAAAGTACATTTGTGTGTATTACATTTTTTAGTTACAAGGACTGAATGTTGTAGTAACCCTTCAGTATTCCTTGATAAAGGTCCATTCATTTACCTTAATGTTTCCCCTTTGTTTACTAGAGATATGTTTTCAGAAATTGTAAAAGATCCATTTAGAAAGTCTGTTTTAGGTTATGTTACACAAATACATTGTTCTGTTATAAGTCTTCAAATTCTGAACTTACATTTACAAAGGTCATTTTGTGCACATACAATACCTTCCCATATGTGAATTCACAGGATGAGACATTGAAATAAGGCCATCCAAAGATTTTTTTGCTGAGTGCCAAATATACACCCATTTGAACTCTCAGGAAACACATAATTTGATATACAAAGTGAAACATTAGCTGTGTGCACTTTGTTTTAAAGGTGACCTATAATTGGATGCTTAATGAGTTCATACAGTGCATCAGGTCCACTGGTCACAAAATATTTATAGGTCTGGTTGTACAGTGTGCCAGCGTGCCTGCTCCACCTGCAGGCTGCACATGTCCCTCCAGTGAGCACGTCCTGCATCTGCAGCCTCTGCTCCAATTAGGACTCGACCAAGAACTTTACCTTCTGAAAGGACCTGAATTTGCCATGAAAAAAAGGAGCAAGAATGCAGAAATCACAGGCTTACATCACAAATAAATGTAGTTATTTGCAGAAATGCATTTTATTTTGTAATTGTGAGCCCCCAATGTGATCTTTACCTGCGTGATTATGAATTCGAGCATGAGGGGCAGCTGACTAATGTCTCCTGGAGGCAGGTCAAACAGGAAAGAAGTATTCCACATAGGACAGGACGCTCCTTCAGTTTCTCTGCTGCTGATCACAATTCCTTCATGATGCAGATTGATCACGACCTGGTATTCTGTGCACAGGCACACACACGTTATAAAGTATGGAAGAAAATCTATAATTAAACATAGTAACAAAGATACAAAAGAAAGCTGGAAAGAGAACGTTTCTCACTGTTACGAATAAACGACAAGAATAACACTTTAAAACAGATATCAAGTTTTTTAGTTGACATACCATTATAAAGCTAAAAATATATATATATTTTTTTCTGTGTAAAATCTTTCTTTTCTTGCTGTATTTCAGGCTGCCATCATAGTTGCACACAAGCATGCATTTTCTAATCCAGAAAAAAAAAACCTTATCAGAAAGTGGAAATGTTGAAACATCACATCACACAAGAATGTGTATGCCCAGTCTAGTTATAAAAAATAGATAAAAATCCCACCTTTTCTCCTGTAAATTCACCATAAGTTATGATTAAATAAAACATGGAGCTAGAATGCATGAAATGCATATTTTTTGTTATCTATACTATGTCTATTCTCTCATTAACATACTTTCAGAATCTGATAAAGAGATTATCCATGGCAAATGCATGTGACATAATGTACATGAAACTGATATCATACAATCTAATGGTTCTTTATACAGGATATAAATTCCTTGTCTGCAATAAACATAATGCCTTGACAGGCTAATGCAAACAAAGATTAGATCTGTCGGATCAGAGATCCAAAGGAGATTGGAACATTTTTCTGAGGATTCTGAATAGTGCGGGATTAAACCACAATGTCATTATAAAAAGAGATGATCTCCTGCTGCATTCAGGCCCTGTGAGACATCCTTTAATCCCTAAACATTAAAAGCAAACATAGGGAATTATTTTACCTCTGCCCCTGAAAGGCAAAAAGTTAGTTCTGCCCACGCATGCTTATACAATGCCTCCATGCATGATATCCTTATGGGATCTCCACATATATATTTTGTCGAATTCAAATGAAATGAAATACTGGTTGTACCTGCTGCTGCCAATGTGTAAACAAGGTTGTCTAGGTTATCTGCTCTGAGGACCGTGGCTTTGATGCGGTGGGCCAGAGTCTGATACTGAAGCAAAACAAAGATCTGTGGAGGACACATCGGTGCATTCTGTGAGATCAGACCCTGCGGTCAAAGAGCAGAGAGGGGAACCTCGATCAGCAGGAAATGCAGCATGAGACTTTCACTTTGTAACATGTGGGAACAAAAACAAAATCACATGAATCACCAAAGGATTCTTTTAAAATTCACTGACCACAGAGATCACATGTCCATATGCAATGCAGCACATGGACATATTCTCAATATTTACCCCTTTTTGCTTGTTTGAGCAGATCATTTTAACTGGTAACCTCCATGCAAAACTGGATTACCAACCGGGCAAAAAAGGCAACTCTCTGTCCTGGGCCACCAGATCCACAGAGACCCCAAAACCCCAGGTTCACTGTGTGTCACTTTGTTACATGTAGACCTTGAATATAGAGCTTAATTGTTCATTCTTGACTCTTTTTTCTTAATCTGATGTTGTAAAAAGTGCCAAAAAGGGGCCCATCAACAGATTTTTGCCTCAGGCCTCCTAACAGGTTTATCTGCCCATACCATATCTTAAAAATATAGACAACACATCGTCACATATATTAATTCAATCCACCGATACCTTTTTTAGCTTCCACTCGTTTGGGTTAAGCTCTTTTGTGACATGAAACGGGTGCTCTGCTCCCCAGTCTTTTCCTCCACATTCAGCCTCCAGTTCACCCAGTGTGTTGCCTCTCATGCTGGGAGGTTCGTGTATGGATACGGTTATTCTCAGTACACACTTTTGGAGTTCCTTCACAGAGCTCACCTTCAAAACCAGCACCAGGCTGTGGGTCTCATGGCTGAGGCTGCTCTGGGCAGAGGCCTGTATGGGACAAGGGTAGAGAGGTGGCAGGCAGCCCAGCACAGACACATTCTCCAGTTTGTAGGGCGTCCCAGTGAGACTGAGGATAGTGACTTTCAGGGTTTGCTGCTCTGGAGAGAAGGCCATAGTGAAATGGAGGCAGGGTTTCAGTGGTATTGGCTGTTGGCAGCTGGCACTGGAGCCATAGCTTAGCGGAGCCAGCAGGATTGGTTCTTCAGGCATGGAACGAGAGACAGCACTGGGGCTGGTGAGCCTGCTGTGTTCATTATAAGATATTTTATCTCCAGTCAACATACAGCGCCTCTGCAGAGCCTTGCATGTTTTGGACAACATTCCCAATTTGGGAAATGTAGGCAGGGAAACATGACTGGGATCAATGGGTTTATAAAGGGGTGATGTTAGTGGTGGTGTGCTGAGGCGGCGGAGGGAAAAATAAGACTTTGGCTGCTCCTTCTGTTCAGAGGCAGCTCTACCTCTTTTAGAGAATGAAAGAGAGGTAAATTCTCTCTCCGAAGGTGCAGGACTGGTGAAAGTGGACGGGTACTCCACTATGTCTCCATCCAGCTCATGGTATTGCTGCCTGGATGCTGTCGTCGCTGCTGAGGGAGGCGGGCTCTGGGCAAAGGTCACAGGTTCAGCAGGAGCAGGTGCTGACGTTACAGGATCTTTGTCTTTCACTGTACAAATCTGACTGTTCCTCCAGCACATAATACATCCCAGGACCAAACACAGACAAAAGATTATGAGTCCCACCAAAAGAAGAATTTGGAGGTGAACTGTAGACATAAACAAGAATAATAAGATCAGTTAGAGGGCCGCAGTTCTCATGCAACCCCTGGATTACATAACACAGAACTATTTTACATTATCTGCCCATTGACCTCATGTTTCATATTAAAATACTGGTAAAGGAGCGGTCCACACTTTTTCAAGTCTGTCTTAAAACAATATTCATGTGTTTGTATGTACACTGAAAAAAACATTGTGTCAATAACTCTTTTAATGTAAACATGGACATGTAAGTATTGTTTTAGAATTAAAAAATACAACTCCTTTGAGCCCATACCTTCTAATTGTTTGGTGAAAAGGACCTGCACCAGAAGCCAGAAGAAGAGAATGACCATGATGCCCTCAATCATACCCTTACAGCAAAAGAGCAGCACAGACTGCCACAGAGGCTGACCTGGGTACTCCTCATCATGGTAAGGCATGGTGTCAACAGTGTGCTGAAGGTTTTTCAGAAACTATTTTAAAACATCCACAAGTAGAAGCCAAGAGGTCCCAGTGAGGAAGATTGATCGTTTGATTTATGGAAACACATTCTGGCTTTCAGTCCTGAAGAAATCTCCCCACAAGTCAATCAAAGCCATTGTTTTGTGCCTTAGCCACAATAGCACAAAACCATCCCATTAAAATATCTTGGATATTTAAAATAACAAGTTTTAGGTTTAAGCAACAATGAGTAACAAAACCTACACATTACATGATTTTATATATATCATATAGCTATAGTGAAGCAATCTTTAGCAGCTGCACGTGTCTTTTGTAATTCAAAGTTGAAAAATCCTCCCGCTGTCCTCACTAGCTACATACAGATATTCCAGTCTTCATCCCAGGACAGTGATCTTCTCATCTTCTCATCACTTGACCGGTGTTATTCTTTCCTGGTGGGCGGGCACTGTGGGCGGAGATATCATCTCATAATGCCTCTGAATTATGCCTGTAGCATCTTTCTTCTACAGTGTTGCAGATGCCAGTCCAGCAGTGTCAATATAGAATAACTATCCCAACAGTAAATCCTGCAACCCATCCCCCACCCTCATTTTCTGACCTATGAGCTCTTATCTCCATTTGTATAACCTCTGTAATAGGTCTGCTGCAGAGCATACAGACTCTTTCTTTTCTTCTTCCATAATCATGTGTGGATTTTCAATGTTTTACACATAAACTGATATGAAATAAATATTGTGAAAAAACATTTACAACAAATTCCAAATCAGTAAAAAGTCACCAATTTTAGTTTGTCACCAAAGTAGCATTAGAAACAAAATCCAGGACAGGATTAAGAGATGTCATGTCAAATGATGATCAATTAAATATGGATAAATGCTGATAAAAAGTGATAAATGCTCATGGAGGCATTATACCCTTGAACTTGTGTGGTGTCTTTTATAGGGGAAATACTACCCCCATCTGGACACTTAGTTATTATTATTTTTTCCCATTATTTTGTGTTTTTTTTTTTTGGGGGAGAATGAGGGGAAGACATGTAGCAAATTGCCACAGGTCAGATGTAAACCCTTGACCTCTGCGTTGAGGCATAAACCTCAAAATACTATATGTGCACCTGCTCTACCCACTGAGACACCCCAGCCACTAGTATTCTTTTCAATTTTGGTATGTACAATACCTCCCAGTGCTAGGGGAACTTTTCAGATCTTTTATTTAAGTAAAACTAGCAATACTGCAATATAAAAATGCTCTGTTACAAGTAATAGTCCTGCAAATGTCAAAAAGTGCATATTATCAAAAGCAATCATATTCATAAGTGTGTTTTACCATTATATAACATTATTGGATTATCATTAATGATGCAACAGTGTGTAAGGAGCACTGTAATAGTGTAAGTCAAGATAGTCACTGCATCATATTTATTGACGTATGTGTTTTCTGTGTAAAATCTTACAGAAAAACTACAGCTGTCAAATGTAGTGGAGTAAAAAGTGCAATATGGAGAAAATGTATTAAATACAATAAAATGAACACTCAGTTACATTCTACTACTTGTATTTTCATTTGTAACAGCAAAGCACCTTGTAACTGCGTTTTGAAAAGTCCGAAATAATTTTGCACATGGAAGCTCACTCTTGACATTAGGATTGGCATAAGTGTCAATCATTTCAGCTCAGTCACTGATAGAGACTTGGATGCAGTTTTTTCAAGTCAAAACACCTATAAAAAGATGCATGCCATGTGAGAAAATATGTTTTGGAACAATCTTTCAACTTGTCTTCATTTTGGCAAAAGCACTGAAGGTTTCACAAAAAAAGAAGTCTTTCTTCAGAGCACACAACATTGTTTTATTCCTCATGGCCACATGTCCAAGATATATGTTTATCAAAAACCAAAACAGACATTATAGTGACATTTGTTTGCATGATTGATATGTCTACTTGATTGTCCACATACAATATATTTCAGCAGATGGCTAAATCAACACCCCCTACATAAAGTATTGCATATTTCTCAAGAAGAGTGAGGTAGCACTGTTTCAGTGTTCACTTGTCAAAAGCTTGAGGTCATTAGCGATACATTCTCTGTGTTTAAGGAAATACAACACAGCAATATATTATGAGATACAATATAACAGTAATGAGTCCAAAGGACATTCCTGAGTCCAGAACAAATTCCAGAGAAACTTACCAACATGGCAAGTTAATTGAGGTAAATGTTGAATCACTTCCATCCTACATATAAATTCTAGTTCTAGATAAGTTTCTAATGTTTTGCCTTTGATTCAGAGCTGACATGAAATAAATGTTCTGTAATTTTGATGCTGAGCCAAATGATTAAATAAAAAAAGTTAAATGAAACAAAAAAATATTAAATCCAAGCAACCTGCAACAAATGTGTCTAATTCTTTAAGAAACCGCTGGTATACATAATCCCCCAAAGCTGCTATGAAAATGAATAAACTATGAGCTATCACTCGGGTTACACCAAATCTTTACTATGGGGGATACAAAATGGATTCAGAAAACTAGATAGACAGGGGCTATGTCATTGAGCTAAGGCTTTTTGGTCTTCATTAGCTGCACTTTAGCAACCACACTGTTACAGGAAAAAAGGCAACTACATAACAGTTTGATAATTAGCTATACATGCAGTTGACACCCAAAGAAGCTCTGAAGACACTTCAGAAACCATGTAAAGCCTTAGAGATGGATGCCACAATGTTAAAAAAAATGCTAACAGGCACAACGTGTGATCTGAATCTATATTATGGTTAGTTTAAAAGTCTTTGATGTTGTACATAAATGCCCTTTGACAAAACTCATTTAAAGTACATTAAACTGTCAAAATATTAGAAAAACAATGCTTTCCTCAGTTATGGCTAACTTTCACAAAAGACTGCACTGCAAAAAGGAGGTCAACTAGTACAACTAGAGGTGTACTAGCAGACAGCAGTATAGTTAGCATTCACACAGTTATTGCCTGACAAAAGAAAAACGCTTTTTGCACAATTATTTTGCTGTAGATAGAGTTAAAGACCAGTGAGGCTTAGTTTGGTCCCTTTGAGGAGGTGGAAGATGAAGAGGAGGGACTGTGTGAGGAGGACATGGCACTGAAACCATTTGTTCCTGCCGGAGTTACAACCTGTGCAGCTGACTTCTGGGCAAACAGCATTCCTGCAATGCAGAATTAGAAAGTAGATTCAGGTGAAAACCAACAGATATTAAAAAGTATGTGTTGTATGATTCATTTGATTAACATTTTTTTGTTTTAAAATTACAAATGTAAAAGGTCAAGTTAAAAGGGAGAATTCTGTGTCATTAAGTATGCTGTATTCAGAGGAATGAAAGCCTTTAGTGCTGCAGAAAAACAGATTAAAAAATAATAATAAACCGGTACAAAAGACACAGTAGTGTTAAAAGAAGTAGTTTTTTTGCTTTCTTGCTGGGAGTTAGATGAGTAGATTGATACCAGTCTCGTGTCCGTGCACTACATAGACAGTTAAGCTAGAGCCAGCCAGCTATCTTAGGTTAGCATACAGACTAGAAACCGAGGGAAACAGCTAGCCTGGCTCTGTCCAAAGGTCGGTCGGTCGGTCGGTCACACACACGTTTATTTAATCCATACACAAAAAAAAAAATGTAAAAACAATGTCATGGAAGAAAGCCACTGCTCCCAGCCATGAAATAGTCCGGCACATAACCCCCTTAAAAACACAACTTGTTCTTTTTACACTGTTTTTATACGCTTTGAACAAACAAGATATAATTTATATATTTATAGTTATTGCTGAGGTTTTGAGGTGCTGGTAGGCAAAAATGATTTATTGTCTGACAGAGCCCGGCTAGCCGTTTCCGGTTTTGATACTAAACTAAGTTTTAACAGGCAATTACTCACCTGAGTAAACGGTGCCATTGACCTCCACAGATACACTGATACTGGCTGCTCCATTAGTGGAGATACTCAGAGACAAATCCTTTTTGCTTTCTGTGGGGAAAAAAGAATTAAACTCATTAGTTGACTTTCCTGAAATTATGTCAAGTAATGATAGCACCTGCATCATTACAGCAAAGGCAACTCACCATGTCCATTGTTAAGTTTGAGGTTCATTGGGTTGAAGTGAGACGCAAAAGCCAGGAGGTTTTGTTGGAGGGCCTGCTGCATAAGGCGTTGCTGCTCCTCTGCAATCTGCATCATTTTCTTCTCTGGAGCGCCAACTGAAGCGGTCCCAGCTCCTCGTTCCAGCCTCTCTCTGAAATGCTCCAGTGTGGCAGCTTGTGCCAGCTGCTGTTGTTGTTGTTGCTGCCCCAGGGCCAGAGCCATGGGCAGCCGGCTGGGTAGTACAGGGGTTGATATCTCATCTGATTGGCAAAACAATCACAGTGAAAACATGTCATGAAAATCAGAAGCACAAAAAAAGCTGGATCAAAGGATTTTCATAATGGCGATTCAAGTACCACAAAGTTATTGTTGAGAATAATTTTCAAAATATCAAATAAGGGATACCATTTCTTTTACACAGAACACTCTGTGTCATACCTGTGTTTCTCTTTAGATTTGGGCTAGCTGATGTATTCAGTCTGTTGTGTCCGGTCGGGGTGGTTCGCATGGTGGGTGATGAGTGGAGGGTGTGTGGAGTGGAGCTTGGGGAGGGAGAGTAGCGGTACAAGCTGTTGGTGTAACTGGGACGTCGACCTTCTCTGCGATTACTATCGATGGCAGCCTGCAGCTCACCTGGAGAACTCAGGCCCTTCTTCTCGCACTCAAACGGGTACAGGTACTTCATATACCTGGAAGGAAAAGTTTCAAATTAGTCAAAGTGTCTGGTGCTAATGACAAAATAAAGATAATCTGGGTGTAAAAGATTGGAAATATTATTAATACTTAACTATTTTACTTGAAATAGCTTCAATTAAAATATTCATAATTAAGAAGTGTTTGTTTTACTTACTGAAGCATGTAACTTTGAATGTCACCTATTGTAAATAATACTGAGAAATATAGGTTAACTATTACTAAAATGTTTAACAGAGAGGCCAAAACTTTGACATTCTTTGATTACTATTACATCATGACACCAATTCTTAACTAATCTGAAAGACAGAACTGAGCTGGTGGGTTTTCTTTACAGTAATGAGCTGCACAAAATGGTAATTGTGATCATTTACAAGGTTATATAGCTGCCTTCAAAATGTAAAAAAAAAAAAAAAAAAAAAAAACATACAGCAAACCTAATAGCAAATAATTAAAAAAATTGAATCAATGAGTCTCTAAAAGGGTAAAATTGATAATATATCTTAATATGATAACATGCTGAATACTGTAATGCAATTATAACTAAAGGGTGCTGTATAATGTTTTAAAAAAGTAATATATTTCATACATTTTTATTATTCTGATAGCAGTTTGATTTAAAATGGTAGACCCAATGTTGAGTAATATTTGCGATAATTTGAGCATTTGGATAAGCTATTACATTATCAGCTACTTCACTTCATACTGAAACAGATTTTATTCTTCCAATTGTTCCTGAAGCAATCAAGGGTCAATTTTGTTGAGAGAGACACCTACTGGGTGCGGAGGGTGAAGGCTGCGCTGGTGATGGATGTGGGGAGGTTGAGACCTTTGGTGATTTCCCTCCAGATCTTCTTGTTAATAACCTCCACCAAGCCTCCCTTCTCCGTCACAAGCTTGTAAAGCTTGTACAGGTCTAGCACCTGCTTTGCCATGATGGGGATGCGGTTTACAGGAGTTCCTGAAGTATAAGAGGATGAATACAATAATAATAAATTTTATTTATATAGCACTTTACATGGTACTTAAAGACACTTTACAGTAAAACCAGCACCTTAAGCACATTCAAAACACATACATAAAACCAACACATGAAACAAGAATATTAAAAGCAAGTGAAACACTAAATGTTTATTTTCTTTGGATTCTACTCCTGAGAAGTTGGCATGAAACAAAACCAAGATCTTGTAAGAGCACTATTAAGGACAGCACGAGGAGGACGAGAATCAATCTACACACCTGAGGATGTTATTTGGTCATATGGCTTAGCTTGTATAATCTGTGTGGATAGACTTCTCTAATGAAGCTTCTTTCAGATGAATGAGGGTGGGGTTAACTCCACAAGAGTAGCTTTGTTGCTGCATTGATTTGAGCGCATGGGGGAGGGGGAATTTTACAGCCAGCAGTCCCTGCCAATCACAGGGTTGACAGCTAACCCTTCCAATCCCGATTTGGAGTTAAGTCAATGAAGCAGGGAGGCTTAAAAGCAGTTGTAGAAACAAGATGCATCTGTGCTTAAGATAAACACATGTCACAGACACACACATTTGCAATGACACTGACCTTTACACACACGGGTAAAGACTGCAGACAGTGTCCTGCTGCATCTACTTCTTTTTGACGGGGATTTGTTTTAATTGGAACAAAATTTATCTGCATCGTTTAACATACAGCTCTCAACACTGTTAAAAAAATATAGACAAAATGCTGTAAAAGCCTCAAGGTTTTTCAGCTGCATTTCTAATAATAATTGTGGCTTATGTTAAAATTAGCTGTTTTAGCTAATTGAAAATGCTTACAAAAGATTTGAAAATGAACAAAGTGTTACATTTCTGTCACTAAATTATTATTATTATTATTATTATTATTATTATTATTATTATCTTTAGTTAATAGGACTCGTGAAACCTCAAGGGTTCGACCTGTAGATCTTCAGGTTTTTATCATTCTATTATGGACCAGATTATTATGTTGCTTTTAAAATTGATAATAGAATCTGTGTCACCTACTTGAAACTTGAAAACAGCCAAATTTTATTTTACTTTTGAATTAATTACTTGACATTTAAACCCTTATATTGAACACATTTTGGCAAGAATGTATTTATGCCACAATTAAACTGCATTCTCAATTATGTTGAGGGAAATGGATTTTGTCCCAAATTACTTTTGTTTTTGACGTATTGCAAATGCATTTCTAATTAAAGTCTAGGTGGGGGGAGGTTGGGAAAACAGACTTTTGTGTTTCGTTTGAAGGCTTTAACTCTGAATCTTACCTCGTGTCTGCATAAAGACAAAGAGTTGATCAAGAAACTCTTTCCGCTGTGGGTCATTATCCAGTTCATAAAGCTGCAAGTCAAAAACAAACATCAGCAATAGCTTGTGAACAGTTACTTTGATTATTTATGTTTTCTTGTTTACATGCTGTATATCAATTAAATCTACAAACCTTGGCAAAGTCCCTGGATGGTTCTCCTTTTACTTTTCCTCCGTCAGTCTCCTCAGCCCAGATGGCAC
Organism: Percina caprodes; assembly: GCA_013375575.1. Lineage (NCBI taxonomy): Eukaryota > Metazoa > Chordata > Actinopteri > Perciformes > Percidae > Percina > Percina caprodes. The sequence goes on along the minus strand of JABXJD010000001.1, from coordinate 12,787,789 downwards.
TTCCTCTCTGTAAATACACCCACAAAGAAACAATAGTGAACAATTTGTCCTCCACATTGTCCTGCATCTGCGTTATATGATGAATTTAATAAGAGCATGGGGAAAACAATAGGATGCTGTATCCTCAGTGAGATACCATTCTTATTTAAAACTTCTCAATATGTGTCACCTTTTCCTCAAGGACTCTGGACTTTGTGCTTCCCACCTCATGTGTTCAAACCGTTTTTTTTCCCAGCACTGAAACCACTTTGCTGCTGGTGTTTATGTGTGTGCAGATGTTTTACTTTATGTTTAACTGTTCAATGTTTTATGTAAAGCACTTTCAATTGCCTTGTTGCTAAAATGTGCTATTCAAATAAAGCAGCCTTGCCTATTTTAAAACAAACACTAAGTATTATTACTTGATCGTTTTATATATCATTCTGGTTTGTGCTGTAATAGTAAGTGGTATCATATTACTCTTACATATACTTTGCAGTTACAAATCACACCACTGCTGTGTCACTTGAAATGCACCTAGTCTACCGTATGTATTCTATGTTTACTGCTGACACTGTTATTTTGAGTTTGCTCTTGTATGGTTTCTATTTTTATTTGTATTCCTATTTTATATATTTCCAATTACCTTTCTCTATTTATCTGTACTAATTTCTCTCCTTGTGCTGCTGCAACAACTATGATTTACTATATTTTCCCCTCTGACAATCAATAAAAGGCTTATCTTATATTTATTAAGGGGGTGTCTGTTTAAAGCTAAGCACAGTAAAAGGAATATTAATGAAAGGCCAAATGCTCATTAGGCAGTTTAACGTGACATGTTATTCCTCCATCTCCTCCCCCTTAACAGCTAAAGGTTAAAAATGTGGAGGGCAGTGTGTGCAACGGTGTGGAAAAGCTTGCTGAGATGTTATTGTCCTGCTAAGGCACGCAGAGGACACACGATGATGCAAGTATGGAAAGAAAACATGGTTGGCAGAACAGTCTTAAGAATGGACTGTCAATGTAATTACATTAAGTAGATGATGAGTTTTTTCTTTATCATTTTATTGTAGATCTTGTTGCAGTTTTTCTTCTTGGATTTCTATCACTGATTTTCTTGCCGTAGGGCTCAAAGGCCATTCAGTTAATGCTCATGTTTTATGTGAACATGTTTTATATTAAAACAAGCATGCGTATTTTTAACAACAAAACATGTTTTTGTATTTGACAGTATCAAATGCTTCAATTGTCATGCTTGTGGTTTATCAAAAATAATGGACTATTTTTGTCGTTCATTGTCTTCCCTCAAGGATTTTACTTGATACTTGCATTTAAATGTATAATTTTGTACTTTAAACACATTATCCCATTTACTAAATTGTTTGTTATGGCAACCTGATTTGACCTGGGGTTAATACCCATTGCATTTCCAACCTTTTAAGCTACAAAATACATGGGAATCAATAACATTTTGGCTTCCAGTCCAACTCTCCTGACGTTTACTGTAAATACACTATTCAAACTGCAAAAGCTGAGACACAAACAGCTGCATGATATTGTTACACAGACGTTCCCAGCCTTTGTTGTCAGATGTATGATCATAGTCCTATCAAAAGTCAATTGAATTTATTTTAAACCATCACGTTTATCCATATTAACCGTTTATCCATTACAACAGAGGTGATACAGGTGACTGATGATATATTTTCTAAATCAATTTTTAACTATTATTCTGTTTTTCTTCTTTCTGCAATACTACTAAATGCAGAAGTAAGTTGCACATCGGATTGGAAATCATGGTGTAATGGATACTTTTAATTTTCTATTCCTTCTTTTAGTTGTTAAACTAGTTAAATATTACAACTGTATGTATTCCCTATGCATAAAACTGCCCCAGTGGTGGCAGAGCTGTTGACAAACCTAATGGCTTCAGTTTAGAATTTCTAATAAAAGGACTTTTACTCCCCCAGCAGAAAGCTTAGTGATGTGAAGGTAGATAACATGCCAGTCTTTTCACCATGAAATGGAAATAAAACCCTTCCCCCTTTATTGATGAGCAAGTGAGACCTACTGTGGCTCTATTAACAAAGAGCGTTCAGTTAATTGCTCACAGAGGTTTCACACATCCAGCCTTGGGAATCCTGATTGTATTCAGTAAGTAGGGCAGGAAAAGGATCTTTTGTTTAAAAAAAAAAAAGAAGAAAAAAAAGGTAGTTTTTAACATGTTTTTAGATATTCAAATTATCAGGTTAATGCATATCACTAGACACAAAGTAGTTTTTTGAAAGAATGTCTGTTCAGCAAATCAAGATAAAAGTGGATAAATTAAACCTTATTTGAAATGTCCCATTGAAGTACTCAAAACATTTACACTAACCGGAAACTGTCTCATATAATGAGCTTCATCAAAATCATTCAGCCACTCCTGTAGAGTAGTGAAAATGAACACTTCCTCATGTCATTATGACCACAGGGGGACCAAATTTTTAATCCAAATCAAATTATTGGGCATTTAGTCACCCGAATAAGTCAAGATAATTTATCTGGCACCTTGCTGTGCTGTAGGCGAGGACTGAGAGCAAAGATTGGGCCATTTGTCCCCCCCCTTGCTTCATTTAAGGGTGTACAGTGAGACCGCACACAAGGACTGAACAATGGCAGCCCAGCATGGTAAGGCTTTTACAGCATTCCCAGATCTTCAAAGATAATTGATTAACGAAAGGACTGAAAACAAACGGCTAAAGAAGTAGTAGAGAGGGACCAGATTTTAGAGTGAAGAGAGGGTAACAAGGGTAAATATTTAAAACCATGTCAATTAACTCGCAAAAGATGCCATTTGAAACTGTATGTGACAAAGTGAACTTATTCATATCATATGCATATCACATAAAATAGCTTCAAAGCAAAACACTGAAGGACTCCTGTTTTGAAATTCACTCTTAAAAAAACAACACTGACAAAACAAAAATCTACATTTTAGTCAAAGTGAAAGGCTTTTTTGTGTGTGCTTGTACATAGGCTGCAATTTAACAACTGGTTACTAAGCTCAATAATATTAGCAATGAAAAAGAAACAGAATGCTTTTTAGCTTAACACACACGTAAATAGGATTAAGTTAAATATCACAAGCCTCCTAAATTTGGAAACAAATGGGTCAAGGAAAATGCTGCACATAGGTATGTTCTGATAATAGATAAATTAAGGTTCTGAGATGTTTCGTGTGCCTTAAGTGATAAAAACAATAAATAAATAAAGACCTTTCACACACGCAAATTAAGTTTTTTTTCCCCACAACAGTCTTTAACATCTCATTATTTTGCTTTGATTAAAATGGAACAAATGTTCTTCATTGTTCCAGGTGTTGTCTGCTGGTCTGACAAAAGGAAATGCAATTCTCACTACAGTGGTCATATAATGGATTGATTACTTGCTGCCATTAAGTGTTGCCAAGAGACGACTAAATTATGCAAAGCTTTCCACTCAGCAGTGAGGTTTCTGAGCCTGTCAAGTTTTAAAAGAGACTAACAAACACATAAATTACATTTATAAAGAAAACCAGTAATTTATTAACATATAGGCGGGAATAGCGGGAAAAGAAAAGTACAAGAAAATATTAAATATCTCTAGAACAATAGATGCGTAAAAACGGTTTCAAAAACCAACTCTGCTCAACCAAATCTACTGTAAGTAAACTTTATGGGTAGTTGCTTGCTGTGAGGCACTAACCCAGCTGTCCTTCTGGCCACATTTATTATCAAGTATTGTACTGAAGAGGGGCCACCCACCCACACAAAGAAAAAACTCTAAAAAGGGAGTCTATGTTACCTATATATAGTCAAACAAATCTGTTGGAAAACAGTCGTTTAAAAGGAGATCTGTCTGATACATAGAGAGAAAAGTCCACCACCTACCCAGCAATAGCTTACAGTAGTTAACCCTTAAAGCTAACCTTGTCCAATAAATACACGCCTAGGGTAATTTCATTAATCCTCTGCTCTCATTTTAACTTCATCTTTGTCAGGCCTGAACCGGCTGCTTTGAACAGTTAGGATTGGACCACAGCCAAGACCAATTAGCTCGACTGGTAGAGAAGGTGTATTTTCAAAAGTGTGAGACGTGAGGAGAAGTATAGCAGAAGGAAAGATCTCTGGCCGGGCCAGGTCATTAAACACAAATCAAGTTTGGGCATATTGCCAAAGGGACACGTTCCTTCCCCTAACATGTGAGAGAACAGGAGGCAGGCCAGGCAGCAGGGGGGATACATGTCTTCAGATGGGGGCTAACATCAGTTTATAATGTTATGTAGCCTATTTGCACTTTTCGGGCAGTGCCTCTACAGAATTAACTCAGGTCTTTGTTCATGAAATAAAGATCTTTGTATGGCACATTGTCTGCCTTTTTGTATATTTGGTCAAATCGGAAAGTCTTCAACAAAAGAAAAACAATATGACCTTGATTTGGGCAGTTCTATCAAGGTAACTTACTTGTTTGAATGGCTCATCGTAGCCCCAGTCAGCGAAGCCATTGGGTGATGTGAAGGCATGTTGGCCTGCAGGAGACCGCAGCTCCTTCTCCTCCTGCTCCTGTTTTATTGCCAAACGTGGAGATTCGGACATTGGCTTTGCAGCAGATGACAGAGGTGTAGAATAAGGAGCAAAGGGAAAGCCTGCAACCTGCTGGAGTCGAGGCTTCTTCGCCTGTTGATGAGGCCTGTCGTCCCCCTCCTCACCATCATCGTCGTCGTCTTCCTCCATCTCATCATTCTCTTCATGCTCCACCATTTCCTGTTCCTCCTCATCCGAATCCTCATCTTCCTCAGTTGGATCCATCCTGCTGATATGGCTGTTTATAGCTTGTTGCGCTGGTTGATAAGTCTGTCCATTTGCTTTGCCAAATAATGCAGTGTCTAGTCCAGAGCCAGAGGCTCTTGCTGCAGCAGCGTGTTGAGCAAACAGAAGCTGTGTGTGAAAAAGATGTTTCTCTTGCAGATTCATCTCCAGTTTGGCCTCTTGTTGTCTCTGCAGATGCTCCATCACCGCCTCCAGCTTCACCCCAGCATTACCAGACGGTGGACACCCAGCTGGACCGCCCTCCTCGGATAAGCTTGACTATGGACACACAAAAAAGAAAATCCCCAACTTCATTGAGAAAATGTGTGATTAGGTGTTTTTACTTTTATATGCTGCAGAAAACACACACATTTATCCACAGATGTAAATAATGAAAACTGCATTCAACAAGTATAAAAAGATCGAAAGAGGCACATTACACTCTTGGTAAATTGTTTAAAAAAGCCTACTACGAATGTAGAGTTGATAAGTTATATATGTATATATATTTGTTGTTTGGATCATTAAAATTGGCATGTTACAGTAAAACTTTTTTTTTTTTTAAGAGAGGCTGCCCCGGCCTCAGAAAGCACAGTAATGGTGGATTTAAGTGAACCAAAGCTTGATGGCTAGAGACAGTAATTAACAGAAAATGCATTAGGCTACTTCAGTTGAAAATAAATTAATAGCAGGACAGAACATGTTTCCGTCAACGATTTTCTGTGTATGTGTCATTTGTTGAAAAGTCACTTTTGAAGGTGAATGGTTAAGTTATTTCACAAAGTTCAAAATATTCGTTTTTTTAAAAACCAACTTTATTTCAAAGTATAGATAAATGCGAATGCAAGGCAAGGTAAAAACTAATAATCATGAAAAACAACTAAAACTAAATCGTTAAAGTGCAAATGTTTCGGAAACGTCTGCATAAATCGCCATTTGCTTTGTTACTGTAACAAACACGAGTGGGAGCGCTACCAAACAGTCGTCGACACTCACCATTTGCGCCTTTGAGTAATCCATAGTCGCCAACAGATCTTATCTAGTTTTTCCTTCTTCCCCCCAGCAGAAATAAATCGCATCGCATGACCAGTTTCTTTTTAAACAGAAAAAAAGATTATTCTCATTAAATGTGATTTAAAAGCCCGTGAAGTCTGGAGGCCGGAGTGATCGGAGCTGGAGGAGGAGGGGTAAACTGCTCTGCGCTTTACATCCCTGGTCACCGAGGGCTCATGGAAACTCAAACATCTTTGATTGTCTTTGACTGGGTAGCCTACACCCCCAGCTCGCATGAATGAAAGTCCCGCCCCGTGCGTAAAGCTCGTAAAGAGGGTTTTCTTTTCTGCATATGTGTGGAACTACCCACCCACTTCACAAGGAAACCACACCTTCTGCTATACAATTGTATGGTTATTGAGGTAACACGATCTCTACCAAAAACATGAGATTATTTTAAGTCTTCATTCAAATTGCAACTGGGTCTGACCTCTACACCCACAGGACACTTTGTTTTCTCTCCAGTGTTAAATGGGCTGCCTTTCATAGCAGAAACCTGCACAGAAATTCAGTCTGGCTAAAAAGTCATGGTTAATTAGTCATTGTCCTTTTTTCTTTGGAGCAGATTAAGTCAATTTAACAGAATGTGTATAACAGAGGTCATCTGTTGCATCTGTTTGTATTGCAGTTTCATTTAATCTAATGTTTTGAATTCTCACTTAGTGGTCCATCTTTAATTCCTACACATATAGTGTCATTAGTATGTGTTGCAGACGGATCAACTTTATCAATTGGGTTCTTTAGAGCTCCAACAATAGAAAAAGGGCTCTTTTGCCATTTGTTCGACTACAATTTTAACTGCAATTTGGCACTTAAGTGAACATCTACTGTACATATGCTTCTATTTTGAACAACCCAGTGCCGTATGTGACAATACTAGAAATATTAGTTATAGAGACTCAAACCCCTCTGTTAAAAGCCCAAGGCAGAATCTGTTGACATGACCTGATAGATTACAGGATAAGAGCAAAAAGCGTCTTTCTGATGGAGTTAGGCAGACATGACTTAAATTAAGAAATAAATCACAATGTATTCAAACACTCTGGCAGGCAAATGGTGTATTCATTAACCTGAAATGTATTCCTCTTATATTGAGTCAGTGACCTTGTAGCAGGAGCGGAAACATAACAGTGACTAATTTAGCAAGTATAAGCGGTTACTCATATTTTGACTGGTAAATCACAGTTTACTTGTACTGTACCAATTTATTAATCCCATGCCATGCAGTATCAAAGGTGACATTGGCAAAAAAAATAAATCTGCTAGTTAGTTGCTTGTTTTATTATATAACCACAATAATTTCAATCCTCCCACTCCAGCAATATTTGCACACCATATGTTATCTACCTTTTTAATTGTGTCAAGATACCAAAAAAACATTTTACTACCTTTGACTTACCCCTTTAACTCTACTGCATACAATTTAGCTCGATAGTGGAAAAAAATTGCAGTGAAAAAAGAGCTCCGACTTAGTAAAATAATCTTACCATTGAGAACATTTATTTATGAATAACCTTTTAATAATTATGGACATTTCAAAATGGTACTACAGTTAAGTTTGAGACAAACCCATTGGACATTACTACGGACACACTTTGGAGGTATTTTTTGCTCAAGTCAGTAAAGGCAGCATTCATGGTATTATAAGCATAATGTGCCAATAATCTTATTATATTGACAACCCATCATCTTTTAAATCCTGCAAAGTCCATTGGACTGTAAGCATTGCCTGTTTGAACAACAAAATTGAAGTTGTCATATTTAGTATAGCTTTGGGCAATAGTCCAGTTATGTGTTGATAATGACATTACACCATTTGCCATTAGAACACGTTTATTTTACAAGCATGTAAATTTTCCCTGAAATGAAAACAGATTTATAGATTGAATACAGTAATATGATTTTTTACATGCATGTGTAAATGTTGCTCCCTGGAGGCAAAATGCGACTCTCACAAAAAATGTCCTAACACACTCAAACAAATGCACCATAAAACCAATGTTCTGCTTTCCATTAACGCAACTTATGATTCAAGTGTATTGCTTCAATAAGTACTGAAACTGATTAAAATATCCCAAAATGTGTGGCACTTAATAAAGATACTTTCCTTTATTATGTTCATTATTTTACAAGCAAAAGAACTTAATAAAAGGCCAAATTAAATATCACACAATTTATATGAGGAAACATTTAAATACAAGGGATCTGTGTCCTGGGATAGCCACTGTTTTTAGATCTGAAACAAAACAAACAACATTTCTGTTAGATTGCCCTCTTATGACAAATGACACATATTAATGATGAGATCATTTAAATACCTACTCATCTACACTTTGTCAATGCCAAGCTCTTCAGGTGTCGGGATGCTAAGCTCGTGTAATGTTGGCTGCAGCTCTTGGATCAGATACGGGTAGATATCTTTATGAGGGCCGGATTTATCCTGAGAAAATAAAAATGTATAACACATCATTCATTAACTTATGACTATAAACTGCAAAAATGCTGGTTGGCGACATTCCCAAGCTCAGAAAGTGCCCCGTTCCTCTCACCTTCACAGCTTCCAAAATCCGGATAGCGCTGGCCAAATCGTTTAACCTCCGACAGGCTCTCAGTGCTGCCTCGAGAATCTTGGGCTCAGGTACAAGATCGTAACCAATCAATGTGTTCATCCCTGAAAGAAGGAATCACATCTTTGAAATCAGATAGAGAGTGAATTTCTTTTTTTGATTTTTAATCTCAATGAGTTTTTTTTTATCCTGGTTAAATAAAAAGGTTTGAATGAATGAATGTTGCCGCAAAATAGGGGTGCAACGGATCACCAAACTCACGGATCGGATACATTTTTGGATCAGCACAAAAAGGGTGGAATTTAAATGATTATTGAAAATATAATAATAATAATAACTTCTTTCACCAGTAAATTGCTGATAAACGAAAAAATAACAGATGAGAAAAGGGTATTTTACAATAACTTTGAATGTACCACGAGGTTTACCTGTTAACCAGTAAAGGCAACATTTTGTCCTGTCTGTGTTATTTTTCAAACAGCAGTGACCAGTGCTAGTTTGTGTCTTTTCTGTCATAGCTTTAGCAGCAGACTGTTGTACGTATGATGGAATCCTCTACAGTGAAATACAGTTACACTTTTAAACCGTATTTAATCCAGTTACTACTGTAGCAAACGGTATGCTAACATTACCTGCTGTGTAATGTGTTATTAGTGTTTACTAGCGTGACATGCAGCGATGTTTCTGTTGCCTCTAACATGAGTTTTGGCGCATCAGAGCACAGTGCAGACATTTAAGTGGCACAGTAACGAGGCACCAAAATCAGTGTTGCCATTTTGTCCGATAGATTCCGGGCACCGGTGCCATATTAGCACCAGATTTTAACATGCACCATTAATGTGAACACAAAAAATTGCATTGCCTGTATCTTACCGTCACACAAACACTGAAATGTTGTGTTGCAAACAACAATGTTTAAAATTCATGGAGATACCCAAATAAAATGAATTAAAAAAAAATTATTTTATTAAAAATATATATATATATATATATATATATATATACACACACACAACTATTGAACAGGTGGTTGACAAAGGGGGCAACCAGAGACCACAAAAAAGTTACCAATTGACTCAATCTGGTTGCCAAGTGCAACTGTTACTGTCAAGCCCTGCATAGACATCTATAAATTAGCCACACAGTTACTAGGTGACATGCTCCTTCATTAAGATGAAGAGGAGTTAAGTTGATCCCACACACATTATCCTGGAGCTAAAAATACTCCCTCGGTCATGTGTGTAACGTGTATTAAATAAACCAACTATTTACTTATAATACATTTCCCAACTGTTTCATGTAATTACTGAACCTGATTTAACAATGAAACTACATTTGCTACCCGTATTTTAAAAAAGGTTTACATTTTAAGTTGCAGATAATTGGCTTTAAGTATGAGAGACAGACAACATTTAGCTGGTTTTGGTCTATTTGTGGACATTGTTGACAAAAAATACATGATTAGCCACTACCTTATCCTTAAAATGTTGTCATAATGTGCAAGTTGAGCATACAAAATTTTTGTAGGGTGAAATTGCAAACCAACCACATTTACAACACTACTTCCTGCATACGTTTTAGTGTGACGTTCAACCACTAGGACTGCCTACTGAGCAATTTCCGTAAGTTTCTGATCTTATCATTTCTCACCTGGTAATGAGCCTTTCCCTATTTCGCTGTCTTTCCTGCAACTGAAACATCTTTGCTGTTGTGTTTTTTTTCTCTTCTGACCAAAATAGCCCTGCATTGAAAGAATGCATGATGCTTCAGGGACCACCGAGATGATAAAATACGATTCAGCAAGTCCAGGGTCATTAGCCTCAAAATGAGTTAACTCCCATTAAATTATACAGAGATAAAAGTTATGACAATATTGGTCGTCTTAACAGACAGATAAGTTTCTCAGTCAAAATGACATACCTTTTCTCAGCTCCCATGCGTCAATGTCTGGCTTGTTGAAATAGGTGACCCAGCGGGCATCAAACTCCTCATCGGTCTCTTGCTTCCCATGGGAGTAACACCTTGACGCCAAGAGAGCTGCAAGAGGAACAGTTTTAAGTTGGACAACCTATCACCAATAGAATACAGCACTTACAGTGGCACCTAGTGTCAGGTATAATAGAAGGGCATCTATAGTCATGGGTAGCCTACACTGAATGAGGTTAGGGACTAAACACTTTCTAATAATGTAGCTAATGCAGCTAAATCATTGCCAACGCCCTTTAACGTTATATGAATAAGACAAACAGGGCATTTTTAATCATGTTATGTTCCTTAGGATATTAGGAGCATGTAGAAATCACCTTACATTTAACGTTGGATAACCTTAATTAGCAATGTTTCTGCTAAAACATTGCGACAACATCCGAATAACGTATGTTTCCTGATGGTTATCGTTTGCACCAACTCATACATGGATATCAAGAACACACTGGCGACTAGCTGACCGAACACAGCTAACGTTATCAACTACCCTAGTTAGCATGTTAGCAAAAAGCATCAGCCATCTGGGTCATGGCAAGGACACAGCCACCACCGAGCTGAACACCGTGATATTTTCAAAATAGCACACATTCAGGTTATGTGGGTTAGGGAGGTGTTGGACGAAAGTCTACATAATTTGACTGACATATACACGCTTAACAGTGCGGCGTGTATTTATCAAGGATAGCTACACTGGCTAAGCTAATATCAGCTAACGTTAGCTATTAGCCGTGCGGGCACCACAATGTGCCGACCTCACATATGATTCCCGTGACAACTTCGCCCTGACAGTTTCATAAGCTGGCTAACAATACGAAACTACAAAATAACATTCAGAGGTGAACAAATACCTTGGCACCCTGGTTGCGTACGGGTTAAACTCCTGACACCGGAGAACGAGAGTTGGACGGCGGCTCTGAACATGATGCAGGACAGCCGGTTACACGAACTCGAACCGGTGAGATTTTGAAGGAGCAGCGAGGAGTAAGCTAGCGCTAACTTGCTTAGCCCGTCACGTACGCGATCCCGTGCTGCGCATGTGCAAACTGCAGCTCATCGGTATTTTGCTTCTTTAACTGTCTACGGTATTTTGCTTTTGTCTGTTGACCTACTTCTTCCGAAGAGCTGTGAAGATAGCTCTGTCAATGAGAGACTATTGACCTACTGGCTCTGACTTTGACCTAGAAATAATAAAGTGCTGAGCCTTTTCATGATTTTTCTGTCTTTATTTTAAGGATAGTTGCCCCCAATGAACAATGGATCAACATGTTTATACAAACATTATTTATCTCACAAAAAAGTTCAGTAAATATAAGATGCTATATACAAAAATCCAATCAGTTTAAAAATACAATGCAGCTGCTATAAGATGCTCCGCCTAATGTATATCATTATGGCATTACTTTGAATTGCCCTGTGTATGAAAATGTGCTGTACTTTCCTCACCGACCATTACTAATAAGTAGGCTACCACACAGTCCAAAAAGCTTTAGGCCTATCAGATTTTTTTTGACAAGGGTTGACTATACTGTAGCCATATTCTGTCAGGGTGATACTAAGAGAATAGGATTTAAGTACTCCTGAAGCTTGGGGTGTTACTATTATTGATACTATTATTTTTCCATTTCACTACAACACAGAAAAAAGGTCTGCCAGATGACATGTTTTAAACAAGCACTAACTACTTGAATCAAAATGAAGTGACTGCTGACAGTATACAAGTGATAATATTAATAAACAAAAGTTTGTCTCTAAAATTCCAGGTTTAGAAGTTTTAACCTGGTTCTATTTCATAAGGGGATTTTATTCAAATTAAAGTGTGTATACACTCTCCATCACAGCCCAAAACACCAAAGATGAAATGCATAGTTAATTTATTTCCGTGTTGTTACATCTGTAAAAAGCAACAGCATTATGATGAAAAGAAATCCTTAACAAAAACATTCTGGTCTTATGATCTATGAAAACATACATGCTTTTTCTCCAAAATTAGAAATTAGAATAATGACTATTGACAAACCTTGGCGTTTGTATTTATAATGACTGTGACCAACTTTGTGTAGTTTTGCATCAGAATAAGCTCTAATGTGCCCTGTATCACTTGCCAGACAGCAGCAGGGTGAACAAGCTGTTGCTGAAGGGGTATTATCTTTCAGTATCCTTTGAGCTCTGTGCAGGCACCTGCATTTCATCGATATCACTGATGCCCGGGAGCTGTTTTATTCACTTGCTGCAGAGTCCTCTCGTCCTGCCCTGCCCATCTTATGCCAGCTTGAAACGTTTGCAGTCAGGATGCTTTCTATTGCTCCTCTGTAAAAGTTAACAAGCCTTATCAGATTTTCATGGAGACGGTAATGGAGAACATGCTCTCCAGTCATCCTGACAGACTCTCTTGGCTGCATGCTGTGAGAAGGAACAGTGAGCTTGACTGATCGGAGCACTACCTTTTTCTGTGTCCTCTGTGGGAACCCTTAGGGTTTGGGGGGGTTGGTATCCAGTCTCCTGGGGATCTAGAGGGTCTTTAGAGAGCAGGATACAGATGGCAGGGACTGTCCTCTGCATGGTCATACCTGGTGCTCCTGGTTGTTGACTCTCCCAGACCTCTTTCACTGTCTTGTAGTAGAGCTTGGACACCTGGTGGAGCCCTCCCACTTTACGTTTTAGAATCTCCACACAGGTGATGGTCTTGGTGACTCCTCTACCTGAACCAGTGAAGACTACCTGTCTCAGTAATGTCCCATTGCTGTCTTTCCCCTCTCCTTGCATGCGAGCTGTTGCAAACCGCAGCAAATTGCAGATCTTGCTTCCTTCTTTCACTCGCATGTGCAGGATGTCTGCTGACAGCCCGGGGATCGGATAGGGACTGCTGTCCTCTGTGCGGCTGACTCTTCTGAAGTTGCTCTGGCTAGAAGATGGGACATCAGGGTCGAATGAAGCAGACTGTAGTTCCATTACAGCGCTGCTTGTAGCATTTAAACTCTTCATCTGACCCCTTGGTTTAGTCATTGTTTAGAAAGCGGTGGAATATCAGTGCAGCATGCTGTTTCTGAGCCTGAAGCTTTGGTTCTTGGCAGACCTTCCTTGAGATTGATAGTTTTTTTGTTCATTTAGTATAAGAAAATAATCCATTAATTAATCAAAAATTGTGACTTATCCTGGTCTTCTTTCTGTCATCTGTCCAAACTGCATTTCTATTTTGTCTTCTGAGCACCAAGATGACAGCTAGCAGTATGGAGAGGGCATTTCTTCCTCTAATCCTATTGACATGAAGGAAAAGATGTCCTTGCTCCATTCAGCACTGAGGACAGCTGATGCCAACAAACACATATGAGGCTCAGAGAGACATGTAGTATGGGACATAGGGTTCTTAAAGGCACATGCAACATTTCATAATGTCTGTCACATTCTAGTTTGTTGGTTTTGGAGGGAAGCATTTGTTAAATCCTAAAGGGCTCAGAGATTTCATTTGTCCATGTGGATGCTTGAAATACATGCATGAATTAACATGAGTAAATGAGATTTAACAAGGCTTGCAGTTGAAACGATCCTCTGTTTTTACTGAATTGGTTTCGATGGTTAAAATTCTTGATGTGCCTTTTTGCAGATATTGCACCAAACTACACTGCCACTGGGGTAACGATATTTAGAAATAATATAATAGTTATGGAAACATACAGTATATCATGTTTTCAAGACAATTTTCCCTCTGCACTATCATCAGAGAGCCATATGCTCCTGGAGAAATGTTTTCCTTTGGGCTGTACAGCAACTTCACAGTTCTCCTCCTTTCAGTCCAACGCCTGCTGAGCTGACCCAGAAAATGCTTATTAACTTGTACCCCTTTTGAGTCACTAACATTCATGACAATCACACCTTGGAGCTGCTGCTTTTTTGTGCCAAACTTGTGAGAAAACATCTGTATCCAGATGCAAACAGAACTGTTTTCCTAGAAGTTTCTTTAGAGGAGCTGTGCCAACAGAGGAGGTCAGGGGGAAGCAGCTGTGGGGCTCATTTGGAACCAGTATACTGTTATAATGGTGCATTTCTGCTTCACAGGATGGCATGCACCCCATGATATTTACTGACTCAAACAATGAGCACACAGATGTGTTTCAGTGGTGTCAATATGGTTCAGAATGTTATTGTTATGAATGAATGAGTATGTTCCCATCATGAAAATAATAGGCTAATAACTGTGCTTCATTGGAGTAACTGCATGTGCCACAATTCCCCCCGATCACTTTATATGTTATCTTTTATTGAAAAGCACCCAATTAATTTTGTGTGTCACACCTCTGGTGGGTAATTCAGTTGTCTAGTTAAATTCCTGAATTTAAATATAACAAGCTCATGTCAAAACCCAAGTTTTCTGATTCAAATATCCGTAGCAGTATCTACTTCCAGACATTTAGAATCATAACTCTTATAATATGACAATTATGGGGTTTTATTGGCTGTGTTAACAATGAAAAAGCCCTCAGTAGTTCTTATTGGTTCACACTACCATCTTTTGGTACAAAACAGGAATTACACAAATAACAACCGCCCTTCAATCTGCTAAAGGAAAACATTTGATCTGTTGGACACAAAGCTAATATTGAATTGTTTACTTCACAAAGCTTTTACAGGTGCATGACACAACAAACAATCTAATATAATTGCAGTTGATAACCCTCTTCCTTTTGCGGTGATATTTTTCTTTCTTTGTTTTAGTATAATTCATTTAAACAAAAGTTGATAAATGTGATATAAAGCATTGTTTTATGTCCACTTGTCAAACCAATAAAAGTCTAACTTAATACCGTATGTATAGCCACAACAAAAGTAAGATCTATTCTCAGTATTAAATACTGCACTCTAATCATAAATAATTTGTTTTCTTAGCACTGCTTTAAAGCAATTACTTGTGAAATTTCCCTGTGGATCTTTGCTTCCTGGGTGTTGATGTGGACATCTCCCACCTGGCCATTCTCATACCTGAGAAAGATAAAAGCAGAATGTGTTGGAAATCTGCAATTCAGTCTGGGAATGTACAATACACTAAGAGGCATAAAGGTTCATAAATGTTACACTCACACAAAAAGGAAACGTGTGCACATGTGGTTGGATATTGGACACACCCAAATGTTCCCATGTTTTTGAAGGTCCTTTGAAGTTATTACATGGAACATTTGTAAAACACTGTCACAAAATCATTCAAGGCGTAACTTATTTGTATTATCTCAAATGTACCTTCACAGAGAGCAGTTCAGTTTATATTCCTGTTTGCAAAAACCTGGCTTGCCCCAGCTTTTCCTAAGACATGGAGAGAATACAGGATGAAATACTAAAATACAAAAGAGAGGACGTCCTTGTACAGAGAGCAACAAGACACATTTCAGACAAAATGTGAATGGTTTGTTTTTGTTTCTTCTTTGGTGGACATTTGGTGTCGCCCTTTGCCCATCTCTGCACAAAGAAGAGGGACCAGTTTAAAAAAACATGCTAGAATCATTAATAAATGGTAATCTTTGTTTATGTAGGTCATGTACTGTGTATGCAGAGTATTATGAAAATAATTATAGAATACATTGACACCAGAATATCCAAATAAAATGCTTGGGATAGTACTCAGATAGATTCCTTTACCATATGCAGCTCCATGAAGCTTGAATATAAATCAACCACTTCAGTCAATTTCATATCTTAAAGGTTTCACACTTAATCTATGTCTGACAAAAATTAACTTTGAAGTCTGTTGAAATCGTAACTTTGACATTACATTAGGTTTAAAGGCTTATATTATAGCTCAAGGAATACAAGACCCTTTGGTATTTTCATACTGTAATTTTGTATAAGAGGCATTAATCAGCCCATTTCTCAAAATAGAGTGGCAGTTTTTGATGTGGGAACCACTGTAGAAAGACAAGATGAAGCAGGTATCGCCATCTGTATATTGGGTTGACACGAAGGTTTTATATTAGTGGCGCAGCCTGGTTTTTACTCACTGGAAAGCAAAGGTGTTGCCATGAAGTTTCCTGGCAGTTTGAAAACAAGTCTCTTTGGATGGAGGGCTAATGATAAACAGGAACTAATGGGATGTGTGCATGAACTTAAGTTGCTATTGTGTGTAAGTGATAAAAAATAGATGAGAGAGCACAGACAGAATACAATTTAAATATAGTTTAAACCCAGTAGCCTATATCATATAACATGTAATTACTCATTCTAACTACTACTGCTGTAAAACTTGCAACTACTGTGTTAAGACTTCATATTCGAACTGTGAACTGCTCTATTGTACCCTGTTGAGTGGAAGCTTGACAGCGTGTGATCTGTTGCTTGCTAAAATCTTGTTGTCAAATATAAAAACGCACACCAGGATATGCATCTAAGAAACATTCATATATGTTGAGATATCAAGTTTTTGAAACAGAATAAACAATGTTTAGATTGTGTCATTCACCATTGTGGTAAGGGATGAGCGAGAGGGTCTGTCTTCTCCATCTGCGTTTTTATTTCAGAATATGGACCCTGGATATGATAAAATACAGTTGCATCCATTTACTGCCAAGGAAACATTCACCAGCTTTCAGATTATTCTCAGGAAAGGAGATTTAAATTAGTGTGATTACACATTTTAAGATCAGCCACCTGTGACATCCTCCTAATTAACAAGACACTGTCCAGTGCTTTTTGTAGCCTATCATAGCTCTTTTTCTGCCACAACAAAACAACACTTTATTCCTTCAGAATGGAAAAAATACGGACTGAATAGTTCATTAGAAATCAAGTCAGAAATAAGTAATATTAGTATTTTTTAGAGCTGATACCTTAGGATTAAATGCAAGGGTTTTGGAGTCTATTGCAACAGGAATTTACTGCCATAAAATGAATATTATGAACACTCACTTCAGTGGTTGTTTCCTAAGGCTGAAATTATCTGTGTTGGATGGTTCAAAGACTTCAACTGAAGGTGCTGTAGTGAGGAACATTACTTACAGTAATCAGGTGCCATATTGATTTGTAGTAAAAGTATAACGGTCACGAAAATTTCACTCCATGAGTTTTTTTAACATTAATATGAGTTCCCCCAGCCTGTCTATGGTCCCCCAGTGGCTAGAAATGGTGATAGGTGTAAACCGAGCCCTGGGTATCCTGCTCTGCCTTTGAGAAAATGAAAGCTCAGATGGGCCGATCTGGAATCTTGCTTCTTATGATGTCATAAGGGGAAAGGTTACCTCCCCTTTCTCAGCTTTAGCTGCCCAGAGAATTTGGCCCACCCATGAGAGAGAGAGACATCATGGCTTTCAAACGAGCAAAGGTCACACACTAATATAAGAATCTAAACATTACAGAGCAGTTAAAAACAGTTACACATAAAAGCAGATAAAATAGCAGATTTTACGCTGCTAGTATGGGACAGTGTATAAGCTGCTGCCCCACACACGCTATCAGAGTGCAATAACCATTTTGTGGAAACCCAAACTTTGTTGACCAATAAGGTATGCATTCTATACAGGCAGAACCACATGTCTTACATGGTTACCCATAACCAAGACTGGAAGTATTTGTCTTTACACTACAATATAGCCGTCACTATAAGGCTTAGTTTAATCACGACAAAATCCTGAACAGCTCCAACTGTTTCTTGTAGATTTTACCATACATGTGCAAGACTGTAAGGCTGCAGCCTGGAGCGTCCTGTGTTGTGCCATCCCAACTCATCTGGAATAAAATAAACTTGCGTCGACTATCATGCTAATGAATAAAATACTTGAAATATTTGGTGTTTTTTAACTAAACAGTAACAGCAATCATACAAATGAATAGAAATACTTTAAAAAATATCTCCACAAGATAATACTGATGAATAAAATAATTAAAAATATATGTCCGTCTATGAAATAAATGCAGATTATTGGCAAACTAAAAAAATCCTCCTATGGCTGCAACCTGCAGCCTCTCATCTCATGCCCTCTTGCCATGTTGATATGCAATTGTATTTGCAGCAATGTCCCAGTGAAGTGTGAAAACTATAAAGAATATAAAAATAATGAGTCTTGGAAAGAATGTAACATGTTTTTTGTCAGGAAATCCTGTTGTTAGTTGGCAGAAATGGCTGCATTGTTGATGTAGGTTTCATCAAATGTACCTTAACATCAGGGACACAACAATAACATCCAGAAATCAGCAAACTATATGTCTAAAATTGTTACTTTAACAGTTTTTAACGTTTTTCAATTAATTGCAACAAACCTGGTCACGAACTTACCGTGACTCCATCTGGAAAATAATTTGCGATTTCGTATTTTTTACCCTATGAACTTACCGTTGGACATACCTCAGCATGAGACCAGACAGCATGAGATGGGATGGCATGAAATGGAATGCTCCAGGCCGCAGCCATACCCGCCTTTACATATACCCATACCATACATACTACAGACTCAGAAATGGCACATACTAAGGAAAGCTCATTGTGGGACTGGCTCTAGTGGCTGTAATTCTGCACCAAGGCTGAATTTTGGGAAAGAGACTTCATATATGGTATTAGGGGACCACTAAGGTTTATATAAAAGCATCCAAAGAGCACCATGTCATGGGACCTTTAAATGTGTAGAAAATCTGGTATGTAGCACTGTTGTTGATGCTCACCCGGTCCATCCAGATACTGAGATGAAGAAAAGTGCAGACGTATAACGATGTGCTCTGATGGGTTAATCCTCCAGGCCTTGGCCACTTTCTCCTGTGCACACCACACAATAATATTCAACATGTTAAGATGCCATCATTGACAGTAAACGTGTCAATATATTGAGTGTATAGTAAATTTAACTCACATCTAAAATGTTGGCATTCATGTTTAAGTCAACATCCACATTATCAATTGACCAAAACTCCCTAGAAGAAGAAAAGGAAGTAAACATTTGACAATATAGAAAAGCAGCAGCAATCCTTTGAATAACTTGAGTACCAGTATCCAGCAGAGGGTGGTGGGTCAGGTCAGTGGCACAGCTCCCCTTCTGAGACAAACACTTACGTTATGATCCAAACAGCTCAGCACCACAGAGGGCTGATGGATTAAACCAGTCACATATTTTTACAACGATGACTAAAAAGGAGGCTTTTACTCCTTCTTAAGACATAATATGTGGGTAACACTTTTATTGACCTCTGTTGGCAGCATACAATAAAAACAATGTTTGTTACTGTAACAATACCATAGTAGAGCAGAAATAAGGAACAATATGAAGTGTTTATCAATGTGTTTGTTACTACATTTGCACAACTTCTATGTAGCATAATTGTTGAATAAATAATTATTCAAATAACATGTTTTATATGATTATGACTAAGTGTTCATTATATAAATTAATGACATATTTATCAATTCACAAAGATGCCTTTACTCTCATAAACTCCTGAAGAAATCTAGCAAGTGGATCTTGAGTTACGAAGTTTTGATGATAACTGGGATTGTGCCAAAATAACATTCAACCAGCACAAAGTAATGCTTACATGGATTCCACACAGGATCTCCTCTGAGTCACTGTCCTAATCAATTTGTCTCTCTGTCCTCTGCTGGCACTCAGTCTCCTGTCAGGTTAATGGGAGAAGCTGTCATTTAAAAGATCCTCTTATTTAGGCTACTCTGCTAATTACTTCCTTCTGTCCACCCAAACAAGCCACATATCCATGCAGCTCAGACTTCTCAACACATATGCAAATGTGTTGCAAAATTGTTGCAGACAAGAATTCTGACCAACAAATCATTTAATTGGCTGAAGATTTCAGTTCTTAAAAGGAGAGGTTCATTGCCTGCAAATGCAAACAACTGACTAACCTATAACATATCCAGATTGTGTGAAATTAATAATAGAATATGAATACATTATGTTACTTATATACTTATGTTACTATATATGGATAGTAGAGGGATATTTGTGGCTTATAGACTCACCATGTGTTCAGTTCTTTGGAATTTTTTCAGCAACAATCAACAGTCTCTGCTCCCTCCACTGTGAGTGGCACAAATAAACACCATGCTAGACAAATACATGTGACAGAATTAGTTGAGCTACCTCTACAATATATAAACTGTCAGTATTTTCTTCACAATTTAAGCTCTATTTTCATTACCAAGATTATTCTGGATTACTTCATCTCAGTATCATTACTGCACATGCAAATGAAATCATTCAAAAGACAGGAACATGTTTGGTAATAATGTCTAAATGATGTTAGTGGCACAAAGCCAACAAAAAATGTTTCCCTTTCCTTCCTGAGAAAACTTTGAGTTTTTACACATTCCAATCAAACCATCAACATAATTAACATTGAATATTGACTGTCTGGGTTGGATGTCATCCTTTCCCCCTCTGGTTTTGGGAAGTCCCACATGTTCCCACATGTTCAGTCTCAGACTTCATTGGCTCAGATACTGATGTCCAGATCCGCTGAACTTGGTCCAGAGACAGGAGAGGCTGAGAACCAGACCTGCAACTCCAGGTCTAGTCAAGTGTACACTTTTATACACACTGACGTTATCTCTGTCCTATATAAGTGCTATCCTTTCTATCGCGTTAGTAAAAGAGGAGAAAAAAAATCCATGCATATCCATGTACTGTATATTCATGAATCAGTTTTAAGACTGTGATGAAAACAAATATCCCTTGCGGCCAGTTGCAGGATGATAATATGGGTGATGTTTGGCATTTACAAGTCTTCCTGTCTGTCTGCTGTGCTGCAGTCTGACCTCGACAGTTACCCTTGTTAGCATGCGCCTGCTGCTCTACAGTCTGGCTAGATTCTAGGACTGCATATCTGTGCAAGTCTTCTCTCAACAAGTATTTTTCTCAGAGTAATCCACTTAAGTCATGAGTAGGTGTTTCTTATATGGTGGTGTTTATTTATAGAGGGTGGATACAATAGCATGAATCACTGTACTTTACACTGTATACTGGCATTATCAAGGCAGTGGATGAACAGTAAGAACATAAAGCATCTGAAATTTCTGCAGAGGTGAGTCAACACATCTCAGGCACTGCAGGTGTTAGATTGAGATTTATTGTCCTAAAGGCATTTTTGTTTTCACACCCAGTACACAAAATCTTACATTCATGCTATTGTAGAGGGAACAAAACTCCTTATGAGCTCCACAAATGTATTTGTTGCAGGCCATATTGATTTCTCTTCTATTATATTGTGCAGTGTTTGTGTTTTGCTCCACCCCATTCCCTTTTGACACACTTACTGTAATATCATAACTTTCAGGCTGTACCTGTCCAGCCTACAAGATAAACGACAAACAGTTTCACAGTGAATGATACAGGGATCAGATTTCCACAGCAGCCAGCTCTGTAAAATATCTACTGCATGTGTTGTAGACATGGATGTACAGTATAATAAGAAGGTTGTAGACACCAAACAGTCAACATCAAGGAAACATCCAAATTTGTTTCACATCACAGTAAAGAAATTGATTAAAGGACTTAGAGCATCTGTGTATAATGTTTTAAAACCATTCAACAGAAGTGATTTAATTGAAATTTGTTTGGTGCAGCTCAAGTTAAAGTAACATTCCAATTATTGTAATTACTATCGTGAGTCAGTTCTTTTTCAAATAGAGCCTTATATATGTACAATAACTTGATAATAATTCCACAATTCAGCACATTTTAGTTGTTCTGCAGGTTGACACTCATCCAGAAGACACTTCAACCACTTGTCCACAAGAGAGAGCTGTTGTTGAGAGAGCGAGAGCAAGAGCAAGAGCAAGAGCGAGAGTGAGAGAGAGAACGAGAGCGAGAACGAGAGAGAGAAAGAGAGAAAGAGAGAGAGAGAGAGACCTAGATGGATATTGTGTCTTAACTCATACTATGAACTAGTATACTGTGTACTAAAACCCAACAGTGATTGTTGAATGTTACTGACAATCAAACTTAATAAATATTTCCCACAGATTTGATACTTATTTTTTAGTTTAACTAGGTTAGTCTTCTGTGTTCACAAAGCTGTTTTTCCAAACGTCTACAATTATTTTAAATGTAGAGTAACGCAGCCTTTTCCTTTGCACAATGCATTTGGTAGTGTTCACACTCAAAAATGAAGCGGAAGCATGCTGACTGTATTGAGTACATTTTGCCATGTATGCACTACAGACGTATTGTGTGTAGTTACCATACAGATAATATAACTGAAAATTTATAAACTTAGATGAAGGTAATTTTGTTAAAATTATGTGAAATAAGAAGGGAACTTCTTACTTTTTGTTTCGTAAAACTAGTTTTAACCTGTATGATTGTCCAACCCTACTGCACTGTTTTACAGTGAACTTTGTGACCTCAGACAATTCATATACATTGATGCCAAGTTAATACAATTACCCATGTATTACTGCTGTGATGCTGTAAATGTGTCAAAACACATACAGTTGAAGCACAAGTGAACTGAGCCTGTGGCTTTACTGACCTTAGTCCATCTTTGGGTTGTACATGTATCTGGACCGTACATGGACGGAAGGAGGGTGAAAGTCAGTATGGAGTCAGATTTAGACCTCTTGAAGGCACACAGCATTCACACATTCTAAGATTATATTTCAGAATCACAAATTACACATAGATCAAATACTGTACAACATTGCTACCTTGTTAGTTTTAGGGCATAAACAGTTATAAACTGTTATAAACTTTCCCATTATTTACTTTTATTTTTAATACATTTATTTAACAACTCCAGTAGATAAGCAAACCTGAGCCTTCTTCATCCAATGACTACATAGCAAAAAATATTGTAGACAATGATTCTTTGTTCAATTATTAGAATAAATATGGCTGTTACAACTTGAGGAATGTAAAAAATAATGTGCAACTGACAAATGATTTACATATACACAGGGAGATAAAAAACAAAACAATTAAGTACCCGTATCAGTTTTGTTTTATTACATTACTATAAGGCAAGTGCACATATATGTTATATACATGGAACTGGGTGGATTTGGTTTTATGTTGTGGTACAGAATGTTCCTAATATGTTCCTCAGGCTTGGCTTAACTATATATACACATATACCATAACAAACATTGCCAGAGTGACTACCAGATGGTGGGGTTGTACTATATTTAGTAAACATGTGTCATGTGTTGCTACTGCATACATGAGTATAATGCATGAATTTTTGCATCTGTATAATGTTAGCTGGTTGAAAATAAGTTTGCATCTCTGCAAGCATTTATTGTTACGTTTGACTCATCAGCTGTTATACCCTCACTGCATGTTTTTTCAACTCTTCTCATTTTAAAGCAATATGACTGTATATTAAGGTCTTAGTGAATACATTTGACATGTATATATACATATCATGATGAATGAATCCAGACAAGTGCAACCATAAAAGGAGGGAGATAATGTTGTTAAATTTAACTAAATAAAAAATAAATAAAATGCATCTATGAAATAAAGAAAAAAAACATTGAGTCCTGACATATGTGTGGCCTGGTGTTTCTGCACTCAGCAAATGTCCTCACAAGAACAGAAAAGTAATGTTAAGACATGTCAAAATGCCTGCTGTGATAAGGCCATATTCATGACGAGGACCCATGCCATTTGAGGACCCAGGATCATGTTCAGCTGTATTAGCGGAGAGCTTTGTGATTGGCAAGGCAAACAACCTGCGCTGTATCCTTCCTCAATATTTGTCCAATTTCTGTGATTTAATTTGAAAATGTGTCATTGAATGTGGTATTTACGTAGCCCTATAGAAAACAACTTTTATGTGAAAAACATACGTTTAATTGTTTAGCTGTCAAAACATTAAAGGGTGCCAAAACGCAGGCGCCCTATATCCTGTGTCACCAGGCGTTGTTCACACAAGAAAGTAGTCCCGGTTAGTGAGGGGAATAAAAACTGTCGCTCCAGCAGAACCAGTGGCGTCTTGGTCCATGCAAAGTTCACCCAGTAGGTGAGTAGCAGCATTAAGACTCAACTATTTGACAGAGAGAGAGAGAGAGAGAGAGAGAGAGAGAGAGAGAGAGAGAGAGAGAGAGAGAGAGAGAGAGAGAGAGATTGAGAGACCGTTTTTAGTTCAACAGTTTTACCTGAATGTTTTAATCAAATTATAATTTCCTATCAAGTTTTTGAAAATGTAAAAAAACTGATTTCAATCACTGATGAAACTTTTACTTCAAATAACTCTAAATCACTTATCAATATATTTAAAGTTGGTATACATCATAATAAGTATGCATAAATTGTATTTATAATTTCAAATATACAAATAAACTGTATCTAAAACGTCACTTTGATCTGGAATAGAGTGCAGTGGTTTGCACATACAGTTCCTTTATTCCTTTATTTTATCCACTGCAAGTCCAGTACAGCTTTCTAACTTTGATTTATTTGTTAATTATATGTATTTTATGTATTCATCTGTATCATGCTCTGATATTACATCTCTGCTCTGCTTTTTGTGCAGATACAGAAACAAATTTTTATTCAAACTGCATGTTTTGAGAAAGTTTTCTTTCTTAATGAAATAAATAGCTGCTTAAAGTATGACCTCTTACTCTGTCATTTATCACACACACATCACTATTAATTTCTAGGAATTATCTGTACTGTATATCTCAGAAATAGCCTGCTAAGGTGGCTTTGATCTTGTCATATATGGTATATAAATATATAAACACAGTCCTTTTATCATGTAATTATGATCATTTTCCCTGATGTTTTTTTCTGATATAAATTAGCTTTAGCCTCTGTCAAGTGACCAGCGCCTCTTCTTTAGCTGCACATAAACGCTTGCTGGAATGTGGGAAAGTGCAGTCAGGCAGGCACATACTGTTGTTGTTACTCTTTGCACAGGCTGTTGGGTCAGTTTGCACAGTCACTCTGGAAAGGTCACACCATCCTTTAAGATAGATAGATAGATAGATAGATAGATAGATCGATAGATAGATAGATAGATAGATAGATAGATAGATAGATAGATAGATAGATAGATAGATAGATAGATAGATAGATAGATAGATAGATACCTTATTTATCCCCAAGGGGAAATTGGTTCCAGTAACTTTATGACTTTATGATCATTTATGACGTTAATGTAGCTTCTATTACACACTCTTGGTTTCAGGAGCCTTTGTGTTACCATTTAGATCACAGTTGACAGTTGAAAAAACTCCTACATCAATAATTTATTATTTGTCAAGTGAAATTATATAAAAATACAATAATAACAATACATAACATATAAAACATGTCAGGGATCGAGTTGTCAGGTTCTAATCTCATCTCACTCCTCTTCTGTCTTCACAGGGCATTTTCTGCGAACACAGATCCAGTCATGTCGAAGTCAAAGGATATGAGCTCTTCCATCATCCACACCCAGCAGATGCATGCTGCCATGGCAGACACTTTCATTGAGCACATGTGCCTGCTGGACATTGACTCTGAACCTGCTGTGTCTCGCAACACAGGCATTATCTGCACAATTGGTCAGACTCATTGACAAACCCTATTGATTCATCTCATGTTACACACTCATAACAATAAAGAATATCTTGTTGTATCTTAGAAATATCATATTTAGCTTTGTATTTATTCACCTGTCTTGATGCAGGACCTGCTTCCCGATCTGTGGACATGTCCAAGGAAATGATCAAGGCTGGGATGAACATTGCAAGAATGAACTTCTCTCATGGCACACATGAAGTGAGTCACAGAGAGAAATATTCAGCAAATGCCCTGCTTTCTTTAAAAATTTGCATCTCAGAAACTTTATTTCAATTTTTTAGCCTGATGCACTACATAATCCCAAAGGGTGGTGTCACAGCAGGTTTTTACCAGTGGCTGTCAAAGCCAAAAACACCTGCTGTGACTAAACCAATTCAAGTGTGTGCAGAGTTTGTATGACTTAGAGTGGATTTGCCCTTTACAGCTGCAGCCGTCAGTGTGCCATTACTCTTGTCTGTGGCTGTAATGTGATCTATGAGCTTGTATTTGCCCTCTTCAGTACCACGTTTATGTGATAGTTTTAGATTTGCCAAGCCAACTGCATCACAGCCAATTCAATGGCTGATCTTATACTACTGACCCTTCGCCTTTAAAAGTCATGCCTCTTTACCTTTTTCACTGTCACCTGAGCAGATTAGCCTTCAAATCTATCGTCAGCTGTGGCATGAATGCCCTCAGTTGATATTTGTGTCTGTAAGGTTAAGCAGTGCTGTTTTCCAAAGTATCTCAACTCTTAGAGTTGTTTTTGAGTTGTCTGTCCAGTCTGTGTTTTAGCCGGGTTTTCAACAACAACAAATTACTAATAATGATCCAGGAAATCACAACTCTTAGTGGATATATGATTTGTTACGAAAAGAGTAAAAGAGATCTGACCTCTGTCTCATTGGTGTGCCAGTTGTCAGTACAGCTATAAATAGGTCTTGAAACAGCCTTGCAGCAACAGTGCTAGTAGAAGGCATTTAGTGAAACCAGAGTGAGGTGTTCATTATTTACTGAGGACAGTAGTCATGTGAAGATTAGTCTTTGAATTTATTCTGTTTTTTTGCCTGTAGTACACATTTACTAGATCTATAACTATGGACAGACAATGTAGCAGTTGTATCACATGAAGTAGGAAATTACAAGTATTTGGTATTTTATTTAAGATTTCTTTTGGGGGGCTTTTCCTTTTATTATAGTGACAGTGGATAGACATGAAAGGGGAGAGAGATGAGGGGATGACGAGCAGCAAAAGGCCGCAGGTCAGAATTTAACCAAGGCCCGCTGCGTTGAGGAGTAAACCTCTGAGCTATCTAGGCGCCCAAGTATTTGGTTTTTATTACATTTGTCAAATATCCTGCTTTAAAGGCTATTGCATAAAATATTTAGATGACTATTCATGTAATCCCTGACAGCTAAAACTGTGTGGCAGTTGTCATTCAAAGTTTACTGTATATAGTTATGTAACCGTGCTGTCCTTGTGACTACATGACTAAGTTTGTCCACCTGTTGTACTATTTCCATTTCAAGAACTTGACACATTTAGAGATAATCTTTCCTCCACCTAAATGAAAGAAGATATTATGACTTTACTAATGTAAATTATTTTGCTTTGTATGCTTCTTCTAGATTTTTTGAGGTTTTCAATGTGATAACATTTGTTGTACACCCCACGTCATACAGTACCATGCTGAGACCATCAAGAATGTCCGTGATGCAACTGAGAGCTTCGGTCCAGGATCTGTTGACTACAGACCAGTGGCCATCGCTCTGGATACCAAGGGACCAGAAATCAGGACTGGACTTATCAAGGGCGTAAGTTCTTTCCAAATTGATTTGTTGCACAAATAATTGTTTGAAGGTTTCATGCAGCGATTTTTCATCCTGCCAGTGAACAAGCTCTCTCTTCTTGGTCTTGTTTAGAGCGGTACTGCTGAAGTTGAGCTCAAGAAGGGTGAGACCATTAAGATCACATTGGACGACCAGTACAAGGAGAAATGTGACGAGAAAGTTCTGTGGCTCGACTACAAGAACATCACCAAGGTTGTGCAGACCGGAAGCCACATCTACGTTGATGATGGTCTGATTTCCCTCAAGGTTAAAGAAGTTGGTAAGCACACAAACAATCATCTGTGTGGTTCATCTTGTCTATTTATCATACAGATTTGGCTTTCAAACTTTCTGCCTGATGGTGGAAATTAAGTTACTCTACATTTATGTGTCCTAAGGCAACGACTTCCTGATGTGTGAAATTGAAAATGGCGGTACGTTGGGCAGCAAGAAGGGCGTCAACCTGCCTGGAGCTGCAGTTGACCTGCCTGCTCTGTCTGAGAAGGATATTCAGGACCTGGAGTTTGGTGTGGAGCAGGGTGTTGACATGGTCTTCGCCTCCTTCATCCGTAAGGCTGCTGACGTTCAAGCTGTCAGGAAAGTGCTGGGCGAGAAGGGCAAGAACATCAAGATCATCAGCAAGCTGGAGAACCACGAGGGTGTGCGCAGGTGGGTGAATTACCAGCGGTCACACTTGAATCTGCACAGATCTAAATTTTTGGAGAATTGTTGAACTGATGTTTTTTTCTTTTTGTCTGATAGATTTGATGAGATCCTGGAGGCTAGTGATGGCATCATGGTTGCCCGTGGAGACCTGGGCATTGAAATCCCAACAGAGAAGGTCTTCATTGCCCAGAAGATGATGACTGGCAGGTGCATCAGGATCGGCAAGCCCATCACTTGTGCCACACAGGTGTGTGACATCAGTTGGAAGACTGTTTTGTGGAAAACATTTTAAAAAGAAAAGTGTATCAAAAAGTCTTGCCGTTTCTCCTCAGATGCTGGAGAGCATGACCAAGAAACCCCGCCCTACTCGCGCTGAGGCTAGTGATGTCGCCAATGCCGTGCTGGACGGCAATGACTGCATCATGCTGAGTGGTGAGACCGCCAAGGGAGAATATCCTCTGGAGGCCGTCCGCACACAGCACAGGGTAAGAGCACCTCCGACTGGTCCCATTTCTTAACGTTTTTACGTGAAAATTGTGCCAATGGTTTTGATCCAACTGCAGCACCTGCACGTCTCATCTGTTTGTGTGTTTGAGGCTGTGAGAAAGCCTGCATTATCAATATTAAAGCCCTTTAACACTTGTTGTGGCATGTGGTGCATTCATGTGCTCTTGGGGGAACTGACATTTAACTGTTGAGAGTTGGCTGCCAAGCAGCAATGTTATTAATGACAAAAGCTGACATGATGAAGCAACACATTGGTCATGGTAACTTAATGGCTTTATACTTTTGGCTTTATATACTGTACATAGGAACACTGTTTGGGCAAACCTCGAGCTGCTTATTGTACTACCACCATATAATAAAGGTCCATGATCAACATCAGGAATAATAAACAATTAACCATTGATAGCTTTACCTATTTGCGACAGAACCATCCATGAAAGCACATCACTCGTACCAGCTTGGGTTTTACTAACAGCTTGTTTATTATTTGTTCAACTTGCTTTGTGTATCCTTGTTGCACCGCCCCCTCCCTCCATCCATTTGCTGTCTTCTTGCATTGTGCTTAAATTGTGTGTTCATGTTACTCAATTAGCATGTGTCTGAGGAGCTGCAGTGCACAGCAACGTCCCTGGACATCACAAGACAAGAAGCTGTTTAACTTCTTGTCTCAGTGTGCTATCAGGTATGAAGACTGCTGCACTGAGGTTAACTGCACCTTTGTTTTGTCCTTTATAATATCAACTAACTCCTGCAGTTGACGCTGGCTGTGTGACTGCAGCCTGACACTACTTTTATCAGTTTTTTTTTAATGTTCACATGTTCAGATTGCCCGTGAAGCCGAGGCCGCCATGTTCCACAGGCAGATGTTTGAAGAGCTGCGTCGCACCTCTCATCTGACCCGTGACCCCACAGAGTCTGTCGCTATCGGTGCCGTCGAGGCTTCATTCAAATGTTGCGCCAGTGCCATCATCGTGCTCACCAAGTCCGGCAGGTGAGACTCCAAAAAGAAGAAGTCCACTCTTTAAATCTCCTCTGTAAAGCTGTGACTCATAATATTCTACACAGCGCCCACTGTGAGCAAAGAAACTGGTGCATTGTAACATTCTCTTTATCTCTCTGCCTCGTCTCCCTCCCTAACACAAGCCCTCAGCTCATATGAAGTGTGCCAACTATAATGGCACTCACAATCTGTGCTCCACTTGTGACCTTTTCAAAATCTGAACCCTGACATTTTACAAGTTAATTTTAACTCCCTGTTCATTCCTCAACATATGATACAGAAGGTGTGTCAGCTGAATGGATTTCCTCATGATAATGGCATTATTAAATCAACTATAATTAATATTTCCATATTAACAATGGATCAAACGACTACTTTCAGGTCATTTTCAGGTCACAGCAATATTTTCAGCAACTAAAGAGACTATATTGAACAGCTGGACACAATCACATCTTCAAATGAATGATACAATGTTGCAAAGTAGCTGAAAGGTGATATGTCAATGTTGTGTTTTCCACTTCTGCTTGGCCAAATAATAATTCATTGCAGTTTTAAGTTTTGGCACGCATTTTTTGAATTGGCTTTGACATTCAGTTACTTTCAGTTCTACATCATATTATAATGATTTGTATTAATCTGCTACCTGCAGGTCTGCTCACATGCTGTCGAGGTACAGGCCCGTGCCCCCATCATTGCTGTGACCCGCTGTGGCCAGACCGCCCGCCAGGCCCACCTGTACCGCGGTATCTACCCTGTGCTCTACACCAAGCCTGCCAATGACGTCTGGGCTGAGGACGTTGACCTGCGTGTGAACTTTGCCCTGGAAGTTGGTGAGTGGTGATGTTTGATTTTGTTAAAATTTGTTATTTTTACAGTTAGTTACATTTGTGCATGTGGTAAGTTTTCTTATTGACAGGAGTCACAAGGCTTTATATCTAATTATCAAATCCTTACTTTTCCACCAACGCCTCTCTTTTTCTTTTCTTGTAGGCAAGCACCGCAAATTCTTCAAGTCTGGTGATGTCGCCATTGTTGTGACCGGCTGGCGCCCAGGTTCCGGTTACACCAACACTATGAGAGTTGTGCTGGTGCCTTGAACTTCATCAAAGAACATTAGTAACTGCCCCCCCTTCCCTCTCTTGTAACCTGCCTCCCCAATTGTCAGACTTTTCTTTTCTGGCTTCCCCAACAGAAAGTCAGGACCAGGCCACTCCTTCAAAGAGACTGAACTCAAACCCTTTTAGTGGAAACTCTACTGTCGTGTGTGTGCTGGTTGCACTCTGTTTGCATGGTGAACAGAGTGGAAATCAATGTTCTTCTGCATTCATTGTAAAGTACACATTTAGTAATTTCCTTGATTTTTGGTTCTTTAATTATCCAGGGATAAACAAAAATATGTACTGTCATTGTTTTCTCCAGTGTTGCATGCTGAACTGACAGCTAGTACAAAGTGTCATTGTGATCTGGCATGACTGGGTTTCTGTTCATAAAAAGGAATTCTTGGGTCATCTGTGTCTGTCTTCCTCTTGTAATCACTATCACACTTAACTAAGAAAAAGAGTAATTTCTTAATTTCATATATTTTCAGTGCCAAGTGTTCCAGCAAGATACATTTTTCTTTAAGGGGTGGGGAGGTATTTTATGTCTTATACCATTAGATAGCATTAGTAGGGAAATTACAGGAAACAAGAGACTGATACCTCAGTGGAAGAAATACATCAGTGGTGGAAGAAGTAATCAGATATTTTACTCAAGTAGCAATACTCTGTTACATGTAAAAGTTCTGCGTTAACCAAAAGTGCAAAACTGTTAGAATCAAAACATACCTGAAGTAGAAAACGTAATATGTAGAATGGCCCATTTCAGAATAATGTATATTATTGAATTATATCTATTGATGCACTCATATGAACATCACTTTAGGTATCTTGTGAATTTCACTAAGTGAAAGTTGATAAAGTTTTATCTTTATCCATAATAATACATCATTATTTCTTTGTTGATTATATTATGTATCATTAATCTAATTCTGCAAAGGAACTCAATTTATCAAATAAATGCAGTGGAGTAAAAAGTACATTACCCTCTGAATTGTAGTGGAGTAGTATATAGTTTCAGAAAATAGAAATACTCAAGTAAAGTTACCTCAAAATTTGCACAGTACTTGAGTAAATGTACTTAGTTACTTACCAGCACTGTCACACTATTAAACAATAATACAATCTTCAAAAAACTATCATCTAGTGGAGTTATACCAGGACAGGAAACATCAATCTGTACACTCTTTGTCTTGAATGACATACAGTATTTGTCTGCTTTGGTTCGACCTTTAACTTTTATTTTATTAGCACTGAGTTAAACATCTATATTTACTCACTAATCCAGCATTAATTGACTCCATGAACATGGCAGATATTTGTTTTTGTGCTTAAGTTGAATATGTGGCAGGTTACATCCTGGCTATTTTAAATGTTAGCACCAACGACACCATGCAGTCCTCAATTCTTAACCTGGCCTAATGTCTGAAACTTCCCCAGCATTTCATCAGTTTCTTTATCACAATCTCTGCTCTTAAATTGAAATCAACAACTAGGATGAGCATCATTGACCATATGTCATTTTATTGCACTGAATTCTGCAGCTAAAAAATATGCCTAACATACATAGGTGATGGAATCCTCAGATGTGTTGGTTAAAAGGCAGCAAAATGAGAAAACAAATATATAAATATATGAATGACTGACACCTCCTCTCCTACACACCTTTGAATTGAATGCACTCAAAGTAACCTTACACTCAACCCAAGCTGATGCCTCTGACAGGTGGTGTGGGGGTGAGGGGTTGGAGGAGAATAGTAATGAGGGATTGATCAAGCCCAATGGCAGTGACTGGCTAGTGACTGACAGTATCTCTCTTCCCCTGGTTCAGTAACCAGGCAGCTAAAGCCACTGGACAGGATCCTCCAATGGTTTGACCTGCTGACCTGCAACCTGCTCACAGTTCCTCGCCGGCCACAGGTCCACAGAGAAAGAGACAGAGGAATATCATTTAAACACATTAACATATTAACAAGTAGAAGGATTTAAGAGTCTGGTTTAAAAAAAGTCAGTGATACACTTCTTGTTGATTCAGCATAGCATCACAAAGCAGCAATTGTTCAACAACAGATGTCAAATCTTACAATCAAATAATGTAAAATGAAAGAGGTAAATATGCAGCAATATGACCCATCAGGGGTTCTTATTAACCACGTGTCCAAGTACCTGCTTTTAGCCCTTTGACTGGTGCAAGAAACATTCAGATCAGTCTTGGCGCATTGCTGGTTTCAGGATGTTTGATTATCCACAATTGCATTTATTCCATTTAATTCCCTTGTTTTAATCTGTTCTAACTAAAAACAGAATCTCACACATTGACTCAGGTGCTTTAATTCACAGTACCTTTGTATACCCATAAAAAAACACAGATTATTGCATACTATGCTGATGGCACACTGACAAATGTTTTGTACCTAAATTTTTGTTGGACTGAAATGAGTTGACACCAGTGGTGCCCCTTGCCACACGCTGGAGCAGTTGTGGAGGGACAGAAACGGAAATGTGAGTTGTTTCTGTTACACTTTCCAGTTCCCAGAAAATCATCATCGCCCTTGAGTTCAACACAATTTAAAATGAATCCTGCTTCTCCCACTCAGACGGACAAACATTACATTCATTACTTCAGTTTTTTTGAGTGTGATTGGATTTGAGTGACCCATTTGGATGTGCAATATTGCTGAAACGCTATCTTGGAAGACGTGCCATCATTAAACCATCAGGCGATCTCTGAAACAAGCAAAGTGCACAGTCTGTCTTAGAAACCTTGCATACAAACGACACTCAGTGGAGGAAAAGGACATAAAAAGGGACAATCATTTTTGGTCTCAATCATAACTGGATACAGTTGTGGACAAATGTCCAACTAAACAGGTGTAGCTAAGAGGTTACACAAAATTGCCTGGACAATGGGGTTTAAACATAATAATACTTATAACAAATCACAGAGTGTGATTATAATACAATACATAGAACAATTGATATTTTTATGAGGTGCTATATATAGCCATCAATAGGTTTTGGATACATTACTATATTCAAAGATGCAATATCCTGTAGAAAAATATCCATCATTGTCCATAATTATCCCCAATCCTTTCAGTATGATTAAAAAATCTCCAATCTGTTTAGCTTAACACACCCTCCAACTTTTAACATTGACAAAATATTGGTTAAAACAATGCCAAGAAAGAGGTGAGCTCCTGTTTGTTCAGGCATTAAAGGAGGGTGTGTCTGAACCTCACAAGTTGGATGGAAGTTTGGACTGTTTTTGTTCGGTCTCTAACATCTTAGCAGGCGATCTAGTGAGGGAAGAGTGAAAACCAACAGACTGGTTCTGAGGTTCAGGCCCAGAATGTGTCCGACTAAAAGGAGCAACTGCAACTTGACCCAGGATCGGGCTGTAGGGTTTACTGACAACCATGGGGGAGGAGAAGGTAATGGATGACCCTGCTACCCCCTCTAAAGAGCCGCTCATGGCCAAAGGCCGTTCCTGGTGTATAGAGCTGTGAGAGCCTGAGATAGTCTTTATTTCCTGGGTAAAGAGATCCACCGAGGACTCAGTCGTCTCTTTGGGTGTCCACACCAACCTGGCTGGGCATGAGGTCTGCGGGGTTAGAGGGCTGCGAGAGCACATAGCACTGGGGAGGTCACTGTTGTAAACTGTCCTTCCCCTCACAGGGCTCTGTATGTTGGGACTGTGGAGTGGAGGCGTGTAGCAGGGTGAGGCTTCAGCGGAGCCATACTGGGCCAGGGAAGCAAGGGCAGAGTGCTCGGAAGGAACCTGGGGGAGGAAAACAGATTGGAGACCTGCAAGGCTTTGCTGAGCCAGGGACGCTGCGGCCCCAGCTCCGACTGCAGACCTTGGTTGAATAAATTCACTGGAGGACTGAGTGCTGGTGATGAAGGGAAAATGTGGGAGGTTCATACCACTGGATATTCTGCCTGCTCTGTCATGATTGTACCCCATCTGTTGCTCAGCGTAAGAGGTCAGCTGGAGCTGGCTTAGTAAGGGACCAACTGAGCTGGAGATGAGAGGGTTTATGGTGGAGGCAGAGGGTGCTGGGAATCTTCCTGTTAGCCTCCCTGGTGCCCCCTGCTGGAGTAAACCCATCGGGTGTGGTGGGGTGGTCATAGCACCATGAAAGGGCTGAGGGTGGAGCTGAGCAGAGCAGGTGTAGGAGACAGTGGACTGGTTGATTGGGAAGACTGAGGCGATGCCAGAGTGGGGAGGATGGTGCGAGAGCTGGTGTGAGGGCAGAGGGGCCAGCGGCTGCAGGCTGCTGGTGAAGACAGGCTGCGACGTCAGTGTGGCTGACACAGGCCCAGTGGTGAGATGCTGTGCCCTGAGGGATGCTAATGTGGGAGTCTCAATCCCAGATCTGAAATGGCTGGAGTTGGCAGGAGAACCGGGCCCTGAACCACAGCTACTGGATGCGTTTGCTCCAACATGGACTCTCTTTGGATGGCTGGTGGGGTCCTTCAGGGGGCCTGATGCCAGAGGATGGTGGAAAAGGATGGAAGGCAGCTTGGAGTGGTGGGCTAAGGCAAGAGCCAGCGGGGTGGTGGCAGCAGCGGCCTGGAGCGGGGCCTGAACCAGCGGGGCCCAGATGACCGGGGTGGGTGATGGGGCGCTGGGGAATGTGTAGGCTTTTGGGCTAGTCTGGATCAGCTGCGTGCATTGGGCCATGTCACGGTCATGTTGCACTATTCTTTGGATGATCTCGCTCTCTTGAAAATTTAGTATGCCAGAACTTTGGTGATGCTGTACTTTATTCTGAAGAACAGAGTTCCTCTTCCCTGTTAAGAAAATACAAATAACATCACACTATTTTTTATTTTCTACTTTTTCATTAATGAATGCATACTAAACATTATGAGGACAATAATCAGTAATCTTATATTCAATTTGGTCATTATTTCATGGTTTTGTTTGAGCTTGCAATTGTTTTTTTTGTGTAAAAATCATAAATTGAAATGATTCAATTCATCCGTAAACTGCAAAAACAAATAGTTGGATCCTGCCTTTAAATGTGCATGCCACATCACATCAGAAGATGCCACCATCACTATAGTTTTTTCAGTTTCTGTGTGTACAGCCAATAACACATATAGCGAAATATAATTGCTACAATTGAAACTAGACCAGCATTAAATGCAATACATGAAGATAAAACTAGCACAAAAAAAAATCAACACTTAAATAATAAATAATATTTAACTTGAAAACAACAAATTGGCTCCAATAGTGGCCAGTACAGCCGAGTTGGTAGAGCAGGCATACATTAACATAGAGGTTTATGCCTTTACACAGACGTCCAGGGTTTGAGTCTGACCTGTGACTCCCCTTTCTCTCTTAGCTGTCCTGTCCGTTAAAGGCGGAAAAGCCCAACCCAAAAAATTGGCTCCTATAGATGTATATACTTTGTATATATTTATCTCTTGGTAAAGGACTCACCGATGCGGTCCAGGCGGTCGAGAGCCACAGTCTCAAAGGCCCTCCTCATCATGGGATACTCCTCCAGCACCTCGTTGAAGTTGTCCACTGACAGAGAGTACAGCCGACAGTAGTTATCTGCTCGCACGCTGGCTGTCCTCCTGCCTCGGGTTAGCAGGCAGATCTCTGCAGGGAGAGACGGGGAAAAAAAGTTTTATTATTTGTACCCTTTATTTACCATTGTAATTTGTACCATTCCTCACGTTCTGCTGAGTGCAAGTCAGAGATTAACGTCAAGGATTTCTTTTTAAATGGGTAATTAATAGGAAGTGGTATTTGATGATTTTCCACTTTTTCATAGTTGTGTGATACATTACAACCACATTTATTCCTTTTTAGATGAAGAAAAATATCAGTGTGAGATGGGAAAACATGATAAGAACAGTGCCTCTGAACCCCACAGATGGAGCACTTAATGCAATTTCTGCAGCTTAGAGTTTGTCCTGACCTCATCTGTCGTGCCAGATCAAAAAATAAAATAATGCGCCATTAAAAAAAAGTAGACATATTTTTCAGGACAGCCATATTGAGGACACACACACACACACACACACACACACACACACACACACACACACACACACACACACACACACACTTTTAAATACTTTTTCTGTCCTCATATACCATTTTCACTTCTGTGCTGAGTAGCTTTAAGCCAAAATATATAATGTTTTGTGATTATCATTATCATTTTCAAAAATGTATGCTGGAGTAAACATTAAAGGTTAAAATGTGGTTATAAATAATTTCTTGGGTTATCAGATAACACCGCTCCCATTTGAAAATGCAAGTAAAGTAAATTTTACATTTCCTGGATGATATCTGATGAAGACATTTCATTTTCCTGCCAGATAAGACAACAAGACTGCGTAACAAGGGCGACAACAAATTGAAATGAAATGATATTCAGCTTAAAATATGGCATTAACAAAAGGGGGATACCCCACAGATGCAATCAAAGATTGCTTTCCGCTTCTTAGTCCTGAGCCCTTTTAAGGAGATGATGTGGGCAATTTTTCCCAACTATAATTGTGAGCGAAGTTAATCTGCTGAGTGCTGGAGCAAAAATAAATGAAAACAAATCATACCATCAGCACTTCTTTACATACATTCAAACTGACTCAGTTTCAGCTACAAAATATATTAGCATGCAGTGCACACAGCAGGTTGAGTGCACACATTACCTCCAAAATAAGAGCCATCAGACAGCTTGGTGTCTTGGCTGCTCTTGGTGATGACACTGACGACGCCATGCTGGATGAAGTACATCTTCTTGCCAATGGTTCCCTCTCTGATAATGTAGTCACTCGGCTGGAAGACCTCAAAGCGCAGTTTGGTCAGCATGGAGGTGACAAAATTCGGATCGGCGTTGGCAAACAGAGGCATGGAGGCCACCAGTTTGCGACAGTTAAAGTTGATGATCTCCTGCAGAAGATACAAAATAAGTGTTTTAGATTTTAAGGTGAGGCCTTCACAACAGACATGTCGGTGTAATTACATGTTTACATTTCAATCATAAAAGCAGGGCAGTTAACAACTTAGTGCTCCATTAATGAGATTCTCTGTTCTCATGAAGTCTCCAACCATTACTGATCAGATTACATTACTATTAACATCATTGTGCAAAGTAAGGGAGGCATCTTAGATAGTATAAATAGGTAAACCATTTAGAACAAGCATGATCACTTCATTCATTCACATATTTGAAGCTAGGAAAACTTAAAAAAGAGATGGATACAATTTGTAAAACATATCACTCTATTTAGGGAAAACAACAAGGTAGATGAGTTCTGACCTCTCGCAGTGGCTCATTCAGCTCCTCCAAAATGTTTTCCTCATCAAACATCTTTCCCTGATAGCGGTGTTCATAGTATTCGTGGATCCTCTGGCGCATATCGGCAGGAAGCTTGTGGAAGGACATGTACTGCTCCACCTGCTTATACTATAACAACAACAACACAAGTCCAATTATTACAATTAAAAAAGTATTATTATAATGTTTAATAGTATGTAAGTGAAAAACCGCCACAGCAATGCCGGGAACTGTAATGTAACTTGAGAGAAAATGCAAAGTCATGTCAAAATAAATATATTAAAGTGATTGATGTGTTGGCTCAGAGGTGGACTATAATGTGTCTCATTATGTTAACAGTCCACTGTCAGGCCATCTGTGAAATCTGCCCACAGAGCAATGTTGTGCCTCTGTCACATCTGACAAATACAGTTGTGCTCTGCAGGCTGCAGCTAATAACATTAACTACTTTGTCCTTCAGCTGTGTAATCTACCAGCAAAGCACCATGAGCGGTCCGTGTACCTAATCTATGTCAGTTAGGTCATTAGTTGCTGTTTTTGCTTTTATTAACTAGCTCCTTACTCTCTCTAGTGTCTCTTTGTTTCTGTGTTGAAACTCTACAACGACAGCTCAGAAATCTTTCATTGATTTCTCTTACATATTGATATGCCACATCTATTTATAGTATCCCTCTGTGGGGCATTTTCTCACGTAAATGTCCACAGATTTACAACAAAGGGGCAAAGTATTCACACATATACAGTATTTTGTCACAACGTCATGCATCATCCTCACCATTCAAACTGCATTTCATTCAGCCGTGGAATATAGACCCGTTTAGCAATAAAAGCACCAAAAGACAATGGAAAAATAATAATAACTAAAATTACTTACAAGTAAAAATCCTGCATTCAAAATTGTACTCAAGTAAATCATCTTATTATACTATATATTATACTATTTATACTAATTTATACTAATCTATAACAATAAATTGATCCTGTGTTTTGTAAATGTAGTGGAGTAGAAGTATAAAGTAGCATAAAATGAAAATACTCCAGTGAGGTACAAGTACATCAAAATAGTTAATAAATAATAAAGCTAGTATTTGTATAAATTCAACTCTCTTAGAAAGAAGAGAAAGTGATAAATATCAGCCATGCAGAGAACAAACACCCACCTTTTCCTGGTACTGCCTCCTGGAGGAGTCAAGAGACTGAATGAGTGCAGTTGCATGCCCCACAAACATGGCGAAGCAGGTAGCGCCCACAATCATGCTGAGGATGGTGAGCCACACGTCAGCCATGCCGATAGGGGGGTATAGGCCGTACCCGATGCACAGCATGTGACTCATGGCCTTGAACAGGGCGTAGGAATATTGCTGACCCCAAGTGTCATTCTGGAAGAGAAGAAGAGGAGGAAAGAGAAAGTTTACCACCACAACATTAATGCTGCAGCACACCTTTGTGAGCCTACACAGTTAAAAATCAAGACCACGGGTGATGTCACCTTTATTTTCCCTTGTGAGCGACTCAAACCGTCAAAAAACATCACCTTATAACATGCATGCTTACTTATCCACCAGCATTACTTTCGTGGTTTATTCTTTGGTACAAGTCCATTTCAGTTACCTATATACTATTGTTATTATATTCTCTACTTAGAGCACTAATTAATAAAGCGTATCATTAAATACTTGATTATGTTTAGGGCTGCAACTAACAATTATTTTCAGTATCAATTCATTTGCCAATTATTTTCTCAATTAATCGATTGTTTGGTTTATTAAGTATTAGGAAATTGGGGGGAAATGCCTGTTACAATTTCCCACAGTCCAATGTATTTACATATCTTGTTTTGTCTGACCAACAGTCCAAAAACCAAATATATTTGGTAGTCTATCATTTATGACAAAGAAACGATTCAAATCCTCACATTTGAGAGGCTGAAACCAGGGAATGTTTGATGTTGGATTAATTACTTAGAAAAAATAGTTGCCATTAGTTTTCTGTTGATTGACTAATCAATTAATCAAATTGTTGCAGCTCTAAATAAGACTGAGTTTGAAAACTTTAGTTCTCTATATCATTAAATATCCATCAGTAAATATGCTTTTTCAAGTTTTGAAAACACACCTTGAAAATATTATTTATTGAGAGTTTCACATTCAAAAACTTGGCTATTCTGCTTCATCAGGGCTGTGAGGGTGGGATTTTATAAGATCTCTTTATTGGTGCATTGAAGTGTTTGACATCATCTTTTTCCAGCTGAGACAAGCCTACTTCATACCAGTGAAAAGAAAAAAAATAGCCAAGAAATAAGAATCTCTTATTTGAAACAATCAAAATCGTTTTAACTTTGGCATAAAAGTTTGTGTTCATGGAGGACCACATCACACATAGTAAGACTACTTGGACCACTTACCACCATCTTGTTTCTAGTGACCCAGCAGTCAGGAGGGAAGTCCTGCAACATGGGAACCAGGAACTGCAGACAGCCATCCCAGTGACACAGCAGCAGCATCATACCAATCAGGTTCATGATGCGCACCATGGCACTGGCCAGGTCATAGGTCATATGGAAAACCTGTGACAGATTATCAGCATTAATGAAACAGAAACACATCTCTGTGTACATAAATCTATGAAACATCAATTCTCTCTCATACAATCAGAGGATTTGAAATATACAATAGTTGCTTTGTGAGCCGATGGAAACAGGGGTCCTTTACCAAATCACACACTGTTCTTAATCTCCTATAGACCAACGGAGGCTATTTCAGTATTGCATAACCATCTGCAAGCAACATTAATGGCCCATGGGTGGTGCAGCCTCAATTGGAATTATAAAATAAGATAATGCCAGAACATAACTGTTATTAGGTGGTTGTGTGTGTGTGTGTGTGTGTGTGTGTGTGTGTGCGTGTGTGTGTGTGTGTGTGTGTGTGTGTGTGTGTGTGTGTGTGTGAGCTTTAGAAGGGACCTTACAAAGGAACTCTCAATATGTACATTTGTTTTTACAACATGCAGTATAATATTTTTTCCCTGACAGAAAAACTGACATACAGTAGCTACAAGTTAGGAGAAATCTGCTAATGGAGGAAATACAAAAACATTTCATACAGCTCTACAGTCAGAGGAACATTTGAGAGTAGGGCTGTAACTAACGATTACTTTCATAATTTCTTAATCGGTTTGCTGAAATGTCAGAAAACTCTGAGAAATGCCCATCACATATTCTCAGAGC
Organism: Percina caprodes; assembly: GCA_013375575.1. Classification (NCBI taxonomy): domain Eukaryota; kingdom Metazoa; phylum Chordata; class Actinopteri; order Perciformes; family Percidae; genus Percina; species Percina caprodes. The sequence goes on along the minus strand of JABXJD010000001.1, from coordinate 12,746,266 downwards.
ACGGTGGTGTCTTAGAATTACTTGTTTGGTCCAACCAGCAGTTAAATATTCAAATAAATTAAATTTACTATTGTAAAATAGTTGCATTTAAAATGGAGTCTGACTTTATTTAAAAAGAAGGGAATAAAATGATTATCTAAATTGCTGCTGATTCATTTTCTGTAGAGTAATTGGCGAGTAGTCGAAATGCATCTCTATTAGCTAATGTGAAGTCTTAAATGAAGATCCAAAGAGCCTGTGCCTCCAGGATCTACCTCTTCCCACTGGTGGATGTAGCGAATGAGTCTGGAAAGGCGCAGCAGCCGCAGCAGACTGAGGATTTTGGTGAACCGGACGATCCTCAGGGCTCGGGCTGTCTTGTAAAAGTCTGAGTCGATGCGTGTCTCCACGATGAGAAAGATGTAGTCCACAGGTATGGAGGAGATGAAATCTACCACGAACCAGCTCTTCAGGTACTTGATCTTAATCTGATGAGGGTCTAGGATGATCTCCGTGTTGTCCTCCTTGACAATGCCTGTGCGAAAATTGAGGACAAGGTCCATGAGGAAGAAGGTGTCTGAGACCACGTTGAAGACGATCCAGGGCGGCGTGTGCTCGTCCTTGAAGAAGGTGATGCCCACAGGGATGATGATGAGGTTTCCCACCATCAGCAGCAGCATGGTTAGATCCCAGTAGAACCTGAAACGCATGGCCAAGAAAACAGCAGGCCAAAGTCATTAAGGTCTTTAGATAAATCATCAGAAACATTGTACCTTTGACAGAATAATCAAGTTGAATGTTAATGTGAGGATAAATAAGCAAGTTTTCTGTATTTGTTGGTATGTATATGTCTTTATTAGAGATTAGAGCAAAAATGCTTTGGCATTTGGTGGTTCCAACTTCTAATATAAGAGGATGTAATGCTTTTTTTGTTTTATATGATAGTAAGCTGAAAATCTGTGGTCTAAAACATTGGCCTCTGGGAAATTATAATAGCCATTCTTCACAATTTGTGTACATTTTCCAGACAAAACGATCAATCGAGAAAATAATCAGCAGATTAATCAATAATGAAAATAAAAGTACTGCTTATCAGTAGTTTGAACTTGTTGGTCTGTTTCCTCTAAGTAAAATGGTAGAAAGAATTTGAGAGACACGGCAACAGATTATGAATATATTTCAAATTTATCTATGTTTGCTTTTCAGTTCACACTTTTGAAGTCAGAATGTGTATGTGTGTGTGTGTGTGTGTGTGCGTGTGTGCGTGTGTGTGTGTGTGTGTGTCTATGTGCATACTGAATATATGCTGCATATTCAAAGACATGCTGGACATGGGGGACCTTCAAATAGAAATTATCAGTGTGATTTACAGTCTCACACTATAACTCAAAATGCTGTATATTTGTGTTAAAGTGGGCAGAAACAATGCAAAAAAAACAGTGAACACGAACAAATATAGAAATGAGTTGATTCAAGAAAACAATTTAATTCAGTTCAATACTGGGCTTCTGGCCACAAGGCAAAGAAGGAATTTGGCTATTGGAATTCATCTGAATTACTCATGAGGAAATACTGATCATCACACCTAACTAAAACGTCAAGTATCAGTAGTGTTCAATTTCATCTCGAATTGCATGAAAAAGGGGGCTGTGTGTACTGGTTGTTGTTTACAATAAAGTCACCAAATTGCATTTCAAAGTACTGTAAAATATTTTAATTAAAATGTAATGCTCATAGACCGTTAATATTAATAATAATAAATAATAATCTATATATACACAGTCTATGGTAATGCTTCATTAACAAATCTAATCAAATAATAGACAACAGTTAATTTTAAAATAGTTAGTGGTTATATGACACCACATAGCTGTTTTATTCACTCTGTTTATTAACCTGACATTTATTATTGTGTTATGTCTTTAGTCCCCTGATTTTGCAGACTGCTTGATGACAGTAGCTGATGTATAACAGAGGACAATATCAGAGCACTTTATAATTCACAAGAAACATACATAAAGCTCGGCCACACAACGGGCCAGCCAAGATATGGAGTGCATTTGTTTACCAAATACCATCTTGAATTTGAAGATGCAAAGCATGCACGCATGTGATTGCATGTCTGATCCATTTCAGAGACCTAATTAATCACTGATTGATCCAACAAGAGCCTGGTAGACCTGCAGGGCAAGCCCAAACTGCTTGAAAAGGTGGGTGTTGGGAGCAGGCCTGCAGGCACATGCATTATGCCTGCAATTTGAGCACATGCATTATGCCACTTAAGAGTACTTAAGTGGTATGTGAGGCAGCATTTCCACAGCGTATAAGCCAAGTGCTTGTTGTAATGAATACAAAAGTCTCACCATCTTGTCAACAGGCATAATTCAAAACCTCCATCCATGATTAACTGAGAGTAAAGAGTAGTGTAGTAATAAAGAGTATTTGATTAAATGTGAATAGTATGTGATGATGATGATAATGATGATGATGATGATGATGATTTCTATAGATGTTGAAAACAAAATCTATAGAAAAACAGCGAAGAGGCACATGCAACTAAACTATGTTCCTGTGATATATTTTCTGTACTGTATCAACAGTAGACATGTGACCAGGGTATATCACCACCTACAAACTTAGATTTCATCTCAGTTTTACCTATTCTAGTTACACCATTACCAAACCTTCAAAGGAAAACATCAGAAAAAAGGGAACCAGTGTGGACAGGTTGGCCATTTGTTCTAATCAGCTTTCTGTTGTTCTCTGCCAAACAAAGCATTTGCATTTCTCTCTGCATCTGCCTGCTCATCTCTGCGGTGACACACTGGTCCTAATTGCACTTCCCCTCTCTAGCTAAATCCACTGTTATCTCCTGGGAATCCATGTCATCTCCAGAAGTCAGATCCCACCAGCCAGATGTTGAGTAGTTAGTATTACTGCTTTGCACACGTCACCGTACTGCAGAACATTGGAACAGCTGGACCAACAACAAAAAATGTCTGCAGAGGACAGTACATTACTGCCCCTAACATCCAGTTTGCTCATCAGCTGACTTTGCACACAGCATTGAGGACACAAAGATCAGACAACTTGCTTGTGTAATCTGGTGTTACCATCAAAATAAAGCTGACAGTTGTTGGGTCTCTGGACCTCTGCTGCTCCAGAAAGGAATCTTGCACTATTTGGGTCAAAGTGTAGCTACGTTAAAGAGCATGAAAGCACAAAGAGAGTGGAGTTACAAGCAAAGTGAACACAAAAAGGCTTAAAATGGTGAAAGAAGCTTAGATCAATCAGGACAGCTGAAAAAGGGATCACATCTGTACTAGAGATACTTATCTTTTGCTGCCAGGGAACAGCTGAAGCACAACAGCCTGCATGCAGCTCAGTGGCTTAACACACACCTGTAATGTGGCTCAGGCCCACCAGCAATCATATTAACCATATTTATGCAGTGTGCCAGTTCAGTATGTCCGCTGCTATATCCACGCTGGACAGCTTTAATAAAAGACAGCAGTTACCTATGCTCTAAACAACACAGTGACCGTGTTTAGAACAGCTACAAGGAGAGTTTACATTTGCCACACTGTGCTGAGTTAATGCAGACTGGTCAAGGAAACCCACGGTATGTCAGCACACAACTTTTACAGATATCAGTAGGTGAAGTTGAGTGTTTGCAGTATTGAATTCAACAGTGTCATATAAGACAAAAAGACAAACGTAGTCTTTAAGGTTTACACCTGTAACTTAAAGTTTCATCTATAGGATAAAGTTACTACCTTAAGAGGCCCAAAACACTTCTCATGCTCAAAGTGTGACCTAAATCCAGCATGAAGTAATGACTCATCATAACTCATACACAGAGTAAACAGCTGGGCATCCTGATTCCTCACATCATCATTTTCATTTCAATCTGTGTGTGTGTGTGTGTGTAGTGTTTTGTGGTGTGTACCCTCCCTGTCCATACCATCTCTGCTCCATTAGACTAATTGTACTGTAATAATCTTCACTGATGTGTGCTTCTAATATCTTGAATGGTCATGTTACCCTATTTTGATTACCCCATTTCCAAGCCCCTGTTGCACTCTCTGTAATCCATTGCCCTCGCTAAAAAAAAAAAAAAAAAGTGTAATTCAGATGAGTGGAAAAAAACTGCAGTGACACACATCAGCATGCAACTGGCCAGTGAAAATATAATGACACTGAGCCTCAAGGTTAAATGTCTTAAAAATCCCTTAATGGCCGTGATGAACAGAATGCTGGTTTGCATGCAGCATGCAATGAAATGTAGAGCATGCATGCATGCATGGCACAGTATCGCTGGTAAATTGGGGAATTACAGATTGGATTAGTTTGGTGCACAAACTATCTTCTATCTTAATTTATAGATAGAATTAGTTGGTTAGATTACCATATAAGCCATTCTTGTGTGAATGAATCCATATACACACACTCATCTTGGCAAAACAAAGAGGGATTTATATTCTACATGTGATATAATTCGGCTGTCATTGCGCTTTCATTGAGATAATTTTGCATTGCAACTCCTTTACAATAGATCAAATGTTTCCCTGTAAGAATGGACTGTATACAGTATAAGTGGTAAAAGATCATTTTCTGAAATGAAGACATTTATCTATTAAGGTGTGTCTGGATTACTGAGGCACATTCAGTTTATGATACATTTATTCTGCAGCGGCTCACACTCCTGATTATCATGTTGTTATCATATTATCCCCATGACCAAATAATAGCAGTCTTGTTGTGTAGGGGATTAGTTTGTGTCTATGACATTAGGTTCATAGCGACCTTATCATGTTTGATGGCATGTCATGTCTTATCAGAAGCAGGCTATTCTTTGATCACAGTTTTTCTACATGTATAGACCAAGCAAGCTTAAAATGTTTGACAGGATGAGTGATGAACTTCTTTTTGGTAAAGAAAGGTTTTCTGCACACAAATTACCTAAAATCACTGTACGGGTGGATTATCCAGAAGCCAGCAGACTTTACTCGTTCCCTCTCATGCTCCACGGCCCTCTCACTCCCCAACATCCGTAGAGAGAACTTGTTGACTCCCGGTTGAAGCATCGCTCCGAACTGCCGGTGCATGAAGCCGGCTTGGTACAGCCGGTCGTCCTCAGAAATGATTTGCTCGGTACCCTCCAACTTGATAAAACTTGACTGGTCAAACATAGATTCTTGCTCGGCTGCGCCAGTCAGACCACCCGATTCCCACTGCTGGGCCCCGGGGCTGTGCTCATCGGGGTAACTCTCGCTGACATCAGCCTCGGGGATGAGGCGCCGCTGCTCCGCTGGATCTGACCCGGGAGGATGACGCCCGGTGATGGAAGAGATGCTGCCCTTAAATAAGCGACAGTCCCCGTTCAAGTTGGTCTTCACAATAACGTCCCTTCCCAAGTCTTCGCTTCTGGCCTCCTCAATGCTTCTTGCAGGAGACGGGGAGGACAAATGTTTTAGTCGAATACTTTTCCTCTTGGTGTCCTTGTCGCCGTTGTGTCCCTCGTCCATCACGAAAGGTTTTTGCCCAATGTTTTGCGGCAAGCTATACAGCCGTTTGCGCATGGAAGACTGGAATTTTTCCATTTTGAAGAAGAAGAGATGCGTTCTAAGGACAGCCTGTGAACATAGAGGGTTGAATCATGAATCACATAGCCTACACTTGGGGTGCCACTGGAGGCTGAACAGTGACGGCGCATCCGCAGGACAGGTTGTAGGTTATCTTATTTGATACTTGGGACGTGCCTCTCTTCCCCGGTTCAAACATTGAGATGCGTCAACAATACTTGGCCGCTTCAAACCGACGGTCATTTAAAAGCGGTAAACCGTAAATAGGCCTACGTGTGAATCCAGGTAACCCCACAGCGTGCAGATGAGAGCGCATCAGGATGCAGCATGCTGCGCGTCGGACGTGCCGGAATGGGAGAACGCTGCTGCTGAGCTCCTCAATGACAAATCATGATCTCCACCTCCTCAAAATATCTGAGCTCTCTGTCAGTCCAAGGTGATGACACGCAGCTGGCACCGGTATTCAAAGAGCGCTGACATCACTGATCCATCAGCCTCCACGCTTTCTAATAACGTGAATATGGAGCTAATATCGGGTTGCCATAGGAGCCAGGATGGCACATGCGCTCACCCCGCCCAGTCAGGACAGCGGTGGGAAGGATGATTCAAGGATATAATTTTAATTTAATTTAATGTATACTGTTTATTGATCCCCAGTGGGGAAATTACAATTTACACTCTGTTTTGTTAGTAATCACTACCCACAGGCGTGAAATACACACACACACACACACACACACACACACACACACACACACACACGGGGGCAATCCAGCCTTGGAGTTGATCACTAGTTAAGAGAAAGCGACGGGATGTCGCAAAGTCCGGTCTTTATGCATCATACATGTTTGTCGACGGGCATGCATACTGAATAAACAATATAGGCTCCTCTACCAGCCAATACTCCTATCTAGCCTGTAGGCTATGTATGCATGCATAATGGCTTAATGAGTTGTTTTCCGCTTAAGACACGTTTGTGATAACAGCAACTGTCAGAAGACAAAGCGAAGTGATGATGCTCTAGTCTCAGAATAATGACAATGTTGCATTAAAGGTGTTGAAGTCTTATGTCCACCATCGGTTAGGCTACACAAATTGAACATTCTTATGGCGTTATGAAAGCTCATAAAACAAACGTGGTCAGCTGCAGACCTGGTTAGATATACGCTATGTATTTCGACTGATTTCACGGTATACATGGCTCGTTGGTCTAGGGGTATGATTCTCGCTTAGGGTGCGAGAGGTCCCGGGTTCAAATCCCGGACGAGCCCATAGACATTTAGTTTAAAATTAAAATGTGCTATTTATCAAACGATCCGCAAAAGAACTATATTGACAAATACCCACACGTGTTGTCTAGTGTAATGTCTTGGAAAACCATTGATTTTACATTACACCTGAAATGATTTGATGAACAATGTAATCCTTTTTAGGGATTAGGCCTACATTAAACTGTTCATAGGAGTTTTTCCTCATTTGAATTGAGGGTCTAAGGATAGAGGGTGTACTACAGATTATGAAGCCATTTGAGACAATTTTTTAATTTGTGATATTGGGGTATATACATAAAATAGACAATCTATGAGCCCTCCAGTCCATACTAGAGAATGTGCTACAGGGGCCACAATGTGGTACAGGGGCTGAAACATCTAAAATGAACAAAAACTATTTTACATTCCGCATCTTTTGATGTGAACCTACACAAGAAGAGTATTCAATGCGAATAATGTTTAATACTTTCCTTGTTAATGGTGGATTTGTTTCAACCTTCATCACTACTGTGATAAAAACACATTGAGCTACAATCTGTTTGACCACTCCCTGTATCATGGCAGATGCAATAATACTCTGTGTCTGCAGTGTTTCATTTTTATTCCCAAAGAAGAAATTTTCAGTCAAATAGAAAAGTCATGAAATACTTCCTAGAAAAGACCAACACGGCAAATTAATTTGGTGAAAGGTTGCTGACAGATAGTTGCATTACTATTGTATGATTCAATGCAAACTTCACTGAATTGATTTAAACCCAACAGCAATTTTATATGGCACAAAGCCATTAGGAGAAGAAGTTAACAATTTTGTTTCCGCCAAAATATTTCCTTAATGATACTGTGATATACTAATAGAAATGTTGATTACAAAGGCCAAGATTTCAACAGAAAACTCTTTTTCTTATCTAATTTCTTTTTCTTAATTTTACAATCAGTGGTCACATGATTGGTGTGGTTTGAATTGAATAAATTCATTCAATTCAATTAAAGATGAAAATGTATTAAAAGAAAAACTTTTCGTCATAGGGCATGGCCATAGCAGGGCAGCCATTTTGTGCGATTCGCTATCAAAACACAAAGTGGGTGTAACTTGAGTGTACATTGTCTGATTGGCTCGAAACTTTTCATGATTCATCAGAGCCCGCCCCTGACGACATAGATATGCAGATATTGTCTCAAAGTCATAGCGCCCCCTAGTGGCAACAGGAAGTAGGCCTAAAAGACAAGGTGCTATACTTTAACAAACTCCTCCGAGAGATTTCATCAGATCGACTTCAAATTCAGACTGTGTCATCTGAAGACGTTAGCGATGAAAATGTATTAAAAGAAAAACTTTTCGTCAAACGATGTGGGCGTGGCATAGCGGCCATTTTGAGTGTTTAGCGATGAAGGAGAAAGTGGCTGGAACTACAGTGTACGTTGTCATATCTGCTCAAAATTTCCCACAATCACCAAGAGTTCAGGCCTGAGGACATCTATAGGACTTTTGGAGATAGCGCCACCAACTGGCAACAGGAAATAAGCCTTATATGACAAACATCATCCGATTTACATGAAACTTAAAATGTGTAGTCTACATGTGATACTGAGCCGCCCCCTATACTTCAACTACACCCACTCACTCAGGCCACGCCCCATTTCATAACATTTGAACCGTTTAAGGTAGTCTTGTGTGAGGTGTCAATGAACTCAGCAGATAATTCCTTTTTCATTGGTGATGGTTTGGCCCGCCCCCTGTGCTTAAGCCACACACCCTTTCATAACTGCCGGCCCATTTAAGGTATAGTCTTGTGTGAGGTGTCATTGAACTCAGCAGAGACTTCCTATTTCATTGGTGATGGTTTGACCCGCCCCCCTATGATGCAGCCACGCCCCCTTCCACAGATAATTAACTGTATGACATAGAGTCTTGTGTAAGGTATCACTAAAATCAGCAGAGTCCCTTCTTCATTGGTGATGACTTTCGGTGTCTGAGTGACGCGCAAATGCACCGTCGAAAGCCCAACGATGAACAGCAGGCAGCAGTCAAATAGTGCCCCCCTTTGCTGTATGGCTGCCCACTTTGGTTTGAGAATCAGACAGAAGAAAAATACATTAAGTTGCCAGTTTATTAGATACACTTGGCAAAAACTATAGCCATGTCTAGCTAATATTTTGTCCATCACTTTCATATTATATATGAGGGTACATGAGGGAACATTTTATGAACACTTTTTAGTATAACACAAGAAGTATAATATAAATAACTAACACCAAACTACAGCCTCCAAACTAACCATAAAGTTGAATTAACACCTTTAAAAAAAGGTAGCCTATGATTTACAGCAATGTTGCAAGGGATGTACATTGCTGGGATAAAGCTGTCACGGATGTACCAGATGTTCCTCCACTCTTGCTATCATGGTTTAGCACCGCCCAGAACGGTTTTGATTGGTTTAAAGAAATACAAAACAACCCAGAGTGTTTTTTCCCCTATCCCAGAATAGACTGTGGTGTAGCCAGACAACACTACAGCGCTGACACAGCACTGTGGAGATGGGTCTGGCAGGCAAGATTATAGTTTTAGCTAGATATACCTAATTAAACTGAGTATATGCAGTGTTTCTGTGTATAAACCATAAAAATTGCAAAACTGCACATAATTGGTAGGTCAGTGCTTGGTACTAAAGGTTTAAACATATTCTAGATTGCAAATGTAAATGGACCAGTTGCCATCAATAAATTGATTGATTTGAACATTTCACATGTTCCTAGAAGAGTTGCATACCTTTGCATTTTATTTGTTTTCTTATCCGAAAGAGTAATTCAATTCAGTTCAATTTCATGTTGTTTTTTGCATAAAACTTTTTTTTAAATAATTTGAACTCTGAAATTTTTTTCCTCCACCTATTAGTAATCCTAACCAGAAAGACAACATCTCTTGGATTGCAGTGTCATATTTTCCATCTTTTCATATCTAATTTATAGTTTATACATCAAAAACACTGGAAGGAAGTTGGTATGACTAAACTTAGGGGTCTGGTTTTAGAGTATTTTATTTTTTGATCAATGTTCATTGATCAAGAAAAAAAAAACGTAAATGAGATTGGTAGGCCATTTTCACCATTGTTGGCCAGATGTTAAAAGGAACTCCAAAAATGTCTCAAGTAACTGATGTTATTGGTCTGACAGTGAGGATTTCTTCATCGAGATCTGTCCATCATCATGTTCAACATATCTGCTGTGAGCCACTCAAAATCTCACTAGATGGTGCTGTTCTCAACGTGCTCCGATTTCCCTGCATCCTCATGGGACAGCCAGGTTTGCATCATGAATGGTACAAATGAATGTCTACTGTGTTTTACAAAAAAGGCTACTTAACAGACACACTTTATTTTTTGAGATATTTATTCTTAAAAATGAGTCAGGGATCTTGGAATTGCTTCACATGTGTCAGTCCTTACGTGGGCTTCTTTCGCCGCTGCCCACGTCAGCTGTAGAGAATTCATGCAGCTGCGCAGTATGCCATCAACATTCTACTGTATAGTCAGCCTACTAGTTTAAAGCTTTGTCACAGAGAAATCAAAAGCTGCAATGATTTTCAATATATTGATATGGATAATTGCATAGGATAATAGCCATGCTGTACAATACACATACCTATAAAACAATATGTTAGAATGATTAGTACAGGTTTCCTAAAGTAGGTTTTTACAGTTTTTTGTTATCCTCAACATTTAAGTGCATCATATCATTTGAATAGTTTTTATATTAATGGAGATCTGATACATACATAGAGTGATTTAATACATACAGTGCATACAGTAAAATAAATATAACCCTTAATCAAATTTAGAGGGACATTGCGAAGCCCTTAAAATGTAATAGTTTCTGATAAAATGGTATGCAGTGGAATGATAAAACTGTACATAACTGTCATACCAGATTATATTGGCATTTTCTTTTACATTGCCAAGTTTTGTTTTTCATCTAGAACACACAGTACTGATTATCTAAGTGAAGCCACTCTCAGAGAAAAGCGCAAAAAAAGCCATTTCTGTATCAAACAGAAGGTCAACATCTTGCATGCATTATAAGTCGTAACTATGTAAAATTAGTGAATAAGAGGTAAAAATAAATGTCAACAACTGCATGCAGCAACAATGGTTATGATGTTTATAATTCCATATTCCATTTCAGCACCCTCACACAATGAAATCATAAGGCATGCCTCATTGAACTCCTCCACATAACCATACTTGTATGACAGACACTGGATTCCCTTCTTATTTACCTTCATATGGTCAATACATGTGAAATGAAACCTGCAAATAAAGACAACATTCAATTCATTAGCCCAGTCACACAATAGTCTTATTTTGGTTGGCAAGAGTGTTCAGCGATAAGATCATAGCATGGATCATCTTGTAAGGCTTTCTCTTAATAATGTAATACTTACTCAGCAGGCAGGCTGCTCAGTTTGTATTCCTCTGGCGAAGATTCTTGTCTTTGTGGTTATTGGTTGAATTAGTTTTTCTTTAAAAATGAAGCAAATGACATAATCAGTTAAATTAAACATATTTAGAGCTGAAACAACCAGTCAAATGATTGATTGATTGATTGATTGATTGATTGATTAACTGATTGGCAGAAAATAATTTGATTCCAATTCTAATAAGTGTTAAATAGATGTAGTGTTTAATGAATAAAAACACAATATTTGGTTTGTCTGTTTCACGTGATTTTAAAGTTAGATACTTTTGGTTGCTGATCAGAATAAGTGACCAACTTTAAGTCATCTTTTTGGGCTCTGCCAATTTTTGACATTCTGCATGTAAAGAATAAATGCTAATAATTTTAAAAAAAAGAAAAGAAAACAGAACAGATTAAAGACAAACTCTAGCTTTCTAAAGTCTGTGAAAATTATCGGTGGAATGGCCCTTTAATCAACAATGAACCAATACTTAGCTGCAGCTGTAGCGTACACCAAACAGCTGATTACATGAACACAATTTCTTCCCTGTGTGGAGGAGTAAACCAGACCTGGGTCCAATAACATATTTTTAAAACAATTCTTAGCACTATTTTGATCCTTTAATGGTAACACTTTACTTTAAGTCCCCAATTTATAAACAGTATACACACATGTAATAAATGGTTTATAACACATATAATGGAGTTGTAATAACATTAAACATTATTTATATAGCACCTTTAAAAACAGAGTTTACAAAGGGTTTTGACTGACAGACAAAGCAGCTATAAGGAATGGTAATAGGCGGTGGTCTTTTTAAGTTATAGAGCATTATGGGCAGGGCTTCCCTTATCAGGACAATGTGCAAATGGTAACTGGTCGTTGACAGGAAAATGTCCTTGACTTGTTATATTTCCCTGTGATTTACATGAATGCCGCAAAGCACCATTGGATGATGCTCCCAGTTGTTTGTGACCCAGATTTAAGGTGTACACTGAGCTCTAAAGACAGCCAAGAGTAGATACATCATGATATGCTACAACAAAACACACACTGTCAAGCTAAACAAAGATGAGTTATTGAAGGTAAAAATGTTATACTTACACTGGACCTGCATGGTCATCATCTGAGGCAACAAGGGAAAATATGGAAAAAATGAAGACCACAAAAGCAAATTTAAGCAAAAGTAGGTTGCACACTTATGATGAAGTGACAATGGTTTCTTTTTTTTCTTTTTTAACAGAAAGCACCAAGCATTAGTAGCTGTGGTTTCAGGTGTTTTTATGTTTCAACTGTACTGCGTGTGCAGACTGTGTTATGGGATGAAAACAAAGCTTAGATGAAGAAACAAAATAGTAAAACGTAAGACTGTCATGCAGCAGGAAAAACCCACCTCATGAGGTCACTCAAACACACAGAATTCAGTTAAATTTAGCACAGCACCACAATAAAACAAACACAAAACTCCAATTAAAAAAAAATGTCATGCATAGACTAGCAGCGCTCACAAAGAACAGCTGTTCACACAAAAGAGATTAGTGAGGAGTAGCTCCATCAATATCAGCCCTCTACTCAAGGCAATAAAGTCATTGAAGTGGTGTGAAACAGTGACAGTAGAAATGATTGATAAACACAAAATATTTCTTTGCATGCCATCTCACTGCTGCAGTTTGATGCAGAAACATAAAATTACCATGTAAAATAAAATCTTAAAAACTGAAGATTTGACGGCACTCAACACTTCTGTTAATGCTGAACAGAACTGTGTTGTGAACTGGAAGACGATGAGGCTGGATGCTTATTGAAATCCAGGAAGCATGCAAAGTCTCACACTTACCACAAAAATGGTTTAGGTTATGCAATTTGGAAAAAAGGGGAGATTACAATAATCTGTTGAAATACTGATCAGCCAAAGCTAACCTATGTAAAAGTTAAGTAGTAACATTTGCTGTAGGATTCAAGCAATCTACATCCATTTTGTAAGACTGAAGATTCTCAAGGTGACTAAACACCATGTAATGTGTGCGTGTCAGTGACTGACTGATTGTCGCAGCTCTGAGCCGTCATTCGCTGCACGTTTCACCTAATCAGCATGTGACAACATCAAAATCTTGTTTGAAAAGGTCACCCAAATACCAGCAATGCATTATTTATGATATAGCTAGACTTAAAAAAAATGTAGTACTCAGAATAATTAGAAAATCACAGGCTGGTGCAGGTTGGATAGCTAAATAATGTGTCTCGTGGTTAAGCTGGGAGCAGCTTAGGCACAAGGTCCCTGAAAAGCTGTTAATAATTGAAACTGTCCACCTCCGCAACACCACAGTATCATATTTCCCATGAATATTAAATGCATGAAATTGTCCTGACAAGTTGCGACCTCTTGCAACAGTGTCCGCCTGTTGGGTCAACTTCGCAAGTCTGAATTATTGAATGCAGACACATCACAGTGTCAGGTGAAGGAATGACTTAAGCAGACACCAAAAAACTAACTGTGCCTCTTTCAGTCGTCTCCTTGCCCAATACCACATTGAGAGGGGTTGAAAATTCACAGGAGAGATCCATGTCAAAGCAGAACAATAAAATCAATTTCTCCTCAGATATATTAAAACCAGTAGAATCATACAACAGTCCTAAGCACCACCGCTGGTGACTCACCGTCTTGCAAATCATCTGGCTTCTTACGCTTCTCATAAATGACAATGATGACGATCAGGATGATGATCTCAGCCAAAACCCCCAGAAGAGGCCATAAGGGAGCCAAGCGGCTGCGAACCCTCAGCACAATCATCTCGTCACGGCTGCCAAGCATGTTGGTGGCATTGCAGTAGTACTCGCCTGGATCAAAATCAATGTCTAGGTTGACAATGTGCAGTTCAGTGTAGTTGTCTCTGCTGCTGATAAAGAAGCGTCCGGTTGAGTTTTCAATTTCCTATCGAGGGAGAAGAAAGAAGTGTACTAAATAATGTCAAGGGTTGACAGTGGTTGTGTTTACATGGACATGGTTGCTTATATATTCTTGTTAAGGTCCTTTAAAACCTCAAAACATTATATAATTATTTTAATGCTATATTACAGGACCATCTTATGAAATAATAATACAGAACTGCATGGACTAGCTACTAAAATTGTATTAATATTAAATATACTTTATCTATATTTTATTTGTTTATCTTACTCTTTTTATCTTATTGAGTATTGTACTTAGTATAATACTTAAGCTTGAATATTTACAGTAACTCAGGACAAGTACAGTTTTGCGAAGAATCCTTTAAAACAAGCAGACAATAACGCAGTTGTAGAAAAGGTTAGCTTAAGCTAAAGTGGATTTTAACATCTTAACCTCAATGTTTCCCTTCTGATTAGGTAGCTAGTAGAGGAGTAGTGGACATCTTCTAATACAGGTTTGTGCGACAAAACTAAGTTTTCATGCTACAGTAACCCTTTACATTACAGCCATAAACTGAACATGAATTCAAGTATATGCTTATTATTTGTTTCGATATAATGCAGTACAGTACAACACCACTAAGACTACTTTAATAATAAACAGAGTTGAATAAATACCTCTCTGACAGTGTGAACAAAAACTAAACATTATGATCTTCCTGAATGTAGAATTTGTGTATAGGTGTACCTCATGAATACACATACCCTAGGAATGCCGTTGTCCAACTTGCGCCATGTCCAGACAGGGTGAGGGTAGCCCACAGACTTACAGTAGAGCACTGCAAGCTGGCCCTCGTTTTTATTCTCACTACGTTTGTGGCCTGTAATTTCAGGAGCAGCTAAAACAAAATAAAACAAATAACACAGATCAATTGTTAATACATTTAAGAAAGTCACAAAAATAAAGTGTTACACATCTATTGTGGGTGCAGTAATTTATAAAAGTAGGCAACAGTCATGTGAGTAGAAACTAATAAACAATGTGAATGTAGTTAAGTAAGCAATGCTTATAAAAAACCGCTGTTTCTCTGTGTTCAGAT
Source organism: Percina caprodes (assembly GCA_013375575.1). Classification (NCBI taxonomy): domain Eukaryota; kingdom Metazoa; phylum Chordata; class Actinopteri; order Perciformes; family Percidae; genus Percina; species Percina caprodes. Next base: position 12,730,989 of record JABXJD010000001.1, on the reverse strand, counting down.
CATAAAAATAATAATTCATTTATAAAGTACTTCTCAAGCACAAAGCATTTCCCAGAGTTATGTGGACAAAAATATAATTGGCTATAATATAATTAATTAAAACAGCTGCAGGGGGTAAAATATGCAGCAGTTGAATAGAAAAACATGAAAGAAGAGAACTCCCAAATAAAAGAATAAAACAGACACAATCCACCAAATAAAAGATGGTTCCATTGATGTTTTTAAGCCATGATCAGGGAGCATAACATAGGAAGTGATATCTAATATTTCATTCACATTTCATCTTCGCTATCAGGAGTGTGTGATTCAATATAACATCAAGCTGCCTATACTTTTCTATGTATTCTGTAAATTTGCCTGGCTTTTTTTTCTTCCCAGATAAAAGAAATGCCCCATTAAAATAAAAGCAAACAAAACCCTATTAGCATTCATAGCAATGCGTGTGACAGCAGAAAAGGCTGACCAGAATTTGCTGTTGAGACATAATCCTTTGCCATCAGACAAACAAGACACCATCTGCTGCCACTGAGCCGGACATTGGTTAGATGGAGGTGTCAAGGGCGCCAGCTGCCCCATGAGCAGCCAACAGAGCTGTATGAAATCACAGGTCTTCACATGACAGGGCTGGTAGTGCTCAAGGCCATTTGGGCCATTTTTATTGGTGACATCTCTAATGTGGCTGTGAAACTGACAAAAACGCCTGCAGCTCACAAATCAACACTTACATTTAACTTCAATAGTGGCGTTTGCTGCAGGAGCCATCTCGAAGGTGAAGACACACATGTACACTCCGGCGGCATCTCCTCTTGGTTTTTTTAGCCTAAAGAGCAAAAACACAGCACATGTGAACCCACACCAGGCTGCTAAACTCTGTGTTTAACAATCTCGCTCGCACACGCAGATAATTTAACTGGCAGTCGTTCAAAAACCAGCTTTCCCCTAATTCTCACACACACACACAAGTTTTGCTGTGACTCCTACAGGTACTCAGTGTTCCTATTTGGGCTGCGTGTTTCCGGTATCTCCTCCCCATTCTTCATCCAGTAGCTCTCCTGGTGGACACTGTGGGAGCTGGTCAGGTTGCACTGCAGTGTGTAAGCATCACCTTCCACGGGAAGTGTGATGGATTCAGAGGCGCCGATTGACGGCTCTGTAAGAGAGACACAGATCAGCTATGACAGAAGTGATGCTTGCTAGGACTCGTGGGTGAGGGTGTGTTGGAGGATATAAACAACAAGGCACAAAGGGTTCAAACCCAGACACCACGCCAACCACACTTTATACACAGTTAAACAATATAGCACAGGAATAGAGTTGTCAAGTGGGAGGAATTATTTCTGGCATCCTCAGGTTTCCTCAAGTGGAAGTCATTTTCTGTGTTGTTAGGTGACTGGAAGTGGGAGCACTTTCACGGCTGAAACGCCCTCAGTTGAATCATCAAAATATGACCAAGTGCATTAGAAAATATCTGGTTCTTTAATAAAAGTTACGGTACAAGCCTATATGTATTTCAGTAAGAAGCGTTCAATAATTTAGCTTAAATTTCTGTTGTGTATGATGAGCAAATGCTAAAGATTACACTTTTTACCCATTTTACAGAGCAATCTGCAGCTAAAATGAATATTATAGCTAAATTCCAGATGCATTGTGAAACTATTGCGCTGTGTTGTGGTCTCACACCTGCAATGATGAATCTGCCGTACCACAATAAACACGACTTCTCCGCAACAAATTTGACTGAATTTAAACTGATGGTCATGAAGTAAACCTACAGTATCATTACATTAAGGAATTTATTAAATATAAATTTTGGAACAGCAATTTTGAGTGGGCAAAAGTTCCTCTGGAACCAGTTTCTATTCCACATACAACTAGAAATTTCACACTACTGGAATACAGACAGGTCTAAACTTTCAGTGATTCTTCTCCAAATGCTAATTAAAAAAATGCTGAAATAAAAAATAAAGAAATCATAAAACCTTTTGTGAAAGTAATTATGTTGTAAGCTAATGTGGATGACTCTAGGTCAAGGTCCATTCAACAACTCACTTAGCTTTACATTTGGAATGCCATAAAAAAAAGAAAAACACAGAAACTCATAACATACATTTGTATCTGGTTGAAATTGTGTTGTATTTTGCTTAAAATAACACGCCACAGTTTGTTTAAATAGGGCTTATCATGGTCTCCTCTAGCTGTAGATAGGTGGGACAACACATTTTTTGTCTCAGTGCATGCATTGTTTTAGTTTGACACCGGCAACGCTGCCGCTAGTTAGCTTAGCGTAGTGAATGGAATCCTATGTTGCCAGTTAGCATGTTGGGAGTAAAAGTGAACCAACAAAAAAAACAACAACAACCTAATTACTTCTTGTGGCCTGCATATTCACAACAAGTACAAAAAGCAATGTAGATTAAGACTAGACAATTTCCTAGGCAGATATTAACTTTATTGGATGAAAGCACAGCTGAAGCAGATCACGCAGAACCTTAAGCCCCCCAACATCCGTCAACATACCCGGCGTGAATAGCTGGCCTATTAAACCTAAACACAGCTGAACTACTACTTTGCCCACAAAAGATCATCTAAAATTGGCATGATTATAAATCTGGAGGTATCTGAACCAAAACTAAGAAATATTACGGCTGATACCAAAAAAGCATTGAGATCCAGGACCCAAGTTGAGTACCCACAAGTTTTGGTTTCCATCTAGTTCTGTGCATTTCTGATTCTGGTACAGGATTTTTTGTGGGGAAAGAAATAATTAACCTTTATAGAAAAACATGGCAAAGATTGCTTGCTGCTGGTGGACAAAAAGATTCAGAAATAACTAGGTCACTCCAAATGTGAAAATAGTCAGTCTGCAAAATTTTACTTTTTAAAAAACACAAATGAAACAGATCATGACTAACAATAACCAAAAGAAAAATGAAAATGATTATAATGATATTCAGTTCAGGTAAATTAGAAAATGAGAGCTAAAGGAAGAGAAAAATGAAGTAGAGAGGAAATGGAGATGGGGAGGAGATCGGTCTCTACGAGGTGCAGGTTGAAGGATCTGCTGAACCGATGGATGAGCACAATATATAAATACTACTCACTATGCTGGTAAAAGTACACAAGGATTAGCTGGAGTTGTTATTCTTAATTTTCCAAGTCTGTAGGGGAGCATGGGACCTACGGAGGAAGCTAGAGGTGTGTGGGAGGCTAACTGAGGTGAGCTGGGGGGGGGGGTTGTCTACAGTGACCACTCACTCTGCAGCACCATTATGGTGGCCTGAGCGCGGATCCAGGTGGTGGCTGGATTTTGGTGCAGGTTGTTACGTCGCGGGTCATTGCTGGCTCTGCACTCATAGGTCCCGGCATCGTCCAGCGTGAGACGAGAGACACTCAACACGCTCACAGCATTGGAGCCGTAGGCCGTGCTGATGGATACTCGCCGTTTACGGGCGCCGTCCCACAGCTGCCTGAAGGAATCCGCTCGGTTGATCTCAGCGTACCACCACTGGATTTCTGGGGTGGGGTTTCCCACCACTTCACAGTAAAGCTCAAAGGTGTCACCCGTGAGCTTAGTCTCAGAAAAAGGTGATTTCACAAAGCCCGCTGGTGGTGGCGGTGGAAGTTTATGGGGCAGCATGTCCAGAGATGAGCCCAAAAAAGGAAAACAGGTGAAGGATGGAAAGGCAAAACGAATAACAGGGTAAATTAAATGGGAACCAGAAAAGGAAAGACAAACAGAAAAAGATAATGTGAAATAATCAAAAAGAAACTGACAGGCAAATTATCTTAAAATGAAAAAAAGTTGATTACAAAAATGTAAAATATACAATAGAGATTACTGAACTCAAATTAAAATACAACTCAAGGTAAATGTTCTGGGTGAGAAAGAGAGAGCGATAAAAAAGGACCTCAGATCTGCCCAAGTCATTATTGCTGCTATTTCTAGGAAGCTCTCATTTAATTCTATTGAGACATCTTTGCGAGGCTGCTCTCACTTAATTTTGTCCACTCAATGACATCATATAAATTTGCGCTGGGCTCGTGCAGTACTCACATCCAAAAGTCCTCCAAGTGACCTTGGCAGTACATCTTGTCTGTATAATGAAAACATCTTAAGTGCTTGTTTGTATAATTATTCAATAATGGGACACAGACACTGGGCAAACTGTAAACTGTTAATTATATGGGATTGAAATGTATTCTCTCTGAACTGAAAGCAATAAAAGTGAAACAATTGATCACGGCTGCACAGATTGGAGGAGGAGGAGTTGGGGGGGCTGAAATCATAAGCATAGTCTATAGGCACTGTAGAGAGCCCATGAGATTGATAGAAGATTTATAGAAACTGCAGCTATGGGTCTCTGGTGAGCGTGTGGGCGCATAGTGATAGACCTCCTCCGTTTCCATAGAAGCACTCTAGGGCAACAAAGTGGGAAGAAAAAGAGGTAGCAAACCAAGACTAAGCAGATCATCACAAGGCAGACAGACATGTCAAGCTGACATCGTAGCCCTGCTGTACAGGACTCAACTGGTTATCAAGACCAACACACATACTGAAGGCAAGAATAGATTCCTACATACACTCTGTTAGTAGGTACATCAAATTTAAAACTAATGCAGTCTAATACAACAGGCCTGCAATGAATCCTACCTCCATGGAGGTCATAATGTAAAGATGTATTGCATTATACGGACAGGTGTTTCTTTTATTTAGACTAACCTCATTTATAGAATAAGGGTGGACAAAATAACAGACACCTGTCACAATTCAACAGTACCATGAACTGCAGACTCCAAAATAACAATTTAGTTGAATCAACACCTCTCTAAAACAGTTTCAACAGATGTTTAGTGTTGGCATACTGTTATGTGTGTCACATGGGTGATAACTATAACGGCTGCATTGTACTTATTCAGTTTTCTTTCATTCTCATCACTTGAGATAATCGTGATTAATCTGAAATTGTCCACATTTTCCAAAACTGTTTTCATTATCAATTTATTTTTCAGTTGTTGTTTTTTGATAGTTTCTAAAAACGTTAATGTCTTAAAGTCCAAGGTGAGACATAAAATTGCTTATATTTAATTTTAAGGCTACCATCTAACTAACAATTATTTTCATTATCGATTAATGTCAATTTTTTCCAATTACAGTGGGGCGCGAAAGTTTGGGCACCCCAGGTAAAAATTTCCACCGTGGCTTTTGAGGTGTGTTTAGGCTCATTTTCCATTTGTAGAAGCCATCCTCTCTTTAACTTCAGCTTTTTCACAGATGGCATCAAGTTAGCATCCAAAATTTGCTGATATTTTATTTAATCCATTTTTCCTTCTACTTGTGAAATGTTCCCTGTGCCACTGGCTGCAATACAACCCCAACGCATGATTGATCCACCCGCATGCTTAACAGCTGGACAGAGGTTCTTTTCATTCAATTCTGTGCCCTTCTCCAAATGTACCTTTGCTCATTGCAGCTTCTACTTTAACCTCATCGGTCCACAGAACTTGTTTCCACAATGCATCAGGCTTGTCTATATGTTCATTTGCAAACTTCAAACGCAGATTTTTGTGGTGAGGACGTAGAAGAGGTTTTCTTCTGATGACTCTTCCATGAATACGTACAAGTATCTCTTTATAGTGGAATACAACTCCAGTGTCTGCCAGATCTTTCTAGATGGATTGTGCAGTCAAACGTGGGTTTTGACTTGCTTTTCTCACAATCCTGCAAGCTGTTCTGATATTTTTCTTGGTCTTCCAGATCTTGCTTTAACTTCCAGTGTTCCTGAAGACGGCCATTTCTTAATTACATTCCGAACGGAGGATACTGGCATCTGAAAACACTTTGCTATCTTCTCCTGCTTTGTGAGCGACAACTATTTTCAGTTTTCTATACACAACTGCTTAGAAGAAGCCATGGTGCTGATTGTTGGGTAATGTCAGATGAGTCTGGGCATTTAAAACCTTAAGATTGACATCACCTGGTCTTTCCAGACGATGATTGAGAACAATCCATGACACTGTCAGGTCTCAGATCTTTACAAAGGGGGCGGTGCATGCTATAAACTCTGCAGGGTGCCCAAATATTTGCAGATACAATTTTTTTGTTTTTGTTTATTCTGAAAGTGTAAATGATGGAAATAAAATCCAACTTTTCGTGACATATTATACGAATGTCTAATCTTGGCTTCTTTATACACATTAATACAAACTTTCAAGCCCCACTATATTTCTTCCAACATTGTACATCTTTAAAAGCTAAAAAAACCTGTTATTTTACTTGTTATTTTATACTGCTGCCTTCGAATGCCGTTTAATTTAAATTTTCTTATTTATTCATCAGTTCATTTGTACACATTCACACTTTCATTTATTCAATATTTTTGCTTTATTTTGTCTGACCAACAATAATAATGTTCAGTTTGCAAGGATATAAAAACAGACAAAAGAAGTAAATCTCCACACTGGAGAAGCTAGGGACCAAAAATACGGAGTTGGAGTTTGAGTTTGATAACAACCTTTGGTGATTAACTGATTAACAAAATAGTTTTTCTACTAATCTACTAATCAATTTTTTGGCTAATTGTTTCAGCTCTCAATGTGACTTTATAGTGTATTGTTATTTTAAGACATGCCTTTTATAAATCACATCCTGTACTTAGCAAGATTAAAAAAAACTTGCTATGCTAATTTCTGGTTTAGTATTCATTCCCTAAATCTGACGGCTACCAGACAGATGGCCATTCCTCGCAGATATTTTCTCTGTATCTTTTGAATTCTGGCCACTGTCCCAGTTGTAATGTACCAACACCTATTGTGTAGCTAATTGGATGCTAAATGAATATTGTATTAGAACAGAAGCGAGACCTGATGGAGAGAGACAACTAGAGACTAGAAAAAGGAACAGAAGCATATATTGCATTTACATGCTTTTAAAGTGAATGTTCTGAAATTTCCTCCAGTGGCTGATATTATTGTAATCTGATGTTTACAGAAATAAAAATACTGTTTAAAATGATTATGAACATGATTTTAAAATAAAATACTAAGAATAATAAACTTTTCTAGTTTTAAATGTGGTTAAACAACCAACTGCATCATTCAAATTAAAAATGTTTTCTCTTACAAACCACGTCTCTAATTGTCCTGGGATTTTTATATTTTTTGTGCAGGATATCAGGGAGCATGAGAAAGAGCTGGGCTATAAATAAATTCACTTAAAGGGTGCCTTTGATGTTAAATATGACAGAAATGCAGAAAATTTAAATATGAATTAATCGTTTAAGTTGTTTCAATGCCACACATTCCCTAGTTGTTGTTTTTACTATTTCCTGAAATATTGTGTTGACCAAACAATTAATCATCAAATTGAGAAAATAATCAATGGAATAAATAAAAAATTAGAATGATCAATAATTATAGCCATACTGCTAATTACACAGATAGGACCTTATAATTTCAGGCTTATGATGTGTTATATAGGCTACTTCACTTGATGAGCTCTATGTTAATTGATTGTTTTGAAATTAAATACAGTATATTTAACATACATATATCAGGGACTAAAATTTGAAAAATGGAAGGAACCACAACTTCAAGGTGAATAATATTGCACTCTGTTCTGTGTACTACTATTGAACATCACAACCCCACTTCTTATACAATAATATGAACCCAAGACTGATCATTCCCAAATACTCATTGTATACACTCTGCAATGGTAAAGCAAGAAAATTATGTTTGTATTGATCAGTTCATTAACTGAGAACTTTGTTATTATGAGTTTTTGTGGCTTCTGTATGGAAATGACCCCCAAAAATGATTTGGCTTCACATGTGAACAGCTATTAGCAGACACAATTGGCTTCTGTGACGTGCGTTTTCTTTATTTTCATGACTATTTACATTGTAGATGTATGAACACATATGGAATGAACACATATGGAATTATGTACTTAACAAAAGAGTGTGAAATAACTGAACACATATCTTATATTCTAGTTTCTTCAAAGTAGCCACCCTTTGCACTGATTACTGCTTTGCACACTCTTGCAATTCTCTTGATGAGCTTCAAGAGGTAGTCACCTGAAATGGTTTCCCAACAGTCTTGAAGGAGTTCCCAGAGATGCTCAGCACTTGTTGGCCCTTTTGCCTTCACTCTGCGGTCCAGCTCTCCCCAAACCATCTCGATTGGGTTCAGGTCCGGTGACTGTGGAGGCGCAGCACTCCATCACTCTCTTTCTTGGTCAAATAGCCCTTACACAGCCTGGAGGTGTGTTTGGGGTCATTGACCAGTTGAAAAACAAATGCTGATCCAACTAAACGCAAACTGGGTGGGATGGCATGCCGCTGCAGGATGCTGTGGTAGCCATGCTGGTTCAGTATGCCTTCAATTTTGAATAAATCCCGAACATTGTCACCAGCAAAACACCCCCACACCATCACACCTCCTCCTCCATGCTTCATGGTGGGAACCAGGCATGTAGAATCCATCTGGTCACCTTTTCTCCGTCGCGCAAAGACACAGCGGTTGGAACCAAAGATCTCAAACTTGGACTCATCAGACCAAAGCACATATTTCCACTGGGCTAATGTCCATTCCTTGTGTTTCTTGGCCCAAAAAATCTCTTCTGCTTGTTGCCTCTCCTCAGCAGTGGTTTCCTAGCTGCTATTTGACCATGAAGGCCTGATTTGCGCAGTCTCCTCTTAACAGTTGTTCTAGAGATGTGTCTGCTGCTACAACTCTGTGTGGTAGTCATCTGGTCTCTAATCTGAGCTGCTGTTAATTTGCGATTTCTGAAGCTGGTGACTCAGATGAACTTATCCTCAGCAGCAGAGGTGAGTCGTGGTCTTCCTTTCCTGGGGCGGTTCTCACGTGACTCAGTTTTGTTGTAGCGCTTGATGGTTTTTGCAACTGCACTTGGGGACACATTCAAAGTTTTCGCAATTTTCCGGACTGACTGAACGTCATTTCTTAAAGTAATGATGGCCACTTGTTTCTCTTGACTTAGCTGATTGGTTCTTGCCATAATATGAATTCTAACAGTTGTCCAATAGGGCTGGCTGTGTATCAACCTGACTTCTGCACAACACAACTGATGGTCCCAACCTTATTACTAATGCAAGAAATTCAACTAATTAACCCTTATAAGGCACACCTTTAAAGTGAAAACCATTTCAGGTGACTACCTCATGAAGCTCAACCAAGGGTTTGTAGCGCTATCAAAAAAGCAAAGGGTGGCTACTTTGAAGAAACTAGAATATAAGACATGTTTTGAGTCACACTTTTTATTAAGTACATAATTCCATATGTGTTCATTCATAGTTTGATGCCTTCAGTGATAATCTGCAATGTAAATAGTCATGAAAATAAAGAAAACGCATTGAATGAGAAGGTGGTTCCAAACTTTTGGCCTGTATATATATATATATATATATATATATATATATATATATATATATATATATATATATATGGCTAAAAGCCATTATACATTTAAGCAGAGCTTTATCTGCTGGGGTGCTGATTGAAGAAGAGATCATGAGTGGGTGTGCTGTAGGAGGATATGTGTAATGCATGTAAGGCCAGAGCTGAATAAATTCCAACTTATTCTCACACATGCTTGCAAATCTGTAGTGCACACTTAAAGTATCCACCGCCCAAATACTCATCTGAGATGGGTTTACGCTGCCCTAAACTGTCTGGTGGGGGTTGACATTTATGAGCAGAGTGGTCAATTGGACAAGTAGAATCAATGCCATTCTGCAGTGCAGCACATCTCAGCGAAGAGTTAAGAGATTCACTGTTGCAAGAAGACATTAAAGCCATGGTTCCCAGTGCAGCATCTCTGCGCTAAAAATAGAAACATGCAGCAAAATGGACTGGTGCTATTTACAGCACTTCTGAGGCCCTACATCTAATTAGTGTTATGTTATCTTATCTCACCCTCTGAGGAGAGGAGTTGGTGATCTGCTGCTGATACTGAGCCATATCCTGACATACCCGCGCAGTGCATACATATACACATACCCACACACACATACCCACACACATATAGCCACACACACATATATATATATATATATATGTGTGTGTGTGTGTGTGTGTGTGTGTGTGTGTGTGTGTGTGTAGGAAAACATGATAGATTTTTAACTTTAGTGGGACACCATTTCCTTGCCCCCCTTCTCCTATTTCCCAATCAGGACTTGCTGATTGAACGGCTTATGTATGCAGCTCCACACTTCAAAGGACATTTTAGGGACATCGCACGGGCCTCCTTGTGGCCCACTTCGGCCCAAAGAATACGGATTGAAGCACATTAATTATTTATTGACCTTTTATTTCGAAGGAAACCTAAAAAACAGCGCTTCATTCGATTGATATCAGTTGATTTTAGTGTAACGTTAGGGATTATCTAATGAGATTTGGCGGCCGGTAAAATATTCGTGATGGACAGCGTTCTTAAGAACAGACACGTCAATTATTCACATAAAATAAATGCCCCACTGCACAAATGCAGGCGACATCCCTCCATAAAAACCCACATTTTCGTCATGAAGTGAGATTACCGCCATGTATTTTATATAAGGGATTTCCTACCGTTCTGGGAAGAGACGGACTGCAGCATCAGGGCTCCAAAAATCGCCACCGAGAAGGACATGACTGCAGCCCTTCGTTTGCCAGGTATCATCTTCGGAGACGGGAGATGGAAAATGCCGGTAGTCGAGCGCTGGGTGACCGGAGCGGAATATGATGATGATGCGGGATTCTCCTAGGCTCGCGCCTACACACACGCAATCGTATCACGCACAGAGGGAAGTGTCGCTAGGTAGACCGACAGAGGGACCTACGACACTACTGCTAGCTACCTGTGCAGCTCTCTCTGCTGTCAGCATAGACAGGCGCAGCGAGGGAACCACCTTTTACACCCACCCGTTTAATCTTAAAATCCCGCGAGATCTTGGAGGAGCCGAGAGGCAAGTGAGTGGACTACATCAGAGTCAAAAACACACACAACACTTGCCTTTGTGCATTCATTTGGATTGTAAACATCTCTCACCACACAACCCTTGATTCAAAATATAATTGTTCTAAGAAACGTCTTGAGAACATGTGGTTTAATCACCAAAACACACCATAATAACACATTTTCAGTTTAGTCTTTTTAATTACTATCCAAGATTGGCTATAGGCCTACATTTGTCAAATTGCGTTGAAAATCGTTAGAAGTGCTGAAAGTAATATGCTACAGTAGCCTAGTGTAAAAGACAGATTACAGTTTTTGTATTAGGTAATAGCCTACTCTTACATTACCCAACATTTACAAAATCTATAATTTCCATATCTATCAATTGTTTAATCAAGTTGTGATAAAAGAAGACATAATCTACAATCATTTGGCCAAATTTGTTTTTAAATTACTTTTTAGATATACTTTGTAACATAGATATACTGTAAAATCAAATGTACACAGTTACAATAAATACTGTAAAAAACCAAAGCCTGATTCAGCACACATTACATTACAGTAATTTGGATCAAGCCTGTCTTGAGCTATTGGCCATAGATTTTCATCCACATCGCAATGAATGTTGTAGTCCCCCCCCCCCAGACCAATTGTGGTTACCACCAGGTACAATCAATTAGCAATAGTATTCCTGGTGTAGTTGGCCTATTAAATAGGTGAATATTTGAACAAAGAAATCAAACCAAGAAAAACATCCTTAAAAGGCATCTTTATATTTCCCTCATAGATGCTTTCTCTCACTTAACATCTGCACTTTTCTTTTTGTGTTTAGAATTCATTATGTAATTTAGATGTATATACAAACACATTTTATATAGCTGAAAATAACAATTTAAAATCTTAAGTGACTAACCATTATGAGCAGTTGGATTAAATGTTGGTGAAATGTAGTCAGAAGAAATGTGTCAGAAGAGAAGCATATAATATGAAATGTACTGTCTTGATGACACACTGATTAGGTGTGGTGAAAAAGTTACTGTGTAATTATGTGTTGTACTTAGTCAATTGAACATGTTATAACATGTTTGAAAAAAAGCCATTTTGATGATCTGCTTTGAGTTTTGTAGGGTTGTGATGTTTTACCACCTACTTGCGATAATAGTACCAAAGCGATAAAAAAACTAACAGTGCAGTGATTTGGAAAGTTAGTACTATGTTTTACTTGTTTTAACAAACAAACATCTGCCAACCAATCAGGAACAAGTATTTCTCAGGTAGCCTATTGATACTGTAAATGGTATTATTAACAAACCGCTAGTCTTGAAACTGTGCCATGGGTCAAGAATTCTCTCATGTTGACTAATCCTTGACCTAAATTGCACTTGGGGCTTAAAGTAGACTTTTAATCCTGTTTCTCTTTGACTTAGCCTAATATAGGGTAATGGCAGCCTCACACTTACAACAAAGTAACCACAGAAATAAAATGGATAGAAAGGCCATTGGACTGTTTCCTGTGGTCATTTGATAGGTACACAACAAAATGGCGATTGTTGTTAGTTGTGACTGTGACAATACGCATCCGTGGAGGCGTAAACTATGTCACAGCCAATGGTCGCAGCTCCAGAGGAGAGCTGCCCGACACAGCTTGGGAGATGCAGCATAAAAGCACAGTGGAACCAACCAGCTGGTGAACAACTTGTTAGTTGGCTAATGTTAGCTTGCTACCTCCGCCGTACTCCTTACCACATCGTTTCCAGAAAACGAGCAGAATAAAGCTGTCACTTGTGGCAATAACAGTGGGTTTTGTGTGGATGAAGCACTGAGTTAATTGACTCCTATAGCGGCTTGCTCTCTGCCTCGTAACATTACTATTCCACTGCTTGTTTGTTTGTTGCTGTAAAACTTCACCTATGCGACCAACTCGCTATAAGTGGGCTTATACTAAAGTTAATGATATGGTACACGTGAAAATGGCTGCCGCTCTGACCTTTCTGCTAATTTGATTTGAATGAAAATGACCTTTCTATCCATTCTATTTCTATGATGGTAACCTTGTTCCTTAACTAAATTGAACTTGTAAAGTGGCTACCTTGAATGTGGCCAGTGGTTAATGACATTGGAATTAAAATCAAAATCATACATATTGATGTGGGTCTTACAGACTCTGCTGCAAATGCAAAAAATGAAGCGTGAGTCCAAAGAGAGCATTACTCAGGGGCGGAGATAGACTCTCAGTGGCAGTTCGTCAAGCCCACACCCCCAGCCTCCCTTTACTTTTAATACTTAAACTACATTTTCCTGATACTTACATACTTTTACTTAAGTAACATTTGCAGGACTTTTACTTGTAACAGAGTAATTGTACAGTGTGGTATTAGTACTTTAACTTAAGTAAAGGATCTGAAAACCTTTTCACCATTGCTGACATGTTGACAAAGTGATTCAAAGTGAGTCAGGCCTGTGTCTGTTGGCTGGTTTGATTTGGATATGTCTCCTCTGTTGCCCAAAAAATCTGAAAAATTCTGCTTTAAAAACATTAATTACTCAGAGCTGAATTATTTTAACGTTGTCTGTCATGGTTTGTGAGTATTTTTTTTATAAAAGCAGATGTTTTCAGCTTTACCTTTGCTAGCAGCATGGTGCTTAATAATGAAATAGATGATTGAAAATGTTCTTTTTTCAATATATCAAGATTGTGGCATGTACTATATATCATAATGTAAGATGTTTTGTTACAACAAAATAGGCAAGAATCTTTTGATCTAACCCCCTTCCCAATTAATGTAAGGTATTTAAACAGAGACTATGTTAACTGTAAAAAAAAAAAAACAGTCTAATTTGGTATTGTCTCATATACAGAATTTCTGTCAAGCTTTCTGTAATCAACTTCATTAATAGTTTTGTGCTTCATTATTTGATCAGCCAGTTGTATGAATATGAACCAGCTTTTTATATGTATAATATATTTGTATGTGTTATAGTTCATTTTCAAAATAAAGCCATAATATATTTCTGTATGTCAGTGATAGTATATCATATTCACCTTTTTTTATTCACAATGCATGACTGTGTCCTGATTCATATAATGCTAATTTAGAATTCAGGAGTTCATTAGAGAGTTCATTTACATTATTTGGATTTGAGCTATGGGAAACAGAAATAATAAGGCATGTTTACAATACATTTCACCAACTATGCAACATAATTCTGGATTGCATGAGCAGGCATGCTCACCTGGTTGGTGACTGTTTGCTCCAATTAGCTGAGGCAAACTGAAAAGTCAATTATCAGTTACTGGTTCAAGTCCACTGCTCACTGTGATGACCCCTGCTCTGTCTTGCTGTGTGATTCACCTCAGAGTGCTAGAGATCGTACTTGAACACCTGAGTGTTACTAAGTTATTTAAGCCTGGCTCTTTCTGCCTTAGTTTCTTTTTCTGCACTCACACACTCACACTTTACTGAAAATCGCACACCTTAATACTATTAATTTGGTCTTGGTCTTTTGTTTAAATATATACAGTATATATATATATATATATATAAAACCATGGCGACAGACAAGTCTACAACTGGCATATATCTTAAAGTAAATCTTGAATTTCCCACACAAAAACCATTTTGTTTTTTATGTCATTCATGTTTAACCTTTGTCACAACAAAAACAAATCTCCAGAGTAACCTTACAATTGAAATGCATGTGAATGTTACAAGTAAAGCCACTGCCAACAAAGTAGCGAGTACATCAACAGAGTTGTAAACAAACCAGGACATTTTGTTGGACTGTGTCTGCAGATGACGAGCTCCTTTATGTCTGATGACATATTCTATCCAAAACACTGCCTGGTCCAGTGGTTTCAGGGGCTGATCTCTGTGCAGCCTTGAGAGCTTCTGCATGTTTTCCCTGTAAGATGAATTGTAAAGAGCTGTCATCAGGGCATCTGCAAACATGTGTCTATTAAGCTTGGCAATATCCACAATCACAGCTCCTCCCTTTGCTTTGATTCTGGAGAGGTTATCGGCCTGGTCAAAGAATAAGGGAAGTCCAACTACAGGAACTCCATGGTAAATTGTCTCCTGAACCCCGTTTGTGCCTCCGTGGGTGACAAACACTTTAGTTTTGGGATGTCCTAAGAGGTCGTTCTGTGGCAGCCAGTTGACCAATAATGTGTTGTTGCCCAGATTGGCCGGCTTCTGTCCAATATACCTCCATACAACCTTCTGAGGCAGCTGGGCAAAGGCTGCAGCAATCTCCTCAGCAACATCTTGAGGAAGCTTCTCAACTAAAGTTCCTAAGGTCATCATAATGACCCCATGGTCTCCAGAGCTCTGGACAAACTCCTCCAGGTCTACAGGGAGTGGCTTTGGGGGCTTGCACTGAAATCCAGCAATGTAGACTATATTTGGCATTGTTGGACGTGGAAATTCAAAGACAAAATCATTCCTCATAAGCCATATATCTGCATCCAAGAAAAATGTTGAGTAATCCACACTAGGGCCAAAGTACTTCTTAACTACTGGTTTGTAATGAGGTTCTGTGATGTATGACATTGTGTACATACCAAAAATATAACTCAAAACATTCTTTATTCTTTGAGGGAAGGTCATCTTATCTGTCAACTCTGTTGCAGTGAAAGGAATGTATGACAGAGGTGAGGGGGCAATAAGGAAATGAGCTTCACCTTGAATGGTCCATCTGACATTGAAAACAAGAGGAACTTGGAGCCGACGTGCCAGCATTGCCCCTCCGCCGATGCCGGGGTCGGTCAGAACCAAGTCATATTTGGCTTCATGGAAAGACTGCATCAGGTTTTCATCTTCAAACATCTGAATGATCATTTCACTCATTCCCTTATGGAGCTGAGACATCTGGTTCACAACCAGCTGCTCAATCTGAATATGAGTCCAGATTTTAGACCAAAAAGATGTATGCTTACCCTGAAGCCGGATCTCCAACTGTCGAGACAAAAATGCTTTAAAGTAGTTTTCCTCAAATCCACCCGGGCTGGGAACAGTGACAGAGGTGTAGAGAGGAGACTTTTCGCTGATGTACCAGCTATCAGACGCACGAACCACAGTAATCTCATGGCCTTGGGCATGCAGTTCCTGTATGAGTACTTTCATGTTTACCCAATGGCTTCCATCCAATGGGAACACCAGGATTTTGCCCCCAGATGCACTGGATAGTTGAATCAACAGTAGAGCAAATGTGATTATAGACGATTGAGGCACCTTCATACTGACTTCCCTCAGATACCTTAGAAATACACCAAAAATAAGTCAATAAGAGAGTACTGCTTGTTTGGTTTACATTTTTGTGTTTACAGTCATAGTATAACAAGAAACACAGTTACGGAAAAAACCTGAGTACATTTACTCATATACTATACTTGGGTACAATTGTGAGGTACTTTGTAATTTGATGTTACTTTATACTTCTTCTCCACTATATATGGGGGATATGAGGGATATATTCACTTTTCACTCTCTACATCATTTGACAGCAATAGTTACTTCTTACTTTGCAGATAAAAAAAATCAACATAAAAAACATATGATATGCTTGTAAAGTACAGAGATGGCAAAAGTACTCACTTCCCGTACTCAAGTAGAAGTACAGATACTTGTGTTAAAAAATACTCTGGTAAAAGTAGCCTAGAAGTACTAATTTAACTTTTTTACTCAAGTAAAAGTAACAAAGTACAAGCTTGGAAATTTACTTAAAGTATAAAAGTAAAAGTAGCCGTGCGAATGACAACCATTTTTAGAGTGCAAGCCAAAAACTTCAGTGGACATGGAAAAAGCAACTAGCAGGAGCGTTCAACAATTACCATTATGAATCAACAGCCTGGTGCAACCTAGCTAACAGGTGAAGTAGGCCTACACAAACAATAAAATCACTATAGCTAAATTACTTTAAATTTGCAAGAACTATAGACCAATACAACAACAGGCTTAAATGAACTGACAGTTGTCAAGGATGCACATCATGTCAATGTTTTTACTTTACGTGTACATAACACAGCTTTTATTAACACTTACCCACATTCAGGTACAAAAACCCAACTTCAAATGCCAGTTCAACAGCAGTTTTAGTTATTTGATAAGATGGTAGGTGCACAGATAGAAAGAGTGGCGAATGCACCTAGTTGGACCTTGAAATGCATGACTGGCTGGCATGTCCTGACATGTGATGTGTTATGAACTGCTCTGTTGTAAAGAAGGTGTGTACTGCTGCAGATAATGTTGTGTGTACTTCCCATGGTACTGCAACAGCAAGAGTTCAGTTTAAGTTGTAATCAGAACACATTTATATATGTATTGTGCCATCTAGTGTCAAGTCAGTGTATTCAATGTTTCATTGCCCATTCTTGTTTACCTGAACAGAGCAGTAACATAAACCAGTCCATTTTTTCACAATTGCTGCACCTGTCCCATGTCCTAAAATTACAATTTTCCAAAAGCACTGAGCTATAAGAATCATACTTCTTAGATAAAACATTGGGTTTTAAAATTACACATATACTCATTATGCAAAGGTGGGGAAAACAGCGCTATGAAGGTTTTTGATTAATCAGCTATCACCTTATTTACAGTACAGTACTAATCAAGGGTTTAACAACCTTTTTGGGCTTATAACCCATTAAAACTAAGTTCCTTTCTACCCCTTGTTACAGGTTGCATCCTCCCAGAATGTTTTAACTGAGTACTTTTAAGGGACTTCATGATGTACAATTACAGTTATTTAAATTCAAAGCAAGGATTAGAAGACATAAACATAATTTGTGCTTTAATGTATGTTATGTTAATCAACTACTGACCCCTTAGATTTATTTTGGGACTTTGGTGGGGGGGGGGTCCTGAACCTCAGGTATTGCGCCAATCTATTGCACATAAATTATGTTTACAGTACTGTATCAGTAGAACATTGGGTTAGGTATTCATCAGCATAACAAAATGTAAATTGAAATAATAATGCCCTTTATAGGATAGGAAGAAGAAGAAAAATAGTCTTTGTTGTAACAATCTTTTTTAAACTTTATTGTTTTTAACTTTGTTCAAATGAAATTGGATGCAGTCCTATCAGTGCAAACACCAGAAAAGGTGCAAACCAGGTGAATAAATAAATATAACAGAGCCTCTAAAAGTCACTTTGAAAACATATAAAAAGAGACAGAAGATTGGTAAAAAGAAAAGAAAAAGAAAGTAAAGACCCAAAAATACAAACATAGCACACACATACAAGACATTCACTGTACGATTCATCCTATTACTCAAGCAGTATCAAGTCCACTTATGGCTTTTGGATAAAAAGTGTTTCTGAGTCTGTTTGTTCATTTTTTAATTGTCCTGAAAGGCCCAAGGGCAATAGTTTAAACAGTGAGTGTCCCGGGTGAGATGGATCTTTTAGTAGCCTATGCTCTGGAACTGTAAAGATATTTACATAGGAGGGATCTTCCACAGCTGTTAATGTAATATGCACACATCCTGCTTTTATTTTTTAGTTTAGTTAACTTGTTTGACGTGACACTATTAATTCCAAAAATGTGGTCCTTGATGTGAAGATGACAAAGATGTAGGGGTTCAGGCCATAGGGCAACGTTACCAACAAGCCAACAAATGTCATTACCATTAAAATCCCTCCAAGTCAAACAACCAAACAACTAAAGAAAAAAGTTTACCATACATACTTACCAGCCAGAAGCCAATTTGTCATACTTCTAGGGGAAAAAGGACTATGAATTATGGAAAATTTACTTTTGATTATATGCTCTGATTGATTATTTTTTGAGGTATATAGACATTTTTGAAGCCTTAGTTTGAATCATATTTATTACTCTAAGACAAATTTAACACCTCTATGACACAGCTTAAAACATCTGAAATAGTTTGACTTCACAAAGGTGGTAGGCCTACAGGTTTGACATTATACTTTGCCGCTAGTTATCTGAAAGGAGCTTTAATCATACCAAAGGAACAACTTTTTTCTAAACAGTCAAATCCTTTTTTACATGGCTGCGTACTGCTGGTCCCTGTTGCCTGAAAGTTCCCATCAAGTACCCAGCATGCTATAAATGGTAGCTTTATTATATTTTGCACATAGGCCCAGAAACCAATCAGTAGTCCTTTACTACAAACTTATTTTTGAATGACAGTATTCCCAAAGAAATTTGTAATTAATCCAAAGTCAACCAACCTACACGCAGTTAAGCTGGGGTTTTTGGGGCCCCTTGAGGTCTAGGTCCCCAGGCCAGCTGCCTGCTTTACTTTATTGGTAACACAGCCTTGCTTTTTAAAAAAAACATTCTAAAGCTTTTGTTTGCTTGCATATTATATATTGTATATTTATTGTATGTAGGCTAGACACTATAAATGGGCTCCAGGTTGAAAATACAACAACAAAATTTGTGCTTAATAAAATCATGCCATTAAATAACAACAAACTAACACAACAAACATTGAAACAAAATATGATTAAGTTAATTTAAAACGTCATAACTGTCAAATACCACTGACAGTGTTCATCATAGACCTAACCCTCCAGCCCTTTGTTGTTGTTCTCACGCTAATGTACGAGATCCGTAGACCCGACTTAACTGCGCGGTCACATTCCGCCCCGACTTCCCTCTGCCAGCGGCCTGGTGGTTTGAGATGAGTAGAAGATGTCGGTTTCGGGGCTGAAGGCCGAATTGAAGTTTTTGGAGTCTATTTTTGACCCAAACCACGAACGATTCAGAATAATAGACTGGAAACCCGATGAGCTTAGTTGCCAATTTAACGTAACAGGAGAGAAGCTGCTGATCATTCACTGCAACATCACGGTGAGTCCAGGCCAGCTCTGCGCACAAGCTAACGTAAGCCACTGACTATCGACTGAAACCAAATCATTCCGCGGAAGGTTCCGTGTTTACAAATGAACTACGATCAAAGTGTTCGCGTTTATTTTTATGTTGTGTTTAAAGCCATCAAGATTTAAGTAATCCCGTTAATAAACAAACCAACAATGCCCCAGTGTTAAATTCACTTCGAAAAAGTGTTCAAGAAAACGTCGTTTAGTAACGTTGACGCTAGCCTGTCTTGTTAGCCACAATAACTGCGTTACTGTTTGCAGCACTACGGCTGCTAACTTTCATACTTCTGAACCGTATTTAGTTTAATTTTAAGGGGTTTTGGCTAAGTCCTATGGGGACTTTAACTACATCACAGCTGCTTTAAAAATATAAATATTTCAAACAACACATCTATCTGTTCAGGAATACCACTGAATGTCCCCGTAATATCTCTAACGTTTGATAGAGGCGGTTTAATGGGATGTTGGAATTCTGCCTTTTCAGTAAATAGACTGATCCCTGTGGCGGACTTATATTAAAGCTGCGACGTTAATGGTTCCTTTATCGGGACATTAAAATATGTGGAAAGCGATATAATGTAGAATAGATATTAAGGAGTCTGCAATCGTATTATACTCTGTAGCTAACTAAAGATAACGTTAGAGCATTACAAGCTTCGCCAATGGTATGGTATGAAACGGTACACACTTCCGGTCTCCTAAGTGGGCGTGGCTTCGTTTGTAACTGTATGAACGTCATGTGGCTGGATGAAAAGTTAATTTGCATAAATAATTTGTATTTTGTTTTGCTAACATTACATAATTATACAGGTAAAATATATCGTCATTTAGCATGAGGACAATGTCTATGTCTTCGATGTACAATAAGAACTGGATACAGCGTTCAAGGTAAAGCCCCGTTAATTTATATTAAAGTTACTCAGTCGTGGCACATGAACCCAAAAAAAGTTAAACTGCTGTCTAAAATTACCCGGAAGATTGGAACTGCTTCCGCATTGTGTGGCCCTTAGAGCAGGCAAACTAGAGACTCCCACCGACCCAGTCAGCTAATTCCGGTTTAGCGCTCAGGCTAACTTGAATGGACATCCAATGATTTAATCATGCACCTCCAAATGTTATCTGATTGAATGGATCAAATTCTGATAATGAAATTAATCCTTTTGTGGAAGTTGTGGTGCTGTAAAAAAAAATATATATATATATATATATATATATATATATATATATATATATATATATATATATATATATATATATATATATATATATATATAACCACTGATTTCCAGATATTTCTTTCGCAATGTAAGTCTTTGGTAAAAAGTCATTTTGGGCCAGAGAATATCATACAACGGACACCAAACTTGTAATGCCACAGTTTGGCCTCTATGTCAAATTGGCTTGAGTAAGTCAGTCAATCCTGTTCCCTGGGTATCACAAGCCCTGTACATTTCCTACTCACATCTGATTAACTGGATCATTTGTGGTCATCATCTCTTGAGTGGCTTAATCCACTTGATTTAGCAAATCAGTTATAAGAAGAGCAGGTAGAGATGGAAAATATGCTGGGATTTTAGGTCAGGGAATAAGGATTGAGATCCACTGCCTTGATACACTGATGTGTTGACCAGGTTGTTGTGATCCAATGTGAGTGTCTTCTTTGAATTTGGGTTTTTGATGGTAAGTCCTAGATCCCAAAAAGATAAGGAGATGAAAGGAACTGAAATGTTGAATAGCATTGACTTCAACAAGTCATTGAAATGTTTACAATGTCCCTGAAAGCTCCGATATGTGACTTGGCGCTTGTCAACACAGAAAGCCTTGAAGCCTTATGTCTGCCACAGTCAGTCATTCAAGGTATATAAGATCCAATGTAATGGTTTTATAGCTATATTTTCAACACACAGTACTTTAAACCCTCTCATGACTAACATAATTATACAACTGTCTTGAGTTGTCCGATGATGATTTGATGAAATCTAGCAGTGGCACATACAAGGGTTTTTCTGCGATCATTATATCTATTATCTACATTTAGATAGATCCATGGGTCCATGTATCAGTGTAGACGTATCTGTGATAATACAACCGGATACCAATTCATATCTGTGAATCTTTACTCCCCTAATCCTTACCACTGAAAATGATGACCAATACATTACGTACTTTCCACACAGCTTGAGCTTACTTGCCACACTACACAACAGCCCTACTATACTTTTCCCCCCAGTATACCATACTCTTCTAGAATGAAGAATAAGCCCTTTTATAATTAATTCTCTTGCATCTTCAGTCATGTAAACTGAAGGTCACACATGATGACAACTGTAACATTTGCTATGAAATAATTTATAGCTTTGGAATAGACTTTAACATTTTATATAGATTAGATATCCCTGGGCAACATTTTGGTTTCATAAACACAGCGGTGCTCTCTGTTAAGTGTTAACATACAATCTGTAGACAATAAAGCCATTAACATACAAGCATGGCTGACTTCATTTCCGTGTCCTACTGTTGACTCTGTTGCAGGAAGCCTATCCCTCAACACCCCCAATATGGTTTGTTGACTCTGATGATCCTTGTCTGGCTGAAGTGTTGGAGCGCCTAGAAGATGTGAGAAAAGGCACCACATTGGTAAGTTGGCTGCTGGGGATCCAGCTTCACAGAGACTTGCTTAAAATGAGAATGTCACATACATTTATTTGTTAGAACAGTGTAAACTGGGTTGTTACAGTTGTTGCAGTTTGGTTTTCAATATTAATGTCTTTATTATTTTCCCACAGCTTCTTCAGCAGTTGAAGCGTCTCATTTGTGATCTCTGTCGGCTTTATAACCTGCCACAACATCCAGATGTAGAAATGCTTGATCAGCCTCTTCCCGCTGGCCCGATTACCCAGGAGCGAAAGGTAATCACTTCATTCCAGAGTGAAATTCAGTGTGTTGTTTTGTTGCATTTGAGTTTGTCAACTTACAATATTTCACCACACTACTTTCTTTTTGATGTTGCCTTTCTTTAAATGATGTTCATTTCTTTACTGTTTAATCTCTTATACTGCACTGTAACTTTTATTCTTGTGTTTTATCTGTTTTTATTTTTAACTGTTTCTTCTGTGTTTTATCGGTTTTATTTTCTTTTAACTGTTTTTTTTTTTTTTTAACTGATTTTGTGTAAAGCACTTTGAATTGCCCTGTTGCTGAAATGTGCTCTACAAATAAAGCTGCCTTGCCTTGCCTACAGAATGGGCCATCAGATGAGGTGACATCTGAAGAGGAAGAAGAGGAAGAAATGGCAGAGGTACCCATGCGTATTAATGACCGTTCAGTGAATTCATATTCTTCATAGCTTAATGGTGCAATTTGTTTTAAATCCTGTTTCTAAACATAATTGATACACTGACAGCAGGACATTGATCTGGACCAAGACCTGGACCATTACGACATGAAAGAAGAAGAGCCAGTTGATGGGAAAAAGTCAGAAGATGACGGGATAGAAAAAGAGAATCTGGCCATCTTGGAGAAGATTCGTAAAAACCAGAGACAGGATCACTTGAATGTAAGTGCTCATTCAGTTCAGGTTTTTCTTTATTAAGTTCTGTTGACTGACTGTAAGTGGAGGAGCTTCCTTTACTTGAAGTCTCTTTTTGACTGTAAACTTTACCTGTCATCAGAAAAATGTGGGAGTCTCCTGGATAGCATTTTATTAAATCTGAATCCAGGATCGAATCCACTTATTGAATCCAAATCCTTTCAAATAGGCCTTCCTTATCAAATTGAATTAGGCAGTCCAAATAAGGTTCACAACCTGCAACTACAACCTGGAAATGAGATGAGCAGGATTAGCTATGAAATGTTGATCAAATGTCTGCTTCATGTATCCATTGTTTTCTACATTGCTCCATATAGAGAGACACAAGGTTAGATAAGAGATTTGTTAGTGTTGGAGTTTAGTGAATCTGGATATTTTGTCATCAACCAGGAACCATTTGGCAAAATGGAACCGTTTCTGGAACCCAAACCTTCTCCTGGATAGTTTCACAGTAGTTATACTATAGCCACTGGACACACATTCTTTTTTTATTCCTTCTGTCAGTTTCACCATGTTCAGATCAACAGTATAGCATGGTGTCCAAAATGCAGACTCATCGTTTCTTTCACTGCTGACAGTGTGGCTGCTGCCGCAGAGGGCTCAAGCAGAAAGAAAAGCTAGGTTGTTCAGCAAAAAGTTTAGAGAGCTCTTAACTTTTTCAACAGCACAGTCCAACATTATCAGGCATTACAGTAGATAAAGATGCTTGCTGACAATAATAAAAAACTGAACTGATTCAAATTGCTGAATTTATTTGGATTATTTAAAGGTCCGTATCTTAAAATAACAGGTATCATTACTGCATGGGCACGCTTTATGATCAAAGGTGTCTCTTGTGGGCTTATGGTAGAAAAGTTTAGCAACTTAGTAACTTGTTTTTCACTGGAAAGTTGGATGTCCTTTCAAGTGTTGAAAATGCTCAATTTATGCTGTCATCGGAGGACAGACTTCCACGTCAGGATTTCTGATTCCCCTGATGTAGTCCTGCCAATCTTTATACTATTTTGCCTCTTCTTATTTGTCCAGGTGTCCTACCATCTGTGTGATTCTCCTTTGTGATTTATGTTGCAGGGTGCAGTGTCCGGCTCCGTGCAAGCCTCAGACCGCCTAATGAAGGAACTCAGGGAGATCTACAGATCACAGAGTTACAAGACAGGTGAAGGCAATGATACGTTTCCCCACGGTGGGGACTTTTATTGTTTTAACATCTCGTCAGCAGATTGATGTGAAGCGCTGTGTTTCTGTCATTTATTTCACAGGTATTTATTCAGTCGAACTAGTTGGGGACAGCCTTTATGAATGGCACGTGAAGTTAAGGACGTAAGTTCTCACAGTCGGTGGCTTTTTAAATTTTCAAATATTGTTTTGTATAGTGCTTTCTGTTAGATTTGACTTGTTCTTTACTACAGGGTAGACCCAGATAGTCCATTACATAGTGACTTGCAGGTCTTGAAAGAAAAGGAAGGAGTGGACTACATTCTGCTCAATTTCTCTTATAAAGTAAGTCCCGTAATATTATTTATCAATTGTTTTATTTGGGATAAGTTTTCTTCAGACTGAAAGTGTGTTTGTTTTTCTTCATATGACAGGATAACTTTCCTTTTGACCCACCTTTTGTACGGGTTGTCTCACCTGTGCTCTCCGGAGGGTAAGTGTGTCGTAACCCCCCCCACACACACACACACACGCAAAGATATTGTGAATTCAGTTTGAAACGCAACACATTTGCAAAAGGCCCATGTGAACACTTACTTGATCAAATGTACAAACCTGCTTTAATATATATTAATTAACAGTCATTCTTTATACTGATCGTTATTGTTTTTCAGTTATGTTTTAGGAGGAGGGGCTTTGTGCATGGAGCTTCTCACAAAACAGGTTTGGGAATGAGTTATATAAGTTATATGACATAACTTTCCTCAACTTGAACAGCATTAATGGTTTTGTGTGTGTTTTTTAGGGCTGGAGCAGTGCCTATTCCATAGAATCTGTCATTATGCAGATAAATGCAACTCTGGTTAAAGGAAAAGCCAGGGTGCAGTTTGGAGCCAATAAGGTAACTGATGTTATTAGTCACATCTCAGTGTGCTTAACATTCACGAGGGTTTAGAACATTTAGGAAACGCATCTTAAGGTCAACGTGTTTATAGCAGGCGCCCATGTATGGGGGTTAGCTCACCGGCCGTGGGTTTGACTCTGCCCTGTGGCTCTTTACTGCATGTCATTCCCCCTCTCTTTATTTCCCCTTACATGCATTCAGCTGTCCTGTATGGATGGAGGCCTGAAAAGCCCAAAGGATAATCTTTTAAAAGAAAGTGTTTATAGCTATTTGAAATGGCCACATGCCAAAAAGCCTGCTGTCAGAGAGGCGGTGATTCCTATAAATGGGAATACCCAGCCACACCTTAGCACAGTTTCACATCAAAGACTTTCATGATGTTGTACATATGACAATGTGTTGTCTGAAAAATGAAGGGGGGGGAAAGTATGGTGGAGTGGGAGGCTGTTTCAGTCGCTGTTAGACGATTGAGCAAGGAGTACATTTGAAGCATACTGAGGCCCTTAGACACCTGATCGGGTAACAGTGGAGTTTCAGTGGAGCAATCAAGTGAAGGGAAAAGTGTCTCAAGTTAAATCATAGGTCCCATTTACACCCGTCATTTCAAGTGTGTTGTACCCGATACATTAGCCGTAGAGGGTTTTCCCACAGACCAGACATAGTTAAACTTTGGAGGAGTAAAGGGTACGTCTGCGTTTTGCCATATTATGCCTTTATTTGAGCCAATATTAGAAAGATGAAGAGTAAATTATGGGGGGGGATGGGGAATGACGGGCAACAAAGTTCAGAAACTAACCATGAACGTTATGTTTGTAGTTGTTTATTCCTACTGCATAGCAAGCAATTTCTGTGCATCTAATGGAACATTATATGTTTTCCAGAACCAGTACAATCTTGCCAGGGCACAACAGTCGTACAAATCCCTTGTGCAAATTCATGAAAAGAATGGTGAGTAAATATTGCTAAATGTTTGGGCCTCTGTTGACACACAGTGGTATGGATCCATTGGCAAAGGGGTTTCTCTTTCTGTTTTTACAGGCTGGTACACACCACCTAAAGAGGATGGATAAGGAGCTACTACCACTATGCACTGGGAACATGTCTTTGGGTCAAAGTATCTTGTTTTCTTTGGAATATTCTCCCCCCCCCTTCTGACTTAACTGGGGATATATCATCTTTCTCGCGGAAACCATCTCATTGGCTCATCTGACAAGTATTCCTTCGCCTGCTCCAGGAAAAAGACTTTATTCTGGTATCACCTTGCTTCCCCTGAGTGTTAAAGTGAGGATGAGGATGATGAGAGGGTATCACTAGCTCTGTTTTCAAAATATGCTCATTTGTCTTTAAAAAAAAAAGTTTCTCCCTTTAAGTAAATGTGGGAAATGCTTTTTCTTTAGCTGCTTTGACAAAGTGGGCTTCACAAACAGTCAGTTATCCCTCTTTAAATGGACATTTTAACAGAAGATTGATACTGGAGCTCTTGATGTGGCACCTCACTGCACCTGTTTTTATTGGCCAAGTCTCTCCCTTTTTTTCTTTTGAAATGAACTGGTACATGAATGCAAATATTGTAGAAATATCCAGCAATTGTTTTTATTATTTGAGCATCCTAGACAATAAATAAATAAATCCATTTCATATTTTGGAAGCTTATCTTATAATTGAGATGACCTACCACTCGGTATCTTTTAGCTCTTTTTAGAAATATGTGAAGAATATCGGGCTGGGTTGTTTAACTAAGATTTAACTGTTGTCTGTGAACAGATCCAGCAGTGGTTTATAATAAAACTGCACCAATGGACATGAAATATCACAGAATCTGCATGTTGCATACCATGAGAAGAGGATACATAGATATATTTTCACCAGAAGATAAGACAACTGTCATTTTGGAAGTTTGGAGCGCTTTTTTTCCCCCATCATTCCTGTTAACACAAGGCCCCACAAGCACTCATTTTCACTAAAGCTGCAGTGGTTGATGCTGAAAATGAAGCCCTGTGTGTGTGTGTGTGTGTGTGTGTGTGTGCGTGCAAAGCTAACGGCATGCTGCACAGGAACCTCACCTCAACCGCTGTTATAAAAGATATTTGGATTTTATTACAGTCACTTTGTTCAGCAGTATCACACTGGGATTGGCTTTTTAGAGGGAATAAACAAAGGGTTTTTGGATATGAATTTTTTTTTTCTCTCTTGTAATTTTGCCCAGTTTAGCAGCATATTTCTATGTCATATCTTCTTGGCATACATTGATTGTAGTGGTTTGCCCCTGCCCAGTTTAGATTCAAAACTGCTTCCCTGTTACATGCAGTCACATGCAGCTAGATTCTAGCTAGAAAAACATCTACCATTAGAAAGGCATCCTTTGCCATATTAATGTACCACAAATATGTTTGGGTATTGCTTTTGGTGTGTAACAAAGATACTTTAGAACTGACCTGAAACTCTGTATGACTGTACTTTGACCATGCAATATACCGTAGTACATCATCACTACACTGTATCAATCTGTCGGCTCTTTTGCAGTTTATTTGTTAACACTATCTGCAAAAGTATGTTTGAATGGCAACTCAGGTAACAAATACTTAGGAGGATAATCTGTACACGTACATGTTGAGTTTTGGGTTCTTTTCTTGGAGTTATTAATGTTCTGTACCGCTGCCGTTTAGGCTTACTTGCCCACTGATCTGATGTCAAAAACAGAAAATGTAATGAGCTTCATTATAATATGGGCCAAATGTCTTTTAATTCAAGTGATGTAAGTTTGACATTTACAGAAAGATGCCTTTTTTGACAGAACTGGAGTAGCATTATGACCACCCCACATGTAATGGCTCATCAACACCCACTGTAGTATTTTATGCTTTTTTTTTTTTTTCATCCAAAGTACTGAAGTAGATTTGATTTCCGTGTGTGATCTTTAAATATTCCTGATTAAAAAGAAAATATTTGCACAACTGTTAACAATGTGCCTGGAAAGGTCAATTATAACAACCAATGCATTCTGAGAGAAATATTTTAAAATCAGGAAAAATGCTTTGTTTTTCTTTTCTTCTCAGCACACATCCTTTGTTACAGGTCTGATATAGCTGAGGAGGGCAGAATCATCAGGTCTCATTATCAATTAGTGTCCTCACCTGAAGGGCCAAGACTGGTCAGAGGGGATATTAAGAGACTGCTTGAGTTTGATAGTGATGCCGTGGTGAATAGACTTACTTCTCTAACTGGACTGTGTTCAAAAGATTCATTTATCTCAACTGTCAATTTTCTGGCACCAACAAAACATCAAGTCTGGCACCATTGGCTGGGTTTGGTTTTTCTCTTATTTCTCATTCACCATTTGAAGAAATGTTGACCATGTACAGTAATTTGTAAACTTGCATCAAGTTTATAAATAAAGAATTTTAAGATTATTGCTGTTTTACTGGGGTCCCCTGTGTATTATTTTTCAGTGTTACTTAATGGATTGCAGATGTATTGGGCTGATTGATATTTTATGAAATTAATAAAATACTTTACTGCTGACACGACTTTCATACTGATTTGATTTTGTATAAGTGATGTTTCCTGTCAGCCCTGCAAATTCACATCGCAGACTTTCATCGGCCAGGGTTTCACTAATCTTTTGTATTTACGACGAGGTTGACAAAGCAAAAAACTCAGTTGCCACTGAATATATAGTGAATATAGTCGCAGTTTGATGAACATCCATGAATTGTTTTATTATAACAGGCGATGTCTCTTTCTGGGTGGTTGAACAAGTATTCAGATCCTTGTTAGATCCTTTCCTAATTTTTTTAATTTATATATGCTGTAAATAGCTTAAGGATATGTGTGAGGAGCATTTTTGTTAGTTGGTCAAAGTATAATTTGCAAAAGGCTCATTCGTACAATGATATTTCTTTCTAATGAAGTCCTGAAAATAAGATTTTATAGTGCAGAAAGACTTTTTCACCCTGTTCTTTAATTTCAATAATGTAATGTCTGTATTGAGGCAAGAAAGTTGTGTGAAAATAAAACTCAGGACTCATTGCAGGTTAAAATGACTTCAAAAGGGAGCTGTTTTTTACTGAACAATGTATTATGTTTAAAAAGCTGATCATGTACTATATGAAAAATAATCTGCAAAATAAGTAACTCAAGTACCTCAGAACTGTACTAAATCTAGCCTACTTAGTTACAATTCACCTGACAGTGGCCCCAATCATTCCCAATCTTTGAAAAAGAGAAGTCATGTCTATCCCATAAACAAAGTTATTGGATACATTACACCTCCTGCCTGAGTTTAATTACAACACGCAGCATGTTTATTTTTAGGAAAAATGTTTTAAAAATAGGTTATTCTGTCCTTTAAATGCAAACTATTCATTAGAGGCCTTTGGAGTTGTTGATGTGATTCGATACTTTAACAACATTTCAGTATTCATCAATCTAAATTAGATTTTCACTCAGGTTTAACCATGGGCACAATAAATAATTCACATTTTGTTTGAGGCTAGATGAAGTTTAGAATTATTCCTTTTTGAATAGGAGTTGTTATACTGTGCGTTAGCTGTGTTTTCCTGCTTTCTGCTTTTCTGCTTTCCGTTATTTTAAAGTTAAGTTTCCGTTTGTTTTAAGTGTTGTGGCAGTTGGCTTTTAGTGTTTTAGTCTTTTTTTTTTTTTTTTTAAACATAAAAATAACCTTATCTAAGAGCCATGGTTCTTCTACAGCTACAGAAATGTAGGATGTGTGCAAACAAATCAAATAAAAAAACAGGATGCAACAAGAACTGTTTAATATCTATCAGGGTAAGACCAAATTATACAAAAGTAATACACAAAAATGTATTCCTCATTTACTTCACTCATGGAGACACAGCCTCCTGAAATATTTAATTTACCTATTTAGAGCATGTTTCTATTGAATGTGTTTATCCATGACAAATATTTCCCTTACCTCAAGTAATTATATATTTATATCCAGTTATGATATAATACATGATAATACATATCAAACAACATACAGTACATGTTGGAGCTGATAGGAAATGGCTTTCAGAAGCATTGATACAGCAGCAATAAATGTTAGTAGTATCCAGTACACTGCAGTTCCTGCTGCACAATACCTATACAGCTGTAGTTTCCATTATCACATTAACCATGCTGAATATACATATGGCAGAAAAGTTTGGACTGGTTCACAATTCACCTTGATAACTTGCTGCACACAGAAAAGTAGTTTCTTCATCTTTTTGCAGGCTTCACCCTTAATTTATAACACTGATCAGCTAAACTTGTAGCATTTGCTAACAGATGAGTGTGTGGGTGGGACAGTTTACAGGGTTCATAACTACTATGTGTGCATCTGCTGGTGAAAATGTTGTGCATTTTTAAAATTATACAAGTGGTGTCAACACAGGTCCATTTTATTAATGCATAACAGTTTATGTTATGCTTGTCTTTATTTGAAGCCTGCACAACAGGACCCCACTTGATCCTTATAAGTCTACTGTTTAATATATTTATGTTTGTATTGCTCCACTGTGGATTTAGTTTGCACTGATGTCGACTGGTGCCAAAGATTATCTAAGTTTTTTTAAATTATAATAAAAAACAAAAACAAACTAAAAGTCTTTTACCTACAGCTATTGGAAGCCAACAAACATGAGCTTCAAACCCATCCACACATCATCCAAAATACACATAAAATATTTTATAAAGTATAGGTTGGAAAAACAAACAACTAAAAAGTAAAACAGCCTATTGAATACCACATCATCACAGTCAGACAAGACGACTCACAGGTTTTGAAATAACGATCATTCAGACACGATTCTTCACATCTGTTTCAGGTCTAATACTGTATTACTGTAATAACCATCTACTGAATCTTAAAGACGTTTTTAAAGGAGACTTGAGTGACACTGAAATCAATATGACAGTCTCTGACTGAACGGCAACACACAGATAGTCCCTCTTTCAATTTCACCTCATGAAGAAATAACTGGTTGAATTTTATATTTTCTTTTATATAAATATCATATTACACCTATTCATAGAATAACACCAACAGCCACAAAATGACACAATAAGGCCTGAAATCCAGAGCTTCATTTAAGCATTTACATGTAGGGTTAAGTGGGAGAATTTGCCAAAAGGGTGAGAACTTCACTTCATACAATGCTATGACCAACTACAACAATGATTATTAATATTTACTGTATGTCCAACCTGCAATTGTTTTGGTTTTCATTCA
Organism: Percina caprodes; assembly: GCA_013375575.1. NCBI lineage: Eukaryota > Metazoa > Chordata > Actinopteri > Perciformes > Percidae > Percina > Percina caprodes. The sequence continues at coordinate 12,699,296 of JABXJD010000001.1, read as the reverse complement.
CTTTTAACCTGTACAACGTTGATTTGGAATGTTTTATCCAATAAACTGCAATCCTAAATGCTGCATGTGCATCACTTTTACATGTAATAATCATTCATTTCACTGAAATCAACCTGCTAAACACATAACCAGTGTGTAATTACAAAACTAATGAATAATGGTGATTAAAGGAGACAAACTTACAGGTAGAATGTAAAACCCACTATCACACCTTTCCTGAGAATGTTAAATAAAAATGTCAAAAGGTTCACTGACGCAAAGCAACTTCACATCAGTGAAAATAAACGCAATCAGGTCACCAAAACATGAACTGTTACTATATTCTCTGGGATTTAAAATCTTTTGAGTTGGAAAAACTACATGCTCAATACATTTTGCAAATGTCTTCTGATTTAAATGATGTCAGAGACAAAGTATTTGGACATTTTATTCATCTTCCTGTTAAATTTGCAATTTTTAAACATTTGAAATGCTGATTCTATTGTTGAGATTTTGGCCAAGTTCAACTTCATATTTTTCAACATTAAGTAACAGTTAAGTTAAGATAGTAAGAAAAAGACTGGCCAGTATCTAAAATGATAATATGTTCCAGAATAAATAACTTAAGGTTTAATTGTGCCCTACACTTTGTGGGAATCATTTGACATCATCTGGTTTCTTGGTGAGAATTAGATGAGAAGATAGATACCACTCTCATGTCTGTACGGTAAATATAAAGCTACCATCAGCAGCTGGTTAACTTAGTTTAGAGCCGGGAAAGCTGTTTCCCTGTTTCCAGTTTTTATGCTAAGCTAACCAGCTGCTAGCTGTAGCTTCCTAGTATCGGTACAGACACAAGAGTGGTATTTATCTTCTCATCCAACTCTCAGCAGAAAAGAAAATAATCGTATCTTCCAAATTGTTGAACCATCCCTCTATTGAGACTTTTATTTAAAATGTATTTAGCATTTGGTGACCCTAAGGCTAATGAAAGTAACCCTTAACAACATAGCTACTACTTTACATAAAAAAACACATTACAATGGTAATTAAAAGATGTTTTAAAAGTGGGACACAGGCATAGGCAGAGAATTCACTGTGCTGACCAAAGGTGAACCTACCTGAATAAAAGGATGAAGCTCAGAGGATGGCTTTTAGCTATATTATGTGTCTCTGTTGGTAAGCTACACACATTGATCAGCTAAAGTTGAGCAGTTTAAGAGAGAAAAACAGCTTTTTAAATAACCGGTTGTTATTTTAGATGTGAAGTTACATAAATTATTAACTCCCATGTGTGTCAAAATTCAGTAAAAGTACACTTCCACCAAAAACATGACTTTTCTCTACATTGTTCTGGTTGAAATCAGCTTGTACAGTGTTGTAATGAAGGGCACCTAATTCTGATTTGTGTTCTTAATTGATTCCTTTTATCTCTCCCACTCAGCAGCTTGGCCCCTTATCTGCCCTACATCGGGTCGTCGTAGTTGTAGGTGGGAGCTGCTGAGTACTGGTTCTGCTGCATGGCACCCTGTGCAGCTCCCATGGCTGCCTGCTGAGCTGCCTCCTGGACGTGGGGTTCTTCCAGGCCCCAGTGGCCCACTCCTCCTGGGCTTTACCCATGCTGCCACCAGTGCCACGGTATAAGTTATGAACCTGAGAAAGAAGTTGTGATATAAAAGACATTTTACCATTATTCATCAGGAAAAAATATCTACAGTATTAAAGGCAAACTGAATTAAAATCATTTTTACTAAGAAGTATAAAAGCAACCTTTTATTGTTTTACATGGAGTGATAGCGCCCCCTACACAAGTGTTTTCTGGATGGCATGAATTTTTTGTACCACTGATGATGTTGGGTCTGTGTGGGCGGCCATCAGCCGGGTGACAGACCCATCCTTTGCTTGGACCCATCTGTGATTTGAGCACTCAAATTATTTTTATTATGCAGCAACATTTTGACCTCAGTTTTTCTCAGTTTAACTATCAGGAAAATATATTGGCCATCAGGCACTAAAATAATAATCCTTATTGGTGGACTGGTTTATATTGGTCTACAGACATAGGAGGGTGGAATATTTTATATTTTGAACTAAGTTAGCCTTAGCTCTGTGAGTGATCAAGATTTAGCTAGCTAAACTTCTACACATTACTAGAACTTTTATAACTATATAAAATAAGTTTTTACAAATATGTTTCTTTTTATCTGACCGACTCTCTTCGTCATTTAGCCTAACTGGGTGGAATCTTTAGAGTAATAAAAACTTTAAAAATGAATGTCACTTCCTGAAAATGGAATTGAAATTTTTTTTTTTGGAGGGCAAGAAACTGTTTATGACTGAATAGTATTTTAATGACTTAACTTCTTATCATCAAGAAGGTTATATGATTATAGAGTTGGTTGTGTGAGGATTAAAATACTGTGCACTGACAAAATAACATCATTTCAATTAAATGTTGGTTTAATTACACTGAACAATGGTGTCTGGTTCATATTGGTTTGGTTTCCAGTCACTTCCACATTAATGCCATCTCAGATAAATTGTTTGTTAGTCGACTTGGATATGAATCACCGGTTAACAGAAAAAGTACTGAGGTTAGCCTACTTGTTATTTTAGACCGATTTGCCATCACTGGAGTTGGACTAATGAAAGAGAAATACAGCTAATGCTAGCTCTGTGAGTGCTTTCAAGTGCTTTTCAAGTGGAATACAAACTTAACAGCTTGATGAGTACTTAACCAACAACATATGGGGTATATGTAGGCTACAAGGTTATGCTGTACTACATAGCGTGTCTCCTAGCAACACTGGACCTAAAATGTCAGTCAACCAACCACTGCCAGGTGAAACACATGCCCAGAGGCTTGAACCTGAGACTAAAGCTGGAGATGGCTCCACAAATGTAAAAAAAAAAGGTCTTATCCTTTTTTGAGAAATGGAAATTAATGCAAAATAGTAGTTTAATAGTATAATAATAGTAGCAGTATCTGAATAGATTATAATTTCTTGCACAAGAATTTCAACTTTAAAGAGCGTTTTTACAAAATGAAGCCCACAAAATGGTAATTTCTACTTCTGGAGAAGAAACTAAAACAGTTCAGAGTTTCTTTTACTTAAAGATAAGAAGAAATGTAAAGGTCACCTTTGCAAGGGCGGTAAAGGACAGTACAGCCACCGCAGTAAACATGATGGTGGGAATCAGCATGACCACAGCAGAGCCGATGTTGGTGCTGAAGAAACTGATGGTAGCTAGCCAGCCACTGATGAAAACAACAAAAGAGTTAGTAACATCTCACACCTGTAGCACACATGACCAATAACAATACAAAATACTTTGAAAATATGTGCAATTATTAGTTTAGGCAGAGGTTTTTTAAACTGTTTTAGATTCAGTTTGAATTATTTCTGAGGACAGCATTATCTCTTCATCAAAAAAAAAAAAACCTGCTGCAAAAACCTGCTCAGAAATCCCAGAATAGGATGCTCCATGAAATGTATCAAAGTTATGTGATAGTGGTCTGTACATCCATGGGCACACTGCAAACAGGGACTGCTAGTAGCTAATTCAGCATACTTTTAATGGTCCCAATTTGCCAAAAATGTAAACAAATGTAGGTATATTGTCTCAGGCTGGACGCTGTATATTTTAGTATTCATTCCCTGTTTCCTTATTGTTTATTGCCTCATGTGTCTCTGTAGTCATTACCTGCTTGTTGCACCCTTGTCAGCTTGTCTTTGTGTTATCCATCCTTGTAGTATTGTTCCCACTATCATGTCATTTAGTTTCCTGTTTTATGTCTATTTATTCCCTGTGTGTTAATGTTTCCCTGTTGTTTGTTCGTGGTTGTGTGTTACCCGTGTACTTTCTGCGCTCTCTGTTTTTCCTTGTTCTATCCATGTGTATGTTTTCATGCTTCAGTTTCCTGTTTTATTTTCTAGTCTCTCTGTTTCTGATTACCTTGGGATTTAGTTTTTGCTTTCTATGTTCATCGTTGTTTTTTCTGTTGGCATTAGTTGCGTCTCTTCGGCCTTGTGGTTTTGTTTTCCTAGTTTTTGGTTGTTTCAAGTGGTTTTTAGATTTTTGTTGCACTTCCCTTTTTGCCTGCCTCAGGACACCTTTCATTGTAAGCTTTTTCATTTAAATAAACCTTCTAAAACTGCTCACTGCCTCCACGCCTCCATACTCTGCACTTTTGGGTCCAAGCCTGCTATTTCTCAGACGTGATAGAGAACGTGCTCTGCCTGAGACACTTTTGCCAAATGACAAGAGGCCAGGGATCAGTTAATAAAGAAACATCAATATTTATAAGATACAATTATTTCATAACTCATCTTTCTTAGAAATTTTGGATTTGAGGACATTTGGTGCTTAGCCCAAACCTTTGTCACGGGGCACTTTTTAAATGAACAATTTGTCACCCATCTGTATTCATGCTTCATGTCAAACATATTAGATAGCTGTGTCAAAGCGCTTACCACACTCCCCAGCCTGGAATGCCAACACTCTGGATGATACTGATCACCACCTGGGCCATGAAGACGAAGAAGAAAGCCATAAAGTTGAAAGAGCTGTCGGTCCTGCATAGACACAATAATAATCTTCAGAAATCATGTGATCCAGCAGAACAACTGTTATAAAATATTAGGCAAGCTCAGAGTAGGACCAGCTCACTTGAAGGCCTTGTAGATGGGCCTGAACCAGCACACGTAGGAGCAGGGGGTGAAGAGGATGAGCCACAGGAAGGCCATGCCAAAGTTGGTCACCCCGCCACCTCCACACATCCACGCCAGACAGCCAATCAGATTAACAGCCAGTGTGGCACTATTCACTGTCAACATTAAAGAGAAGGAGCAAGGATGAGCAAAACATGGCAGACTGAAAACAAAAGCCTCTATATACTCATAATTCAGCAGAATTGAATCACTATGATTTTCAGCAACTACTCAACACCAGATTTTTAGTTCTATATTAAAGCTATAATGTAGCACACACAGCACAAAGTTTCTATTCTACAAATACCAAACATTTTGTGTAGACTAATCTACTTATTAACCAGACTTACATTCTTGTTTTCAAAAGGCAGAACCTATGTGATAATGAAAAAGATACCATGATGCTCATGTCAATTTGACACATTACTATTATGTACTGTGATCATAAGGGATGCAACTAACAATTGTTTTCTAAATTGATTAATCAGCCAATTATGTTCTTGATTAATAGATTAGTCCTTTGGTCTATGTAAGATGTCTTCAAATATCTTTTAAGACTCAAATATATTCAATCTTCAATGATTTGCAACAAAAAAGCAGTAAATCCATAAAATAAAATTAGCTGGTGTTGTTGTCAAAAAATAAACCTAATCTCCTGTTTTAAATGTGTAAAGATTGTGTTTCTTAAAACAAAGAGCAAATAGCAAAGGTGTCAAACAAACTTAGACACAATATGTCAATCTATGCATAAAAATGCACACAAAAAACTAAAAATATATTAACTGGCTCTGTGCCAGTGACAGTGAGACCAGTCAATCTGGTCTCATGATGTTTTCGGTAAAACAAAGTCACTAGCAGGAAAACACAGAAGCAGTGGAAAGTTCACAGCTCATACTTTATACCTTGAACAAAAATGTTGAAATAGGCCTAAAATGTAAAACTGTACTGCACGCCAACAGTCGATACAAAAACTTTTACTGCAGTTACACTCACAGATCCATAGGTAGTAGATCCTCCTGCACATTGTGCGATGCTGGTCTGGGATCTCATTGAAGTCTTGGTAAAAACATGGCTTGAGAGGGATGAATCTAGGCAGGGGGGGGAAGTTGTTTTCTAGAACACAAAGAAACAGTTCAACGCAGCTGCCGTGCCCACACCAAATACATAAAGAAATAAAGACAGCTGCATGAAGGATTACAATTTGTAAATAGGTTGATTTTGTGATTAGACTCTAAAATCACATGCACAGAATGTAGCCTAGTTAAATAAGCTTACCTGCCATGATGACCGTTCAGTATTTTCTTCCACTTGCAAACAGCAGGCACACAGACTTCAATCTGCCTTGAAAACCAAACTGCAGAGAAAGACCAGAGCTGTTTTATTTTTTTGTGATCAATTATTTATTATTATTTTCAATCTACAAATTAAGAAAAATCACAAACAAACCACAGGCAAAACACTGGAACATACAAACGTGACCCAGGGCAACAGAGCTGTTTTATTAAGGGCAACATCACTAGCTCACACATCACATCACTGCTCTCTTTAGGCAACAGGACCACAGACCTCCATAGGCCTTCCTGTGAACGCATGCACACACTTCATTGGAATAAACTACTTAAGTTTAAATCCCAACATGATTTGATTTGAGGTGGTGCTTAGCCCTTTCAGTGCACCCATCCCTATTGCTGCATCATTCATTACATCGACAGAGACAAACATGATTTTGGGCCACATATTACAGCTGTGTAATCCGCGCGGTTGGACACTGTGTGGCCTTGTCGCGGATCCTAATGTAGCATATTCATAACCAATGGGCGCAAAAAGGCGTTACAAGCCTATAGCGTTTACAGATTGGACTTTATATGATAACGATATTTGTTTAGCCCTTAAACCTGCCAATAGGCTATATTTGATTGTGTTTCTAAGTCGCGTTTCAATGCATTTGATGGTGGATGTGGTATATAGCCTATAGCTGTGAAGGGCATTATTCTGCCACAAAATAAAGCAAACTCTGCCATGAATAACAGGCTGACCCCGGTTGTTTTTTTATGCAATGATGCTTAAACTGTTTTCTATGTATTTGTTTTGGGCGGAGGGCAGTGATGATGCAGTAAGTGAATCGTGATCACAGACGATGGAGAAGCGTCCTTCAGCCTGTCCGACACAGTGCATCGGTGCTTCCTCATCATTCGGACGCTGAGCAGGTCAAGCCCAAACTCCTCAAAATAAACCTCACATGATACAGATTTTACAGGTTTTACTGAAGCTAGAAGCCCATTTATTGAAATAGATGAATTCTCCTCCTCCTGTAGGCTAATACATTTAAGTGAACGCCTTACCTCCAGTTTAGTCCGAGAATGTCGCTAGAATCCCTCCGTTTGTTTAAATAGCATCCTGGATAAATCTGCATTCAAACACATCGGAGGAAACGGCCAGATCTGGCACTGCTCAGACAGAAATATGTAGGTCTACGTTATTCCCAAATGATGGGTTTGGGAGTAAAAAGGTGGTCACGTGACGTACGGTCTTTTCTTTAAGCACATCGGAACGGAATATTTCAACAAGCCCCGCCCCTGCCTGATGCTGTCCACAGTGCTGAAACGCAGAGAAAGCACACGGTCTGATCTGATTGGCTCCCTGTTAGCACATTATTAAATATAGGCCTACTACTATCACAGCGGAAAAGAAAAAAAGGTGTAGGATGTGGGATCCTACTTTGAGGTATAATAATATCACAGGGGATACAACCTTTAGCCTATATCAGAGTAGCATTTTTCAGTTCAAATAAATTAATAAAGTGTAGTTTCCCCTTGTAGGATTAATAAAGTAAAAAAGTATGGCAACAAAGTAGCCTATTGTCGCAAATGGCATAAAGGCTAGCCTACAGAAACAACTCCAAAACTATAAGTAAAGCATAAAATAAAACAAACAGAAAAGACAACAAAACATTGAAATAGGCTGCAAATAAAATGGATAACAGTATTAAATTAAAAGAAAATTTAAAACAACAAAATAAATACAAAATTTGTAAAGATGTTAGTGCAAGGGGATAATGTTTAGTGCTCATAGTTTAGTGAAAGGCAGTGAAGAACAAAAGTTTGCAGTACCACGTTCTAATAATTATTTCAATGGATTATTTTTTTATTATATTATAACCCTTAAAAGGTTTATAAATTGCAATTTAGGCCTTTATTATCAGATTATTGATAAATGATTTATCAATACTTTATAGATCAGTTATAAACCATTATTGAGATCAACTGTGAAGTTGCCAGGATGTGAAAAATCTCTCTTTTGACTTATAAGAAAGTGAGAAACTCACAACCTATCAACCCAAAAGTTGCTCTCAATAATGCTAACAAGATTTATAAAAGTATTAGTAAATTATTTAGGAACAATTTATAAACCCATTATGCTTCACAAAAAAGGAGTAGGCCTACATTGTTCCCTAAGGGTAGTCAGTCATACATCTTCTGAAAGTTTGTTAAAGCTTTATGGTGCACCATGCTTCATTGCCATGCATGTTTAGTTTGGAATGGTCAGCAGACTGTTAATGATCTGAGAAGCACAGAGGGTTCATGTGGCAAAAGATGTGTAGACAAGTAGAAGTAGATTTCATTTTACTTAACGTTTTAGGTTAATTTACTTCTTTGTCCTTGTTAAGACTATAAACACAATAATTCTGAATGGGCTCAAGGTGCATGAGATCCAGATCCAGATGGCAAGAATGAGAAAAGAACATAACAGTTGTCAATCCTGCTGGAAATTAAAGCATGCATATGTTTTTCTAACTCGAGCCTTACTAATAACTCTAAGATCAAATTTTATAATATAAATTTCTGGAAGATTTCAGTTGATTTGTCTGTGCAGGTTCATGACAAATAAGATTTGTTTGTCTTTTTTTTAACAAAAGCCTTTGTGTTGCTAGGACTAGAGCTCAGTGTCACGGTAAGCTTTAGGATGATGGATATCAGGCTGTAAAAGCTCAGATTTTACTCAATATTATGTCAGCATCGAAATGTGGTTCAGGAATGTGTCATCTCTGAACTGTAAAAGTAGATTGTAGGCTATAGCATGCCCTGTTTTAGTCATAAGTTGCAAAAAGTGGTATAGGCCTATTTTTAAGTGGTAACAAGAAACACACACACACACACAAACACTTATCTTGTATTTATTTATTTGACAGTATTAGATTTTATTTCTTTGCCAATGAAGCACTTTGTATGTGGTATCTGTGAAAGGTGCTAAGCTATATAAATAAACTGTGCTTGCTTTGCTTCTTTTACAATCTACCAAACCCTTTTTGTTTGGGCTTTCTGCTTTGACGCCCCTGTATCTGACAAAGCCTGTTCATGGCTCTGAGAAGCTGTTGGGGCAGGGAAGAAAAGAATATTTTTTTCTGCTGTGAAAGCTCTCTGGACATCCAGTAGCCTATGTGGAATGCTGCATTCAAGTTTCTTCGTAACATTGTACGTTATTGGTGCTTCTGGCATATAATAGAACCAAGATAAAAAACGCAAACAAGACATGTATTGACGTTTTTTATCTAAGATAGCTGTGTGCTTTTCCGCTATATGAATTTACCGACACGGCCCTCTACGCCTTCCCGTTCCTTATCTGACACTTTTCGTCCATGCATGAAAACCGCTTAATTCTACGCTATTTCTACAGCCCTAGCATGAACGCAGCAGTTTGTTCAGCTAGCATTAGCTTTTCCTGCAGTGCTATGAGTTGAGCACGACTGAAGGTAAGTGCAAATAATGATATAAAACTACTGTCTGTCAAGTAAAATAGGTCTGTGTGCCACAAGGATGTATTCCTAATGTGTGATTTACATCATCAGTAACGTTATCCGGTGACAGATATATGATCAGCTCTTCACTTGTTGTAGCTTAGCTAATGTAAGCTAACGTAGCTGCCTACTTTCCTATGCTAGTTAAGGGACAACATTACCTGCTTAGCTAGCTACCGAACACGGCAGTAACATAGTGGTTAACTTGACTGTCAAGTGTTGAATTGCTAAGTTAATAGATGGGCTGATCTTAGCAAGCTACCTGACCTGTTGGGTCTCATACGAAGAGCTTGAGTAGTTTTGTATACAGTTTATTGTTCACTAGTACAAACAAGCTAGGTGTAATGCCTAATGTTGTATCCGTGTCAGAAAATGCCTTTCCTTCAAAGAAAAGATGAGAAGGAGAAGACTTCAAGATTCTTTTATTGGTTTGGTCATAACAATGGAAATCTCTGGCCTCAGGCACCTCCAACAAGGCTCATTAACTACTAAAGACAACAACACACATTAAAAGCAAAATCTGAACAAATAATAATATGTAATATGTAATAATACATGAAGTAATATGTTATATAATAACAATGATAATATTGTATACTTTATTAATCCCACAAGGGAAATTACAATTTACACTCTATTGTTATTACACACAGGCCTGAATTACACACACATGCTCAGTACCTATACATGAACTAATGGAGAGATGTCAGAGTGAGGGCTGCCCATGGAAAGGCGCCCGAGCAGTGCCCAGGAGGTGAACTAGCACCTCTCCAGCTACCAGTCCATCACCATACTTTGGTCCGTGTGTGGACTTGAACCAGAAACCCTCCGGTTTTCTAACCCAACTCCTACAGACTGAGCTACTGCCATAATTTATGTAGACAGTATTGCAAATGAATAAAACCCAAATGTAAAAAGGAATGTATGTATATATGCATAATGAGATGTGATACGATTGTGTTAGAGCAGTTCTGCACTAGTCATTTTAATTCATTAATCATATAAGTCGTTTGGTGTCTGGAAATTGTGATGGCGACAATCAATCAGCAACAAACAGATTTGGATGGGAGTACACATTTTGGCACAACATAACGGTGTTTAATTTCTTTTAGCACTCACATAAGTTGTCATGAGGTACTTGCTGTGCTTTAACGCATAACTTAATTTTTGACTATGCTCCTTATCACCTTGGTTTGCAGTGCTGGGAATGCAGCCACCACTCCCACCTGAGACAGTCAGAGAGCTGGTGTGCTCCTGTCTGCACAGAGACCCAGTAGCAGCAGACCTCCGCTGCAGCCTGTTTGTTGCCGCTGCACAGAACTACAAGAGGGACTCTTTGCTCAGACCCTTTCCCCCTAGATACATAAGTGGTGACAATAAGGACTTTGAGGAGCTGGTAAGATATATATATATATACACAGTTGACAGTCAAACACTTTTTAAACACCCTATATTGTAGGAAATATCAAGAACATACATTATTTGAAGTACCTTAATATTAGATATAATAAGTAAGCAATAAAGGCAGCAAGTAATTGAGAAAAATCTAGTTGTTACTTTTGTTAAGATTGAATGCCCATGCACACCATGAGTAATGGTGGTGGCATTAAACACATACACTTGGTGGCAGTAATGTGCTGCTAGTGTGCAGCAGTTTGTCAGTTTAGGTTAAGGTGAGAACAAAACTGCAAGATTATGCAGATAAAAAAACAAACATTTGGCTTTGCAAATGTTTAAAAGATATAAGAAATACATTATATAATTGTCGAGAAACATAGGAACAATAAACAAAACTGTTTATTTACAATAAAACAAAACTCAATACACACTTTAGTGATTAGATTAGGACTAAAGATTTGAGATCTTTTCATCTTTGAAGGTGCTTAAAAATGTAGATGTATGTAATTGGTGGGCCACCTCAAGTGACTAAAGTGTCAGACTCATCAAAAGTAAGTTTATATTACTCTGAGAACGGAAAGGTTAAATCTTCTTATATCCACTTTCCAGTATTTGTTATGATTTTAGGCTATGTGCAATGAGCATGTCCAACATTTTTTTATCAAAAAATGCCAACACTAAGGTGGTAGTGTACATATAGATTTGTATCTTGTTTTGGTGGGCATGGTCATAATTAAGTAAGACTCACATGGACAAAAGAAATACAGACATTTGGGACATTAATTCAGAGATGACAGTCAGTTTGAAAGAGACACATTTAAAGGCAATACAGCTTCCCCTACACTGAAAAGGAAGATGAGACCTACTATAGACAGGTTTGGCTACTCCTGTTGTAGCAATATGATCAACAAAAGTTACTTTTCTTCTCAAGTTGGCAGATGTGCACTCTTTGCCTGGTGTGAGGGAGCTGGTGAGACTACGACCCAGAGAGGGAGATCATCATCTGGCTCTCACACACTGGATTCTCTCTTCAAAGAGCTTTGCTGTGAAGACACTACAGAAAGATGAGGTACATCACTATGAGTATAAATACAGAAATGTATTTTACTATTTGCTTTTTTGTTTACAGTGTGTTTCTTCATTCTCTTCCAGTATGCCAAACTTTGTAACCTGACAGAAAATGAAGGAATCTCTGCACCTGTGCCAGACTTCCTGTTTGCGCTGGAGTACTGTGATCAGATGAACGCCAGGTTTGAGAAGATGAGGGAAGGTAGAGATGTCTTCTATGCATTCCACGGGAGCCGCCTGGAAAACTTTCACTCAATCATGCACAATGGGCTGCACTGTCACCTCAACAAGGTTAGTGCAGTCATCACTGCTTCATCTCTTCTGTGGCACAAAATGGCCTGTTATTTTGCAATATAACTGTTGATTTATGGTTCTGTGAAGGCTCCATGCAGAGCTTTCGCGGTAGCCTACGTAAGTGGACTGAAGTTTATACATATGTGCGTTGGTGTGTGCGTCGATCTCTTTAAGTGATAAGCAGGGCCAGCGTGTGTGCGCGGGCGGTGTGTAAATTCGAGTAACAATGATTCGCTTCGGAGCGAGTCCTGACTTGAGAGAAACAAAGTGCGCTTCCTCTGTGCTTTCTGACAACAGAAATCTGTTGCGGGAAACGTTGTTTCATGTTGTTTATGGAGAAGCAAGAACAGGAAATGAGTAGGGGGGTATGCAAGCTACGAAGTCATGGCCGAGTGACGTCTTTCGCCACAACGTGTAGTTACATTTTTTGAGAGATGCACATCAGGCTACGGTGTAGAATCTGGTGTACGGTCGGTATCTCCACATACCTACGTGCCATGACGTCAATTTTAACGCAAACGCATAAATCGGCCATAAGACTTCACAGAGCTGTTGAGATATCTGTTGTTTGCTAACACAAAAGCTCAATCAATCTGGTTTCTTTTCTGCATGTTTTGTGCAGAACTCAGTGTTTGGCGGGGACCTACCTCACCAGTGACCTCAGCATGGCTGTCCTCTACAGTCCCCACAGCACCGGCTGGCGAGAAAGTCTCCTGGGTCCACTGCTCAGCTGTGTTGCCTTGTGCGAAGTCATTGATCACCCAGATGTGAAGTGCCAGGTGAAAAAAAAAGGTGTGTAAACCATGTGACTCGCAGAATAAAACACATTTAAAATCTTGCAACGCTGATTTTTAAATTGCTTCATGTTAAAACTAATTTCCCATTTCAGATTCTGAAACCATTGACCGTCAGCGCTCAAGAGCAAAGAACAGCGAAGGAGGGGACGTACCGGAGAAGTACTTCGTAGTCACCAATAATCAGCTTTTGCGAGTCAAGTACCTGCTTGTTTACTCTCAGAGGAAGCACCTGTCCAGGTAAGAGTCACTTGTGGGTAAAAGATGTAAATGCTGATAAAGTATTTCTAAGCCACATTAGACAAAACATGTTTTTTGTCTTGTGCAGATGCCTAGCACATTTCATTATGAGTTGAAAAACATGCTAGTGCGGCCAAGCAGTACTCAAAGGCACCCAGTTATTTAAACATTTGGCAGAAATAAAAATGTTTTGAAATATGTTTTCTCCAAAAATAAAAGGAAATGGGAATATAGAACAGAAATAGCATATCAGAAGCTAACAGAAATAAGTAAGTTTAAAAACAACATATGATTTTATAATAACAATTATTTTCTTGTAGAATATAGGAACTACATGCATAGTACAGTATAAGCCTCTTGTGTTTCTGGAAACAAAATAAAAAATAAGTACATGAGCTGGTTTCTGTTGGTGCTGGTAAACAAAAGGTCATTTTTTTTGTGTTTTTCTTCTTCAGACGTTCCCGCAGCACATCTTGGCTCCTCAGGCACCATTTTGCCATCATGATGAGTCTCTACCTTCTGCTGCTCATATTCATCGGTGCCTTTAACTCCAACACCTTTGTATCCTTTTGGAACAGACTGTTCAGGTGACAAGACCACAGGACAGACGGCCTGGATGTTATCCCCCGTGCCTTCCTGATCACAGACTGACTGGAGGCTTGAGCAAAGAGAAAGTTTTATGCACCTTTTTATACTGTTTTCTCTCTACAATTGTTCTTTATTTGTACAAATCAAATGGGTAATATGACAATGCTGCATTTAGAAAATGTTATGCAATTTTTCATCTGTATTTGTTTGGTTTATTAAACACTGTTTTTTCCCCGAACAGAGAACACAGTCCTACTAACCAAAGGGTTAAAAGAAAAAAGCAGCGAAGGGTCAATTAACTTTTTCTTTATTTTCTTTTTTTCACTTTGTTAGGTCTTAAGTTCTTAGACATATTAGCACATTAACTGATCATATTGACTTATTAGTGCCAGTGACTCCTGATCTGTTGATCAGGCACTAATGACACTGTGTCCCAGTTTAAATTCTTACTTTGTAATGTTCTGATTTTGTGTGACTCAGTTATGGGTAGGGACCTTTTATAACCCATTATTTAAGTGTTACGTTAAGGTATTGAATATAATGGTAAGGTTTAATAAAGGAAAAAATATATGAGGTTATAAATACATGCATTTGGATCACAAAAAGGCTACTGATAACCTCATTTGTAATAATTTCAGATATGCTTTTAATAAACTGTATATGCGCTTAAAGGCAACACATTCTGATTGAATGAATTGTTACAATTTTTTGACACCAATAAAATGATACTTTTCAAGTTGTTTGAAGGGTTTGTGTGAGGTTAGTCTTTTACAAAGTTGATTTTAAAAAATCTTCAAAGTGGTAGTGGTTGACTTAAAATGAATATTAAACAATATTCCGAGAGATTAATCATGTCTCAAAGAAAGCTCTGCAGCTGCTCCCTGTACATCAAAATCTGCTTGAAGGTCACTCCTTCATAATAGTCTGTTGTACTTTTCAATTGTTTTGTGTTGTATTCAAACTTTAACATGGGTTTCCTCTGACAGGGGCACATTTATTACCGCTGGCACGCAGATGGCCCTTTGTCATCTGTTGTTTTTATCAGTTAAAAAAAAAAAGTGACGTCTATATGGGATTGATAACAGAGGCGGCCTGCTTTGGTAACAGATCCTGTCCTGGAACCAGGAAAGTTTGATGTTTTAGCGTTAAATTCTTATTTTTTATTTTTTTCTGGTAGGTCTATTACAGCCAGCAGTGTAAACAATTTGAGTACCTTGTATTTAACAATTATTTAATTCAGTTAAGCATAATTGCTTGTCTAATATTACAGACACAGGACAAGGACTTGTACACTCCTGTTTTCTGTCTGATTAAACACCAGATACAGTATTATTTAGATATCACAGTCATTTAGTGATGCAACTGACTGACAAGTTAAAAGAAGATGAAAGAAAAGGCAGGCCTTTGTTTTGGTATAAAAAAAACATTCCTTATTGTGAAATCTTTCAGGTAAACTTCAGTAACAACTCACATTTGAAGGACACAGAACAAACTGCCCATTGTTGGTCCACACTTTATTCCCTTTCTGTACAAGCTTCATTATTGCTGCCTCATAAACCGTCTGTTATTCAATAACCATCAACTGTCAGGGGGCAGCGATGGCCAAGGGACTCAAGACGCTTCTCGTCTTCGTTGAACTATAAAAACTCCCAAAATGGGAACAATTCGAGCAGTGCTAGACTGATATGATGGTTATGTTTACTACATTGCGTTACCTGAATGATTCCACTTCATTTCTCTGCCCGGTTAGCATAGGTTCTACTTATTCCAATGCAGGTGTCCAAACTGGTTCACTCATTCTTTGTTCAACATTGACTATAAAGGGAGTTGCTTGTAGAAGACTAAGCTTGAGAAGATGCTTTTAGATAAGTGCTAATATCTTTATGCTAACATACTCACAATGGCTGTGATGATGTTAAGCAGGTGTGATGGTTACCTTATTCATCAAGTTTAGTTTAGCATGTTAACATTTGCTACTTAGTAGTTAACATGAAGTACAGCTGAGGCTGATGGGAATGTTAGTTTTGCAGGAATTTGGTCATAAACCAAAGTATCGGACACAACGTTGTGACCTGATAATAGTGCATGAAAAGTCAGGATTTATTCTAAAGGGGGCATTAATGTCTGTTTCATGGTAATCCATCCAAGTTAAGATATTTCAGTGTGTACCAAAGTGACAAACAGATAGGGCCATCTCTAGAGCCACGCTTCAAAACTGTATCTTAAACTGTTGCATTGTGGATTAATTGAGACCAAATACTTGGAGTTTGATCATTTTCAATAGAGAATTTTTCACAGCAGGTGGATTTGTGTACTGATGACTTGAATCTTAACCTTTCATCCATGAAGGGAAATGTGTCTTGCAGGAAGGTAAAAACACACCGGCTTAAACATAACACACACATACAATACAATACATACAATGAACTATGTAAAAAATCCTAAAAATGTACAACACAAGCTCCCTAATAACTAGTGATATACTGTAAGCTGCCAATCCAATCATCAAGGGTAAAACATTGCCAATGTTCCCACTAGATGAATAAAACCAAAGAAAGTACAGGATGACATGTCATTTTATTCTTCATGCTTTAATAATACATTTAGTTTTACGTTTGTATAGTCATGTTTACATTGCATACAAAATAAGATTGTTGGAAAAAGAATTTTCAAGTTATACACAGTTTATAGATAGCTGCCTTTTTGCACTTTGCTACATGAACCAGTGAAGATTTCTTCTCTTTACAAAAGGTAGTTACTTCGTTGCGTTTGGACAGGCTGGAACTAAACACAGAAAATGCCCCTCAGGATGACTCTACAGAGTTAAAAAAAGAAACAGACTGTTAGATTAGCAACGACAGTGCTTTGAGGCAGTACAGCATAATGAAGAAATACAGGTTATTAACATAGCTTTTTTGTACTTTTCTCCCACCTACCTGTAGGTTGTTGTGGCATACAGTATTATGAGTGGCTGTCAGGTGAGTGTGCACACACTTCCCAAAGTGGTGTAGACAGGAGGAATCAGATGGGGTGCAGGTTTGAGGGCATGGTGGGGGTTTCAGCACCAGACAGCTTGAACAGGAGGTGTGTTGGCAGGAGCCCTGACATGCTATCTGCTCCAGAGACACAAACCTATAGAGCAGGAAATTCAGATGTCTGTTAGAAAAGCAGTACAAGAAGATAGTGAAGGAAAAAAGTCTTCTCCTTCTTTTAGTCACCTGGCAGCGCAGATTTCTGAGGGGTTGGCCTGACAGTATTCCCTGGTGCATTCTGGGTGACAGCTCTCTGGATCCAACGATTCAATTACTGCACAAAAAAATGTTAAACACTGAATAGGAAATAACTCACAAGGCATATTAGATACATTAAATTTAATATTTACATATTTTCCTGAGCAGTAACAAAACATTAACATCTCTAATTTCATACTACGTCTGATACAATATTGATAACGGTGATAACTCTATTCACCATGAGGAGATAAGAGGTGTAATTATGCCTTAACTGTTGGCAGAAACCTTTGAATCAAAGGAAGCTTTGAGCACACTATCAGTCTTCACAGCTCATAAACAAGATTTACCACATTGGCACCGTTCCCACTACAATGATACTAAATTATACTGAATTTCATAGGAAAATCTTGTTCTTCTTACTTTTATTTATGTCATGGCTATAGTTATTAGTTTAAAAAAAACATGATCAGTTTTTTTGTGTCATAGAATAATGCATTGCTATAGGTTAAACAGTAAATAAATTACAGTAATTCAGTATATAAAATAATCAAAATTAGCTCCCCTTCCAACAGCTTGAATTAATCTGCAATTATACATTATAAAAAAAACAATTGTATTGCATGATTGGTACTTTATATTTTATACTTTAAGTGCATTTCACTAATAATACTTCTGTACTTTTACTTAATTAACATTTTGACTACAGGCCTCATTTGCTTGTAATGGAGTATTTATATTACAACATGTTTTATATTATTGCCTTTTTGTGATTGATGCATCTTTTTTCACATACATTAAATGAAATGGGGATTAATGTATTAATTTGGCTCACTGTGGCATATTACATTAATGAATGATTAAAAGGTCATCACCTGCTTGTTACTAATTGAGGTTATAAACCATAAACTCACCTGCTTTACAGATGCCTTTGCGCTCTGGGTCTGGTTTGTCAGCTGCTGAGTCCTGGTAAACACACACCAGTCCCTTATCACACTTGCCCAGATAGTCCCATGTTCCTCCACAGGTCTCACCCTCTGCTCTGGCACAAACGCGGCAGCAGCCACACACACCTGTCGTGACACCACCTTTACACTGGAGCTTCAGTGCCCGCCGTGAGGAGCAGTGTATCTGCTCGCAGGGCGGGCAATGAAGGGCCTGAAGCTGCTGAGATGCTCCAGAAGGCATTTCCTGTGACCCCAACGCCCCCAACAAGGCACTCAAAAAGAAGAGCATCCACATCCTTGAACAACCAAATGTTCTATTGAGGTGAGAACACCTGGCAGCACATTTATATACATGTCGGCCCCTGGGATAACATACCAGCAAGACTTCATAGTTTATAAGCCATAACCTCCACCCCCCACCAGCAGCCAATAGACAAGGACAGGGGGGGGGGGGTTTCACTGGGTGGATTAACTCTAAATACACAGTAAATCATCCCCATGTCTTATCTTCACACTATCAACAGTGTGATTTTGTTTTGAAATAATTCTTCCTTTTGAACACCTGTTAGATAAGTCTGATGAAGACTGGCCCCCTTTGTATTTGGAGTCTAATGACCTCTGGAAGGGGCAATTTAGTGCACACCTACAATCAGGTAATGACCTATTTCTTGAAAGAACAAAAGCAGGTTATCTGATCAGAACATCTCGTAAGTTTCCTATCTCTAAATAAAAAGTCAGACAGGTTGTGTACATAATAAAAGATACAAAGTTACACTGGAGGCTTCAATATAAATGTCCTGGCTTTCTTTTTACAGAGCAGAAAGCAGCTGAAGAGAACAATAAATTAACCCATATATCACACTTATGTTTTTCAGGCAGGTACAATGGGATTTCAAGGTGATCAAATAATTACCAGCTTATTCAACATAAAAAGTCACATTTCATAATTGTGATTTCAACAGCAATAGCAACTAAATATAAAAATGACTTGCTTTGCACTTTAAGAATGAGGCAAAGCATTATACAGCATTTCTGTGTTTTTATTATATGTATTATAACAAAGTAACAATACTTGTTTAGCAACATTACACTCACATAAATAGATGTATTTGGTTCATTACAGTCACTAATATCTTTGTAATGCATGTTGTCAGTCTTGAAATTATGGCTTTTACTCTTTAAAGTCTTAATCTGAGATGAGAAATGTTTCACTTGAAACAGGCAGTTGAGCCACACATGCCATTGTTTACACTGACTTCCTTTAGGATACTTTTTCTTTCCTACTTTAAATCTTTATTAACGTTTGCTAAATATGCAACTGTTTTTAGGGGTCACATGAGTAAAGGACGTTTCAGAAAAGTTCAGAAATTTTTTATTACACATTCTAAACATTTTTAACAGATTCAATTTTAAATAAACAATTACTTTGTGGTAATGATGAACCCATCTCAGTGTTTAAAATGTCATTAGCTTTCAAAATGAAATAAAAAGGCACACAATAGTTAAAACAATATTAAAACAAAGGGTTTTTTTAAACTTAAAAACAATACTTAAATGATTTGAGTGGCTGTAAAGTATTCAGTTTTTAAGGTTCTTTGTGATGGTTGTATATTAGATCTAACATCACTACAGCCATTCCAGTTAAACTTATGAAACTGTGCAGTCAGTCTTCTGCTGTAGAGTTAAAGGATTGTGCAGCAGAAAGAAATACTAGTAGCTTTTTCAAAAGCCATTAGATTTTTTTTTTTAAACGAACAGTTTAACAATGCAAAGAGAAACCATTTTGGGGCTGGTTAGAACTCATACAAACATCCATGCTGTATTGTCAACCCTTCAATCTTGACTTTTTTCAGGTTTTTCTCAAGACTCACAGGAGCTTTAGTTGTTCAGGTCTAACAAAAGACTATTGAAGTGGATACCTTCAAACTTAAAGTTAGCTTTACCTTCAAAGTTATTCTTTCAGAGATAAAAAAATTAAAAAATCTAAAAATGTGCTTTCATAAAATAAGAAAAATTCATAAATATACCCAACGTTGTGTATTTTAATTAGGAGGCTTGGAGTCGTATAAAAATGTATTTATTTTCATTGAGTAACACTGAATACAACAGGAGTGATCGTTCAATAGCCAACAAAACTTGTGACTCCTACATCATAAAGATCACACATACAAGACGTCTTGGAAAACAAGATTTCAAAGGAAACATGTTGGCAATTTGCTGGTGCTTTAATTTAATTTCCCCCCACATAACAAATTAGAGGTGATACACACCTGTATAGAAAAGTGACAAGATTTTACATCAACTTACAAAGGGCTGGATGCCAAAGTGCAAGATGCCTGACCCCCCCCCGTCAAATACAAATCTCCAAAATTAAAATTCAGCCATTATGGCTTTGTATTCAGTTGACCCAAGTCTAGCTTACATTACATAGATTTAAAATATTGTTTCAGAAACATTTTTCTCCCAAAGATACTTTGCTTTTTTTTAACTGCACCTTATTACAGACAACTGCATGTAATGGAGTAAAGCATCACAGGAATAATGCAGGCATTGACAGAAAAGCAGTTTATCAACAACTTCAAACAAAACACACTAACATTTTTGTTGTTTTATAAAAGCAACCGCATCAAAGAATACATACTAAAATCTGAAGTGAAAATAAAATGCCTTAAAAACCTTGAAGAAAAAAAAAAAAAAACTACCAGTATGTACATATATTTACAAGTAAATAGAGTGACTATTATACAAGTTTGACTGGCCGTTCAAGGACAGGCTGAAGCCACCAGGGTCCATATAATCCAACACTGCATGACATTCAGTTTTGTCAATCCAAAATAGTTCTTAAAAGACCAAATACCTTTCAGGAAGCCGCCTTGAAAATCGCACTAAAAACAAGCGAGCAAAAAGTGAAAAGTCTGTCGCAGTGTGCGGGTCTGTTTGTTCTGAATCTGGTTTGAGTAGGTATGTATAAAAACATCCAAGGCGTTTTGACTCAAACATAAACTTTCAATTTTTCTTGCATGATTACTTTTTTTTTTTTTTAATAATTGCAATTTTTGCAAAAAGAGAAATCTGTTGAATATATTCTTCTGGAAGTTTTTTCCCCCCAATGTTGTCACTATCTTGAACTAAGAGACGAACACAAGGTCATCAGTCTGGAGGAAGCAAGTTGTGCAAACGAAACTGTTCTCGAATGTGCGGTCTGACATCTTCATTCTGTGAAAGAAAGAGAGCAAGAGAGAACAGATCAAAACTAGAAGAAAACAATTTTTTAGTTCAGTATTGATAACTAACGCTAAGTTCTAACAGACAGCTTTATTCAACTGAAAATTTGCTAAAAAAAAATCGGTCAAATGCAACAGATTCCAAACGGAATTGTGTCACCACAACATGGTGCAGACGGTATACACGTTTTGTTGTGGTGTTGATACGTTACTATCGGTTTCTATCTGGCCTATCACAAACTATTAATAGTTCTACTCCAAGTCCACATTTTGTTGCATTAGAGTTTCTGTCAGTCTAACTAGAAGAGGTCTTCATACTTACCAACTCCACAAGCTTCTCGAGGAAAGGAACAAGCTTTAGAAGCTCATTGTCATTTCTATCCACAAACCAACTCTCAATAGGGATTCCATTGGAAAGCTGCAAAAGACATCCATACTTTAGTATCACAGTGACACAGAAACATTGGTAGACTAGACGTAGCGTTTTAATCAAAAGTTGTACCTGATAGGCAAAGGCTTGGGGAGAGTTGTCGATTATTATAGTCTTGGAAAGATCCCGTCCGAGAATGTTTAGGTCTTTAATATAATTTCCTTGAACACACACACAGTGCTCACGAAATAGCCTATGTCTAAAAAAATAAAATAAAACAGAAAGAGAATATTCCTTAGTTAAAACATGCAGATCAAACTAAGAAACAAACTGATAATCACCCGAGTGGAGTATTTAAAATGGTCATATTGATCGTGCGTGGTGATTATCCTCATTTATTTGACAGCACAGTTTCATTTTGCAGAAGACTTGTTGACCTATTGGTACTAACTGCAGAGCAGCCACTTATGTGAACAGTGATTGTCTGCTTTCCATTAGCAAAACAAGTTATTTCCTCTCATTTGTTCATTTGACAAAAAGGAGAGGAAGTTACTGCTACATCCTGCCAGACTTGTGAACATTTTGTATTTATGGCTGAGTATAACTGACAAGTCAGAAGTGTGGAGGACCACATCACTAAGCATGAGTGTGTTCAGATGATTAACAAACACATATCAATGCCTGTTCAACTGTTGCTAGCTCGCTACAACAAGCAAACATGATTAACTTGAAAAATATCAACAGAACTATGGAAACCATTCCATTACAAAACACACCAATGAGGAAGTAAATTTGATGTCAAGCAGCAAATGTATTATTTACTCTCATTTATTTGTGAGAATGTTTAAAAGGTTGGAAAAGAAAGCAGCGAAGAGCTTGAGCCTTCTTGGTCGGGCTGACAAACATACGTCTATCTCTAGCTTTGTTGTGGTTGCACAACCTGTAAAATCTATATCAGTTATTATAAAAGCGGTTTCAGAGTCTTGTGTGGTCACTGACCTGACCAACTGTTTTTTCGGATCCAGAATGTTGAGCAACTTGTCGGCGTACACTTTCTTTGAAGCCGTGAAAAGAATAATCTGAAATTGTAATGGAATGCAGCAATAAATGAGTAATATGTCAATTTAGAACAGGTCAGATTACACAAATACTGTCTAGAGTCTCATGAAAATTGAGTTGCATCTCACCTCATACATTTGAGACATGCGCTCAAGAAACTCACGGAAAAAGGGCCTCAGCCGAACGTACACCTTTAGATTACAAACAGAAGAAATGTAATCACAGCAGCAAGCAAATGGAGACCTTTCAATTAGAGAATGACATTTAACAGTTAGTACCTGGTATATTACATCTTGAAAAAGCACAGGGAATGTCAGGGCTGCGTCTTCTAGCTCATTCAAACTACAGTGGACCAGAGTTTCGTCCTGACAACAGAAAAACAAAAGAAAATCAGAAAAAGAAAAATCCATTACAGTCAATTTGCTTTTAATATAAGATACAGCACAAGAAACGGACCAGATCCAAGACGAGAGAAAACTCTGGTGTGCTGCGTGTTTTCAAAGGTAACGCTGGCTTGCGTGTTAACTGCTCTTCTGTCAGCGGAGGCACATGCTTGATGAAGAAGTACCTTAAGGCAGAGAATAAAAAAAATAAAAATAAAATAAAAAAGACTCATTTAACAAAACATGAGTGTCCCAACACAGAGCAACACTTTAAAAACAAGGAACATTTTAAATATTGGTTAACCCCGGCTGAAATGTTAAGCAGTAAGGGCACTGAGTTTGTCTTGTCACCACTTAATGAACAGAAAATGTTGACTTTAATTGAATTGAACTGAACTAAAAAAAAAAAAGCTTTAGTCTGATGAAACCCAGTAGTGGCATAAACATGGTGCCAAGTCATCACAGAGTCCTGTTTCTGCTGCCATCTAGTGGTAGTTTCACATTGCAGCGAGCTCCGGCCACCCACCAACGTACAATGTCACCTTGGAAGTGAGACTATACATCGATCACAGTCTGTGTTGTTAAAAAAAGGTGTAGAGTTGAAATTTTAACCCAAAAATCAATCTCAATTTACAGCACCTTGTTTTTTTAGAATAGTTTTAAATAAAAAAATAGGTATTGTTGTTTTAAGTTGCTGAAAAATCAACTTACGGATCAAAAACTTCCCATTCCTCTTCATATGAGGTTTCTGGAGGAGCTGAAGGTAATGCATGTGGGTAACCACCGTCTGGCATACAACCAGGAGCTGATGAAGACAGAGGGATGGAAAAGGAGTTCAAATATTATGTTCTTAAATAACGAAGAGCAGACATCATCGTCCGGGGTAACCTCTGTTCCACTAGATCCTGTAAATCAACCTCACATTCACCTAACATTATGAGAAATGTTAAAGGCTGCTAGAGAACTGACATGTTGAATATCAGATCATTCTTTTAAAAACAGCCGGCCTTATCTAAACATATGGAGTAAAACACACGACATACTGTTGAGAAAGGCTCTGTTCCAAGGCTGGATGTTTTTCAAGTTATTGCAAATGTCAATAGGATTTTGAATGAGGTTTTCTTACTTCTGAAACAAAACCTGGACATTCAAGTTTGACTTTGTCAGTCTATTGTTAAATCATAAAGCAGAGGTTACAACTATAACATAACAGTTTGATTGTTAAAGACACAGACGGTGAAACTGACTTGTATGTTTCCAAAGAGCAGTGTCAAGTTTACAAATCTGCATCCAAAAGACAAGTCATTTGATTTAAACATCTTTCTAGTTAAACCCCACCCATCAAAGTCATCAAAGCAGGTTCAAATAAATAAATAATAAGAACTGTCTGCATTTAGTATTTATTTTCTGAAGGCAAATCATGACACTAATGTGAAAATGGACGTACCAGTTAATGGTGGCATGTCAGTTTCAGTGACTATTTCTCCTTCTTCTATGGTTGTATCAGAGGTGATCTGAAGCCTGTGCGGTAATATCGGGACTGGGTGACACGGAGTGATGCCCTCTGTAGATGTGAGAGTGCTGCTTGGCATTTCTTCTGCCGGCTCGATGTCCAACTGCTTCATGATTTCCTCTGCTTCAATCGCTTGGCCAGGAGAGTCTGAACCGGGAGTGGCTGAATACGTTACAGTACAGTTTTGTCAAATATTACAAAACGGAACTTTTTTTTAAATCAATCCAAAATATTTTTCAGACAGGAATATGGGAGGACTCGTTTGTATTACCAGTTTTAGTTGCTGGTGAGAAAAAGTTGAAGACTGGAGAGAAGATGGTTCCAAGCAGGGTGGTGCGTGGTGGGCTGCTTGCTGCTTCTACAGGGACCTCTAGTTTACCGTTCGGTTTCATGGGTTTACTGTTGCAGGTCATTGTGTCTATAAAAAACAACAACTCTTGAATAACAACCCAAAAAAAAAAATCTGTATAGATTTCTGTATGTGGTTTTCTTTTTCTTTGTAAACTTGGAAAAAAGGCATTAGATGTCATCTGTTACAATGTAGTCAAAATTTATTTTATAACACTTCTTACTGGGTCTTTAATACCTTTATTTGGACTTTTCCGGCAAACTCTTGAGACTGTTTTGTTGGAAAGGCCTCTAGTCTGTGGCGTTGATGTAATTAGATCGCTCTCAGAATTACAATCAATACGACTCCTCTTTGCAGGAATATCCTGCTCCACCTGACAAAAACAAAAACAGGAATACAGAACCAATCAAGGTTACAAATCATTCACGTTTCATCTTTTGTTGGATTTTTAGTCCTTAAATCTGAAAAACTCTAATTTGATATAATGAGAAACAGATCAGTAGCATTGTAAAAGAAATAAGTTACGGCAGGAAATTTTCATAACAGCAATTAAATCATGGTGCTATTGTGTCTCAATGCATGCCAAAAAGTAAATTAATAAATGCAATCTGATTTAATTGTCTTGTGATTAGTAGTAGTGTGTGCTCCCACAGCGCATAATTATCTTACAGCAGCAAAAACTAAATTATGAAAGAGCAGCTGTGAATTCTGATATAAGCCCACCTTGACAGCATTTCCTCGGATGAATTTCTTTATAGTGGAGAACAGGCCGGTTTCATTCTTCTGCATTTTGCCTCGACCTCTCACCGGGGATGGCTCCACTTCACGGTGTTTCCGTTTAGCCTGGGTCAGGTGGGTTCGACGGCCTAAGTTTGGCTGCTGAGGAGCTTTACGCACTCTCAGCCTCATCATGCTCCAACGTCACATAGAAAATTCTGACATGGGTGAAAGAAGACACCTCGTTTTGAAAATAAGACAGGTTATCTCACTCTTGAGTAAACAAATTAATATTAATTTCAATAAGAAGCACTAAACTCCTGAGCAAAGGGTAGCCTGTGTCATATTTGTTCAGTGTAGTAATATTTCTTGGTGTTGATTAAACAGAAGCTATTGAACATATGCCATTATTTCCTATTAAAATATTTGTGTAAACTTAATGAATTAAGAGTGCGCAAAAAGTGGCTGAGGGTCAGCCACTGTGGTACATAGGCATACAGTGGGGTTTGAAAGTCTGGGCACCCCAGGTAAACATTTATATTAACGTGCATAAAGAAGCCAAGAAAAGATGGAAAAATCTCCAAATGGCATCAAATGACAGATTAGACATTCATATAATATGTCATAAAAAAGTTAGATTTTATTTCCATCATTTACACTTTCAAAATAAATGAAAACAAAAAAAATGGCGTCTGCAAATGTTTGGGCACCCTGCAGAGTTTCTAGCATGCACCGCCCCCTTTGGAAAGCTGAGACCTGCCATTAGGCTCGTTCAAGATAAGCCAGGTCTGCGCAGAATCGATCACCGCCCGTTGCATGCCGGTTAGATTTGTGTCCGACTTGTTCCCGACTTGCTCTGATGTCATGCATACGTAGGCAACAACAATCTCATGAGGGCAAGGCGGCTGCAGTTCTGAGATGCAGGCAGCGCAGTTGCTTTTCACTGACTGCAAGACCCAGGCGGACCCAGAGCATGCTGGGAAACGCCGGCCTCTCAGCTGATTGGTTCACAATCGACTCAACATGATGACGTCTTGTATGAACTTTTTATTGATTTTGAATCAGAGGGATTTTATTTGCTATTTGTCAAATTTAAAGGCTTACTCTTTACAGAACATGTGTGGCTGTTACGTTTAGAAGTCAGAGAGACTAAATCTGTTCAGATGACGGACCATCTACAGTGTGTTGTTAATTAACATCAGCAACAGATCGCATGTAGAGTATTTTGAGAGTTACTCTGTCATAATTAAACAACTAGAGAGTGTGTACAAGCTAATATGGGGGTCTGATAACATTTTATTAAATTGGAATCGCACCACAGTGTTTTTGTCACTTCCTGTTCAGTTTTAAGGCGGCTGAAATTGGCTGGAAACTATCCGACTTTACCGCAGCTTTTTGTCACCGCCCCCGACTGCTGCCGCCCGCTCTCGTCCACTTTACAGGCGAGGCGCAG
Source organism: Percina caprodes (assembly GCA_013375575.1). NCBI lineage: Eukaryota > Metazoa > Chordata > Actinopteri > Perciformes > Percidae > Percina > Percina caprodes. Next base: position 12,672,183 of record JABXJD010000001.1, on the reverse strand, counting down.
TTCATCTCGAACAAGCCTAGTGTCAGGGATTGTTCTCAATCATCGTCTGGAAAGACCAGGTGATGTCAATCTTAAGGTTTTAAATGCCCAGACTCATCTGACCTTGCCCCAACAATCAGCACCATGGCTTCTTCTAAGCAGTTGTCTAGACAACTGAAACTACTAGTTTTCAGATGCCAATATCCTCTGTTTGAAATGTAATTAAGAAATGGCAGTCATCAGGAACAGTGGAAGTTAAAGCAAGACCTGGAAGCCCAAGAAAAATATCAAAACAGCTTGCAGGATTGTGAGAAAAGCAAGTCACAATCCACGTTTGACTGCACGATCCATCTGGAAAGACCTGGCAGACACTGAAGTTGTGGTACACCATTCCACTATAAAGAGATACTTGTACAAACATTGGGCTTCATGGAAGAGTCATTAGAAGAAAACCTCTTCTGCGTCCTCACCACAAAAATCAGCGTTTGAAGTTTGCAAATGAACATATAGACAGGCCTGATGCATTGTGGAAACAAGTTCTGTGGACCGATGAGGTTAAAATAGAACGTTTTGGCCGCAATGAGCAAAGGTACGTTTGGAGAAGAAAGGAATTTAATGAAAAGAACGTCTGTCCAACTGTTAAGCATGGGGGAATCAATCATGCTTTGGGGTTGTATTGCAGCCAGTGGCACAGGGAACATTTCACAAGTAGAAGGAAAAACGGATTCAATAAAATTTCAGCAAATTTTGGACGCTAAATTGATGCCACCTGTGAAAAAGCTGAAGTTAAAGAGAGGATGGCTTCTACAAATGGATAATGATCCTAAACACACCTCAAAAGCCACGGTGGATTACATCAAGAGGCGTAAATTGAAGGTTTTGCCATGGCCTTCACAATCTCCTGACCTCAACATAACTAAAAATCTATGGATAGACCTTAAAAGAGCAGTGCGTGACAGACAGCCCAGAAATCTCAAAGAAATGGAAGACTTTGTAAGGAAGGATGGGCGAAGATACCTCAAACAAAAATTCAAAGACTCTTGGCTGGCTACAAGAAGCGTTTCCAAGCTGTGATACTTGCCAAAGGGGGTTAGAGGTATTAACTCTGCAGGGTGCCCAAATTTTTGTAGACGCCATTTTTTTGTTTTGATATTTTGAAAGTGTAAATAACCGATATAAAATCAAACTTTTTGTGACTTATTAGACATTTATATAATGTCATCTGATGCGTTTTTGAGTTTTTTTTTTTTTAATCTTGGCTTCACTATGCACATTAATACAAATTTTTACCTGGGGTGCCCAAACTTTCGAGTCCCACTGTATGCTGATGCCCTGGCGACACATGCCGCTCACTACAGCGACATTTGCCGGTGACTGATGGTAGGGATGTAACTAAACCCGGTACTTTTTTTCAAAAGTACCGTAGGTACCGGGGATGCAATTCTTCAGGACCCAACAGGGGCAGTATATGCCTACAAGCGTTCTGGTTTGCCGTTAACGTGCTCAGTCTCGCAAATGAAACGTTGATATAGAATAGGTTACGTTAAGTCCATAGGGACACTTCATTTACGGTATTAAGCACATTTTTCTCCTATTTCAGAATGCTGTGTGGACTAGCCAGCACCTTCTCCGCAGCACTGTGGAGGAATGTCTAGTAATGCGAGACTAACCTTAACCAGACCGGTTATGTGTGACTGACTAGACTAGACTAAACATGCTTGCTGTCTGAGAGTTCTATCTAGATTAACTCATGGAAGATGGTACAGCATGCTTTGTGTGGTGATGCTATGCTTTTACTTTTATGCCATTACTTTGTCACTGAGCGTTGCCAACGTTACCACATCCACCTGCCAGTAAACGGTGTGCCGGTAGCTACTGTGAATTAACGTTACAAACGGTTTTAACATTATTTCACTAATATGGCATGACTGTACCTACAGTGTGAGGATCAACAAATCAGTTATGATAAACTCATATTTCCCCATTGGTTGTCACAGCCATTTAACAAGATTACAAACAAAGTTTAGAGCTTGTCAAAACAACAAAACGGAAATGAGAGGCCTTTAATATGTTCAAACTGAGCTGGTGTTTAGTAAAAACGCTTAATGTATGCATGTTGTTTGGTCAATTATGTTCCAGCTTTATTAGCTATTTTTTGCTAAATCAGATCTGGTAGCATAACAGCAGCGCTAACGGTCGTTAACTAACGTTAACAGCGACGTCAGCTAGAACTTACTAAACCATATGCTGTCGGTGGGTTTGTGGCTAGTTAACGCAAGTGGCTACAGTTAGCTTTCAGGCTAGCAAAACGCCAATGGCAGCAAAAGCAAGGCCGTGACATTAATCGTCAGTTCCCACAGCACGTCTTACACGTGCGCCGTAAACAAAACATTCCAACTATCCGTTAATTCATCGGTAAACTAAAACTATTCATCAGCTAGCTGCGCTCTGGCAAACGCGTCATTTTGTTCGCTTCCATAGTTATGTTCAGCCATTAGACTACGCCCCCTTCGTTGGCTAACGTTAGCCGCTAGCTAGCAGCAGTAAGGCTAACTATTTTTGTTTACATGTTGACGTTGTTTGTTACTTACTGGTGATCTAGGAAGCTCTTCAAAACTTGCCGCAGCTCTCGGCCACGACCGTGGCGGCCACCAGTAGAGGTCGGGCCGTGGTTGTTGTTGCCAGCTGTGTCTGTAGCTCGGTAGCTACGCTAGTCACAGACCAAACATGTCGGCGGACGCCATTTCCCGCCTCATCACAAACATAACGTTGGTGGTGCGCAGGGGAATGCGACACACACGTAGCGGAACCACTGTCTATGGAACCAACGTGGCGGAGTCAACAGAAAAAATGGCTATAGTGCGTGTGCGCAGCTGGACGGACAGTCTCACTACCACACTTTATCACTGCTGGTATTGTTGTGCGACTACAAGGAAGCTTTAAATAAAATTTATATTAGTGCACGTATTAACCTGTCTATGGTATTAATTAAAAACCATAGACTGCATACTATAGATGTGTGCATTACCTGTAATTTATTGTTACATTAAAAAAGGACTAGATCTGATATTTTGAATGTTTTTGCTTAAAGAGTCCCAGAGGATTTGGTCAGTTTGAATATGTTTTGCAGATATTGTTTCATCACCACTACAGTGCTTTATAAGTCTTTTTCCTGTCATGGTCTAGGAGTAGTTCTGGCTGTGCAAACTTTGAAGAGCTGTGGAAACAGACTATGTACTCAGCTGCCTAAGAAAACTTTAATTCATTAAAGCAAATTCTCAAGCGAGTTTCAGTCTCCCATGTCGACTTTCATACCACAGTGAACTGCCTTCCTAGAGGGTATAGTAATACCAGTATGACTAGTAATCAATCAACACACTCAACTCTGTTATGTACTAGGTTCAAAATCCTGATAACCAAAACTCTGCTGATAACTTTTGATGCCTGGAAGGCAAGACAAAGTTCTAATATTTTAAAATGATGGGAATTTTTAGTAGCTAATGAAAATTTAAATAATGTGCAGTTAATGGGCACAAACATGCAATTCAAGAACCCTTTCCACTACCAGCACCATGGCAGAGTAGGTATGTACAGCCAATTTAGTAGTGTACACATTACACTTTTAAATACAGATGATGTGGACTCTATTAATCAGGGACCGCAGAAAAGTAAATTATACTATACAAGAATCACAGCAAAACTAAATCAAATATAACATTCAATATTTCAGTAACACTGTTGGATGTAAAATTATAAAGTGCAACAAGGTTTAAACTATACTGAGTAAATATGATTTTTCATCAAACATTTCAGTTTTTACTGAAATGCAATACTGAAAACTACAATAGCATAATTACATTGGGTTTTTAAGTGTACACTCATTTTAATGATCAAAGATTAATACAATAATGAAGTTTGCACTAATTGTATAATCACCAAGATGTTTAATATCTCAGTTAAGCATTCGTGGAAAAATAATCACTATGTACAAAACTATATTTCTGACATTGATGTTTAAGTGTATGAAAAGGACTTGCATGTTAATGGTCAAGCATACCCAAAGAAAATCATTCGTACAAATGATTAACATTACTGTGAAAAAAAAACACATTTTCACAGACTGGATGCTTTAGCATTTAAGCTAGAGACAAACCTGAAGACTATTAACATCCTAAAATGGCAAGAAAATACATACACAATAACTGACTTCCATTAATAAACACAACTGTTGCAATGCAGCAATCTGGAAAAAGACTATATTTTGTTTAATGTAATTAGGGACTACTGTCAATGATTACAGCTATAGCATTGAGCATCCCTCCAATATCCTGAAATAAGCAAATGATCACGTAATATACCAAAAACATAATAAACCAAAACAATTGTTTATTTATGCTATGTGCCAATTAAAAATACCCAAAATGGGTCAGTTGATTATGACCATGAGCAACATAACCCACATTATATACTCTGCAGCAAGTAAGGAAGAAGAGCTTGGCTAACTTCAGTTAGGCTGTTGGACTTATAAAAGTCTGACTGACTTTTAAAAAGGTACACTGGTATGGTTGCAAATCAAAGAATGTTCTACAAACTGACCTCACATTCAATGTGCCACCAAAAGATTGACATGAGCAGCTAAAAGCCACATAGAACTGCAGAAGGGAGTGTTAATTTTCAGTGTTTTCTACTCTCTCATTACAGAGAGTAATTGTATTCCCTACAGTATGTGTCCACCCTTTTTGAGCATGATGGATTTAATGTGCTACTTCTTTACCTAATAGTTTAGGGAATATAGCTATTTACTTGCGAACTGATGGTGAAATTTCATTTCATCCCAAGATGAAAGAGTTTCCTGTATGGTCCTGGTCCACCCCACAGACCCCTGATGTAAGAAAAATAAAGAGCATTAATAAAATGTTGCATGATTCATTACTACAAACTATTAACATGATGGTAATTAAGGTCATACATACCGTAGAAGCCCATGCCAATAGAGGTGAGGCATCACATCAGCTTTCATGTGGTACATGGTTCGTCTTTCTTTGGCTTGGTTGAAGGGGAATGTTTCCAGTGGTTGTCCATTGTAGTCAAACTCTGCTAGAATCACTGTGTTGTAGCTTGTAACCAACGGACATGAGGTGTAGCCATCATACTGTAAACAAGGTGGTTACTGTTTATGTGTTTCCGTATTTTTCAGAAGAGGTAGTTCCAACAGAGAAGTTCTAATATTTTTCAAATTCAAACAAATGAATCATGGTTGTGTCATTTACCGTCTTATCTGGCTTTTCATTTTTCAGTATTCTGCTGATGGTTCTGTTTAAGATGGCAGTCTGTGCAGCTGAGAATTAGAAAACAAAAAGCATTTTTTTTAATGTGTCCCAAATCCATCTTACATACTACTTCTGTACAATATGTACTACATACTATCTGTCATAGCAGTGTTTTAGCAGTTAATAAACAAAACAATACTAACTTAATTTTGTTACTTTTCCAGTGTGAACACACTATGTACTACAATCTGCTTGAATCAGTATGTAGTCTCGATCTTGAACAAGCCATAGAAGTTTACAGCTATGTAAGCAGCCCTGAGGTACTATAGTAATACACAGCAGATAGGAAAATTGTTGGATGGATAAAAAATGAAGAGGCAACATAGCTATAGGTGCCCTACCACTAGTGAGTCAAATAATTTAAAGTTTGACATTTGGTGATGTAAAAGATGGTAAAGATTTCTCCATCTCTACATGCATGTTCATTATCCACTTATCATGTGTGTGGTTGCAGGGGCTGGAGTGTATCCCAGCACATTAGAGGCTAGAGGAAAGGCACACACACATACAAACACTCACATTTGTGGACAATTTAAAGTCACCAATTGACCTAACAGGCATGTTTATTGACTGTAGACCATGAGGAAAACAGGGAAAAAAATGCAAAACTCTGGGCCCCATACATATTCCGCCTCAGTGAGCCTTCATCAATTGTCATGCCTGTACAGGAAGTCCCCAGTAGATTTGATCCTAAGATTGTCTTACTGTGAGGCAATAGTGCTAACCACTGAATCATAGTAATACAGCATTTTTATTATTTTTGGCGTTCTTAGAAGCTTGGGGTTGTAAGACTGGCTGTGAGGGAGAACTGAGCTTTATTCCGTATTACCAGGTACAACAATTAAACGTTGAGTTGAAGCCAAAGAGTGAAAGTGCGCTTCATCATTTAACACAACGCAAGAGAGAGTACATAACCACTACACATTCATTTCCATGTACTCGTGTAAATTGTGTTGACCATTACTTCACTTGAATCGAGGGGCAAATGCTTGACATGCCCTGGCCAAAGCAAAAAAGTAAAGTTGGTCTACATTGTGGCTAAAGCTTTTTGTTTTAAAATGTAAAGAAGGAGAAGTTTGTTATGGCAAAATGTGTTTTTATTTGATGAGATAGGTGTTTGATTGGAATTGAAACTGATCTATATACAAAATGTCATCAATAGGGGGTTCCTTGAAGAAGGGCAATGCTCAACTGTCATCATCTTCAGCTGTACTGTTAAATGCATTGCATTATAACTTAGCATGTTAGTTCAGTTGCATTAATGTTAACGTGCATTCAGTTAGCATTTTAACATACTTTGGTTAGAATGTTAAAACATAATATTAGCTTTAAGAAAAACGTTAAGTTGAGATTGATTTATTAATTTCATGGCAACATACCTCAAAAGCAAAGTTTTGGACTAACTCTATATTTGCTGGGATATTTACCTCTGAATCCAAGTAAAGACAGATGGATTTAGAGCTGTAGCAATTCTAAATTTTGCTGTACGATTAATTGTCTCAGAAATAATTGTGATTAACAAAATAACTGTCTCTTTCAGTCAAATATCCCGGATACATCTTTTGGTTATATCACCGTTATGTGACCCAGATAATGTAATAACAATCGCACAGCATATAAATTAAACAACTCCTCTTTATCATCAGAATTTTTTCCTAACTGTATACCCCCTGTCATTTTAGTTGCTATGAATGTGTATAGGGTCAAGTGCAGACAACTAACAATTTAAATAATAACAAAAATAATTATAATATATAGTGTAACAAATAACTACTTAATAATTACAATTTGGTCTTTCTAAACAAAATCAACAATTACCAGTCTTAAGACATTAGCTAATGTTAGCAATTAATTGCAGGTAAACAAAGAAAATGCGTTTATGAAAAAAATTATGTTATAACTGTTACAGGCCTAGAACGACTGCAGTTGAATTTAGCTGTGTTGATTAACACAGCTAAATTCTTAACTGCAGTCTGATTGCAGTTGTGCAGAAGGTGATAAATTGTCAGGAACGTCCCATCATTTAATCCACAGTTAACAGACAGGAACTGGCACCAACACAGGAAATTCAAATTAGCTTGGCACATAGGGTTAAACTTTTTCACCATGTGTCTGTGTCACGTGCAAAACATTTCTTTGTCAGATCTAATGGTATACAAAAGTAAACTGAGATAATAATACTATCGTCAGACACTAATGTGAAGTGTCCCTACATTAAAGCTTCTTAAGGCGTGGTGTATGCTTTTATTCTTGTGTAATAGGTAATTGTGCAATACACTTACAGTACAAGAACGACAAGCAGTTAACAAGTGATATAAATGTATGTGTTGTATGCAGCAATAAAGTGCATTCCAGTGTTGGGTTGATTCAATGTTCAAACTGACACAATATTCACTTACCGACAGCAGCGCCTGTTTTGGCTGTGGGCAGGTTGGTACAGTCTCCAATGCCAAACACATTGGGATACCTCTTATGTTGTAGGTAGTCTTTGTTGACATCCAACCAGCCAGCTTCATCTGCCAGCGGACTGCCTTTAATCACCAAATTTGGTCCCATTGGTGGTGTGACATGAAGCATTTCATACTAATAAAGAAAAACAGCAAAGTGTAAGCGTTTTTCACTGGTATCTCTTTTTCTAATTTAGCATATATTTAGGCACAACGGTAGAAACAATGTATAGTGTATTAGGTTGTTCATAACAGGACATTAAAGCAGAAGGTCACATGATGGAATACGTTGTCCATTATACAAAGCCGTCAATACTACATTACTATGTAAAAACCACTGTAATACAGTTACCTCAAACACTTTGGTTTCGCCTGGTTTGTCAAGATTTTCAAATACAGCTTCTTTCTTGTCTGCCCGCACTTCAATCAGGTTTTGCCTGAGGTTCACTTTTAGATCACGCAGTTTCACAATGTCCCACAATGAGTCAGCATATTTCTTGATCCCAAAGAGCACAGGTAGAGATGTGTTGTATATTACAGTGGCCTTATCCCTTTTTCCTGTCTTGGATAGAAACATAAAATATCTTCATTTACTTTAGAAAACCACACTTGATAGTTTCAAAATGTACTACAATATCATTACAATCTAAAAATTAAGTACTTTTCTGAGAAAGGCATCTGTTAGATACATGATTTTCTGTGGAGCTCCAGCACATTTCACAGGAGTATTTGGGAAAGTGAACACAGCGTTGCCCTCTTTGAAGTTCTGCAGTGCTTTCCACGTTTTCTCCACAGTTTGGACTGAGTAGTTTGACCCAATCTTTGGATGTTCAAATCCTTCTGGCAGTCCTTTGATCTACATATAAGAACAGTGCACAATTTTTTTTAGAGGTAATTGAATTTATATACAGTGGCAAAAGTTTACTTTAAATGAAAAAAAGCATCACTTTACCTTTTCAAAATGCAGTTGTAAACCAAGAGCCACAATCAAATACTCATAGGAGATCTGCAATGTGAAAGAAAGTCTAAGTAGGGCTTGATGCACATAAAATCCTTATCATTTAAAAACGACTCAATGCCAAGCCAGTAGATGACACAATATACACATACTGTCAAACAATAGTTTCTTAAAGCAAACATACTTCAGTCCCATCATCTGTGCGTACAGTATTTCTGTCCGGGTTTATTTCCTGAACTTTAGCTTTCACCCACTTCACTCCAGATGGCATAACACTTGCAGTGGAACGACCGGATGCGGTTAAGGTTTTTGCACCAGCACCAACCAGGGTCCATATTGGCTGGTAGTAGTGCATCTGAAAAAAATAGGGAAGTTATAAGACACCAGCTTTCCAAGAAAAATGCAAATATGAATTCACAACTGAATGAATGAAAAGCACCACATTTCATAATTTGTAGTTTTAATCATATTTTATTGATACACAAAGAAAGGTACAACAAATTATAATCACAATCTACTATATCCTTGCCTCACTGGGCTCCACAACAGCCACATTCTCAGCTCCAATCATCCTCTTCATTCGTGCACTCATTGAAATGCCCCCACTTCCTCCTCCCAGCACAAGCATTTTGTAGTGCTGTATGGAGGCACGGCTGCTCGTGTGAAAATGAGAGACAGCAAGGCGAGTGAAGTGGCACTGCCCCAGACGATGCAATGCAGTCATTCTGTGTCTGAAAGTAACAAGTCATTTTGGTTAGCAACAATTCACTTATGCTGTCTGGGACTCAAACGTACAAAATCTGTCAACAACATCCACTTCCCATTTGGCTGCTCCACATTTCCATTTTGACTATGAGTAGGTAGAAAGTAGAACTAGTTTTGTCTTTTAGATGACTGTGCTATAAACGACCTGTAAATAATAGGCTACTGTAAATTAGTGTGGTTGGGGAGTAGATTTTAGGCATCTTAAAAATGTAGTGTTCTGACATTCGTGAATTGATTGACTGTAGCTTTAAGTTAGATGCCACCATAGCGATTGTAAAACGTGATCATCCCAGATAATTTGGACAAAACACACACGCGTACAGAAAAACACCATAATATCTGCTGGAGCAAAAATGACGTACTTGTCTTTACAAGTTGTAAAGTAACGAGGTCAGCATAAGGGCACCTACTTTACCTTATGTGAGGGATTCTCACTTTGATATATTTTAGCCTATGCCTTTTGACTGAAGCCTGATCCCTTTATAGCCGTAGCACAAGTAGGCCTAATTAATTATATAATGATGTAGGTTCCATTTATGTGTGCTGTTTACATCCTGTTCTGTAAAGCCTAATCTGATCTGAACCATTGCTGCTGCATGCTGCGTAATCAACTGACAGAGCCTGACTGTAACGTCGAAAAAGAAAACACTTGTGATACTTGCCTTGACCTGCACTGCAGCCCGTTTAACTGTTTGTCTGACCGGCAATTTAGACAAAATCCGGGAGAATTAAATCCAATCTTGACTGGTCGAAGAACGCAGGACTTCTACAACCTGTCTGAAGCTACCCCGTTGTGAACTTGCAGTTGCCACCCTTAAGGGACGGACCGTGCGGACGTAGCGGAGTTGAAGTCATTATTTATTCCGCCTCCTCCATCGTCCGACCAATCAAAAAGCGATCATTATAAACTGGAAGTTAAGTCTATGGTTAACGTTTTAGCCACCGAATACATAGTTCAAGGGCTCTGGTTCTAGCTAAAGCTATCAACAAAGATTCATCGTCTCTGCTATCCATCATGGATGTAGGCTATTATATTAACACTATACTTTTTTTGTTTGTTGTGTTACTAGGTTGTCAAAATGACTATTCAATTCATAGGTCCCCGCCTATATCATAGTTCAAATGTAGCCCTAATTAGACATTTTTAAGGGTTTTTATTGTGAAATCAGATTTGGGTGATTCTGAGTGACAATCTGAGGTGGTGCACTATCACTCTGAAGTGAAATGAGTCAGAAGGGTTTTTTTCAGATCAGCCTGAATCAGAGTTTAAAGGTCCAATGGCATGAAAATTCCACTTTACGAGTTTTTTAATATTAATAAGCATTCCCCAGCCTGCCTATTTACCCCCAGTGGCTAGAAATGGCAATAGGTGTAAACCGAGCCCTGGGTATCCTGCTCTGCCTTTGAGAAAATGAAAGCTCAGATGGGCCGACCTGGAATCTTGCTCCTTATGAGGTCATAACGGGCCTCATAAACTCCACGTCATTGTGGGACTGGCTGTAGTGGCTGTAATTCTGCACCAAGGCTAAATTTTGACGTCAGATATGGTATTAGAGGGCCACTAAAGATAAAAGCATCCAAAGAGCACCATGGGACCTTTAAACAGCCTTAACTAGACCTTTTTTAAGGCTTAAATTTTGAAAACCTACACCATACATCAATTAACCATTCAATTCATTTATTATATATTAGATGTAAGATCAAATAAAAAGCTTTTTTAAAACCAACCAAATGATTTTAATATAGCAATGTATTGAAGGCGATTGAGGTGAGAAAGGGATTATAGGCAGTGCAGTTAAGACAATATGTAAATGAATAGAGTTCAATTCATAGATTATTATAAATTAAAAAAAAGCAAAACAAAAAACTACTTTCCATTGATCAGTCATTGGTATTATTAGCAGTAGTAATAACCTCATAAAGGTGATGTTAATATTAAACACATCCATCAACAATTGTCTGTTTATTTTCACCTGCTTTGCTCCAAGTCAAGCAAGCATGAGTTCATCTCTACAGTGTGCCCTGGCTTTTAAAAGGCAACGACTGGACACTTTAATTACAATTTAAACTCAGATGATATTTTGTGTGAAATTAAATATATGAAAATGAAATGTGTTAAAAACTGACTGACTGTTAAACTAAGTGAATAACAATTATTTAAATAATGCTTTGAGAGTCCTAATGTATTACTCTCATTTGTATTTGTAATATTGTAACCTGTATTTCATTATGGTTAAAGTGCTTCTCCTCATAGAGAGAGAGAGAGAGAGAGAGAGAGAGAGAGGAGAGAGAGAGAGAGAGAGAGAGATCTCCCGGTGAAGCCTCCATGTTGTCGCTCTCGGTGTGTGGTTATCAGTTGGTAATTTCTTTTCAGTCTTTTTGTTTTTCTCGGAATATGGTGATTGCTTATTGTTTCCTGCCTGCTCCATTTTCACATCCTACATCCTGTTGTTTTCTTTTTCTCACCACAGCTAAACAGGCTTTGTTGGTTATTAGCACGAGTGCATCCCTTTCTGGTGATTTTCTATTGAGGAGGATAACAGCGTTTAAATCTGCGGAATGTCTAGGTATTTGAAATAAATCAAAGGACACATGGAGACAACACAAGACTGCGCTTGTTACAAACTTGTTCAAGGTAAGAAACCACAATTTATGTTTTACCCTAAACATAGACATTTGAAATGAAGTAACTCCACATCTTGTTAAGGTTACACTCCCAGCTTTGGGTTTCTCACCTGGGATCTTTTGCTAAGGAGACAGTTCACTGGGGATTCACCTGCTGCTGCTGACACCAATAGTTTAATTATTGTTGCTCCTCTGAACAGAAAAGAAACAAGATACCACTTTGCTTTGTGTCTTAACTCCGATGTTATTACACACACACACACACACACACACACACACACACACACACACACACACACACACACACACACACACACACAAAATCCTCCACATTCACTTCCAGCACTATCTCCAACTACTTTTTCATAGTAGAGATGGTTAATGATGGTTTCTTCCAGTGTTGAAGAACGTATGGTTCTTCACTTTAAGTAAAATTAGCAAATGCATCACAAGTGAATCCCCTGCATTTAACAAAATTATGAAGAAAAAAACACATTATACCATAAACAAAACGTACACAAAAGTAAAAAATACTCATACAAACAGAAAGGGCTATTATATGTCATATATACTATACATAATATTACTGGACTATTTTTTTACTGATGCATTCATGTGTAACTAGCATTGTATTGATGTATTTAGTTGATCTAATTTGATCACTTGTATGTATGCTACAGTTAGATAAATTAAACTAACAATGCATTAAATTTACTATAGGCTCAGTATGTTTTGTATGTAAACTCTCCATCTGTAAAGTGACTAGTTATCAAAACTGTCAAATAAATGTAGTAGAATAGAAAGAAGCTTGAAATTGAAATATTTCAGTCAAGTAATTTCTACAGTAGGTTGCTAAATGCAGTGGTGGAGATCTTTACTTCAGTAAAAGATGCAATACCACAGTGTAAAAATACTAGAAGTCAAAGTCCTGCAATCAAAATTTTACTTAAGTAAAAGTAGCATCAAAATAAACTCAAAGTACTCAAAGTAAGTAAAAGTATCATTATGCAGCATGGCCCATTTCAGAAAAATGTATTATAGCCTATTATTGGATTATAATTATTGTTGCATTAATGTATCATCACTTTAATATTGCCCAGGATCAATAGTATCTTATCTTAATAATCTTAACCTGAAAAGTTACTAAAGCTGTCAAATATATGGAGGAGATAAGTGGAGTAAAAAAGTACACATTTGCCTCTGAAAATGGAAACACTAGGTAAAGTACCTCAAAATTGTGCTTAAGTACAGTACTTGAGTAAATGTATAAATTATATTCCACCTCTGATTTCTTCACATGACATTTAGGGAAACCAAGAGGTCCCTGGAAAAGATGGCATTCTGGAGGAGAAATACTCACATTGGTAAGATTTCTTTTTCATACGATGTAGAGAAGAACAGAAAAGAAATTGAATAAAGAAATTAAATGAAACATAAAATGAAACTGTATATTGTAGTCTCTCTCTCTCTCTCTCTCTCTCTCTCTCTCTGTGCATGTGTATTATTGTGTGTGTGTGTGTGTGTGTGTGTGTGTGTGTGTGTGTGTGTGTTGTGTGCATTTGTTTGTGATTTGTAGATTCACTGCCTCACACACAGACTCAGATATTTCCATGTGTTTGAATGGAATTCAAGTATATTTAAATATTTTAATTTTCCTTAAAATAACTGAGATGGAAGTACAGTTATTGTGTTGTTATCATTTTGAGAAAAACAACGTTTTCTGTAGCTACAGAAACTGAGCATGTAAAGACTTACTGCATGGATGTTGTTCTCAGGAAGGTCTGAATTATTTCCTGAAGCATTTATGAATCATTTCATGGTAAGCTGCTCAAACTTGCAGTCTTACTCAAGAAAAGAAAAAGCTCCTCTGTTAAAAAAACAACCGAGATGCAACTTTGTGCTGTATTATATTACATTTACACGCCTTCTAATTAAATGTTTAAATAGACCAACAACCTTCTTAATAATAAATTGTCCAAGTAATTGATAGCAGGACGTGGCAAGTCAGTTGTGTGAGAAGATCTATCCTGTTGCAGCTTTGGCATTTGCATTATGCATAATTCCACATAATGATTTAACCTTGTTTAGAAACAACAGATCTAGCAGCTGCTGTGGGCATCGCTCAAAGTTTAGAGTGCTTTGATGAGTTTTGTCATCTTGTAGATGACTGGCATTCATTTTGCGAGTGAATATATTGCCTATTTAGACTATTTAGATAACAATCACATTGTGGCAAGAGCCATGAGAGGAATGTCAAAGCGTGTAAGGGAGAGGGCAAGCTCAGACAGAGCCTGCACGCATACCTGGCAACTAATTTTGATCTGCTGAGTAAAATTTTAGATGTATGACAAAGAACAGTCAAAAAGGCATACAAGGGGCATAACAAGACTGGATGGATAGAACAAAAGATGGCCTGGCAGGGAACAATGTCTAAAGAGCAGGTAGCCTACATAGGTCAGGAAGAGAATGGCAGGGGCTGACATGACAAGAGGTACGCCTACTTTAAAATGTATGATTAATTCCAAACACCATTTTCATGTAAAATCCACTTATTAAAAGGTACTGGAAGAAAGAAAGGAACTTTATGCCGTATTCACATAAAGGTTCAAATTCAACTTGTGATGTTTCTGTTGAGACCCTCTGAGGGTTCTGACCTCACCCCTCTATAGTAAACCAAGCTGCTTCCTTTACCGACGGTGCTCTCTACTTCAGTGGATTCAGAGAAACACCTTGACTGGTACTTTTACAGTTTAAGCTTTTCTCAATGGCAAGTCTCACTGCTACTTTATACGTAACAGTCTAAAGTATTATATTATTTTTATGAATGTGTACTTTTATTAACTTGGTTCTGGATAATAACCGTGTGTTGTCTGTATGTAGAGAAGGAACGCCATGTGAAAGCCAACGCGCAGGACTTCAATGACAAGTTCTCTTATGCAGTAAGTAGGCCTCAAAGTGACACTAGGTTTGCTTTACTCACCAGTGTAGGCTGTGGTTATTTCATCAGTGCTATTTCTGAATGTGTGATTCTTCAGGACAATCACATCAAAACCTCAAAGTACAACGTCCTCACCTTTCTGCCTATGAACTTGTTTGAGCAGTTCCAGAGGGTGGCAAACGCTTACTTCTTAGTGCTGTTGATACTGCAGGTAGGAGACACTGCATCTGTGGATATATTTGCTTTTTTGGGAGTTCATGTGAAACTGAGTGAGCTAACCATCTGCTTTTCTTTTCTTTAGTTAATTCCAGAAATTTCTTCCCTGTCCTGGTTTACAACCATTGTGCCTTTGGTGATGGTGCTGGTAATCACGGCTGTCAAGGACGCCACAGATGATTATGTAAGTTGAACAGATTTACTAACCTATCTTCTAAATGCTCCTCTTCTACCTCCCATGGTATAATGATTACTTCCTATTTTAAATTTTAGTTCAGACATAAAAGCGACCAGCAAGTCAACAACCGCCAGACTCAGGTTCTCATCAGGGGAAGGTAATGTATCCTTTGTCTTTATCATTTAGATGCTTTTTGTACCTGCTGAAAAGCCATATCACATATGACTGTAGACTGTGTGTTCATTGGCATAAATGTGGTTTAATTATGAGGGTTTTTGTTTTTGAATTCCAAGTATGCAGAGTGAGAAGTGGATGAACGTTCGAGTGGGAGATATCATCAAACTAGAGAATAATCAGTTTGTTGCTGTGAGTAAAAAAATTGTAATTCATTTTTTTTCCATTTTGTTGCCTCTCTGTCTCTCACGTGCACGTACAAGGTTGAGGTCAACAATTAAAGGTTTCTTCTAAAGTTGCTGACTTCTCTTGCAGGTTCAGTTGGGCAGAGATTGATTTATTGCCTTTTTTCACAAATGACTGTTTCATATTGGTTTTACACACAGGCCGACATCCTCCTCCTCTGTACTAGTGAGCCCTATGGACTGTGCTATATTGAGACTGCAGAGCTAGATGGGTAAGTGCTGCACTGGTTACGTAAAGTAAAGCTGAAGAAATCTGAACTGCAATCAGAAAGAAACTGTGAGATTATGATTCTTTTAGTTTGTTTTTGCAGAAATTCAAAGTGTATGTGATTTTTTTTTTTTAAAGTAAACTGGTTTACTGTTACTTTTCTACATTTGTACTTTTCTACGTCATCATAGAAGACAAATTAGTTATTTCCATTTCTCCCCAAACAGAGAAACAAATCTGAAAGTTCGTCAGTCTTTGACCGTCACCTCAGATATGGGAGATATTACAAAGCTGATGGACTTTGATGGTGAGATAACAATTGGATAATTAGTTTATTCTTCCATTTGTATAAATAAATCACTTGTGGACACAACAGACTTTGTATATGTGGACATGTTGACTTTTTGTGTGAATGCATGTTCAATTTTCTCTTGAAGTGATGGCTCATGTTGGTAAGACTGTATTTGCTTTGTTCCTCAGGAGAAGTAATCTGTGAGCCACCAAACAACAAGCTGGATAGATTCACAGGCACTTTATACTGGAGAAACAATAAATACCCTCTGGATAATGAGAAAATGCTGCTGCGAGGCTGTGTACTCAGAAACACTGAGTGGTGCTTTGGGATGGTCATCTTTGCTGGTATGATTTTCATTTTTATTTTGATGCTTTCAATCTCCATATCCATTAGCCATCAACCCTCTAATTGGTAATGTTCTTTCAACACTGATAGTTGTTTCCTCATGCCAACAGGTTTGCAAACTAAACTCATGCAGAACTGTGGAGGGACTACATTTAAAAGAACAAGTATCGATAAACTGATGAACACTTTGGTTTTGTGGGTAAGTTGTTATGCATGGACACTATTATTAAACCAAGAACAATTTTGGCAGAACATAAAATTATGATTTATATGTCAGATCTTTGCCTTCCTCATTTGTATGGGACTTATTTTGGCCATTGGAAACACTATTTGGGAAAGCTGGATTGGCAGAAACTTCCAGGTGTTTTTGCCGTGGAATGAGGTTCAGAGCAGTGCAGTTTTCTCTGGCTTCCTTTCTTTCTGGTCCTACATCATCATACTCAACACTGTTGTGCCCATCTCACTCTATGTCAGGTAAAGACAAAGTGTATTTCTAAAATGCTATATAACTATTCTGAAAACAGTTTATATTGTTGCTCTGCCAAAGGTCTAATATTTATTTCATAAAATCTAATAGTACAACCATTTAATAGCAATAAACTGTTTGGTTAAACCTTCTTTTAGTGTGGAGGTTCTGCGGCTTGGCCACAGTTACTTCATTAACTGGGACCGGAGGATGTACTGCAGTAAGACGGACACTGCAGCGGAAGCTCGCACCACCACCCTGAATGAGGAGCTGGGTCAAGTGGAGTTCATCTTCTCTGACAAGACGGGCACCCTCACCCAGAACATCATGGTCTTCAGCAAGTGCTCCATTAATGGACAGACGTACGGTATGGTCTTTTACAAAAAATTGGAATTCCTTTCAATATAGAAATAATCAAAAATGTTACTGACTATTTAAACAAATACATGTATTAGACAGAGACAACTATATCAACTGACACCTCCATTATATAATGTTTTGTTTATTTGAAAAAAGGGACAATGTACACTGATCAACATTCGAAGCAAATGTAAGCGTACCCGAGTTAGCCATAGGCTAATTTTCATCGGCAGTCCCCTAGCCAGATGTTATTAGGCATCCTAAAATATTAAACATCCTAAAATAATAAACAGTTATAATACAATGAAAATATTTATACAATAGACAAAAGGTTAAAAATTACAATGTTAAATCACAACAATCAAATAAACAGGATAAACAAATAAAATCTAAAATAGATGATACAGTTATTGTTGGTGGATGGGACCAGCGTCAGTGTTGACAGTGTTGATTTTCAATCATCCATTTCTTAACATTACTCTTAAATGAGTAATAGGATGGGGACTCTCTAACTAATGGTGGTACCGAGTTCCATTGATGTGATGCTGTAAATGAAAAGACGGCCTGGCTGAATGCAGATTTTTTGAGTGGGATTGTGCAGTCCCTCCTTGCTGCACCTCTAGTAACTCTGTTTGCATTTGAGTTAAAGTTGATAAGGCCAGACAAAGGAGGAGGAGCTAAACTGTGCATGATCTTATAAACTAAGCAGACATTTCTGTATTTTATGAGGTTTTCCCAACTAAGCAGTTTATACTTCTTTAGAATATGGCAATGATGGTAACGAAATGGCTTTTTGTCTAGTGTTTTAAGTGCTTGTTTGTATAATGATTTCAGTGGTTTTAAAGCTGTAGAGTGTGCATTAGACCAACTTATGAGACAGTAGGTGATAGTAGGCAGAGAACCAATGAGTGAAAGTATAACTTAGCTGCCTCAGCTGATAGAAGGTTTCTGATATACCTAAAATTGGCCAGACTGAACTTTACTTTATTACAGACCCTCTTTATGTGGGGTTTGAAGGCAAGGTTTGAGTCTAAATGCATTCCTAAATACTTGTATTCTGAGACAACCATTAGTCTGTGTCCTGAAATGATAATGTCTTGCTCTGCGTCTATGACTTAAAGACCACACTGACTGGTTGATATCCTACCAAAGAATATTGAATTACTTTACCAAAACAATTTGAATTGGTTTATGATAGTAGTGATAGTTCACTGATCATTATATCACTGAACAAATAAATCATTAAATTATATAAATAGGCATATAGCTCTAGAAAAAGGAAATTATAATGATGTGTGCCATGAAAATTGTCATATTGATAAATGTATTAGATTTCTGAGCAAAACATTAACAAACAACTGTTTCTCTCTAAAGAAATGTTGTTAGTTTGAGCTTCAAAACACCCACTTTCTTCCCCAGTATAAAATTAACAACATATCACAGTGCTAACTGTCTGATATCCAAGTCAACCTTTTTCTTTCTCTTAGGTGATGTCTATGATGAATTTAAGCAGAGGGTTGAAATTACAGAAGTAAGTGAGGCGTAACAAACACAAATTCTTATCTCTTAAGAAGAAAATAATAACTATAATAACTAACAGTGGTTTCATGGGCCCTCAGAAAACAGCCTGCGTGGACTTTTCCTTCAACGCTCTCTGTGACAGAAGGTTTAAGTTTTATGATGGCAGCCTGATTGAAGCTATTAAACTGGAGGATCCTGCAGCGCAGGAGTTCTTTAGACTGCTGGCTTTGTGCCACACTGTCATGCCAGAGGAGAAGAGTGAAGGTAAACTGTGCACACTGTCCAGAAGTAGCAGTAATAAAAGAAACAACTGAATATATTGAAGTGGTTCTGATTGATGTTTCTGTTAACATGAAGGAAATTTGGTGTACCAGGCCCAGTCACCTGACGAGGGAGCCCTGGTCACTGCGGCACGAAATTTTGGGTTTGTCTTCCGGTCCCGAACCCCAGATACCATCACTCTGTATGAGATGGGACGAGCCGTCACATACCAGCTGCTGGCCATACTAGACTTCAACAACGAGCGCAAGAGAATGAGTGTCATTGGTTAGGTCTTCACTTATAAAAGCAGATCAACACTCCCTTTTGTTAGGGTTAGATTTCGTAGTCATCATGACATTATTTGCACATAATCAAATATTAAAACAATATAAAGTTTTTTAATATACTGACTTCCTATTTAACATTTTTTTAAATATATGTGACAAATAGTAATAGCATTAAGTTCAAAGTCTTGATGTTCATGCTTTGATCAGAAAAGTTATGTTATGTTCTCTTCCTCATGTTTTATAGTAAGAAACCCACAGGGCCAGATTAAACTATACTCCAAAGGAGCTGACTCTATTATCTTTGAGCGTCTGCATCCATCCAGTGAAGACCTCATGCATGCTACCTTAGAACATCTCAGTGTAAGTGTTGTTTGATTGGATAACATCCCAAAGGGACTACATTTTTAAATAAGTGCACTATGCAGTAGACTATGCTCCTGTTTTTAAAGTCTCAGAAAAATCGTTAAACCAGATAAAGAACTAAAAACGTCTGCATGCTTACATAATACTGATGACTGCTGCAGCTTCTGGTGCAGGTAATGTATTGACACAATTTCAGAAGTAGCTGCTTTGAGATAAGATTTGTGTCTCTACTGAAAATATACTATTTAAGTTTTGAATTGTGTGTCCTTTCACACAACAATGAATGGTCATAAAAAAAACAGTTCTTTCTCTGTGCAGTAAAAAATTCATCCCACTTTTGACAACACGCACATACACCAGTACAACTGTTACAGGTGTTTGTTTTTCAATCATGTTCTCTACAGGAATTTGCAGGAGAAGGGCTTCGAACATTAGCTCTGGCCTACAAAGATATTGATGAAGATTATTTTGATGTTTGGACAAAAAGCTTCTGTTTGCCAGCACTGTAATTGAGAACCGCGAGGATCGGCTGGCTGTTCTCTATGAGGAGATCGAGCAGGGCTTGAAGGTAATATTGACATCTTTTTGTTGACATCTTTGAAGTGTTCAAACTCATTCAGCCTCTGCATACTGACTGCTGTCATCACTGAAGCTTCTAGGAGCCACAGCAATTGAGGACAAACTTCAGGAGGGAGTCCCAGAAACAATCACCTGTCTAAATCTAGCAGACATAAAGATCTGGGTCCTCACTGGAGACAAACTAGGTAGCATAATTCACCCAAATTACCTTTTTGCCAACTGATGCTGTGAAAAGCTATTGAGATGTAAATTGTGTAAAACATTTCAGAGACAGCAATGAACATCGGCTACTCCTGCAACATACTGCGAGACAACATGAATGAGGTGTTTGTTATCTCTGGCCACACACTGGTGGAGGTGCAGCAGCAGCTCAGGTGAGTTTATGGTCCAGTGTGTGGAAAATCTTGAAAATTCAGTATGTTTTTAACTGTCTTTCCTCTCTCCTCAGGAGTGCTAAAGAGCACATTCTCGGCCTGAGTCGAGTTGACAGTGCAAAAGATTTTGAGAAGACAGATATGTTTGCAGACGACTCTGTATTTGAAGAAAGCATCATTGCAGAGTATGCCTTAGTCATCAATGGACACAGTCTGGTGAGATACTCAAATGTGTTGCATTATATAACACGGTCCACCATTGGACCGATAATTTTAACCCCTGCTTGTTTTTATTTTGGTTCTGATGCTTGCAGGTTTGTTAAACAGTGGCCGTGTTGCTATTTGCTGAGTCTGGCATCTCTGTACATGCTGTTGTGTCTGTGCCGAGTCTTTAATAAGCTGCTGTGCTGCTGAGGGCCCTCGGCTCTATTACAGGATTTCATTAACATCCATTTCCTCACACAGGAGCTGCTCCCTTGCTGCGCCTTGAGCAGCACGCATGATGCAGCAGCAGCTTGTGGAAATGTTACATTGAGCTGTTGCTCGGTGTTGCCTCTGCGGGGGGTTGATGTTGTAGAATGGTAATCGTAGGTCTAAAAGATGTGATGTATGGCTTCTCCCTGCAGGTTTATGCTCTAGAACCACAGCTGGAGCACGTCTTCCTGGACTTGGCCTGTTTGTGTAAAACAGTCATCTGCTGCCGGGTCACTCCGATGCAGAAAGCCCAGGTGGTGGAACTGGTGAAGAGGCACAAAGGGGTCGTCACTCTTGCCATTGGAGATGGAGCCAATGATGTCAACATGATCAAGAGTAAGTGTCAGTTATAGACCCAAAGCTACATAGACATTAGCTATGATAAGAAACATTTTTACAGCATCATAAAATGTTAATAGCTTGATTTTGTTTTATTTTAAAGTGACATTTGGAGCACAGTCTGCACTTTTAATACACATGTATGTTTAAACAATGTTTTTATTTTTATTTAATACTTAGTTTCAAAGGGCAGTATCATGTGTTTCTTCCTCAGCTGCTCATATCGGTGTTGGCATCAGCGGACAGGAAGGGATGCAGGCGGTTCTGGCATCAGATTACTCTTTTGCTCAGTTTCGGTACCTGCGGCGGCTCCTGCTGGTGCACGGACGCTGGTCCTACTTCCGCATGTGTAATTTCCTGTGCTATTTCTTCTACAAGAACTTTGCCTTCACGCTGGTACACTTTTGGTACGGCTTCTTCTGTGGTTTCTCAGCTCAGGTAAGAATACTGTGATATATCATTAAAGAAAGTTTTTCCTGAGTTAATTGTGTACATCAACAAGCTTTTGCAGCTTACCTCTCTTTTCCTCATTGGTCATAGCAGTTAGTCTGTGAGCCGTCTCTAGAATTGTGTGTTCTGTAGGTTCTGCTGACAATAGTCCTTTGACCGAAACTTTCAATTAATGTCACATTTTTTACATTGATTGTGTTACCTTTTTTTTTTTTGCATCTTAACAGCCTTGTCTCTACTTTTTGTCAGTATGCGGGTAATTTTACTCTGGAATGGGACCCTATCCCTTGAAAAGCCTGGATTTAAAGGCATAACCCCTTTCACATTTTTGTAAATTATGTATATAACTGTCCTCTCTCCACAGACTGTGTATGACCAGTGGTTCATTACCCTCTTTAATATAGTCTATACATCCTTACCAGTCCTGGCGATGGGGCTTTTTGATCAGGTAATACTTATATGCTCAATATCAAATTACCTGAATCTTTTTAAATAAACTTATTTATTTTTCCAGCAGTCTCCAATGGCAACCTCCTAAGCCAAGTCTTTACTTTCCTTTTTGTTTTTCTTTTCAAGATACTTTCAATGTGCCATGATATCTAACCCTACACTAGGTAAATGATGACCCTGAACCTGATTAACCCATATCAGTATACAATATTTTATATTGTTCATCTATCATACTTTATTTACTATGTGCTACACAACTACCAACAAGCCCCCAATACTTCAACCTATCCCTACCCTTATACATATTAGTATCACATAACACTCATTATATCTGTTTCCTACAGGATGTCAATGACCAAAACAGCCTTCGCTACCCAAGCCTTTACAAACCTGGCCAGCAAAACCTTCTCTTCAACAAACGTCAGTTTTTCCTGTGCACACTGCAGGGGGTGGGCACATCATTCCTGCTTTTCTTTATTCCCTACGGAGCCTTCACTGTCATTGTGAAAGAGGATGGCTCCCACATTTCTGACCAACAAGCATTTGCTGTTACCATAGCAACATCCTTGGTCATTATCGTAAATGTTCAGGTAAAAGTTTAAACAGACAAAAATAGCTGTTTAAAAAAAATAAACACTATGTTTATGATGCATGTATCTGTCCCTAGATTGGACTTGACACGCACTACTGGACAGCTGTCAATCACTTGTTCATATGGGGGAGCCTGACAGTGTACTTTGCCATATTATTTGCAATGCAAAGTAATGGCATATTTGGCATCTTTCCAAGTAATTTCCCATTCACAGGTAAGTTTAACTCAGTTTGATACATGAAGAAATAATACTGATGCATGGAAATTAAATATAAATACATTTGTGTCCTCCTCAGGCACGGCACGTAACTGTCTATCAGAGAAGAGTGTGTGGTTGGTCATTCTGCTCACCGCTGTGGTGTGTGTTGTGCCCGGCTTAGCAGTCAGCTTCCTAAAACTAGACCTCTTTCCAACGCTAACAGATAAGGTACATTAACTTTGGTGCATCTACAGCATTGGTGGACTTTACTTGAGTATTTTAATGTTATGCTACTTTCTATTCCACTACTCCACAAACAATCTATTTGTTTTTAATAAAAGAACACATTGTTAAAGATTAAACTAGGGATTCCCCAAATTTTTGACTTGTGACCCTTTACAAAACATGGCGTAAAGTTGGGATTCCTTCTCACCTTTCAGATATCTCAGAGACATTTTCCCCTCAATAGTCCACAAAAGAAGAACATAACCTGATATGTGTAGCAGAACTTTATTTTTCCTTCTTTCCTGCGCCTTTAATTATTGTACGACCCATAAGATGTATCCTGTGGCACTTTGGAAGGGCCTGACCCCTAGGTTGGGAGCCACTGAATTGAACTACCTACCTGTGCTGTATATGAAGCAGTTAAAACTATCTCCACCTTGACGGCAACTTTGCATTAGTGCATGCATTAGATGCATTAGTATTAACAATCTAATAATGATGTATATTTTATCAGTCGCAGGGGCTGCTTTATGCAGAATATGTACTTTTACTATTGCTATTTTAAGTAGGCTACATTTTGCTGATAATACTTTTAAGTATTGACTTGTAATGGAGTATAACTAAAGGATCGACGTACTTCTTCCTCCACTGATGTATTTTGACAGGTTCGTCATCTCCAACAGTCAAATAAGAGACAAGGAACTCAGGAGCAGAACCTGAGGCGAGTACGTAGGACGAGCTCCCGCCGCTCTGCGTATGCCTTCTCCCACCAACAAGGCTATGGTGAGCTGATTACCTCAGGCAAAAACATGAGGATGGGCACAGTTTCCTCTGCTCGCTCCCCTGAAAGAACACCACAAAGCTCCACCTGGATAGAAAATATATTAACGAAAAAGAACGAAGTCTCTGATGAAATCACAGGAGCAAAATAGACTGCAACACACTGATGGAACTCAAGCTCAAACAGATAGTGTATTCACTACAGGATACTATATGCATGGTTCTAACAGAACAAGCACATATGGGTGCCCTTTTGGGGCTTGTTATGTTCAAATCCAACTACACAGGCGTACCTCGTTTTTTTTATTAGTGTGGATCATTTTTTGTTAAAGGTTAATCAAAACATGATTACCTAGAGGAAACATTTACAAAAAAAATGATAATGGACAACTTTTTAATATTTGCATTAGTTACCAAAATTAAAGAAATATGTGTCCTCTTGTCTGATTTAATTTGATCTGGTTGGTAAATTCATTCAATATCATTTTAATGGCATGGCCTATTTTGATTAATAAAGAAAGGTTGGGACATTTCAGCTTTTAGTTGTCACAAACATAATAAATTATATGTAAAAATGACATAAGCAAAAATAAAGGTAGCCCCAAGCACCAGTACAAAAAATGTATTAAGTCTTTAAAGCCTATGCACTGAAAATCTCCTGTCAAATGTTTCTGTAAATACTGATGCAAAGCTGCTGTAATAATTGATTTAAATAAATTTTACTGACTCCATGTTTAGCCAATATATATTTGATCTCCCTGTGCTGTGCCTTGTATGGTTCCTGTTGAAGAGAATCATTCTTTTTTTATGCAATATTAAACAGTTCATTGGCTTTAGTTTGTTCAAAGCAACTGAATGCATGGCCTTAATTTGATATCCTCTAAAAAAAAGTCCTCTTTATAATTCCGATTTATCCCTCTTTTTAAACATTGTACAGTTGCTACACAACATTTGAATAATCATTATTAAACTCCAAACTGTTTTAATTTAGTTCTGAGGCTGCTTCCTATTCTTAAATAGAATGAATATAAAATAAAAAATATTTTTTACGTTTTTTAAGTATTTTACTGAAAACAAATACATCCTCTCTTTTATCTATCAGGTTTTTATTTGATATTAGACCAGAAAGAGTAAAAGGGAAAACTGTGATAATAAAAACTCACGCGCAGGCCTTGCGCGTGATCGTGGAATCAGGACTTCACTCCCATGATTTCCCCATGGCTCTCTCAACACAAACCTGAAACATTTTACCAGCCAGAAGAAAGGTCTAAGTAATGCTGCTCCAATGATTACTACAAATGCCTATGTAACGCCTGAAAATATTCGGTTTATTTAATTCTTACGGATTTTTTTTGCCCTTGTTAAATTATGTTCATGTATAAAATGTAAACAAAAATGATGGATGGATTTTATACATCAGGACAACTCAAACAAGATTGTTGTTATTTTCTTATCTTTTCTTTTCTGAGCTAAACAGTGAGACAGTGAATTAGCTGTACAAAATCAATTTATTACAAAAACCTTTATGATTTAAAACACACACAAAAAAAATATTCCCTTTGTAAGAAATAATTCACCACTGTCGTCAATTGCTGGCCCTTCTATTCAAGAATAATCTTAAGAGTGTAAAGTAAGGTTTACATTTTGGATTAACTTGTCATTTGTAAGTGCCTTCTGAATCAAGTGTAAAATTGTCATTTATTCCACTGCAGCAGTGTATATGAATAAATGATTATATAAACAGATAATGGCTTATGCATTTTACTCATCAAGGAAAATTGCAGCTCCCCCGCCCGGCTTTGACACAAACAAACTCTGTTTTTCCATCGCTGCTCTGCGTGGATCAGGTAGGTAGTAGGCCTCGCTTACTGCTTGTAAGAAAGACTCCACCTTATCATCCGGAACCATGGAGACAGCACAGCCGCCCCAACCTGCTCCTGTCAGCCGGGATCCCACTGCCCCCGACTTCCTGTAACCAAGGGAAACAAGAAAAAGCTGTTAAGTAAATAGTAGTTTAGTAAAGACAATATTTCTGAATCCACTGTATACAGCACGCAGGGCTATATTTATTACTGACCGACTAGCACTAAATATACACATGAGGATAAGAGGTCCACACACAACTTTCACTGCCAAGTTTCTTCTTATTTTCATCCAACTTGCTTTGCAATTAAAACAGCCATGCTGCTCCTGTGAGGCTGTGCTTTGGCAGGTACAGTATATTATTGCTGCGCTAATAAGCAATAAACACAGTAAAGATGATGCTGATGGGAATGTAAAAACCACAACTTATTTTTGAGTGTGCTGTTTGTGTACGATTCTCCCATAATGCAATGCACAAAGGAAATGGAGGTGCTGTTCACAGAAAATTGAAAAAGGAAAATTTACATGCTGATTTCCCAGTCTCCTTGTTCTTTTTAGAGTTGCAGTTTGATGTATGTCTGACAAAGTATTGTATCATTTTCTGTTAGTATACAATAGTTACATTATGTTGATGTCTTGTATACCAACAGTAGAAAACAGTATACTCTAAAGTTAAGTACTGTATATTATACTTGGTAAGATTAAAATGTAAGATGGATTTGGAAGCCAGTGTACACAATACCTAAACCCTCAGTCTAAAGTAGCTAAATGGAGTTCAGATGCACAACTTGCACATTTTCCTAAAGTTGGTTGTTATTCACTTTTTTTATTCCTCACTAAAACGGTATTGGATAGTATTTAATTTTATCCCATTCTGTCTTGAGTCTAAATCTGTGATAGCAGTGAGTGAAGGGAGACGTTGAAGTACTAACAGACAGATGTCCACCAGTTGATCCAGTTCAGGGCAGCTGCACTCATACAGGTCTCTGCAGCTGGCATGGCTCTGGTTCATCAGGTCTCCCAGTAGCTGTACGGATTCTGCAGGTTCAGAGTCACACACGCTCTTAAACCGCAGCACCCGCGCAGCTTCACCGTACACATGTTTGGCTCGCTGGTGCAGCTTGAAATGTTTTACTAAGAGAGAGGAGAAGAGGCAGATGGTTGTCAAGTCAATTATCTGCTTGATTGGGATGAGGTCCACATAAAGCTGGGTTACACTAACCAATTAAAACATGATGGTAGTTTTGAACAAATGCCGCAATATCAGTAGAATGTGATGATATTTTCAGTGTCATTTGTTGCTCTAAAGAGGATGTTTATATGAAGAAATCATCACTAATGGCTACTTACTGATCATTTTACTGAGCTAAAACAGATTAATATGGTCAAAAAATTTGTGTTGCTTAAATATATAATAATATTCAAGCATAATTAAATCCAGCAAAATACAGATATCACAATATGACATTAAGTAAAATTCCAGAGTATTAATATTAAACATGTATTGCCCAAACCCTAACCCTAACCCTAATCCTATGCCGAAGTAATAATGGCTGCAACTACCTATTATTTTCATAATTGTTTCATTCCTTGATCATTTTTTTCCTTTTAATCTATGAAATGTAAAAACTGACAAAACCCCACAAATTATATTAAATTTAGAATGATAATAAAAAGAGAAAACAAACAAGTCTTCACATTGCAAAAGTTCATATTTGAGTTTTGAGGAATATTATGAGAACTGACCAAACAGCTTATTGATGATCATTGTTTAACCTTTCAATCCACACCTTGACTACTCCACTGTTGTTTCCATATTAGACATGATTCAGTTCTGAGATATAAAAATTCACAGATGTTTCTGTGTACTGTTGTTCACCATGCTGAGTGTTGGCGCTCAGCAGCTCTGTGGAAAACTGCTCCGAGGTGACGCACAGTGTCCTGCAAATCTCCTCTCGGCTGTACGGCTCAGGATGCAACACCTCGGTCACCAGAGCCAGCATCTCCTCCAGGGAGGCCTTCAGCTCCATCTGAACCTGCACCAGCTTCATAAACCTGCTGGGGTCCAGACCTCGTGCCTGGGCCAGCATCTGAGTTCACACCCGACAAGACAATGAAATGTGAGATTATTTACTTTCTCTTGATTTGAATTATATTAATATTTACACATATTTGCTGACGGTCTATCATAAGAATTGCTAGTAAGAAAACAACATACTTTCCAGTTTTTAAGTAGTACATTGCTTCCCTACTTGCAAAATTCTTAAATACATAGTAATTGTAACGTTAAATGCAGCTTTTGTGAAATATAGTTGCAGGTGCTTCCTTAATTAAGTCCAATATCGCAACCAGGGAAGTCTATGAGAAATGTTTATCCATGCTAGATGATGCTAAAGTTCCACAATAATCTGTTTTATAATATTTCTGTATTCAGTTCTCATTGCTCACCAAATCGTAATGCTTAGAAACCGCATTGAAATTAGAGAATTTTCATCATGTTTATGGATAAAATATTTATGTGGAAAAGTTCTTGTATGAAGACTCAAAGAACACAAGGTCCTACAGATGACTGCTTCAAAGCTTTTTTAAAAGACTACCATGAACATACCATATCATAACCATATCATGAAGTGTAATAAAAAGGTACCAGCAAGTAATTATTTTACCTTTTCAGTTTGTTTGATTTGATTAATTAAGTGTTTAAGATTTGTGTTTAAGAAGCAGCATTTCTAAAAAGCAAACAAATTTGAATACAGAGACATCGTCATAAACTTTGAATCTTAAATTTATTTTGTGAAATTCTTAAATATTTTTCCTGCTCACTGGACTGGGCAGAATACCTTTGTGGCGATTCGACACTCCACCACACGGATGTTGAAGTGAGAAGAAGCAGCTTTGTTCATCTCCATGCAGCAGTTGGAGATCACAAACACAGCTCCATCTGGAAGTTTGACATCGGTGGCCCTCAGAGGCTGGAACTCTATTAGCTTGGCCTGATAGACAATTGAGAAAGTCATAAAACCAGTGGTAACTGATCACTACATGACATTTCTAGCATTATTCAAGTGAAGTCATTACTTATAAGGTACTTTACACCTATCAAACATCTTGCATTATTTCAGACCTGTTCAGTGTATTAATAGTTTGGATGAATAAATGACCCTGATCAACTTATTCCAACTTGTCCACAAAGTACTTAAAAGGAAAGCAACATACAGTTCCTCTCTCTGCTAGGAATGAGATGGACTGGTCCATGCCGCCTCCCTCTGTGCCAATGTAGCGCTCACTTTTGGCACATATCTCAGCCAGTGCCACCTGGAGGATTAAAGAGTACAATAATGAGAAATAGATGAAATAGACCATTTGAAAATGACAAATACAATCCTATATTGAGGAGTGGCATAAAAGAAAAGCCCATTGAGGTCTTTTGCTTGTAAGATTATTTATATTCTGCTGATGTTTATATTTTTCAGTTCATTTGTACTTTTTACTTTGTTAATTGTCAGTGCCTGGTCTGTGACCTTTGGATTTTCCTGTGTTTTCTGTTTTCCTGTCTGTTTTTTCCCTGTGTCTCCTCCCCTGATGTGTGGTGTGGTGTGGTGTGGTGTGGTGTGGTGTGGTGTGGTGTGGTGTGGTGTGTGTGTGTGTGTGTGTGTGTGTGTGTGTGTGTGTGTGTGTGTGTGTGTGTGTGTGTGTGTGTATAGGCGTGGCTCTACAGCCTTAACCAGGCACACCTGAAATCCATTCACAAAAAAGAACAGTACAAGAAACCTGGCTCTTTCCTCACTCATCGCCAGATTGTTTCCGCCCTACATGTGGTTACTCCTCAGGCCTTATTCTCCAGTGTCTAATTGTCTAGTAAAGATTTTAACTTTTAATCTTTATTGTTCTTCGCTGAATCTAACGTCACCTGTGTCTCTCTTGTCTCCACCACCTGTCAAAGCTGAGCCTGCCTGTAAGGTGATCTACTGCCATTACCTACCACAAGTCCCACACCACCTGAAACTATCTGTTCACATCAGGACTGTCACCTTATCAACTTTTTTCACTCTTGGTCTTGCAAGAACAGAGATGAATTAAAATGGCTTACGACTAAACCATCGATTCTGTGTCTGAATCTGCTTCTGGGGTGCACACTATGAGCTAACTGTAATGTGAATATTACATAGTGGAAATGGTAACACTAAATGGTAAATTGATAGTTAATATAAACTTAAGTTCAAGTTATTTTACAACAACAAAACAATTATTAGCCATTAACAAAATATTAATCTAAATGTAACTTATTTTAATTTTACACTAAACTAATGATAAAATAAATTATAAGATTACTTATGAGTAAACAAATTATATGTTCCTTGTGTGTTAACAGAAAAATAACTAGAATTTAATAAAATAACCTACCATTTAATAATGTTCGTTATTTTAAAGTGCTACTATGAAAATTGATTTGTAAAGCATTTTACCTTGGAGAGGGACTTTTGATTTGCCTCCATTGTTACGAGCCCGGCACAACAAACTAAGGCACTAGAACTGGACAGGCCGGAGCTCGGAGGAATGGTTCCATCTACGACACATGACATCCCTGCTAAATGAGCAATCCCACATTTCTCCTGTGAAGAAAACAGCAGAAAGGTTAATTAAGTTGGGGAAAGTATTACAGTATTAAATACTAAATTGCCCTGAATGAAGAAAATGTAGATTTTACCTGAATACCTTTAACTCCACAGAGAAAATAATAATGCCACTTTGGATTCTCTCTGTCAATAGCAATGTCCTCTGAACACGACACAGTGAAATCCCTGCAAACAGATATTGTACATGCATTGCAGGCACAATGTAAATAGTCACCAATAACCATAGTTTCAAGCCTTACTTGTACTGAGGATTTGTGTTGGCCAGTGTGATTGTCCCTGACTTGTTCACTGAGACAGCTGCGAGGATATTCCGTTCAATGGCCATTGGCAGAACAGAATAGCCACAGTAATCAATATGCTCGCCTGTTAAATATGAGAAATTAACAAAACCAGAAGTAATTCATCTACCAATTAATACAAACATGTTTTAGCATTGAGCAAATTATGAAAATTAGTGATAAAAAAATGTTCTTTGCAGATTTGAAGAACTTAATGTTTTCATAATATAAATTTGTTCTTGTACATTCAATAGACTGTAAAAATAATGGACATAGCAACAGTGACATCATCCATTGGTTTGTGGACTGATGTTTTTTCTGTTTAGTTATTTATTCACAATCAAAAAGACACATTTTATTCTGAGAATACAGGTTACAATGAAAGTTATGGAAAAGAAAATCAAATATCACAATATTCTTGACTGAATACCTCAATATCGACATACCTAGAGATTGGCATTGGGTACTTTCCATAAAAATCATCTCTCAATGCAAATCAAACCAGCTATTAGGCTGACTAAATAAAACCATGCCAATCTTTAGGTATGGTGGTGTATGTTATGATGTGGGGTTATATTAATTCCAATGGCCAAGGGAAATTTATCAGGATGAATAGTATCCTGAATTCATGAAATAACTGGCCTTTGAAAATAAAAATCTGCCTGCCTCTATGGGAATTTAACATAGGAGTGTACTTACTTATGACCCTGTATTTTAAGGAAGAACATTTATTTATTTACGAAGAAAAATTGTGTTTATTAAGGCATAACACCAATTTCCAAAAGACAATTTTTATATTCCTCTTTTTAGTCAACTTTAGCATGTATTCCTAAGCACTGTAGATATATTATTGATAAATTGCCCAGCTCCAGAAATTGTTGTCCATTATTTTTACAGTCTGTTCTTGTAGGTCCATTGTACTCAACATCAGCCCGATGTACATTGTGTAAATCAACTAAATAGTAGGCTATATAAAATTAAATTACCTATTAAATTGACCCTTCCAGGTGCACATGCATAGAAGTGAGGAGACTCTCCATACTTTGTTTCAAAAGTATTTTTCAAGTTTTGCAGCCTGTAAAGAATTATAAATGAAGAAATAAAGTGAGTAGGCTGTCACATTTCTTTCCTCGTCCCTCTGTCTCAATGACAATCAGCATGGCTTCCTGTTACTCACCTTTCATTGGCAGTAATCACAGTCTTTAACTTTGGTGGGTTTGTGGCCATTTCTACCTGTATAGAAAAACAACGAATACTTCTTGTTGTCAGACAGGAGAGCTCAAAGCGTTTTGCAGATCCTGGCCGCGATCAGCTGACTGTCACAAGAGGATCCCGGATGCCAAAACGCTGACCTATGGTCAGTTCTAAAACGTGAATTCAGCTCAGTTAATATATGTTAAGTTCCTGTTTATAACAGAGGAGCTGACTCTGAAACAGTTGTTTGAGGCTGCAGGAGCAAAAAAACACGGAAGTTGTCTGGAAGACAGGAGGTGTGTTTGTCACGCAGAACGGCGACGTAACATTTACGACCAAACACGGCGACTACATTTCCCACAATTCTTGAGACGCTGTTACTGTACAGTTACCATGGAGGCGTGGATAGCTTTCTGGTAGTGGGGTTGGGTTGGCTTTAGCAATGGCAATAATCTTTAGGAAAGTACTTTCTACAATGCATGTTTTGTTGTAGCGAACGGTATATATATAAACCAGTATATGCGTATGTTAATAAAACAATGTGGTCTAAGTTATATATTGTGTATTGTCACACTTGTGTTCTGCCCGCAGTGGTTTGGCGCTGCTAATGCGCGCGAGTTTTCAAAGTGGGCGAGTCTGCGGCTCTTAAAAAGAGGACGTTCAACCGGCTAACAGGCTGAGTTAGCATCATTATACGTCTGTTCGGCCCGATTATACGCAAACTGGCACTAAACGTTGTATCGGCTAAGGAATCGAATGTTACACCGTTGATCAGAATGTCCCTTCGGTGGAGGTTTTTGAAAGCCTGACCAAGTCATCTTTATTTTATTGCCAGGCACGTTGTTGCTAAGGCAAGCTAAAATGGACAAGTTAACGCTACTTGCTAAGCTAGCATCTCTTCTTTGTAATGTAAACAGTCGTGTGGTTAGCAGTTAATAACGTCTCTTAAATAAAAGAATACTCAACTCACCAAAAGAAACGTCTGTCCCATTTATGCCAACAGGTAAGCCAACGCAATGTGTCTGTTTTGGTTGGTTCGTATCAGTGCTTTTGACTTTTACGCTAGCTAATTTGTAATGTTAATGTTAGCTAAGTTAACAATGACCATCCAATGCCAACTTCACACGTAACAAATACCTTCCCTGGTTGTTTGTAATGTCCTCTAAAGTTTGTTTTGCACCTCTTTTCGCAGAGCACCCTACAGGCTTTGCGTCATGTCTATTGATTTTGACAGTGCTGCTCTTCAAACCCAGCATGATGAAGAAGAATACGACAAAGAGGACTATGCAAGAGAACAAGAGGTATAATGCATAGCTGCAGAATCGTAAAGTTGTTTGGATAACGTTTGTGTTACAGTTACGTTTGTGTCTAGTTGTTGAACCTTTTTGCCAGTAGGATTTTGTTAAACCGTAACGCACTGTGATTACTTGAGCTCCTGCTGGTTTCTTAAAACATCAGTTATCTAACATATCAGACGACAGGATATATCCAGGGCATGTTTAAATTATAAAACAAAAACCTATTGTATGTGCAGTGATATAGGCATTACCTGTCTCTACTTCAGTTATTATGCAATTACTATCACCATTGCAGATTGTCATGTTGACATATTTACAAAAATATGCATGCTCCTTTTAGGGCTGCACAATTAATTGCAGTTTAATTGAAATCGCAAAAGGAACTACTGCAATTTTCAAATCGCAAGGGTGGGCAGTATTTGTTAAAGGCGAAATGTGTGTCAAACCGTTCTAAAATAAAGTATTGTGGTGCTGCAGAGACATTCCGGCCTACAAATCGTATCCTACAGACTAAAGAAAAAATCTTTGTTTGGTACAGATCCTGGCAAAAACTCACACTTCATATATATATATATATATATATATATATATATATATATATATATATATATATATATATATATATATATATGAGAGAGATATTCCCCAATATAGTGAATCATATCGCAATATCAGTCAAAAAATCACAATTAGATATTTTCTTTTTTTAGCTGTCCTTTTTTAGCATTACTTTTGCTGTCTGTATTTGTAATTTTTCTGAGTTAATGTTTATTTATTTTTCTTGTAAATTATGTATATAGGCTTTCTTTTCACGCTGATAATATACTATGACCGTATCAATGCACAAAATGTCTTACAAATGTCAACATTAGAATCATAAGACCCAAAAAGCATAACTCAATGAAACTCAAAGTAAATTCTGGGTCAAATTGTAAGACTTTAATACACTTACACACTTATAGACAGAATATAGATTACAATTAAAGACTCACACATGGAAAAGGAAAACACAAAACAAAGCAAAAACAAACAAAAAGAGGCCTTTTGTGAATGACACAGTTTATTTGCTAATGCATTTGAGGTGTGAATT
Source organism: Percina caprodes (assembly GCA_013375575.1). NCBI lineage: Eukaryota > Metazoa > Chordata > Actinopteri > Perciformes > Percidae > Percina > Percina caprodes. The sequence continues at coordinate 12,637,400 of JABXJD010000001.1, read as the reverse complement.
TCACAAGTACCATCAGCTTCACAGCTAGACAGTCATGCTGTGTTATTACTCACGCCTACAATCTGTTGCACCATTAATCTGAGCTGTTATTGGCTCAAGGAAATGGCCTCCTTCCAGGTGTGTCACACAGAAACTAGCTCTGCCTGCCCTAGGTTTCCCTGCTTTCTCTCTATCACTACCTTGTTTCTGTGCTTGGCCCCACTTGTACTTAGCATGAAGAAACTGTCACAGAATGTCTTACCAGTGGACTTCAATACTTGGAAGAATGGGACTTTGAATATTAATAGTAAAATTTATTTTCTTTGTCCTTTGTATAGTCTATTTACACAAGTTGGTCAAGTGGAAGATTTTGCCATCAGTAATTGGAATGTTTCTGCTCCAGTTAACCTTGCTATATGTTTTGTCTAAACGGTGAATGGAGTTCTTTGGGAACAAACCACAGCAATTACGCAGCAAGCCTACAACATGCCAGGCACTTTTGGGATGTTTTACACAGAACGTCTTCTCTGCAGAAAGATTAGGCTAGAAGGTTATCATGTGGCTTAACAGCTGAAACAGAAGTGCCTCCTCAATCTTGGTTAAAGGTGTAAGCAAGGTGATATGGGTCCTTTGGTTTTGGACACAGTGGAGGATTTGAGGAATATTCAGCAGTCCTTGTGGGAAGTAAGTCCAGCTGGTTCTGATTGTTCCATCACACATGGCTGGTTGTAAAGCAGGTCTGGTCATTCTCTTTCTAGCGCAGAGGTGGGCGTGACCTGTTTTGACAGAAAATACATTATTTGTCAATGTTGTGTTTCTCAGTTTGATTGTATGGACCAAAAGAGTAATCTGTGCATTTTATACAAGCAGTACAAATATGAGGGCTGCAACTAACCATTACCTTTTGTTACTGATTAACCTAAATGCGGCAAAGGCTCACGGTTAAACCACAGAACAGAAAATGTTGCTTGATAAATGACTTTAATTATTCACTGATATGATTACTAGCAAAACTCTAAAAATGTACCCCCTGGCACATTCTTTTCCTCAGACTCTCAGTAATTGTTTATCTGTGCTGTTTTCTTCTATCTGCACTACTTTATAACTCTGTTGCGTAGCAACCTTGGTGACTCATTTCCATGTGCTATTTTTCCGCAGTTGCACAAATTGCTCACTGACCTGCCCGATGACATGCTGGAGGACAGCAGAGACTCCTCCTCTCCAGAGCTAGAGTACTCTCCCTGCAGCAATAAAAACACTGGCAACAGGTAACACACATATTGCTGTTGACACTAGTAATCTCAGATTTGGAGAACTCTGGGTTTGGTTTAAAACAATCAGACATACCTGATTGCATTTGCATTTTTTTACCCTCTCCACTCAGCCCACAGTCCACATGGACTCCGCAATGGTCAGATCATCCAAGGCCAACTACTCATGAACAGGTAGGTTGTTAATTGTTTTCACTGATAGTTTTTTGTCTTCTGAACTTCCGAAGAACAAATACAGCATCACTATCACTGTCAATGTCTCTCTGAAGAACTGTGAAGTTGACTATGCTCAACGCTCCAATGATGAGTACGCTTATGCGGATGGAGCTGTTCAGATCAATGGATATCACCCTCAAAGTCAACCTCTGCCTCACACCTGGAGCCAGGATCATCCTTTCACCCAGGGAGATTATATATACACCAGCATAGGCACAGAAAAATCTACAGAGACTTCTCTCACAGACGAGTATGAGTCCAAACCCTACCCTCAAGTCACTAACACCGCTGTTGTGTATAATGGAGAAGGAGAACACGGAGACATCCAAAACCATGGGGACCACAACAAAGGCAGAAAGAATTTTCAAGTGAGTAGAGTTTTTTTTGGTCTTTGTCATTGCAGGTGTTTTTATATCATACATGTGACTTAAATGTATGTCACTGTATGAAATATTGTACATTTCCCTTTTAATACTTTGAAATAAACATCTTGATATCTGGCCATCCACCAGTTGTCAGCATAGTGTACACTTTCTTTGGGTGTGTTTTAAGAAAAAGTTTATTTGTGTAACTTTGACTTGGTTTATTCTTGCGTTATTGAACAGAGTACTATTTATATTTCTAACATACTGTGTTACTTGTGTTTTTTGATTTTCATAATTTAAAGTCTGGAGCATTGGACAGAGTGGATCAGCACAAGGTCAGCTACAATCCTCACCATCCTGTCCATCAACCAAAGATGTTTAACTCACACACCGTCCAAGAAGAGGTCAATTTGACCATCTACAAAGAGAGTTCCTTGACTTGACACAGCGTGAGTCTTACAGTCTTGATTTAGTACAGTGACATGTAAACCACAGTTTTAGTTGAAAAGTGATCTTGTTACCATAAATGTCAATTTAGAAATTTATCCCTAGTGAAAAATCTGAAGTATTGTTTTGTTGTCACACTGCCATTGAGCAATTGATTAAGTTTTATCTTACATTATGTCCATTCTATTTCTGTCATTAAAAAAATGTATTCAGCCCAACTGCATGTCATTTTAATTGTCATTAGTAAGAAGCTTTAATAGCCTTAATTCTCCTAAAATGTCATTACATAAAATAACCCTTCTCAAATGTAATTGCTGAGAAATTAAAATACCTTCACACAGTTTAAAGTGTAAATGATTGATGTGTTGAATATACATGTTGTGCTGTGTTACAGAAACTGCTGATAGAGAGCAGCTTGCCCAGCTGCAGATTTTACACAGAGCTCAGCAGAGGCAAATTGAAGACTTGGAGCAAAAACTGGAGGATTCAAGGCGTAATATGAGATACACCGAGCATCAGTTTGCAATTGCCAAAGGTATGGTTTACAAACTGGGGGTGGGAATTGTTTCTGACTTTATAGCAGTACATAGTCTATGTAAAGTGATGTGATTATACTTAGATATTTTAAGGTTTTGTTGCATGTTAAGATTTATTGATCTCTTTTTAAACATGTATTTTAAGCTAAAATTTAAGCCTTTGTAGAAATTAAACCAACCGCTTGAACTTGGAATTAGGCCTGCATGATTCAGGGAAAAATATGAATGATTTTTTAGCTTAGAATTGATATCACGATTCTCTACCACGATTATGGGATAATGGACAACAATTTAGAGTTTAGGCAAGAGTGCATAAAAAACAAAAATGTCCAAAAGGGGACAAAAAAGTTTTGTATTTATACACATAATCTAATAAGACAGACATACATACAATAATTAGGCAAAACACATATAGGCTGTTGATCTACATTATCGAATTACATCTGACAACCTTGTGTTTCATGTTTTAAGAAGCCAATTCTCCACCTTTTTAAACATGACTGAGCCTCTGACATGGAAGATTACTGTAAAAGAAGGTGACTTTCACAAGCATGTTTAAGGCCTAAAATACTACAAAATAAAATCCTGAGCAGACGAAACATTTCATTAAAAATTGTGTGTGACAAATACTGTATTTGTCAAAATCTAATCCTTTGCCTCTAAATCGGAATCGAATCCTGAGGTACCGAGAGATTCCCACCCCTATTGTAAACATAGAGGCTTCAATGAAGAGAAGGGAGAGCATTGCAGCACTTTAAAACCTATTTTATACAGTCTATGTTTAAAACTCACAGAAGAAAGTAGTAGTGTTTGTGATGCAGTCGGCTCGTAAAATTAAATGAGAATCAGTCATAAAAACATTCAATTTTAAATTTAAAAATGTTACTTAAAAAATGAAAGTTATTTAAAAATTAAATTGTGAACAGGTTGAATCGAGATCTTGATTTTATAACCATCAGTCATGCAGACCTACTTGGAATGAATAAATGACTCCAGGTGGCCTTGATGACTTCTGAGGAAGGATAGTTTTTCTTCTCTATGTCTGACCATTGTGTTTCACACTTATACTTTCCAAATGTTTTGTTTTTGTTGATACACTATTAAAAGCTAAAGAGCTGGCTATCTGTCAATCCATAGCATTAATTGAGATTGATAGAAGGAAATAAAATAGGATACATCTTCACTTACTTGTATATATGCCCCCTTGTGGCTGTCCAGAGGGCTTGCACAATCTACAATAACACTGGGTCCTGAACTGGTCTTGTGTGTCCTAATCTGTTGCTGGGTAGGCTGCTTGTGGTAATAATAATAATAATAATAATAAAATCTTTTTTTCTATCAATAGATGAAAAGGAGGGCCTAGCAGTAAGCCTAAAGGAATCAAGTCAATTGATTGAGGAGGCCAAGGAGAGAGAGTTTCAAATGCTAAACAAAGTGAAGGCAATGGAGCAGCAAGTACAGGCTCTTACTGCAAGGGATCATGAGGTAAGTTCTGCACTGACACATACCACTGTTTACGTCCTTCTCATCTTCTTAGCTGTTAAAATGTTGATACAAGACAGTCTACAATACATCAGGTTATCTGTAATTAAGGAAGAGACTTATAGAGTAGTTTTGTGTTTGCAGAACATGAAGAAGCAGAAGTTGGCAGAGGCTGCAGTGGACAGCATGAAGCAGCAGATGTTGGAGCTTTGTCGCTCTGACACTCTGTCCAAAACGCGGCAGCAGCATGACCGAGACCTTACCGTCATGAAGGAGCAGCATGAGGCTGCACTGTTGTCACTAGAGCAGAAGCTAGACTCTACCTCTGAGGCTCTAAACAGACAGGTCTGTCTGTTACTGTCAGGAGATACAGTATAGTATATATCATCTGCAAACATTGTAAACTCCTGTGTTGTTGTTTTGTTGCTTCCAGGTTGATGTTGGTCAGAGGTTACGGGAGCAGGTTAAACAGCTGGAGCGCCAGAGAGAAGAAGAGCAACTGGAGAGAGCCCGAGTTGTCAACACCCTCAGTCAGCGTCTGGAGGAGAGTCAACAACAATGTGCCAAGCTGCTGCAGACAAGTGAGTTAATGTAGACGGCAACCACTTTTTTGTCTGTAACATACTTGCTAAAAACAGAACAGAACATTAATGAGCAACTTCTATGCATGTGTTATAGTTAAGCTATTACAAATCATTGTTTCTTTTCTTTTGCGGTTCTATTTTCTTCAGGTTCAGTGCAGGAAATGAGTCAGATACAAATCAAACTACAACAGGCTCAATCAGCCAAGGCACTAAGTGAAAACATGAACAAAGTCTTACAGGTTTGCTCTCTGATTTTCCTGCCCCAGAATGGAACCAGTCTCAAAACCAATATTGTTTAAAAAAAAAAAAATGCTTAAACTTGGTTGATTTAACTATTCACCTTTTTATTTTTATCCTAAAGGAGGATCTGGCCGAGTTGAAGGAACAGATCACTCTGTATGAATCTGCTGTGAAACATGGTGTTATTGCATTCGAACAGGACAGCGACTGGGAGAACCAGCTGTCTGAATCCTGTGTGGATTTAGGATTAAAGAAAACAAACAGGAAAAATGGCTTGCTTCACAGGTACACTATAATTATTATTATTATTATTATTATTATATCTTTACACTGTCATTTTCTTCATGCCATGGGTGCTAGTATATAATGTGAAACTTTGTCCAAAAAATACTGTTAAAACTAACTAACTTTCCCTACTGATTGGTCAGTGCTGCCCTGGCTCACCTGTCTGACTCCAAGCTGCCCAAAGATGAAGCTTTGCGGCTGCTGCGAGTGGAGATGCAGCGCTGCCTGGGTAGTTTGAAGGGGAAGCGTCAGAAAATCAGTCAGCTGCAGGAGGAGCTCCAGCTCTGTCAGGGTCAAGTGACCAAGCTGCAGACCCAGTTAGATGAAGCCAAGCTCTGCTCTTCGGTAAGAACTGCCTTCTACAGTCTATGACCAGACACAAGCTTTGATGTTGCATTGCTGAGCAAAGCATTTACAACTGTAGTCTGATAGCTATTATTCAGATTAAGGTAGACTGGCCAATTTGATTTCTTGCTGGTTTAAAAACAAAAAAAATGCTAAGGTAAGGTGACAACAAAACCACGGACCCTGAAAGGATTAAAATATAATATTCATTCATGTTTCCTACCAAAACTATCAAGTTGTGTTGGCATAAAAAGGAAACAAGAACAAAGTTCTCATAAAAAATGGCACAAGCATAAGACAGAGATTAAATGGCTTTAATGCAATGGTGATCATAAAAGAATTGCATCTGTTTCACTGATTGACAGGTCCGAGAGACTAATCAGATGACACATCAAGACATAACGGGAGAGTTTCAGAAAGAGTTCACAAGACTACAGGAAGACCAACGACACTTGCAGGAACAAGTGGAGGTTGGTTTAAGTTTCATCGAGTCAGTTATTTGTTTTGTTTTTAGACTACTTCATGAAAGACTAGTGATACTCTATCCAAACTCTAGCTGTTAGAAAAGAAGAATAAGGAGCTGAAACAGAGTGAGGAGAAGGTGAGGTCTGCAAACTTGGAGCTTTGCACCAAGATGAGGCAGATGATCCAGGAACTGGACCAAGAGAAGCAGGAGGCTGCTGAGAGGTAAGGCAATATCATGTTTTGGATCATTGTCTTGTTGTAAGACAAATCTCCGTCCTAGTCTCAGGTCTTTTGCAGACTCAGATTTTCTTCCAGAATGGTCCTGTATTTGGCTCCATTCATCTTCCCATCAATTTTAACCATAATCCCTGTACCTGCTGAAGAAAAGCAGGCCCAGACCATGATGCTGCCACCACCATGTTTGACAGTGGGGATTGTGTGTTTTGGGTGATGAGCTGTGTTGCTTTTACGCCAAACATAACGTTTTGCATTGTTGCCAAAAAGTTCGAGTTTGGTTTCATCTGACCAGAGCACCTTCTTCCACACGTTTGTGTCTCCCTGGTGGCTTGTGGCAAACTTTGAACAATACTTTTTATGTATATTTCTTTAAGAAATGGCTTTCTTCTTGCCACTCTTCCAAAAAGGCCAGATTTGTGCAGTATACGACTGATTGTTGTCCTACGGACAGAGTCTCCCACCTTAGCTGTAGATCTCTGCAGTTCATTAAGAGTGACCATGGGCCTCTTGGCTGCATCTCTGATCAGTCTTCTCCTTGTATGAGCTGAAAGTTTAGAGGGACGGCCGGGTCTTCGTAGATTTGCAGTGGTCTGATACTTTTTCCATTTCAATATTATTGCTTGCACAGTGCTCCTTGGGATGTTTAAAGCTTGGGAAATCTTTTTGTATCCAAATCCGGCTTTAAACTTCTCCACAACAGTATCTCGTACCTGCCTGGTGTGTTCCTTGTTCTTCATGATGCTCTCTGAGACTATCACAGAGCAGGTGCATTTATCCGGAGACTTGATTACACAGGTGGATTCTATTTATCATCATTAGTCATTTAGGACAACATTGGATCATTCAGAAATCCTCACTGAACTTCTCAAAAGAGTTTGCTGTACTGAAAGTAAAGCGGCTGAATAATTTTTCACGCCCAATTTTTCAGTTTTTTATTTGTTAAAAAAATTTGAAATCTCCAATAAATTTCATTTATTGGACTTGTTGTTGATTCTTCACAAAAAAATCACAGTTTTATATCTTTGTTTTGAAGCCTGAAATGTGGCAAAAGGTCAAAGTTCAAGGGGGCCGAATACTTGTGTGTAAGTGTGTGTAAGTGTGTGTGTGTGTGTGTGTGTGTGTGTGTGTGTGTGTGTGTGTAAAAAAAAAAAAAAGTGTTTCTTTTTTTTCTTTTCTATATGGAGATCTGAGCGGATTCATCAGCAGTATAGGGACGATGTGGTGGACCGGGTCAGAACCGAGATCATGCTGGAATACAATGCTCAGGTTGAACAGCTGACTGCACAGCACCAGCAGCAGGTCCAACAGTTACAGTGAGTCCTCTGCACCTGTCACTAAAAATTGCTGTTCTCTGGAAACCATTGCAGCTCATTTACAGTACTTACTACTTCTTCACAGAACCCAGTTGTCTGAGGCTAATGATAAGATGTTGGCCGTGCAAGAGTGTTACATATCTGTCTGCAAGGAGAAGGACATGCTTGAAAAGGAGACTTTGAGCAGAGTAAATGAGGTATAGAAGATCCTAAAATATGTTGGACATGGTTTTTGTGTTAATTGAAATGGAGAAATTAAAAAATCAAAATACACTATTGTAGGGACAATGGAGCTTTACTATTTATATTTGACTGTATAGCTACACGCTGTATTTGACATCTTTTTGTTTTTAAGTGATGAAGTTTCCTGTGTCCAGATTGGACTGTGGACTAAAAATTATTTATGATTTTGTTCTCATTCCCAGCAAAAGATGAAAGAAGAGAGTGATACAGCTGTGGAGAAGCTGAGGGCTGAGCTTGAGGCTCAGCATCAGGCCTCAATAAACCAGATCAAAGCTCTCTGGTCCAAAGAAAAGGAGACTGAGATCAGGCAGCAGGTGAATTCTCACGTAGCCTTGGCCAAGGCTGCTTGGAAGGAGGAACTACAAAAGGTATAATTTCCCATAGTAACTGTCCAGCTCTTCCAACTCCCTAAGGTGAATTTACATCAGATGGTGACCTGAAAGTTTTTACTGCTTCTGTGTAGATGGAGAAGACCTGGGTCCAGAGGCTGGAGGAGGCCAGGAGAGAGAAACACAGAGAGACTGCTGAGGCAACCTGTCAGGCAGATGAGATTGAGGCCAGCAGTGTGACAATTACTGTTGAAGAATTGGACTCCAGGCTCAGTGCCCAGAAACAACAGCTGCAACTGGAGGCTGACAAAGTCAAATGCAAAGCTGTGGAGGAAGCCAGGAAGCAAGCCCAGAGAGAACTGCACGAGAAACATCTGGAGGACATGGCCAAACAGGTCAGTGTTCTTTTTTAAAAATAATACTTCCGCTAGTTAACCAAAGTGATTTACTGGACATTTTGTACGAGTGGCACCAATCAATTCAATGCCACTAGAATTTCCATTGCTGTATTATTCACACACAGTTTAGATGTTTTTTGTTTAGTTTTTTTTCTCCTGGGGCTGCACAATTAATCCAATTTTAATCATGATTTTGACTTCCCACGATCAAATTTGCGTAATCCAGGAATATTTTAAATGCGTCATTCCGTTCATAGAACGCTCCGAGTTTTTTTGCAAAGCCCACCTACCGCTCCGTAAACCACTGTATCATGTGCCAGTCAGACTTGTTCCCTGTACCGCACAGCGTAGTTTCTAGATGTAGACAGTTACAGAGGATAGAGTAACGTGAGGAAAATTTCACATAAGATAGCAGTCATACGTCGGTCACAACATTTTGTCCCGTCTGTGTTGTTTTTCAGACAACAGCAGTAACCAGTGCTAGTCGGTGCTAGATAGTGTCTGTTAGCTCACAGGACTCTAGGGTGCGACTAACATTTTTTTCTCTAGGTTGCACCAGTGCACCTAATGTCCTCGCATCTGCTGCCTCTCCACAAATTAAGCAATGTTGTTTTTATATTGATATGGTTTAATTTTGCGTTACGTGACCCATTTCTTCTGTGAAGCCATGCCTGTTTGGATCTCTCCTCTTACTCTCCGCGCAGCAACAGAGACAGAGCTGCGACAGCACTGGTCTACGCTACTGACATTTGTCCACCATTTTAATTGTTATTAACACAGCTGTATATTGTTAACCAGGAGAGGCAAACTTGTATTTGTACCAGCGTTTTTGCTGGTAACGCTGCTGTTTCTCCTTTTGATATACTTTTAGATTTCCCAGCTACATGATAATTTCTGATTCATCCCTCCAAATGTTGAACAATGTTTCTACAACATACCTTGCTTAATTCCCCAAACATGTATTATGTTATCTTGCCTTCATCATGCGTTGCCAAATGTAGTGTTGTTATTGTTTCAGGTTGAAGGTGCCGTTACCAGGGCCTACAATCGCTGGATTGAGGATTTGACTTCATTACCAGAATACAAAGCCTCTCTCCAAACAGAGAGGGAGAAATGGGAAGAACTACAAGAAAAATGCACAGAACAACAGGTATGACAGGGCTTTATCGTTGTGAGTTAAAAATTGTCATTGCTGTCAACTGGCTTTTCTTTTTCTGATAATGTATATTCCTTAATTTAAATGTGCCAGGTATCCCTGACCCTGAGGGAGGCAGAGGTGCAGTGGCATAAGATGCACAGGAATCAGCTGGAGGAACAGAGCTCCGGAACGCACAGGGTGGAGGAGCTCCAAGAGGAGGTGGCAGCTCTCCAGAGTCAGCTGGAGCAAGGCAGGAGAGAGCACGCTGCCCTGCTGAAGGCTGAGCTGGCTGGAGCTAGAGCAGCCTGGAATCGAGACAAACAACAGGAGATCTCTTTCATCCAGGTCCGCAGCGAGCAGGCATACCAAAACAAGCTGCAAGAGCAGCGCAAAAAGCAGGAGCAGGCTTTACAGCAGGCCAGAGAGGAAGCTGGTCTCCATAAGAAGGAGCTGCTCCTGCAGATGGAGGCCAAGTTACAGCAGAATCTGATGGCCCGAGAGGAGGAGTGGAGATGTCAGCACGCAGAGATGGAGCAGTCCCAGAGAAAGCAGATGAGAGATGAATTCCTAGCAGAGCTACAGACTCATCTGGCAGAGGTCCAGGTACAACTTCTCGGGGATCCCAACACAAATCAGCAGGGCACTGAAGACACCAGGAGGACCAGCGGGGCCACGTCAGAGGGCACAATAACACACATCATTCAAACATCCTGCAAAGACATAGTTAACAGGGCAGTATCTCAAGCCAAGAAGGAATGGGAGAGGGTGAGTTTTTATTGGATTATCTACTATCTAAAAATAAAATAAGTGGCTTGTGGCACGGAGGTAGAGTGGTCGCCTCATAAATACAAGAAGGTCCAATCTCAGGCTCCTCCGGCCACATGTCAAAGTGTCGCGGAGCAAGACACTAAACCCTAAGTTGCTACTCGTCTGCTGTATGTATAGCTTCCCTCTGATCCTAATACTTAAATTGTAATACTGCATTTAGCCAATCTTAAGTACAGTGTGTATGTGACAATAAAGAAATAGTTTTTATTTATTTTTTTTATTTTTTTTACAGCAACAAGTCCTGCTATATTTAAATGCTGTAGCATTTAATTAATGTACTGTTTTTAGTATGTTTTGTCTTTCATGTGGTACAATGCTTGAGTTGCTTTTCCATTTATGCCCCCACAGTTAAGTGAAGAAAGACTGAGCCGTGTGTTAAAAGAAACACAGGAGCAGCATGAGAGAGAAATCGACAAAATGCAAAGTATGTAATGCACTATTATCTTCAATAAGCAGGACATAAGACATGGCATAATTTGATTAGACTACAGTGTAGTGCCCATTAAGAAGTTTACATGACAATATTGTCCACCGTTTCCAGGCTCTTTGTCCAGGAAGAAGGAGCAGGCTTGCTGCAGGAAGGAGTGTGCGGAGGCTTTAGGTAAACTGCAGAAGAAGAACCAGGAGCTCCACAGACACTTGGAGAAAGCCTGTCGTCAACTCCAGCACAGTGTTCGTGAGCACAAAACTGCCTTGCAACATCTGAAAGGTATTAAATGCATTAAAAATGTTTCTTTTAAAGGGCATTTAAATAGATTTACTCAACATTCAATGTATCCGTGTATTGTAGATGAGCATGAAAGCAGCTTACAAAAGGCAAAGGAGGGACATCTGCAGCAGCTGGAGGAGGTGAAGAGAGCCAAAGAATTCTCAGGGTTTGTTGTTTTCAGTATTTCTTATCTTTAGTTTAAAGTCCAACAATATGAAATATTGTGTCCCTGGTTCTGTTTATTGTTATATGCCACGTAAGTCAAAAAAGCTTAAGCATCTTGCATCTGGGAAGATGTTTAGATTAGATGTTATAGATTTTTGGGACAACAAACTCTTCACATTACAGTAAATATGCCAGCCTACTGTCATCATTATGACAGGCAAGATTTTTTATTACTATCAGTAATATTCATATCAAGTCCTTTTTTAGTCATTATGCCCAGCCCCAAAATCATGATTAATTCATAAACCATATCAAAAATGCATTTGATGGTTATCACTTTATACTTATAAGTGTGTGTGTGTGTGTGTGTGTGTGTGTGTGTGTGTGTGTGTGTGTGTGTGTGTGTGTGTGTGTGTGTGTGTGTGTGTGTGTGTGTGTGTGTGTGTGTGTGTGTGTGTGTGTGTGTGTGTGTGTGTGTGTGTGTGTGTGTGTGTGTGTGTGTGTGTGTGTGTGTGTGTGTGTGTGTGTGTGTGTGTGTGTGTGTGTGTGTGTGTGTGTGTGTGTGTGTGTGTGTGTGTGTGTGTGTGTGTGTGTGTGTGTGTGTGTGTGTGTGTGTGTGTGTGTGTGTGTGTGTGTGTGTGTGTGTGTGTGTGTGTGTGTGTGTGTGTGTGTGGTTTTATTTGTATATAAACCTTAACTGTAAGATTCTGACTGAGTGAACAAGGCTGAAAAAGCTGAAAGAATTAAAGACTCTTCAATATACAAAATATTTATATGGTTCATTTGTAGACTATGTATGGAAAGGGAAAATATAATTGGGAACTATAATGTTTAAAAATGTAATAATAAAGTCCCCAAGCTTCACTCTTTGTTTTGGGTGCAAAACAAAATGGATAGTTTAAAATAGCTGATAATACACCAAAGTTCAGTTTGCACTCACTATTATGATGGATAAAGTGCTCTGAAAAACGTTATGATCTACTGTAAATTATTTTTACGTTTATTATTTTTATTACTTTTTTGAAATCTGACTTCACTAGATAATAAAGTTCTGCTAGTTTATAAAGTTCTGCTAAGCGTGAAACTGTATGGTGGTAGTAGCACTCATAGTGATAACAGTATTTAATTAAATTTTATTTATAGTTATCTCAGGACACTTTACAGATAGAGTAGGTCTAGAACACACTCTATAATTTACAAAGACCCAACAAATCCAGTAATTCCACCAAGAGCAAGCATTTAGTGCGACAGTGGCCGGGAAAAACTCCTTTTTAGGAAGAAACCTGTGATGAGAAAAACTTCCTTTTAGGGGAAAATCTTCGGACAGACCCAAGCTCTTGGTATTCGGTGTCTGACGGTGCCGGTTGGGGGTGTGATGAACAATGGCCATAATAGTCACAATAAAGATAGTGGAGCTGTGACTAGAAATATTAGTAGTGTAGTAGTTCATGGCATAGCAGGGCAATGCAGACCGTAGCAGGGCAAAGCATAGCATGGTGTAACAGGGCATAGCAGGGCGTGGAGCAGGACCATCGGAGCAGCAACCATGATTTAGGTTCCACCCTAATCCAAGGAAACAAGCTGGGTGAAAAAACACATAAGGGCTTTGGGGAATAAGTTCCCCAGAGTTAAGTTAGTAACAAGCATTTCTGGGACAAGGATGCACACAAATGGAAAGAGAGGAGAAGCTCAGTGTGTCAAAAGAAGTACCCCGGCAGTCTAACCGCATAATGTATAATAAGAGACAGATTAAAGAGATGAGCCTGGTCGGGCTAGAACACTGGTCTGCCTCCCTCTACTTTGATTATATCATTGATTTATGTGGTAGATTAATCTGACGACTATGAAGAGAATCATAGAAGGGGTGCTGCGCCTGCAGACATGCACCCTCCCCCCTCCGGTCTGGCTGAACGCTGCAACTCCTCACTCCCTAAATATAAGCTTTCTCGAAGAGGAGAGTTTAAAGTTTACTTTTGAATGTGGTGACTGTCTGCCTCCCGAACCCAGACCGGGAGCTTGTTCCACAGGAGAGGAGCCTGATAGCTGAAGGCTCTGGCTCTCATTCCCATATTGAAAAATGAATTTCAATGATGGCAACAAATTAATTGTTCTTACTTACAGGAGTTCTAATCACCAACAAAATGCTCATCAAGGCCTCGAGGAGATAAAGCAGCAATACTTGATGACTGTAGAAAAGATCAGAGGTTGGTAATGTTGTTGATTTTGTTTTTTTCTTTTTAATATACAGGTGTGGATTCAAAATATTCTGTATTCTAGGACACCATAATTCATTGTTACACGGTGGAGACAAGTGCAGGCAAAACTAGACACTATGATGTCCTGTACCATACTATGTGTTATGTCCTCAGTCGTGAATCTGATGCCGGTTTTCATGATTATATACATCTGCATTAAACCTCACCATGTCATTTTCTAGTATATGTACCTAGTGCAAAGCGTAGGTCATAATTGTGTTTTTTATGGCAGGAGACATGCTGCGTTACCTCAAGGAAAGTCGGGAGCGAGCAGCAGAGATGATCTGTATGGAGGTGCAGAGGGAGAGGCAAAACACTGCCAGAAAGATGCGGCACTATTATCTGACCTGTCTACAGGAGTTACTGGAGGACGGAGGAAAGACTTCAGGGCAAGAGGCTATAATTGTCCTAAATTTGTTTGTTTGCTTCATCATGGCTCTTCAGGCTAATTGTATTGATTGTCCTGTCTTTTGCAGGGCTGAAAAGAAAATAATGAATGCTGCAAGCAAGCTGGCAGCCATGGCTAAAGTGCTGGAGACACCTTTCAAAAGTAAATCTGGAAAGAACTTCAGTTTACAAAGTGAGTCCTGTTGTGCAGAACTGTTTTACTGTAGAGGTTTCTTTTTTGTTTGTTTCAAAATATCAGTGTGGCGTGAATCTGTGTTTTGTATTGACAGGCTGTTCGACGGCTGTGTCCACAGGTAGAAACGCGGGTTTCAGGATGAACCCGCCAACACTACCTGAGCTTCCTGACATAAGGCCAGAGGAGAGATCCCACAGGAAAAGACTTCTGCTGATTCAGAGCAGAAACAAGCTGCTGCAGTGATGACTAAACCTTTGCATCACCTAGACATTTCTGCATCTGGGAAGGAGAAGGCCTCAGAAGATGCAGTGCTGAAGCCCCAAACTAATGCTCACACTCACCTCCGCTCTTACAAATCTTCTCAACAGATGGCTTCTCCATCCCAGGTGGATTTAGTTAACGTGTCTGTGAGAAGTAAAAGCAGGGAGCTGTACCTGCAGGGTGTTGACTCCAGCAACGCAGACAACTGCCTCGACTCAGAGCGACAAAGTAAACCGTTCCTCATCCAGGAGGCTCCTGTCAGAGACGTGAGAAGGACCAACTGGAGCATGAGCAGTAGTGACTCGGACACAGGCTTCCAGGTTTCAGGACTCTCGTACTCTGGGAGGAAACTAGAGCCAGTGAAGCCCTTTTCTGTCTCTGCTGCAACAGCCAGTGACTCAGGAGAGTTTGGTGGCCTCACCCCAGATGTTTCTGACCTTACTGTCTATAATGAAATTTCCAAAAGAACACCTCACATCCAGACCTTGAACTTTCAGCATGCAAAGAGAAGTACACACAGAGAGCCCACCCCAGGCTCTGAGGCTGAGAAGCAGAATGGCGTTTGTTCCAGGCCTCTGTTCTCTGAGTTGAGACAGCGACAGCAGGACAGCGGCTTCGACAGTCCATTCTACCAACATAAATGACAAAGGGAAGGGCAGGTATGATGGGAAGTAGGAAGATGAGCTTGAAAATGTCAGTTATCTTACCAAATAGTGCCTTTTTAATACAGTGTATAAAGTTTACATGATGTAGAACCTCTGCCTTCAAGGCAGCTTTCAGTGTGTGTCGCATTAACATTGTTAAAGGAATATTTTGACATATTGGATATCCATTTGCTTTATTGCCGAGTTGGATGAGAAGATTGATACCACTGTCAGGTCTGTACGCTAAGTATGAAGCTACAGCCATTAGCCGCTTAGCTTAGCATAGTTTGGCATAATAGTGAGTCACTGACCCAAGCCATGATATGCTAGCAAACAAGATTTGTTTATTTACTATTGAATTAGTAGATTAAACAAAATGTAAACAAACAAGATTCAATTTGTTAATGAATGAACTATAGAGGTGCTGGGAGGGGGATTGTTACCTTTGGACAGCGCCAGGCCATCTGTTTCCAGCCTTTATGCTAAGCTAAGATAACCGGCTGCTGGTGGTAGCTTTAAATTTACTCTATACACTGTACATAAGCTTAAATTCTATTGCTTTAATTCGTGGTGTTTTCCACTGTAAAAGGTTCCATTTCGTACCTGTCTGTTGTGGTCTAGATGTTGTCTTAGGCTATTTATTTTGTCCTTTTATACGTAACTTTTAAACATTTCCATCTATAGCTTTAAAAATGCAGCTGCATGTCTTAGTTCTAAATCTCCAAACAAAAAGGTTTACTTCAGTAATAAGTAAACGGCTGTATTGCTTTTCAGCAAAGTGCATTGACTTTGATGTGTTTGTTTTGAAATGATTTTATAGAGAGATTTCACTTCAAACTAAAATCTTTAATGCATGAATACCTTGGTATCGGCTCATGAAAACTAATGCCTAAGAATGTTCAGGTTTTTCTCCTGCAGCTGTGCGCTTGCTTGGAAGTGATTCTTAAATGACAAATAAGTGCACCCGTTAGGAAATGTTTATAGGTCAAAAGTCGTAGCTCTGCCCACACTGTTGAACTTGTGAGTTCATTGGCCGATACTGCAGCTTACTGTGCCCTGACCTGTGCCCCCCTACCAATCTACCACAGAATACTAGGTCAGGTGCAGCTTTATAAGCTCATGTCACTCTTTGTTTTGTTTTCTCTGTGGATTTAGATTCTAGTGTCTGTTTTTTATATTTTAAAATATTTTATATCACGTTAATGAGAGATGCTGTGCATGGATTGTGTTTTTTTTAATATATTGATTAAAAATTTTAATAAATCTTTAGCTCATTTTAATCAAATAAGAGAAAATCCTTCATTTGTTTTGAGAGCGTAACCTCTTCAGCAAATCCTGTTAAAAAAAATAAAAATCACTTGGTTATATCTAATGATATAAAGTCAATACAATACTTTTAACTACAATTTAGTATACACCGTACGTAGTTTGATTTTCAGGCATTTCATAGGAGAATCAATTAATGGACAAAATAATGAAATGTTGCAACAGTTAAAGTACACCAGCTGCAGGTAATCAATTACGGTCTGATTAGTTAATGTTACTTTATAACTAATGTTTTAAACATTTTCTGACCCTTGGTATATGAGGAACTCGACACGCTGGTGATTCAGGTTTTACACAGATAAACATGATTGTCTGGATGGTGATTGCAGCTGTGGTTTTTCTCGCCTTTTTATTCCGCCATCCGCACTTTCTCCAGGATGTCTAATACGTGTGGGATAAAATACAAGTGAGGCGTCGTGTCTTACTCCATCCTGGACCGGTTTTTAGAAGCGGTGAAGGCGCAGCCACACAAGCCGTTCATCCTTTTTAACGATGAGACTTTTACCTACCAGGATGCGGATGAGCTCAGTAACAAAGCTGCATGAGTTTTCCTGAACAATGGACTTGTTAAAGGAGACACGGATGCGCTGTGCCTCAGAAATGAGCCAATGTTTCTGTGGTTGTTGTTAGGTTTGGTAAAGATTGGATGTAACGCTGCTTTTCTCAACTACAACATCCAATCCAAGTCCCTGTTGCAGCTGAAGGTAAGGATGCACGCACTATTCTGCTTTCTCCAGTGGTGAAAAAACTATTGATATATTATTCATGTTTAAAAAAACAGGTTTTATCAGCAAACTCAAAGTATAGCTAAACTTAGTTTATAAAACTGATGCATGGATATAGATACTTAACATATATTTGTTAAAATTATCTTTACAAGTTAATGGATCAGTAACAATAATCCAATAATTCATGATTAATGTAATCCCCTCAATGGGGACATTTTGCATAATGTGTGCTTTTGCTTTGATACTCTATCAGAAGCTTCCTGACATGTTACTAATCCTTTTTTAATGTAGGAATTTGTTATTTAGTAAACTTTGTTAATTTGTTATTTATTTAGAATTTTAAATTTAGTAAAATAACATCTTCCACCACTGCAAATGCTAATTATTGGAACATTTAAGCAGACTCTTTGAATTAAAACTGGTTGAGGTGGAACTAATTTAAGATACTTTATGTACTGTTGGTGGTTTATCAATATCAATACTTACTGTTTTAAAAACAAAACAGCATAGTGTTGAAGCTCTAAAGTAAACTTTATCTCAGAAAAGGAAAAACCATAAACAGCTTTCAATATATCATGACTTAACTAGTGAACAGAATACAAAGTAGTTCCAACTAGTTCCACCTCAATCAGCTGCAACATTGAAATGTTACTTGTGCATTGATATATCAGTATCAACAGTCTATCTTGAGTAAAAGAACAGAAATATAATTGGCAAAATGTACTTAACAAAACTTTTTATGTGTTTTTTTTTTTTTTTTTTTTTTACATTGTTAAATTGGTATATGGTTTTATTTCCAGAGTTACACAATGCTGTAGAGGAGATTCTGCCCAGTCTGCTGGAGCGGCAGGTCACTGTTTTCATCCTGGCTGACAGATGCAAAACTGCAAATGTGAAGAGCTTCAAAGAGAAAATGAGCCAGGCCTCCTCTGAGCCTCTGTCCAAAGATTTAAGGTCACATTTAACCTTACAGAGTCCTGGAGCCTATATACATCCGGGACAACAGGTAAGGTACTGTAGGTGTTAAATGTTCAGGATTCAACAGTAAAAGAAACAGTACTTACTCTACATGTGCATACCTCTGACTTCTCTTTAACAGGTCTTCCTAAAGGAGCAGTAATCTCTCATGTCAAACTGGACCTTAGCTTGCAGTGTAGCTATGACAGGAGTGACCTCCGAAGATGTGCTTTTTATTAATCTCCCTCTCTATCACATCACGGGTTTCCTCGGATTCATTTCGGTCATTGAGTGGGTTATGCACTTATGTTATTTATTTGATAAATTGTGATGAAACATTTTTTTAACAGGATTTTTTGCTCTTGGCAAATCCAAAAGTAATTTCCTGAAACAGCTGGACACTGGTCCTTAGTCCTTCAACCCACCAGACCAACGCTTCAGTGGCCGCCTTGTTAAATGTAACCAAGAAGCTGCTTGGTCGCTTCTCTATCGTCATCGTGTTAAACCCGCCAAGAGCGTGCCAGGTGGATAAACCAGTTGTGATTGGTCCCCAAAAATTGTAACAGAAGCAGGATGGATAAATATACAGGTTTCCAGCCTGAGCTGCAGGCCGAAATCAAATCGCTGGCAGATTGGGCTGGGTTTACCCAGTCTAGGACACTAGTTTTTGGCAAACAACACTCGGGACGGTAGTAAATGATGTATTTGTGTATTGATCTGCAGCTGAAAATACAACATTTAGTGCACTGATTTCCAACTGGGGCTAGCTTGGCTATTGGAAAAAAAAATGGAGGCTTTTAGTCTGTACAGTCTGTACAATTGATTGAAAGTGTTGTATAACATCCAGCAGTTTAAAATCTATTCAAAACTCATGAGTGGTGTTAATGAAGTGAATGAAGGGGTACTTAGCTCAGACTGTGGGGGTATATCAGACAAAAGGTCAGGAGCTCTAGGGATTATACGTAGCAGAAATGTAATACATTTGAATTAAATAGAGTAAAAAAAACTAGTGTCCATGACTTTTCATTGTAATGAAGTGTAACAGTGTCAGTGATTAATGTGTTTTTCATATTTTGCAGAAATCAATGGAGGTCTATAGCAAAGAGGAATAAGCCATATCAGACTTTTGCTACACAGATGATATTTATTAGTTGGATTAATTAATTGCTTAATTTGGTCTTTTCATGGATTTCTTGACAAAAAGGAAAAATATTGACTTATGTTTAAAGATTATTTGTTATCTTGTTGCTGTGTTTAGGTAACACATTGGCTTTGAGGAGTAAATTTTCTGCATCTCAGTTTTGGAACGACTGCAGAAAATATGTCACGGTCATAATGTTTCTAGGTGAAATGATGCGTTACATCTGCAACACACAACAAGTATGTATGTCACAGCACTTACACTGATGGCACTATCATATTAAAAGGTCACCATGAATAAAACAAACTTTTATTTTCTTGCAGTGGGTTTTTCCATATGCTTTGATCAAATTCTACGTAGAAAAAGCAACACCTTTTGAGGGATTCTTCTGGTCTCTGCATAGAGGCTGCCAAAGGTTAGTACCAAGGTTGTAGCTACCATGTCCTCAGTTTTCTTTTCTTTTTTTAAACGTCTGTTTATTGGTATTTTAGAGGACAAATTATTGGATAAAATTAAGTGTTTACCTCTTCTGTATTTACTTTCCACAGGTGAACCTGGACTTCCGTTCGCTGGATATGTGAGAGACCTGCAGCAAACTGAGAAGAAGAGGCTACATGACATCTTCAAGAAAGGAGACTTGTACTTCAACACTGGCTACCTGCTGTACATTGATGACGATAATTTCATTGACTTTAAGGATTGAGTTGGAGACACTTTCAGATGAGTTAGTCTTTCAGTTTCAGCCACCTAATTGAAAGTGATGCTTAAAAAAACTTTGTTATTGTAGGAAAAACTGACTGATTCTGGTCTGGCCCAATGACCAGTGTCTATCTGACTTTTTAAGTGTTCGTAGACCAGGAAATCAATACTCAGGATTTGCTTAGTCAAGTTTTAGTGTAAATGAGGGCTACAGGACATTTTATTCTAATACAGTATATTTTCCTACATTATAGATGGAAAGGAGAGAATGTGGTGGACATCATCACAATGCTTGACTGCATCAAAGAAGCCAACGTTTATGGAGTCGAAGTGCCAGTTAATGTTCACTGTTCTTTCTTGTCACAATTGCAGTAGTCTATATCCTTGACGTTCTACTTTCGGGATTGCTCCGTTGCAGCTGGAAAATCTGCCGGATTTCACTCATTTTACGCCGGATATCCATTGCCTTGGGCTTCCTTTTGTGTTGGCATTTGAAACGCCGGTCGATTTATGAGGACTATGGTTAACCTTTTCTCAGATCTCTGCAAGGTAAATCCAGAAAGCTAGCTGTCCAATCTGAGTTTTCTGTTGCAAGGCTAAAACAACATTTAAACGTACACATGTTCCACATGAAGGTACCAATATTCGTGTTTTAAAATGGAGTAATAGTTAAAAGTTGCCACAAAAAAATAGTAAAGTAAAAATATCAGAAACAGTACCAAAGTATTTGTTACTCTTCCCATCTCTACACACACACACACACACACACACACACACACACACACAATCAAAATCAGTAAATATCTTATGAACAAATATTTAGCAGGAATTCTGTGGAACAAATCAATACGAGTCAGGCACTGTTTGGTAATGTTTGCTCATGTCTGGATATGTTGTAAATCTAAGGGTATTACAGGGAAATAGAAGTTTGGATACATTTACCATTAACCAGACACATTTGCCAGAAGTAGATTCTCCAAAAGGAAAACCCGTACCATAAACTCAGGTGTCATGGCTCTTGACCCAGTTTCACAGTGGTATTTACACTTTGCCGGTCAGTTAACATCAGTGTCCTAGTCATAAACTGTGGCCATAATATTCAACTTTACTTGCAGAGAGGGAGTGCCTAAATGTATCATTAGTCTCTAAGACAAGAGGGGGCAGGAGGAGCTGGTTTATCCTGACTGAAGGTACATTGAAAACAAGAACTACTCATAGTTAATTATCTGCAATGCAAACCAACAGGTTTAAATAAACATGGCACAAGTTGTAACTTGATGGCCCAATCCCAAAGTCTGGACTCACAGAGACTCAAGACTTTGGTGCGTGTTCTTGTAAAATTCGTAAGGGCTTAGGGTTGTTCCAATGTTGAATTTCAAAGGGTGTGAGGGTCGATTATCAGGGACTTTGTCAGCTGGTGTGAGCTCGACCAGCTTCAGCTTAACACCAGCAAGACGAAGGAGATGATTGTCGACTTTAGGAGGAAATTATCCCATTTCTCAACGATGAGCATCCAGGGATCAGACATTGAGGTAGTGGAGAGCTACAGATTCCTAAACAATAAACTGAACTGGACTGATAACACCAATGCACTCTACAAGAAGGGCCAGAGTCTCCTCCATCTGCTGAGGAGACTCAGGTCCTTTGGAGTGTGCAGGACTCTCCTCAGGACTTTCTACAACTCTGTGGTGGCCTCTGCCATCCTCTATGCTGTGGTCTGCTGGAGGGGGGGGCAGCTCGGACCAGGACAGGAGCAGACCCAATAGACTGATCAGGAGAGCGAGCTCTGTCCTGGACTGTCCTCTGGACCCCGTAGAGAAAGTGGGGGAGAGAAGGATGTTAGCTAAGCTGACATCCATCATGGACAACACCTCTCACCCCCTACATGACACTGTGGGGTCCCTGAGCAGCTCCTTCAGCAGCAGACTGATACACCCCCGGTGTAAGAAGGAGAGGTACCGCAGGTCCTTCATCCCAGCCGCTGTCAGACTCTACAACACCTGCACTACCTGACATTGTTGTAGTTTCTGTTCCTGTGTTTCATTTACTCCACACACTCTGGATATCTTTATCTGTATTTATATTTTTTTCCATTACAAGTACTTACTTTTTAAATATTATTTATGGTCACAGTTAAATATAATTTATATAATGGTTACCTACTTTTGCTATACTATTTTAATTACATATTCAATTTAATTTTAACTTCACTCACTTACACTGCAATATTGTTGTTCTGTACTATGGCAACCGCACTTTACGAAACCTTTATTTGATGTCACTTACATTCAGCCATACGTTCTCTCACTGTCTGTTTTTTGCTTGTGTGTTTGTTTTTTTTGCTTTTATTGTAGAAAATGCTGCTGTAATAAGGGAATTTCCCCACTGTGGGATGAATAAAGTATAATCTAATCTAATCATCTTTTAACTCAGCAGGAATTAATGAAGAGGCAAAGTTGATGGGATTTAAAACTTCTTCATTGTCTGTTTAGTATTTCATATTTAATCCTTTATTTTCTTTCCAAAAGCCATATTTGAGCACACATACAGATTCCTTTAAATGTTAAGGGGAAGATTAAAAAAAGAGAAACTTGATCTGTGAATCTTGCTGATCAATCAGAATCTTATTAACCTGGAGTCCCAGTCTCTGTCACTCACAGTGGTCAAATATGTGATGTTTTAGGACACCCGTTTAAAATGTAGCCAATGGAATATAAAGAGACTGTTTCCATGTCCATAAAAGTTTCTCAGCTTGCACTTTAGTAAGTGTGTGGTAGCTTTGGATAAATAACGGTTGTCATTCTCAAGGCTACTTTTACTTTTATACTTTAAGTACATTTCCAAGCCTGTACGTTGTTACTTTTACTTGAGTAAAGAAGTTAAAACAGTACTTCTACTTTTACCAGAGTATTTTAAACACAAGTATCTGTACTTCTACTTAAGTACGGGAAACAAGTAGGCTACTATTGCCATCTCTGGTTGTGTGCGCGCGCATTAACAGCTCAGTTTAAGGAGTGCACGCCCACCACTTGCTTCGATTGCGAGACAGGAATGGCTGCAGCCTGGAGCGTCCCATGTCATCCGTCCCGTCTCATGCGGAGGTGTGTCCAACGGTAAATTCAAATAGTCAAAATTACGAAATCGCGAATAATTTTCCAGATGGAGTCACGGGGAAATTCGTGACCACATTTGTTGCAATCAATTGAAAAACGTTAAAAACTGTTAAAGTAACAATTTTGCCATAAATACAGTTTGCTCATTTCTGAATGTTATGGTTGTGTTGTTCCATATTAACGTAGCCTACATTTGATGAAATCTGCATCGGCGACGCAGCCATTTCTGCCAACTAACGGCAGGACTTCCTGAAGAGGAATAATAAGGATCTACACGAACAAGAATACAAAAATAAACATATTACACTCTTTCCAAGACTCTTTACTCTTTATTTTATATTCTATATTGTATATCTCTACTGGCGCGGCCTCGGCCTTCGGGTCTCTGGGACCCGTCCTGCATCCGACTGCGTATCTCTGCTGCCACGGCCTTAAGCCACAATGCGATTGTATTTTTCTTCCACTTCCGCCAGAGACGGACATATTTTTTTTAAATATTTAAAAAAAGACCAAATATTTTACTCAGCATGATAGTTGACGCGAGCTTTTACTTTGAAAAGTAAAAGAGATATAGTGTTTTATTCCAGATGTGAGCTTTTATTTTGAAAAGTAGAAGCTCGGGGATGGCAGAATGATTTTTAGTTTGCCTATAATCTGCATTTATTTTAATAGACGGACATATATTTTTTAAGTGTTTTTGTCATTTGTATGATTGCCGTTACTGTTTAGTTAAAAAAAACACCAAATATTAAAAGTATTTTATTCATTAGCATGATTGTTGACGCAACCTTATCTTATTCCAGACGATAGTCTGCATTTATCTTGTCAACACAACCATAACATTCAGAAATGAGCAAACTGTATTTATGGCAAAATTGTTACTTTGATTGCAACAAACGTGGTCACGAATTTCCCCGTGACTCCATCTGGAAAATTATTCGCGATTTCGTATTTTTGACCCTCTGAATTTACCGTTGGACACACCTCCGCATGAGATGGGACGGATGACATGGGACGCTCCAGGCTGCAGCCATACACTCTTGTCGATTGCGGGTTGCCATTTGCAGAGCTTCTGTAGTGGATCATGACTTTTGGTATTAGTATAAGTCACTGGATTTCTGTCTACATTCTGCTGCTGGCACTTTATATCCGTTTTAAAATTAAAGAATAATAGCAAAAAACAACAACAAGAATGCAGTTATTGGTCATAACCTGGAGGTGTCGCAGCTATAAATCAGTGAAAATCAGTTTGTCATCTTATTTAATAACTTTTCTCACTTTTTTTTTTTTTAACCTAATCCGGTTTTGCAGCATAACAGGAGCGTAATACAACATGGGGATAGCATAAGCATTGATACAAATTAGTCCAAATCAGTTCAGAGTGGATGTGGGGTGGGGAAACGATCTGGCAACTAGAAAACATTCCGTAATGAAGGAGGGATCACCGTGCCACAGATTTGAGCACCGCCCCAGGCTGAGTGGGTAAACTTTGTCACAAATTACTTTCACTACCTTGCGTAACAACATCAACCACTGCCTCTCAGTGACAGATGTGTCTTGCTGCCTAGTGCGCGCTGCAAAATGTACATCTGCTTCACCATTTTAGCCGGACTGGCAATTCTGTCCTTCTTTTTTCTCAGGACACGTTTCCCTTACTTGGGCGATGACTGCGCGTACATCCTGAGGAGCATTAAACTCGGCTTCAGGCTCATCAAATACAAGAAGGTCAAACCTTTTTACAGCGTCTTGGACTGCTTCTTGGATGCAGCGAAGAGGCATCCCAGTAAGGTCTTTCTGCACTTTGAAGGACAAGAATATACTTATGGAGAAGTGGATAAACTGAGCAACAAAGTAGCCAGAGCTCTGCAGGCTGAAGCCCGGCTGAAGGAGGGGGACGTGGTCGCCTTGTTCCTGGCCAACGAGCCCAGTTTCGTGTGGACATGGCTCGGTTTGGCCAAGCTGGGCTGCCCGGCTGCTCTGCTCAACTTTAACATCAGATCCAGGTCTCTGTTGCACTGTTTCTCTTGCTGCGGGGCCAAAGTGATCATCGCCTCTTCAGGTGAGATCCAGAAAGTTGTAAAAACGTGTCAGGGGGCGCAGCAGAAGTAGGGGTCTTCAGCTCTCTGTGCTTCTGGATTCTTCCACCATTCATCTGTAAACATAAGAAGGTCCAAATACATTTATGAGGTACTGGTACTTCCAGTATTTCAGCTTTTGTGCAACTTCCAGCGGTGCATGTGCTAAAAAACACTTATGTACAATTTACAAGTAAATATATTTTGTGCTATTTTGTTCCAATACATTTCAGAGGGAAATATTACACTTTGTTGTCCACTAGATGTATATGATCGACATCAAATTCACAATTCAAGTGTTTTCATAAACTTCTCAAATGCAACACTTAAAGGTTAAAACTAGTGGTTCACAAACATGTTGGCCTTTGACCTCCTACTAAGGAGCAGTGTAGTTGGGGCCCCTTGTCACATTTCACAAGTCTGTGTGAGTTGTTAACACGTCATCCAAAGAGACAATTTCACCTTCAAACTTTTCACATAAGCCTCAAAGAGAAAACTCACAACAATATTTCACACAAAAAAACATTAGGGAATTAATATTCCAGTTAAAACCCAATTACTAAACTACAAACAGTATATCTAATCTCCGCATGAACAGCTGCAAAAGTAAAACGCGACTGACCCATTCATGCATCAGCATTAGCAATCTAATAATGTAATAATACTGTATCAGTCACAATACATTTAGCTGATAATACTTCTGTTATTCAAATTATGATTTTAGGTAAAGAACTTGTACTTGAAATGGGGTATTTTTACATTAAGAAAAGGATCTCAATACTTCTTCCAATGCAAAGATAGACTTGCATATAACTCAAAATTCCAGATGGATTTTTGTTACTTAAATACATTGCTCTGGCAGCTGTTACCTTGCAGCTAATGATTGTTAGACATCACATTTAAATACAAAGCATCTGAAAGGCTATCAGGGCCGGAGTGACCTGCATGTGGCCCTTCAGATGCAGACTGCACATGGTAGTTTCTTTTTTTTTTTTTGTCTTGAGCCCCAGAAACCAACCAGTCCCGTAATATATTTATAGCATATGCACAATGTTAACACAGTATAAACTGAAATAATAAGTGATTCAAACTTGAATTTGCTGTACACAAACAAGCTGGACTCCTCATGATAAAAAAAACAGTCCAATGTCCGTTTAGGATACTGTGCTGTTGCTATTTAAAATGAATTGACAGATCTAAGTTAATCTTCCACCATTAGACTACAACACAAAGTACACCACATATTGCCACTAACTGTAGGTTTGTGGAGGTAACACCTTGGACGGCACTTATCAGCCTTTAACAAGTTTTACCATCTTAAAGGGGCTGTTAATGATTAGTTTAAGTCAGCAGTAGAGGAGAGAAGTACAGGCAAAATGAACAGGGTAACAACTGAAATACATGTTTACTGCGCTGATTGAAAATTGCTCTTTTGTGTTTTAGGACATTTTAATCCCAGTGTGAAGGTTTTGTCACAGTAAGATTTAAATGGAAAGACAAAAACTTAAAAAACTGAGTCATCACCCAGTCTTCATCTCTACAGGATACACCAAGATTTTTCTTTCTAGGATTTCGTCCTAGATAACACAAGTTACCACATCATATTAGTTAACATTTTTAATTTCTCATATTTCTGTTAAATTCAACCAAACTCTGTTTTAGAAACCGAGCAGTGTGATTTTAAAGTGGTGAGTATTAATAAGAATATAGACAAGAAAACACATTTTGCCAGGACAATTCAACGTCGGTATCTAATGGCTTCCTCAGCAAAAGTTAAAAGCTGAATCACAGGTTTTAGTCTGTGTGCTGTACATTCAGTCCTGATGACTGAGTTCATATGAGGCACTCTGCATATTTCTTTCTCTGCTCTCCTATTTTGGCGCTAGAGTTTCACCACAGAGAAATGCCCACATTTAGGTTGAAGTGCCTGCACCATGTGCTTGTGTCCCAGTGGGATGTGAGGTAACATGATAGCCTACATGTGCTGCATGGCGCAACACAGCGCTCTGTCATATTGTGTAGAACTTGAATGCCTCTCTGTTTGCAGAGCTGCAGGACGCTGTGGAGGAGGTTTTACCCACACTGAGAGAGCAAGGCATCAGTGTGTACCTACTGTCAGAGGCCTGCAGCATTCGGGGCATCAACACTTTGTCTGACAAGATCTCCCAGGCCTCAGATCAGCCGCTGTCCCGGGACCTCAGAGCCAACGTCAACATCAGGAGCACCGCTCTGTACATCTACACGTCGGGCACCACAGGTACACCAGGAAACTCCTCTGAAACACAAAACTAATGCACTCTTTTTATTTCCTATACTGCTTTTAAGCTATCGCTGATTTAATTCACTCTTCTAACTTTGTTCTCTACTCACATTGGTTTTACCTTGCAAGTTGTTTTATGATGTTGTGTTGTTTTATGGTGTACTTTTTGTATTTATGTAGTCTTCTGTTGTTTATTTATGTATTGAGCCACACTTCACCTCATCTGTTGTAAAGCCCTTTGGGTCAGCTTATGCTGTGTTAAATGTGCTATATAAATAAAGATGACTTGACTAATACAACAGTTCAGCAATAAATCATAACATTATTTTTGTTTAAGTTGTTGATTCAACTCTATGGTAATTTTGGAGTTTGTCATTGTATTGCATTCTACAAATAGAGGTGTTTCTAATATTTAATCCACTGCAAATATACCAATGCGGGTAGACGTCCGATTACCAGTTATTTTAAAGAACCTTTTGTATTCAATGACCCTGGAAGGTTTGCCTAAAGCAGCCGTTGTCACCCAGGAGAGGGTATGGGCAGCCTCCTTCATCCAAGCGGCATGTGGAATCACATCAGAGGACATCTTCTACGTCAATCTGCCTCTCTATCACAGTGCAGGCTTTCTCATCGGGATGGTCGGATCCATCGAGAGAGGTAAGCTAATAATCCTCTTAACCCTCAAAAGCATTCACACACCTGTTTGGGCACTTGAGAAGGTTCTGTTTAAGAGTACACTAAGCTAAAAGCTGTTATTTTATGTTAATTGTAGGTAATACTATTGTTTTGAAGAGAAAGTTCTCTGCCTCTCAGTTCTGGAGCGACTGCAGGAAGTATAATGTGACCGTGATGCAGTACATCGGTGAAACAATGCGCTATCTCTGCAACACGCCCAAGGTAAATTAATGAAGTGTTGTTGTGATGCGAGATATGAAGCTTTGCATCTCTGCCTCGACTCTGAGCCAATGTCACTTTTTTCAGAAAGACGATGAGAAAAACCACAGAGTAAAGTTTGCCATCGGGAATGGAGTCCGGACAGACATTTGGTCGGAGTTTCTGAATCGCTTCGGGGACATTAAAGTTAGAGAGTTGTACGCGGCCACAGAGGGAAACATCGGCTTTATCAATTACACTTCCAAGATTGGTGCAGTGGGGCGAGTCAATTTTGTCCACAGGGTAAGTAGAGAAAGATGTCCGCTGCTTTTAGCAGCACTGCTTCAGTCCAGACTTGACTATTTCAATAACTATGGGATTATTTGGTCCAGATATTTCCAGAGGATGATTCATAATAACACTGGTGATCCCTGGCTCTTCCTGTAGCGCCACTGTGAAGTTGACATTCTTGGTTTTAAGTAAAACAACAATTTGACGGATTGCCATGAGATTAGTTATAGACATTCATGTTCCCCTCAAAATGAATTGTATTTATGTTGGCGATTTATTTATTTATTTATCGCCACCATCGGGCCATAATAAGACCACTGTCTGATTCCAGGCTCACAGAGCTGCTAGCGTGGCTGAAGACTCTCCGTCATGTTAAACTAGCAAAGCTGAACTTTATCAACTGGAGGCGGTTCCATTATTCATAAACTTAACAAATTCACTTTTTATTTTTGTCTTCTAGTTTTTCTTCCCATTTACTTTGATCAAGTTTGACATTGAGACTGAGGAGCCGGTCAGGAACTCTGAGGGTTTGTGCATTGAGGCAGCCAGAGGTGAGTCTATATCACAGGTGTTTTCTTATTTTCTCTTTTTTTGACACAAGAGCAGCAGTACGTCACTTGTTGTCTTCAGTGCTGAAACTATTAATCGATTAATCAGAATTAAATCTAATTGATAACAATGTTGATAATAGTCTTTTTTTATTTATTTTTTTATTAACACACATTACAAACATGTACCCTTAAAGCGTCACCTCGGCTCTAAGGGAAACTGTGATGGACATTTTTAATGCATTTTTTTTTTGTCAGGTGAGACGGGACTTTTGGTGGGAAAGGTTACTCAGAGGTCTCCCTTTGTTGGGTACGCTGGCAACCAGCAACAGACCGAGAAGAAGAGGCTTCGTGACGTGTTGAAAAAAGGCGACCTCTACTTCAACACCGGAGATTTGCTTCGGTTTGATCACATGAACTTTGTGTACTTTCAGGATCGAGTTGGTGACACTTTCAGGCAAGTAGTGACTGATTTTGTGATGATCTGTTATTTTAATTATCTTAAAGGAGAAAGCCATCCATCCAGTTATTGATTTCTGCTTTATTTTACAATTTTATCTTTTGCTAAACAAGAAACTAAGAAGAGAAAATGTAACTGTTTGATCGGTAGATCAGATTTAAAAGGCTAAGTGTGAACATTTTTAGGGATCATGCATTGTCGCTGTTTGAAATTTTAAAGGTTCAATTTATTTGTATTATTTTTACATTATAAAAGACAGTTACAGAGAGTTGCAATTAAACGTTATTATTTCTGACTTTTCACGGCTCTTATTTATTACATCATAATCTCAGTTCTCTCCACACATCAATATATCTTTTTAGTGTTTTGTCTAAGTTTGGTGGCAGTCAGGAAGTCATTTGGCATGAAATGAAGTTTTTTCTGAATGTTTTTTTTTTTTTTTTGTCTTCTGTTGCTTGCTTGTTGTTACAGATGGAAAGGAGAAAACGTTGCCACATCGGAGGTTGCAGACATTCTCACAATGGCTCCTTGCATTTTGGAGGCAAATGTCTACGGTGTTAAAGTTGAAGGTAAAAACACTGATCGAGAGGTTAAAGCATATTTTAAAACTGCTGCATTCTATGCTTTTCAATATTTTCTATATGCGTTTAATTCAATTGTCTGATAAGGTCATGAGGGGCGGATTGGCATGGCAGCTGTCCTTTTGAAAGAAGGAGAAGATTTTGACTGTTTGCAGACCTACAAGCAGGTCGTCAACTACCTCCCAGCGTACGCAAGACCTCGATTCATCAGGATTCAGGTAAGGAAAACAAATAAATTCGCTTACTTAATGCCCCTGCAGCCGGCCACATGTGGCAGGTAGAACATCATCTATCTACCAGGGCTTGTACCTCCATTTTATATGATGCAGGTCACCTCAACTCTTCTGCATTTCTGGGTAAAAACAAAATCATTTACAGATGATTGTCCTAAAGAGAGGCAATTTTTTTTTTTTTTGTATCATGGAAAGCATGAACCAATTTAAAGATGGCTAGATTATATAAATATAGAAAATAACATTTATTATGCGTGTACCTTTTTAAAAAAAAAATAAGATCCTCTTCATATGATCGCCCCATTTTTAAAATCTACACCCATGTTGATACCTTAACTTAAATATCAGTGCTCTTCTTTTTACCTCACTATGCAAACTGAATGGGATCATTTAATGTAGCTTAACATAAGGTCAGGGATTTCTGTGGTGGTACAAATTGAGCCGGCTGCCTGCAAGTGTGAATGTAGCGGAAACACTGAACTTATAAGGACATTGTTACCCAATCCGCTTATTAAGATCAGTATCTGTGGTGCATCCTTAGAGTTCTTGTTTGGTGCTGTTTTTCAAACATTAAGTTGGAGAAAACATTTTTTTTAAATTCACATTGTGTCTTGTAGCCCTGCCTGGAGATGACAGGAACATTCAAGATGAAGAAAGTGAAGTTGGTGGAGGAGGGATTCAACCCAGCTCACATGGAAGATCCTTTATACTTTTTAGATACTGAGAAAAAGACGTACGTTCCTCTGACTGAGGACATCTATAGAGCGATCACTTGCAGGGAAATCAAACTCTAACACAGAAACGTTAATACTCAGAAATGAACCAGACGACCCGTTTTACGCAGATGTAACATCTCATTCATGGACCTTTTGTAATAGTCAACTAATCTCAGGGACAGACTGACTTTGAAACATAACATGTTTTAAGAGCCTGTTTTTAATTAACACAATTACCTTTGCTTTTACAGTTTTTGTAAATGTATTCCATAATGCTGACAATATGATATACAGGCATGTCTTACTGCCATTGTTGTACTTTTAATTAAACTGGTTGTCTTTTTTCCCCTGGATTAATTTATGACTCATCAAAAAAAAAAAAGATTGCATTAGACTGAAAGAACTCATTCAGGCCAGATATTACACAGAAGACTTATGTATGTTACATATTGGTACAATCTGATTGATTCATCATTGAACCTTTGCACTTGTTATGTTCAACCAGTCTTTTCTTTATCAGCTTGTGTGCACTAACATACTGTTGTGACTAGAGCTGTATTGTGTAATGTAAGTGACGGAATGTTTGGGTCTTTAGGTTATTCTGCGCCTAAATGCTCTCTAAACCTAGACGCCTTTGTAATGTGCTCCTGCATCTGCGTTTATGGACAGGGCAACCTTCTGAATCTGGTGGGGTGGTTCACTCGTACAACCTTTGACATACATTAATACTTAGACTTTATCACAAGCTTAGTCACATGGCAAAAATGTTGAAATCAGCTGGTTTCAGAAAACTGAAAGTAAAGACACTCAGACAATAACATTGACTTGTCTCATTGTTACTAAACTTTACTCCGATTGGTCCAGTACACTCGTTTGATGTGAAAACTTATACAAATACCAACAAACACAAATGGAACTGAATGGACTTTCCACTAAAGTAGGAGACACATTTAATATAGTTTAGTGTTGTAATGTGTTATTTAGGTAGAAGGCATAATGTGATTTTAAGATTTATTTTGTCAGACAAATTATTTTAAGCTGAGTAGCTTTATACATTCAATTGCAAGTTTATAAGCTACACCATGCTAAAAGGCAATGCTGTCTAATACTAGCCTGGATGGTAAAGTTGAGTCAACACCTCTTTACATTATAACCTTCATGACAGGATTTATTGTAAGAATGTTGTATTAGACTGTCAGCTTTAGCTAGGTGTAACTGATAAAGTTGCAACGGACATGTTTTTTTTAAAAAGACAAAATTAACTTATTTCTGGCCTTAAAAATGAATTTTCTGTTTCCGGTTCACCGGCTGTTTAAGGAACATGAAATGATGTGGTTAGCATGCCACTAACTTGACTGTCAGCACGGGATTTCCATTATGTGTGAAGAATCATCCACCTGACAACTTGGTTCACTGAGTCCACATGTGGAACAAATTGTGAAGCCGCTGTGAATGGCAGAAGCATTGCATACTAACAATACAGTCTGCAACTTCACAAAACACAAAGGAGTCCTTTAGAGCAGTTTGGCAGCTAAACAGTCTGGGTGTGTCGATGTGTAAAACAGCTGGAAGTTTAGAGCAATACAACACACTAATCGAAGCAGCAGTTACTTTAAAAATGAATATTTATTAATACAGTGGTATACTTAGAAATGTGTCGCAAAGGAAAAAAAAGTTTAACTGAAGAAAAATCTAAATAAATAAAACAAATGTCAGCCACACGGGAAAACAAACTAGTGTTGGGTTTAAGCAGTGTTATATCAAAAGAAAATAGTACTGATGTGCCATAATAAATTGTCTATTAGTACAAAAATACATTTCAGGGCACACAATACAGCATCCAGTATCACAAATAAAGGAAGGGACCACTCTTCACAGCAGACCCTCTCAAGTACATCTTTTAAAATCATTTAAACCAAGCACTTCTCTATTTTGTAAATAAGAATAAAAAGTTTTCTGACTGTTAAAAATGCCTTAAGTAGTGTGTGTAGATGTTGGTAGAAAAGTCAGACTTATTACTGCTTATGTCAGTTCCAAGGCTCAGGGGTATAACCAGAATACAAACATAACCAATGTAACTGCTTTCTCTTTTTAAACAAATGTTTTCTCTTTTATACAAAATAACAAAGATGTACAAAAGTTCATTTACAGAGAACCAAGGCCATATACTAGCAATATGTACAGCCACAATTTAAACATCTTCTAGCTTTTTGTATTTCCTCAGACTTCATATGCATAGCAGTAAAAGAAAGCATACCTTTTCATCAGCCTCAATTATTCTCGTGTGCTAAATCCAAGTTCACTGTTCATGAGAAAATGCAGAGACGTTTTCTATCGTAGTGATCGCTATAACTGAAGGATCCGATGTTTTAAAGTTTCACTGAAAAGTTAATATGCAGATAAGGCATCACTGCTTGCAGTGTACGATGGGATTTTCATGTGTTGAACTTAGTAGTAGCAGGCTTCTGGACCTGAGTCATAGCACATGCATAGATCTCTAGACAGCAGGAGTTTGTAAAATCAAGTCAGTATATTTATCTACGGTAAAACATTGCTACAAAACATCAGTTTTAAACAGAGAGAGCCCCGGTAGAACAAACTGGCGTCTCATACTAATCCTTCATTATTTTTTTCATCTTTGCGATGTCTACGTCTTTCTTCATGAGTTGGGCTCAGCATTTCTCAAGTCCTCAGAGATCCTTCATGAGTGAAACACATGACCACAGGACTCACAAACAAAAGTTTTGCATATACCAACTTTGCTGTTTGTGAGTGTTTTTTTTTTTACAGTACGCAAAAATCCAATATTTGCAATATTTGCAATATTAAACGAGTTTCCAAAATTCGCCTTTTTCTTGCACCGCTCTGATCTTTTACAAAATTAGCTAAAAATGTCAAAACGGATTATTATTCAGTCAGTGGCACTGGTCATGCATTCCAACTTCAGTTCCTTTGTTTAAATGTTTCATCTTTATTTTTTGCAAGCCTTGAAAGCACCGGAAAAAAGAAAGAAAAGAACAAGAGTACAGCGTTGGGGATGCTGGACTCCTCCGACTCTCCTTGTGTATGTGTTATTTATTTTTTTTTTTTTAAATTGTGGGCACAGTAAACAACGTGAGAGTATCAGCTTCTTACTTCACCGAGCATCGTGCACCCCGCCATGTGGAGGGAGTACGGCAGGGGCAACTGAGGTCCCCTGTTTATCACATTCAGTAACAGGCCAGCTGTTGCCCTCTTCAGAAGTGGTCAATGAGCACAGACACACAGTTTGCACCCACCAGGTAGTTTGGGTCTCCAGGGAGAGATTTGTTCTGCCAGGTTTTGGGATCACCTGCAGGAAATAGAGACATTATATTAGCTGCTGGACCTCACTTTCTCTTTAAAATACAGAAAAAAACACAGTAGATGCTCAAAATAAAATAATATTTTTTTCTGCTAGATCTATCATAAATTCAATAAGAACATCTGCAATTGATGATGATTTAATGCATACATTAAAGCAAGAAAGGAGTTCCCACTGCGTACTATGAGGTTATGTGATTAGTTAATGCTTAAGGGGTTGTTTAATTTAAATCACACCAAATTAGCTAGAATCCAGTTCCATAGAAAAAGGGCATCTGATTAGCCTCTCTGAAAGCCCAGCATAGAAAAATGTAGCTGCTTTTGGTGGTCAGATGCAAAAATTGACATGCTGCTATACAACACAACGGTCTTTGTTTATCTTTATGAGGCTGGTGGCTCAAGGCTACCTTAGCTGCTACTAGCATCCAGTAACTTGAGTTGCATTGTGGGTAATACCTGGTTCTGTCCCCTCAAATAAAGTCATGATACTAATTTACAAACAATTACTTAATGTACTGTATATCCACTTTAAGTATAAATAGGCATTCACTCATGATTCACTAATCATATAAACCAATAGTGAAATGATAAATTCATAAGATATATACATCTTACAAATCTAAAACACATGCTGCTGTTCAAAATAAAATCTTCTGATTATTGTCAATTCATTGTTTGGTCTATAAAGAGGACAGAAACTAGTGAAAAATGGCCGTAATATCCTATCAACAGTCAAAAACAACAGATATCAGTTTATTGCAATATCGGACAAAGAAAAGTAGCAACAGTTAAGGAGTTGGAAGTTATGTAATGGCTGACATTTTCTTTCAACTGACTCAAATCTATTATTCAGCTAAATGTTTCTGTTCTAGTGGCATTGTACAGTTTTTTCATTACAACTGTGTGGAAGCCCACATTTTGAAAAAAACAAGGCTCTTCAGTTTACATTATGCATGAAAATAAGAAAACAGCTCATATCTTTAAACAGCACATGCATGAAAAAGAAGAAGAGAGGGGAATACGGAAAACAGATGAGATGAATAAAATGAGTCCGAAAGAAACTCTGTTCTCTAATCACAAAAGCCAGCCCAAAGACCCCAAAAGGACAGAGGACAGCGTACCCGACGAGGAGTCGGAGGATTTTAGAGCAAAAGACCAACCATCAGGGGTCATAGACGCACAGTGAGGTAAGCGCAGCTCCACCGGCTTCAGGAACTTGAGTCCATGGGGGCCACACATCACCAGCGGACTAAGCAGCGTTTCTCCTGCACGGACAAACAACAAGATTTAAATTCGACGACTGCAGGAATTAATCAGCACAAAGGGATTATTTATTACCCAATCAGGAGGCAAACTGGATTCTGTTCCCAGGCCTTCATGGTGAATGAGAATTAACTGTTAACCGACTTTCCAGGTTAATTAAATTACCATACTCCCCTGGTGCTTGATGTTAATTAAAAAAATCCTCTAAATATAACTTTCTAACTGCATAACCACTGTCTTGCTATTTATTTAGTTCTCTCTCTTTAGCGCTTTTATATTTTTTTATATACTTCTCATAAAATATATGGTCATGCTTTTGTTTCATTGTACAGCAGCATCAATGTGAAGTGTAAACTGTAGTTAGTCACAGATATATAAAATATTAGATCATGTAAGCAAAATCAAATCTACAATTATCCAATAAAATGTACTGCTGAAACTTTATCCTGATGTAGCAATTCACAAAGATTAGATCATGTATTAGGGGTGGGCCTCCTGATACAATATCATCACAATGCTTATGTCACAATACAATTTTAAACATATATAATATTACATACATTATAAAATATATTATTCTGTGATATATTGTAATTTATTTCCAACTTCAACATTTTTCCAAAATTTCAAATGATGTCCCCAAAAGGAAACCTTGTCAACATCTGTTTTATCTATTTCTCCGTTTGTTCCTCTCACTTCAATTTTATTGCTCCAAAATGGGATTGTCAAGCAGACAAACTGACCAACACATATTCAATAATAAATTGATACTTGGCATCTGCGTATCTGTACAGTATTGCCACAGGAAATATTGCGATGCTTTGATGTACCGACTTTTTTCCTCCACCCACAAACATGTATGTAGTGAAATACCACATTAGCTCTAAAACTAGAAAGTCACAAACTCCCTTTTTTACAGCGGTTATTATATAACTTCAAGTTTGTTTTAGGATATAAAGAAAGGACTGACCTTTCTCCTTGTCGAGGGCGGCAGGATGCTGTTGTCTCGGCACACCTTGAAGTAAATCTCCTGCTCCACACTCTCGGGAATGGCACCCTGGGGGATGATGATGCTGACACCTGTCTCGATGGAGCTCAGAACCCCTCCGTTACAGTTGAAGATCCCCCGGGCGGTGGCCACCACTGTGTGTCCTTCATCCTCTTCGTCATCGTCCAGCGTGCTGGGGCTGAGGGACGGAGGCGCAGAAGTCAGCATCAGTCAAAACAGTGTAGGCAGATGATAACACACAGCAGAGGACATGAGAACAAACCCTGTCTTTCAACAGCTAAGTAATTACCCTCAGAGAACTTCTTGATGCTACTGAATGGGAAAAGGAGTTTCTCACCTTACAGGGATGGCCTTGGGGAGGGCGTTTATGTTATTGTGCTGGTATTTGGGCCTGTTGTCCATAGTGCGTGTGAAGGTGTCCAGGCCACTGTCGTGATCCATGGGCTGTGGTGACAGCTGAGGCTTCCCACCGCTGTTGCTCACCACAGTGGGCTTACTGAGGAGGTCTGTCTTCACCTGTGTGTCGTTGGGCAGCAGGTTGTGGTTGAACTTGGGGCTCTCAAACTTGCGCTCAAAGGGCCGGGCTGAGCTGGTGTACGGCTTGGGGACGTAGCGGTTGTAGCTAGTTGGAGCAGGAGCACCCAGCGTCTTTGGCGGTGCTGTATCGGTGCCGTTGACCGGGAATTTGTCAGGGAGGCCCCTCGGGGGCAGGTAGCCACCTGGTGCAGGTTCGTCCCTGCTGGCCGGCCAGAGAGCTGGGAGCTCGGGTTTAGGATTGGGTGAACTTAACGGCTCGGGTATGGAGTTCACTGGAAACGTATGAAGGGAGATACAGTCACTTAAATACAGCCTTTGCCAAAATATTATATTGTTGCACTTTAGATGTTTGGATAAGGCTTTCATTGCATTTACAGCACAATAAAACTGTATTGTTAACATTGACAACATTATGTATATTTAATTATATACTATAATTTCACATTGGGCTTAAAGGAAATTGTGAAGAACATTTTAGACCATAAGATGAATAGATCAAATGAAAAAGGAATTGGCAGATTAATCAATAATAAAAAGAATATGCCTTAGTCACAGCCCTGAACAATACAAGTCACACAATCTTTGTATCTCTACAATGTCAATAATGAGCTTACCATCATTGGGGCTGAGCTTCGGCAGTGTGTTGGGTGGGATGGCAGACGTGGGGGGTCCATACTGGGATGATGGACTAACCTTCTCTACAGACTCAACTCTGCAATAGGTAGACACAAACAATACAGTTAACAAAAACAAGGAGTCTGCAGCTGGTGTAACTAAAGAGCTCAGTAGTTGGGTACATCAGCATCCAGTGCTGACATGAGGTGTGCAGTTATACCTGTTGTATGGGTAGGATAGTTGAGCTGGTTTGGGCAGATTGTGGAAGCGGTTTATGCCCGGGCTTGGTTGGCCCATGGCCTTGCTGTCAAAGCTACGGCGATCAAAGTAGGACAATTGCTTCCTGTAGTACTCCTCATCCTCATCTGGGTCATAGTGGTTGGAACGCACAACATCATCCAGGGGTTTAGAATGGGGCTTCTGTGGCTCAGGGGCCCTGGAGAGGAAGCAAAAAGAAACAAGTAACAGCTGCAGAGATTTAAACAGAAGTCTTTTGGGGAATGATTGTAAAGATTTACAAAGAATAAATTTACGTAATTTACTCTCTAACTGGGACGTATTAAGACCGATTGTCAGGGTTTGTTACGGACGAAGTCCACTGCAATACACTTGTAAGAGCAAATTACATTTAACCACGTATCCAGCTAATTTAAATAGCTCACAATACTGTATTGTGTGTACAGTTAACTTCATGTGGTGTTTTCTTTTGCAGAGTGCAAATGTTTCACCAAAACAAGTTCCTTCCCAAGACTATTTTGCAGAGCCAACGTTTCTGTGTTTCTGCTTTTTTTCTCCTTTCCTAAAATATATCTGTGGTGTAGCCAGACCTTACTCCAAAGCACTGTGGAGATAGGTCTAGCAGTGGGAGACTATGAGGTTCCTGATGACCAGGCCTTTTGATGCCTTTTGTGTGTTTGCACACAGAACCACAGTCTGGCATGCCACACAGTGACTTGTGTCCACTAGGAGGAGCTCAAACAGCAATAAATAAATTCCAATGACTCCTTAGCAAGGATCTCAGAGTTGTCCTTCAATCACCTACTCTGCAGCCTGGGGTGCTGTAATGAGGACTACATACCTATAGGTGGATTTCTCTTGCTCCAGGTTGCTGAGGGAATTGGCTTTGAGGACTGGGCCAGGTGCACTTGCAGGTTTAGGAACATCTGCAGGCTGAAAAGCAAAGGAGGGGCATCTCTTCAGTGTTTCTTGCATCTGATCCAGATTTTTGTTCACATGAATGGATTGCATGCACATAGATATCTAGCACTATGCCTGACATCTTACAGGCGACACAATTACAAAAAGGAATAGAGTATTTTACTAAAACAAGCTTGCAGTTTCAAGTCTTTAAGTCTCAAGACTCATTCTGCAGTTGTTTGACTCATGCATCTGTAGTTTGTGAAAATACCATTTGGCCGCTGTGGAGCTTTTTTCTTATCTCGTGCTGCTTTGAAATACTTTAATATCCAATTAGAAATTGTTAAACATCTTTAATAGGTAAGAAAGGCTCCTTTCTGACATTTAACCTAACATGACCCAGTATGGTTATAGTTCATTTTAAGTTGAGTTTTCAGTTACTTTAGGTATTTTATTATATATATAGGTTTTTATTATTCTATTTTCTTATCTACCTCTTTGAATTTGTGACATGGATGCAATTTTCCATTTGGAAACTACTCTAACTATGTCAGCAATCTTTGTTAGCGATCCTTATAACTGTGATGAAGTTACTATGGACTTTACAACATAAATAGCACAGGTTTGACCCACTGAGGTGACAGCTGTACACCTCTGTGAAGAACTTACCCTGAGTGCTGATTCTCCTCCTTCTTTAGCCCTGTCCATAGAAACAGACCGTTTATTCTCAAACATCTTGACTCGGTTCAGCACCGACTGTGGTTTCATGGCCGGGTCCTCGTCCAGATCTTCCCGCGGTGGAGGAGGGAGGGGTTTCGAGCCCGGAGTGATCGCTGGCTCACCTGGAGATTGCAGGGTCTCAGGTTTAGGGAGGGGGATTGTGGGTTCAGAGTTCATAGGGTCATGCATCCCTGTCTTAAAACCCCGGTTTGGAGGCCCTGAAATGTAGGTGGGCCTCAGACCAGAGTCACTGTAATACTGCTTTGGGGGCTCCGGCGATCGAGGTGAATTAATGGGAAAGCCTTGAGATTCTGCCTCATAAGGAGAGCGGACATCATAGCCAGCTGGGGGCGGGGGTGGGGGTTCATCATAACGAATGGGCCCAGGTTTACTGTGGCGTCGTCTGCCATCGTAGCCCACTGGTGGGGCCTCATCGTAGCGAGGCTGAGGGGGGCTGTAGTCCCTCCCTGGTCCATCGTCGTAGGGGGATCGTGGGTTGTAGCCCATGGGTTGCTGGTGGCCTGGCTGGTACCCTGCGGGCTGGGAGGATGAGGTCTGCTGGTCATAGGGGGGCCACTGTTCGTTGTAATGAGGCACACGGTTGTCGTAGTGCAGGTGTGAGTCAGTGTTGTGAGGCTTTGGTTCTGTGTAGCCGCCTCCATCGTATCCGTAAGGCGGGTGGTCATATTCACGGTATGGCTGTTTGTCCTGGTACGGCGGCTGGTGACTGTAGCTCAAAGACTGCTTCAGGCCATGGTTGATTCGCA
Source organism: Percina caprodes (assembly GCA_013375575.1). Lineage (NCBI taxonomy): Eukaryota > Metazoa > Chordata > Actinopteri > Perciformes > Percidae > Percina > Percina caprodes. The sequence goes on along the minus strand of JABXJD010000001.1, from coordinate 12,596,691 downwards.
CAGGGTCCTCCATATTGTACAGATCTTTCTTGTACATCTGTGAAGAAACACAGAATTAATACATCCATTATATCAACATTTGTTTGAGCTTTTAACAATCACCAGGTTGGAAGACAGAATGCAGTCAGGGAAAAATGCTTTCCCAAAACCAGATTAAGAACAATTTAAAGTTTACATTCAATTCCGGAATATAAACGGAAACCTTGATGAACTGACCATGTATAACATTCACCAAATCATTACAAAATAAATCCTTCTACCATTTCATTAAATAAAAAGGTAAATTCAAAGTGCAATTACACAAGCAAACCTTTGTCCGTTATTTAAAACGTGTTCTGAATGCCTGTTTGACAAGATGCCTCTCAAGAATGATAATAATAATCCATATGGACACAACTGGGTTTTACACAATAACATATTTTATAAATAGTGAACTAACAAGCATTTTGCACATTTCTGAAAGGCCTCATTTCAAACATATGATGTGTAGCCTGTAGACAGCAAATTAAGTTACAGTACTTCCTATGGAGGAGGATTCATTTGTTGACACCTACTCAGGACAAAACTACTAAACAGAAGACACAATGCAGTGTGCTGATCTGCTGATGTAAGTTTGTTTTCCCATAGGGTGAAATGCTTGATGGAAATCATTACCAAGAGTACTGTCTGCAGGTTAGCTTTCATCATGCAACCAACATTCAGTTTGCATCTGGTGCAACGAAAACTACTGGCACTACAACAGACGACACATTTACCATTACGATGCCACTGTAAGTGCTACTATCGTTCATCTACAGAAGAGAGTTAAAGCTGAAAGGAACCCAAAAAACATTAGGAGCCATGCAAAGGAAGTAAAAGGCAACAGTTAGGGCTGGTTGTGGATGTCTTCATCCTGGTCAAAGACTCAGATGTGCCAGTCCTTCTGGTCTCCCAGCCCACTGTGGTGCATGTGGACTAGTCTGTCGCACATTTTCTCTGGGAGCCAGAGGCACACAGTGGGCTCAGTGAGTCACACAGTGTGGGCATGTCATGCATAGAGCTAGTGGAAAGCATGTGCGAGAAGACAGGCAGTTAAAACAGCAGGCTGGGGCCCAGGCCCGGTCCGAGTGGCTGGTGAAACAGCGGGTACCTTTGGTTCTGGACCAGGTGGTCCAGACGGGTGGGGTTCATGTGATGGTGGTGGTGGTGGGGGCTGAATAAGCTCAGGGGCAGGGCTGGGGCTGCTAAGTGAGTCAGCCTGAGGAACTGCGGCTGCAGCAGGCGGCTCCTCGAGGTGCATACCCTCAAGATGTACAGGCTGCTCAACAGCAGGAGGCGCTACCACCGTCGGAGGCAACGAGGGCATGGGCAGAGCAGCCTCATCTTGCTGTGAAGTATTGTTAAGAGACATTTATAACACAGCCCGCCTAGAGCACACAAAGTACAGCTCACCGCAACACCATGATCTTCTTCCTTACACTGAATCAGTTTACACCAGCCAGAGAATGTGGTTAGTAGATAACATACCAGTAGCTTCTAAAACATGTTTATTACTTAGCAAAGGACATTTAATCTTAACAAAAGGTTAGGACACAACACTGAACACAAAGGAGCTATTCCTCAGCTCTGCAGTACTTTTAGCCATTCATCCATCTCTGAAAGATGCAGCCTGAAGTGGCCTAGCTGCCAAGCTAGATATGAACTTTACCTGTTGCTGAGCGGCCATCTTGAACCCAGCAGGGTCTATGCGACTGGCTGGTTCTGGCTGCACAGGATGCTGGTATCCAGGGTAACCAGGGGTGTCCTGAATCACAGGTGGGTCTTCTCGCACAGGCTCGGAAGAGCGGGTGATGGCTGGCTCCGTGGGAAGACCCACCTCGTCGTTCAAAGTCTCGTCCAGTTCCTGGTCTGTGTACGCTCCACCCTCTGTGTCTGTGTCCTCATAGTCAGAAGTGTGGCGGCTGTCCGTGCTATACATGGAGTATTCACTACCTGGCGCCGACAGGTAAGACAGCCGGTCGTCGTGGATGTCCAAGTCATCCTCTGTTGTGCCATCCGCCTTAGCAGAGCAGAGAAATTATCATCTCATGTGTCGCTCAGTCAGACTAACAGGAATCAATGAAAAAACCATCTCTCACCTTGCCCTCTGACACCCACACCAACTGGTTCTGCTGTTGCTGGATTGTTTCTTTCAGAGCTCCATACCAGCCGTCATTCATATTGTTCAAGTTGATGGTGGCTAAAAGAGAATCATTTTTGGTCACAGTCACTTCATGAAGAATCAAACATGTAAAAAAGACAATTTACAGTCTCTGTACACTCACTGGTGAACAGGTGGTGATTATTCTTTCTCAGTTTGATGGCTCTCTCATAGAGCTTCCTGGCACTCTTCCTGGACTCTGGACAAAGTCTGGTCCTCATGTTCTTCACACCCTGCTTAGTATCAGGATTTAGGAAGACTACAATTGGATACCACTGAGCATAGTTCAGCCTGTCCACAGCGTTCGGCGTGATGTCCAGGACAGCATGTTTGTCCTTCATGAGATAAAGAGGAGGGATTAAAAATGTATTCGTGACTAAATAATCTAAACACCTACAATTCTGTTTATAAGAAGGCATACTCACTCTGTCAATGATCTGCTTGATGGTGTGAAGACGGATGATTCCTGAACTACGCTGGTCTGTTCCAGCATCTCTTGGTTCACTCTCTGGAAACAAGGTTAGAGGGATTTATGAAGAAAACATTTTTTAAGTACTAAAATGTTTAGTGTGATCTACAATGTACTGCATGTGCAGTATAATACATACAAACATACTTGCTAGCTCAAAAAGATCGGGCTCTTCTCTGGAGAGCTTTTCTCGAGCAACATCAGCGATGGGCCCAAATATCACCACAGGTCTCAGGAAACCAGCTGCAAAAAAGAATAAAAATATTAACAGACTCATAATGCAGCTTTAGTCTCACACTGACATATAAAGATGATAACATTAGATGTTAGATTCCTCACCCTCTCTCAGTACAACTCTTTCATAAGCCGGGAACTTTGTTTGGACAGGCTGAGAAGAGAGGTCCTCTCTGCTCTTCCTCAGGTTCCTCTTTGAGCTGCGAAGACCACGAAACCTCCAGAAGTCTGCCCTGTCCCCTCCTGCTGTTTTGGGGAGAGTGTATTGCACACTGGACAGCTGCTCCGCTCTGTTGATAAAGGGAAGAAAGACATGTAACATAAGCTAATGGATGTGTCATAATTTTGGCACAGCTAACCTCAACTCTGCCAATACCTAAGGACAATACATGGCAATGATTATCATACCAAATAAAATAAATAAATAAGGGGGCTGACTGTCCACTGTTGTGAAAAACATTTATCAAGCATGTCACTCTTTGAGATAACTGACGATTCAAGCCAAAGCAGACATGTGCGTCTGTCAGGATGCCCTCACCGGTTTTTGTTGGGGATGATGCCCCTCTCCACCTCTTGGTGGTTCTTGCCAATGCGAATAGCCAGCCAGGAGCCAAGTTTCCCATTGTAGAGGGTGTCCACCACACGGAACACCTCCCCCTTGTTAAAGCTTAACCCATACGGAGATTCCTTCTCATACTCAAAGTGAGTCCGAATGTAGAAGGAGTCGCCAACATCCGACTCCACGATCCGCCGATACACTGAACAGGAGAGAGCGAGTCAGAAACATCGTGGCCAATGTGACCGATATAAATTAATCTCTTATCTCATCTCCTTACTCACTTCACTTACCATCTTTCTTCTTCTGGGCCAAAATGGTGACCTCTTCACCCTTAGGAAGGTCAAGGAGGAACAGCACCGCCTCCTCTCGGATTATGTTTGCAAAATCTACATTATTTACCTGAAATTTTGGGAACAAAGAGGTTACTGTTTTATTTGACAAACTAACTTCACTGTTATTGAGTACTTCGAAGCTTAAGTAAAGGAGTAGGCTACATTGTTCAAAGCGTGGGTGACAGGAGGTGTGAATCTCCATTTAGAGAAAGGTTTACATAGCTTTTCCTGTTCTCAGTATTGCCTGGGTAACTGCAGATTTTACTGCACTGCAAAAACTCAAGCCATTCCTCTTTATACTTGGAAGAAGGAGGAGGAGGTACAAACAGAGAGATATATGGCTTTGAGGAAATGGGACGAACACAGCGAGAGGAAACACAGATTTCTGTGTGTGCTCCCTCTGGGCCATTGCTAAGAGACCAGCCTAGAGGTACAGGAATTTTGGAGCTGCCAGTGTGTAAAACCATGAATAAAAAGGGAAGAGCTTGAAGATGCATACCCCATAAAACATGGCTGTTACAGACACTATCAGGTACCCATTGTAAAAACAAGGAGAAGAAAAAAAAATTATCCTTTGTGACATTTAATAACAGCTCAAAGTTTAGGAAACATTTTACAACTCTTAAATTCACAAACAACCACTTGATTTTAGCTGTCAGGTTATACACTTGCTGTGTTAAAAATAAAGTATCTCACCCTGAGAATTTGGTCACCCTCCTCCAGGCCCTCCTTAGCAGCTGGGCTATCCTCAAGCACTCCGGCTACGAATATGCCCACGTCATTCCCCCCAGCCAGGCGTAGCCCCACACTCTCCCCCTTCTTGAACTTTACCAGCTTCATACTTGGCCTGAGGAAGGGAAGTAAAGACAATGGTTGGGGTGATTTTCTTTGACATCACAATATTTGATGGCATTTTGCTCCTTCCAATGCAAAATTCAATTTATGAATAATTGAGGGACTCTTGAATGGAAGCCAGGTTTCTCTTTTGTCTGGACTGTTTACTCTTCATTGAGATTACAGAAGATGTACAAGTATCCATGTAGAAAGAAAATATCCTACAGAACATTTTAATACATTTCAACAGTTTTGCTGAAGACAAAAATAACCACACTAAATTGTTTGTCTCATGCACACTGATATGTGCATTCAGTCATATTCAAAGCTGCTTATTCAAATTGCCAGCAAACCAGTGTGTTCCACAAAATACACAATTTTTTAAAAGCATTGAAATCAATGCCTTGTGGCAGCTAAAATGATTGATATAGATTAGGACGGTGCCCGTTCAAAACGTGCTTGTTTGGTGGAGCTGATGGTAGCAGTGGTAGATGGTGGAGCAGTGCTTGCTGCTTGTAGCTTTCGACCGATCCATTGTACCCCAAAATAACTAAGAGGGACCCCAAAGCACTGTGCAACCCCACTGTATACAACTGACTTGTTGTGTACTTTTACTTCAGAGGAAAACATTGTACTACTACATTAACCAAACGGAGAAATGTTACTGGTTATGTTGCAGATTTCGATTTTATGCACAAAACTTCACAATTTAAACGTGGAGTTAACGTTTCCTCATGGACTCATGGCAGTGCACCATGCACCACCCATCTGGCCAGATAGGGGAGCCAATCAACAAAAATATGCATTAATCAACAACCAGAACCAGATCTTGGCTCAACAGCATTCTGTGGCTTTATTTCAGCTACTTCAATGTTAACACAGTCACAGTTCAACGGAATGGCTGGATGAAAACAAAATCGTAGTTTATAATGATTTTAGTAATGCATGCAACGTTGGCTAGGTCTGTAACAATTATTACATAATTGTCTAATTGCAATTATTTTACATAATCACCATTTCTTTGATTACCTGCAATTGATTGCTAACATGAGTCAATTTAATGTTAATTTAAGAAAACAATACAATGTTTTATGATAATAAAGAGGTGTGGTTTACTTCTTACTTGTACTTGTGTTAGAGAGCCAGAGCTGGGGAACCGCAAAATCAATGAGCCTGCTAAGGATGTAGCAACTCCGCTGTTGTACAGAGCATCGTACAACACACACAGAGAGACACGCACAGAGACACACACACACACTAGAGTTGGGAGGTATCCAAATTTTGATACCTTCAAACCTCCTCCCTATTTTACCGCGGTATATGGTATTACCGTGACTAATTAAAAATTATGACGTAAGGCTCAGACGGCGTCACCAAATTGTTGGCTTGTGCCTACACCGTTCAGAAACTGAATACCAAACACCTCTGCCTTCTCATTAGGTCGGAACCCGAAATGCTGCAGAAGAAACTGCAGAAGTCACGTTCTTCTTCAAGACCAGGTCAGTTGCCCCCCCTTCTCTCCTCCACACTGTCAGGTGATGACAACCACACATAAGCATTTTTAGGCATTAAATAAATTATATTTAATATTTAATCCTTGTCTCCTATATATGTGCATTAAATTTTTTTAATGACGGTACTGAAACTGATACCGTTGCTATTTTTAAGACCCCGTGGTCGCCTGCCAATTGGAAGGTTGGTAGTTTGATCCCTGGCCCTGCAGTCCCATGTCCCTGAGTTGCCCCCGATGTGCCATCAGAGTGTAAATGTGTGTGAGTGTTTATCTGATGAGCAGGTGGCACCTTGTGTGTGAATGGTTCCTGTACTATGTAAAAGCGCTATAGAAAAACAGTTCATTCCATAGTAGTATGTGCGTAGTTTTTGTTTTGTAGATTTTAAGAAGACTTTTAAATTTGATGGTGGGACATATGATAATGTAAATATTACCGTAGGATGCTATCATCATGGGCAGCGCTTGGCACAGGGGCATCAGAGGGACTGACTGGCAGGTCTACATCTGGCTGTCCAGGCTGAGCATACACCGGCTTGGGCTCTGAACAAAAACACAAACTTGGGTTATTGATGAAGATAGATGATTAACATGTAAAACATGTTAAAAAAAGAAAGGAATACTCCCTCAAACACAGTCACAATCTAGCAATACCACAGACACATGTTAGACTGAGAACAAGTACACTAAAGAAAGAACACAACTGTTCAAAACCACATACAGGCAAAGTGTTATCGCACACACACTTGTGCATAAACACACACTCAAGGCACAGAGTGTCCTAAGCAGGGAGGTCAAACAGAAAGGCAGCAGAGTGCTGCAGGCTGGGGAGGAACGTCAGACACGATCAACTCATACGGTTTATTTTCACTTGGCTCCAGGCAAACTCAGCCAGGCTCAGCAGGCGTCTGGATCTAACTTTTTTTCTGATGGTTGTGCTTTTAAAAAGGGCAAAAATGACTGGTTCAAACAGGATTTCATTTTACTGTCATGAAATAATTTATCGTTGTACTACCTATGATGGACAGAGAAACCCACACCAACATTTTGTATTTGCTCACAGGTACAAGACACAAATTATGGGTGTACCAACATGTCATACAAAAAATGATTAATAGGCAATTTGTGTCTGACCTGGGAGTGGTGGGAGCATTTTCTCCTCTCTAGCAATAGCCGACTCCTTCGGTTTGGGCAGAGGAACCTCCTCTGGTACCTTGACTGGCGTTGAAGCCGGCTTTGAGATCCGGTCGTCATCACGACTTCTGTGACTGCAGACAAAAATAGATTTTTTTTGTACGATTTATCTTTATGAAAGGAATATGTAACATTATAAATAGTGTATTTTGGAGATGTAGAGCTTGGAGGCAACAGGGGAGCTTTAAGGCTACATCTTGACTACAGGCCATAAACAACTCAACACAAAACCCAGACTGGATGAAATTTTCTCCTGACTGCAGTCAGAAAGGAAAAACTGGCTGAATCTTAATCCTGAAGGTCACCACTTTTTTCTTTTCACTCTTTTATGTTCTATTTTTAGAGCAGCTTATCTAAGGTGTCAGAGTGATTCTCTCTTTCAGGTGAATTTTACTGTGTGGCTCTGGCTGTAGACCAGCAAAGGTTTGACTTTGATGCCACTTTTAAAACAGTTAGACCACATTAAGTGACCCTGGCCACTTATAAGTCAGTAAATGATAACAGAATTTCCTTATGTTTTGATCAAGGCTGACAATCCCGTTGTGTTTGAAAATAAGTATTCAGATGGGAATAGAAGTAGGCAAAGCAGGTTGTATGGCTCTGATTCACAAGGCTGCTCACTGGCACAACTTATTATTATTTTTTTTTTCAAGATTATTTTTTTCGGGCTTTTACCTTTATTCAATAGTGACAGTGGATAGACAGGAAAGGGAGAGAAAGAGAGGGGGATGATACGCAGCAAAGGGCCGCAGGTCAGATTCAAACCAGGGCTGCTGCAAAGGACTCACCCTACTGGGTGAGCTAGAAGCTGCCCCACTCACTGGCACAACTTTACTGGCAAGATACTGCTTTTGTTCACAGGCTGAGTGACCAAGTAACCATGCAGGACTCTGTTTGAACTGGCTGCAGAAGAACAAACTTCTTTTTCAACCTATCCAGGAGGAGGCCCTACTTTTAACTGCCAACTTCCTGAACTGAAAAAGGTCACAGGTCAAAGATCCAGGTTCAGATAAACAATAACATCCTTTCCCAGCATCTCCTTTCTGTTAATTGAAATACTTATTAAAATATGCTCCGGTAGCCCAGATGTGTCATAAATAAATTATTACAACATATTAGTTTTGGCATCTTAACATGCACAAAATATATAGCAACCGAAATAGAGCAAAATCAAGCCAGACATCCACAGACATAAAAAAAAGATCTTACAAAAGCTCATACACATGTAAAAGGGGAGTCAGTTGGTGACATTGTTTTGTTCCTTTATTGTTGGAGCCATATTGTCGTTGTGCCAATCGTGCGGTTTGCCAACCAAAACCTTCAAGAGACAAGGATCCTATGACACTTTCACAGGACTCTTGTCATCTCAAGTCAAAACAAGACGTGTCACTGAATAATTGATCACTTCAGCAATATTCCATTAATTAATAATTTGCTCTTATAGTCATTGTTGCAATAAAGAAATTATACATTTTAAAATTAGTGATGTGTTAGATAAAGTCCTAACACCTAAAACAACTACTTGTCTATTAATCTACATCTATTTTACTACCACTATTAGTAACTACTCACACTGAGTAATGGTCACAAACTTACGGTATTCTCCAGCTGTTGACGTATAAAGGAAATAAAAAGGCCAGACAAATCTTATTAAGTAAGTGTTGGGGAGACTGTTCTTATAAGCATTGTTGCTTTTTGCAATGCAGTTTTCCTGTGTTTGGCATATAGCTTTATTGAAACTGATGAATAAAAAAAATGCTTTATTTCAAAATCACAGAAGATGTTAAACTCCAGACACACAGTAATATAGATTGAGCAATGAACTTTTACACTAAGTAGAGTTTTTTGAGCAAAAAGGGTTTTTTTGCAGCTTAACATTTGACTTATATTTTCCTTGGGTCAATATGCAGTGTAAAAGGGGAAGAACTCTGGTGCTTTACTGAATTAAGGTAAAGAATTAATGATGTACTTTCAAACAGTCCCAGAATTGCTGAATGGGCTGATGGCTGGAATTAACCCAAAAATAAAATCAAAAATCCTTCACAACCTTAAACAAAAAAAGCCTGTAAATAAATGTTGACAAAAAGAAGCATATACATTATGGCAAGATCAGTTACATAAAAGATGTTTTAAATATTAATATAGGGCTAAAATTAATCTGCTGAATATTTTGTCAATGAATCATTTAGTAAAAAATAGTAAACCGTGCCCATCACAATTTCTAAAAGCCTACAGTGATGTCATCAAATTGCTGGTTTTTCCAACCCTAAAAAAATAAGTTGATTATCAAAACACATGGTAAATATTTTTCTGTTGATAGACCAATTGATTCATTGTTTTAGCTCTACATTATTGATATGGAAAACAACAACAACTTCTAGCTCACCCGGTAGAGCGTGTGCCCCATGTAGGCTGAGTCTTTGGCCTGGGTATAAATCCAACCCACGGGCCTTTACAGCATGTCATAACTTCTCGCTCTCCTGTCTAGCTGTAGTATCCAATAAAAATCCATAAAAAAGTCCAAAACTTAAGGAAAAAAATATTGCAATTTTAGTCACAAACATGGCCAATTAAGCAGTTGTAATAATCTTGTTGTATTAATATAAGTAACATCTTAAGTGATTATTCGTCACTGCTGTGGTGTTTCTGATCAGTTTGCAGTCAAATAATAAGGTTTCCCTACAGGGACATCAATTTGTTCTTGGATTTTTTAAAGTTAATTTATTTATTGTTGGTACTCGGTTGCTCATTTTTATATCAAGTGGAGAGAGAAAGTAGCAGAAATAAACAAAAATACATACTATGTGACATTATAATTTTACACTGTTGCCTAAAATATAAATGTGTGACGGATGGTCTTTACCTGCCATTGCTGATTTGTGGGGGCGAGTGCCTGGAGTGGTCTGAGGGTTCAGATCTTCTGTCTGGCGAGCGAGACCGGCTGCTACGATGCCTGTCATGTGATCGATTGGATTGGTCGGATGCCATAGAATGGATATCTGAAATGTCTGATCAAACAAGAGCCACTGTTCAACAACTGAATTACGAGGATACACACTGACAAGTCTGGCTTTTCAGCTGCGCCCCATTTCAGCTTAACACCACTCTCACCGTCTCTGTCGGAGGCGTTGGCTGAAGGAATGCTATCATCGAGGTCAGGGATGTTTAGCAGGGTCGCCCTGTCATCCCTCTGAACAACCATTTTTAGCTTGCCCTTTGACCTTTCTATGAGCTTCTTGGCATCTATCAAGGAGAGGTTCTCTGTCACTGTGCCATTGATCTGAGATAATCAAGGAAATAAGCTATTAGGCATGGCAAAACAAAGAACAGACAGATCATTTCAATTCAAAATAAGATACATCAAATAAAGAGTTCTTTGTTTCACATTTGAACCAAATAAAATTGTCATATGAGAAGTTAAAGCACAAGATCACATGCAAATTAAGTGCAACACTGATTATATCCGTCAAGGTCAAATCTATTTGTAAGCTTCAGAATGCGCTATACAGTACTAACTTGCACATCATTTTGACAATTCTTCCTTTAATCATTTGAGTAACCTTTTATTTCCTAATTGCTGGCTGTTAATGAAAGTAACATGACGAGTGAGAGGGCTGGATGTGAGAAAAGATTGACTCAGAACGGCTACAGTTATGCACAAAAGCTAGATGAAGATGTTAAAAGAACTAAGCTACATCAAGCAGATCAAGCTGAAACTGTAAGTGCTGTTAGGCAACATTAGACTGTAGAAAATATAGACTAATATATCAATACAGTGAGGACTCGTCAATTCCAGAACAATAACAATTCTTCTCTCCATCTCCATCAATACAAAAATGAAAAAAGCTAATAATGTAATTGCATTTCAATTTTATGATATGAAATGTTCACCAGGCTTCTTGTCTCCCTCTTCCTCACCTTTAGAACAACATCTCCTTCCTGGATGTTACCGTCCCTGGCTGCCAGGCTCTCAGGGGAAATGTCCTTGACAAAGATGTGGCTGGCCAGGCGCAGGCCATATTCTGCTTACAAAGTGAACGACAGCAACAAAGACCATGTTAGCACAGAGTTCACGTGTCCACACTGCACTGACTGCACTTTACTGTCAAGCTGCTGCTCCCACTGGGATTAACAGTACTGATTAAAGACGATTAATTGCTCTTTTACTTAGATTTACTTGAGGAAACTTGGATTTTGCTGTGTTTGGCAAGTTTTGTTTACTCTGGCAGTTGACCAATGCTGATTTGGATCCCTTAGTCTCCCCTTAAAGCCTGGCTGTCTGGTAATAGATTTGTAAACAAAATGGCAGGTGATTTCCTGGATTATTTAAAAAAAAAAAAAACGTTGCCTTCCTTTTCATTATCCCCGACTTTGTGAGCCTCACCTTCATTTTTGCGGGATTTGACAAGTGTGACCTTTGCAGGACGTGGGGGCAGGTTGTGTGAGCGGCGGTCTGAGCGCGGGGAGAGACTTCTCTCTCGCGAGCCGCTGCGTTCACGTTCGCGGTCCCTTCGCCCGCTGCTTCGTCCGCTGCGCCTGCCCATGGCCCCGCCCACTCCACTGTAAGCGCCGCTGCGTCCGCTCCGCGTCTCGTATATCTCTTCATCATAGCTGTCCTCCTCCTCATCATGCTCTGACATAGTTTCCCTCTCTCCTAGGCGGCCCATGGGGACATGCACCTTCCTCTTCCGCCTGATTGTCTGGCCAAAGGAAATGAGATATGAGATCAGTTACAGTAAGAAGAATCAATCATGTATATTTCTCCATTAATCAATTGTGAAATATATTAGAAATGTCTATATGAAATGTGAATATTAACATGTATGTCTAAATGACATATGGTTATATATAAATTAAATGTACATAGGACAACACATTGTAGTTTTTGACTTTAGTTTTACTTTCAACATCTAACCAAATAGTTTCCTAAAGGAATTCTTAATGAGAATTTTACACTCACAATTTTGGCAATTTTCCCACTTTTACGAAGTTGCTGGACTGCATACGCGTGCTCCACATTGTCCATGGAGACAGCATTAACCATAACAACTCTGTCATTTTCCCTAGAGAGGGGACACAGAGATACGCAACATGCTGTAGTCTTTCTAGAGCAGGAAGGGTAATTTAAACGAATAACTAGCAATCTGACCGCACTTCTATTAATAGAACAAAATCTTACTGTAGTAGGCCTTCTGCTGGGCCTCCTTTCAGCACATCTGAGATGACAATGGAGGTCTCACCACTCTGAAAATGAGGGTTATCCCGACCTCCTGATATGGCTATCCCGAAGCCAAACCCTGGTGCCTGCACGTAGAGAAACATAGATTAGGATGTTGATTTAGCAGTCTGTGCGGACTAAAATCCTGAACAATATACAAAGGTCTGACATAGCTGACTGACAAAAGGCAGGTCAACTTGTACATATGCCATTGAGACTAAATCAAATCTACAGTATTACAAAACACACAAAATCAGTATTTTTTTTACTGCCAACAAGCACATAGATTAATAGCAGTAGCAAGTTGGCTTCTTTTGAGTGGTTTGTAAGCAAAACATACACAAAATGCAGTTTATGTGTAGGTTTTTTAAGCTCCACAGCCACAAACATGGGAGAGAACCATGCAGAAGAAAAGCTCTGTGTAACTGTTAAATCTGCAACTGGGAACAAAGTAAGCAATTTCCTACATGATGTGATCCTGAAAATATGGAGGGTGGTGCAAGCAATGATAGCATAGAGATACTGGGACCAGGACAAGTTTCAACATGGACCAATGTAAAGAGTATCTGAGGGAGGATACCTACCCTGTGTAGTGTTACTGTGTGCTGTTCCCAAATGACAGTCTCCTCCATTGCTGCACTCTGGAAGACACAGTACAGTGTGATTAACACAAGAAATTGATAAACACAGGAAGTCCAACCAGGTTAAGATCCAAAGACGCAAACTTAAGCACCCGGAAAAACAGATGTCGTCTTACACACAGATTTAGTCATTCACTGTAAATTATGAATTAATGAATGAATTAATAAATTAATTATGCAAAAATGGCAAAAGCTCACTGGTTCAAGCTTGGTTTTCCAAGTCTTCTATGATGGTAAACTCAATATCTTTGGGTTTTGTACTGTTGGTTAGACAAAACACTGCATTTTAATTAAGACTGGAACTAACAATATTATTAGCAATTAATCTCCAGACCATTTTCTTATTTTTTTTCGGACCATGCAAACATTATTTTTAAATTGATAAATTGCAGTCAATATATCAGTGTTCAAGCCAGTTTGCTCCTGAAATGGATTTACTCAGCAGCATTCCACCAGAACTGTGAATTTAACCTTTTATCTAGTTCTGCAGGATGGTCCATCATCCTCATCATCATTATCTTTTTCAAGTGAATAATGTGGATGTTATCAGCACAATCTAGCTAATTGTCTTCCTAATGTGTGCATTCGTGCTTCCTGGCACAGATGTACAGTCAGTGCTTCAGATGAACATTATCTTGAGTTAAGAAAACAAACTCATTCCATTCAAGGAATTTGGGTATTATTTTATGATTTGCATCACTCCTGCACTGCAAATATAGGATGAAAAACATAATGCTTAGAGAACAAAACCCTACACAGAAAAATTAAGTAAAAATGATAAACAGTCAACAGTCTAAAACTGTAAACATTTTGAAAGTGATTGACTCCCATTTCCCCTCTACTAAGTTAAGGGTTTGTTAAAAGAGGGAAGCATCCTCTGTGTTCCTGGGCTCCTCACATGCAAAGTCTAATAAGGATGCAAACTGTCACAGCCACTGTACACATACAGGACCGCACACAGCCAGTTATTGAGTTTGTTTCAGGTTTTACACTGTTACCTATTTACAGTGATACAGATAGCACTGTGTTGTGCTTGGTTTTATCTGCAGTACACTCACACATCTTGCCAAACAGATCACACAATATCAACATACTCCTTAATAGTAGATCACAGTATGAAGTCCCATGTTTACAGTGCATTGAATACAATTATACAACAATGCAATGATAAAAACAATGCTAGCTACAATGAGGCCAAGCACACACTGCGTCACATTAACAACCAGAGGATAAGATGAAGGTCGACTCCTTCAGCCGGTCAGCACTGTCCTCATCCCCCCACAGCTCACTTCTTGTCTCATCTCTTCTTCTATAGCACTTTACCTCTACCACAATCCCACGACACTTTATACATTCAACGGCTGCCTATAAAATACTATCAGGTTCTTCCCTTTGGGGGAAATTACGACCCACATCACAGCACCTAATGCAATAATCCCCATTTGTCATGTAAATTGATCCGTGGAGTGTGACCTTAATAGGTGAGATGATCACACATTTTCCCCTCTGCTTGGCTGGTAATTTATTCGACACCTCATTGGGAAGAGTGATCTCATGTTGTGGCATATACAACAAAGTGTGATGACAGATGAGCAAAGGGAGATTAATCTTACATTAAAAGCAGCATCGGTTTCAGTGCTTGGACCCTCAGCTGACATCGTTGCCACCTTGTTAGCAGCTTCAAACCTAAAACATCTAGCAAGTGTCAGTCCAGCAGCATCATGTTGAAGATTCCTCTGCACCCCATCATTATGACAACCTGCGTAATAGCATGGCTATACATTTCCCAAAAGTGATAATGAGCAACAGGCAAAAGATTTAAATATTAGAATTTAAAGAAGAAAAAAATCTTTCAGTGAGACAATGTCTTTTTTTGTTTTTGTATGATAGAAAAGTAAAAGGAGGTAATTTAGCCAACTGTCTCTGCTGCCATCCTGTTTATTTGTTTTACCAACTAGGCTTCCTTCAAAACATTGTCCTCATTGTCAGCCAAGCGCCAAATGTAGCTAGTGTCTGGGCATACAGGCAGCTGAATAAATCGCCACAAGTGGCCCCAGACGTTCTCAGCTTGGCAGCAACAGTCACAAACTCCTCAAGCAGCTTATGGTGGGACTCTCACATGGAGGAGGAACAAAGGTTTCAACAGAGGAACTCCCCCCGGCATTTGACATTGAATACACTGCACTAGAAAAGGAAAAAGACATCTGAATATTAAAAAGACTGCTGAAAACAGAGGCATGAATTCTCACTGGAAAGTTTCCTCTTTGAAGAGGAGGATTTATGCCTTGTGTCTTCTTGATCAGCACTGTGAAAACGCTGATGCAGGGAACTCGAACATTTTGTCTAAATTTATAGATGGTTGCCAATAAACTGCAAAGTTATGGGAGGTACTTGTTTCCAGTTGACAGTCTTACTTTCAGAAATTCTTTGTAGGCATTAATGCAGCATAGCCAACATGCACACACACAAATGTATAATGTTTAGGCTCTGTGTTGCACCGGGGTTGTGAGAAATATGATTTTGTTTTCTGGAAAATATGATTAGAGAATGCTTACTGTGTCTGATCCTATTCAAATAAGTCACCATAAACTTAATGAAATGTATAATCCCAAATGGAGCAAAACAGAAGGAGTAAAAACTAAACATAATTTAGGAGTAAAAAAAACTAAACAAAACCAAATTTAGCAGGGTCCAGCAGTGAGCATCTTTCCTTCTTCCAATCTCTCTCACACACACTCACACAATGTCATTTTGCTTTCTCTGCTTATAGAGCATGTTGCTCTGGTAACAGGGGGAACAGGGTGGTGTTGTTCAAGTGGCCTGACATTTTCAGGCCGTGTCTGAAGGTTCCTCTCAACTGTGGGAGGTTTAAAAAAAAAAAAAAAAACAGCTGAATTAATTTAGAAACAAAAGCTTTTTTTGGCATTTTAAATGAGCACTATTTGTTGCTACATGCACATCTAAACAGTCTGCACTAATGGCCTTTGTCAAAACCAATGACCTCAAAAGTTCTGTTCTTTCTAGAAATTAAGAATGATAAAAAATAAATATAAAAATAAAAAATAAAATATTGTATGCTCATGGCATTTTGTCTCATTTTACTTTACTTTATAAAAATGGACAGTACACATTAATCAACATTTCTGTAAAGTGCCTGTGTTGCCTGTGTTCAACTGTAGTCCTTTGGCCAGATGATTTTAGACCATAGCAGCATGTTAGTGCCCTTTTTAGAGCCAAAGACTTCTCTCAAAAGTCAAGTAAACATAAAAGAAAGACAAGGGAAAAGTCTGAGTCAACTCTCTGCTGCTCCTGTGTACAGTTTGTACTAAAGTCGGGTCAGCATCCATGGACTGATGAGTTTTGGTGGCACTGTTGTGTACACCCTTTATGGCCACAAATAACTGGTGCCAACAGAAGCTTCATCAAACAAGCCAGAGCCAAGGCTGGCAGCCGCTTCACAGCAGAAACACACTATTTCTGTTGGGTCAAGCTTGGGGGATTACAACCAGGCAACTTGGGACCCAGCACTACAACACAGATGGACTACAACACAGATGGACTACAACACAGATGGATCACACAGCTGAGTGGAAAAAGGACAGGAAAAGCTGTCGTCAAAGTGGACTGTGTGAAGTCAATACACAAATGGTAAATAACACACTTCTTCAATAAGCCCACTGTGCTTTTATTCCTCAAAACAAAAAACTAGGTCTGTCAAATAAATGCTCTATGCATGTTTCCAGTTGCCTGACCAGTGACGTAACAAACCCTGGGTAAATATTGGAGATGTATTTAAAAGATGGACAGCTTAGAACCCAAAAGAACGCAGAGTTTTGTCAGACTAATTTATCACGGCTACTAAGGATGGGCATTTTATGTCATTTCAACATTCACATTACATTATACAGTACTCAAGTTGTTACTCACAAAAACAATTGTGACACAGCCAGTAAAGTGATCCCGACTTGTCCTGGCTACCGCTGCCATGCCACACCATAACTGCAAACGTCAGCTAACGTTACCATAGGACCAGGCAAGTGGGCCACGGCTGTTTACAACGTGTAGCCTGTTCAGCTGCCATCGCATACAGCAGTGTTATTTTAAGCCAAGAAAGGGGGCTGTAAATCAGGAAGAGAGGACTGATAGTTTGCATTGTGTTTAGTGAGTGCAGTAATTCTAAGCCAATAAAGTGTGTATTTCAGTCAGATGGAAAAGTACAGCAATATAGTGGTATTTTTAGTGGTTTCTACCGTAATTCTAAGCCAAGGAAGTGTGTCTGTCTGTTGGGTGGAGAGGACGGCGAGGTTGTGGGGGTTTTAGAGGTTCCTACCAAAATTCTAAACCAAAAAACTGTTAGTATGGTACATAGCTCTGTATGAGCGCAGGCTTTTATGACTGTCAATATAGCCAGCATCTAACATTAGCTACTCCGCTGCGCTGTGGAGAAAGGTCTGGCTATGTGAGACAAGCGTCTAGCAACATTGTTGAATGCTGCGATCTCAGCCTGGCAACCTCCTTGAACTTTGAGTCTGGGGTGGAGGGGCCAGGGGAGACGACTCTCTCCAGTATTTTCAATTTGTACTGCAGTAACTATTTTAAACGCTAGCTGTCAGTATTACATACTGCACCTTTAAACTATGCGTCAATTATCAAAATTTGCAGATTGACTACAAACTTAACTAATCAAGTAATTGACTAATTGTTGGAGGTCTAATTTTAAGACTCTCCATGAGCTCTGAAAATTTATATTTTGTATTTTTGGCTGTTTGCTTACATTCTATAGACCAAACAATTAATTGTTAATGAATGATAAAATTACCAAATCTGGCTGGTTAAATAGTAAAAGGAGCTGCTCTTTGGGGCTGCATTGTAAGTCATTCTTCACATCTCTTTATTTCCTTTCCAGATTCTGTACTGTAGCTACCATAAACACAGAAAACAGTCAACCCTAAGCTTGCTTCCAAAGAGGGAACAGAAGCAGTATGGTGGGGTGCTCAAATCTCTGACAATAGATTTTGTGCTGTAGCATGTTTTAGGGGTGAGGCAGAACCTTACTCAATTTTGACCGCTCTAGGACAAGAGTAGCTAAAAATAGCTCTTATTAATTCTGCTGTTGTGGTGCTGCAACAGAGTGATTTAAGGGAAACTTTCAGCATGAACACTGGAGAGCATTTAATGACCTCTTGTTATATTAAATGCCACGGAGTGACTGGAACAAATGATGCAATACAGCATAGAAAATACATTAACTCCCTCTCTAGTGACCATTTTTTGGACTTGTTTGTAATGCCTGAGGAAAACAACGAGCGGTATTTCATTTTCACAAAGCCTTTACAGTGCCAGTGCAGTGAAATTGTAGCTATTGCAACAAGTAACACAACAGAGGATACTTAATGTTGATGCTGCGCTATTCACATGTTACCTAGTGGCACTAAATGAAATTTTTAGTTCTGAATTCTGCTGATTAACTGAAACAAAACCAAATTACTTTCAAATACTTAAAAAAACATGATAGTAGTATGATACATTTCTTCCATTAAAAGGATACAGATAACCACATCCAGGGGCGTAGCACAAAATGCTGGGCCCTGTAGAAAAGCTTTTTCTAAGGGCCCCTCCTTGCATCCACAGCTTTCATTCTAGCATCTTTTTGGGCCCTCCTCACATGAGGGCCCTGGGTACTCAGTCCCCTTTTTCCCCCCAGTCCAAATCTCATCTTTCGAGGACCCCCCCCCCACTTTTAAAGTTTTAAAGCATAATTTTTTTATTTTAATGAATGTCCGTTACATTCAAACCATTGCCAAATGAGTTGCTACAAAGTTATTTCAGACTGTCAGCTCCACACAACTCTCTCCGTATTTCTCAGCATGGCCATGTTCACAAGATTGTGTCATCTGGTGACTTTCCCATGCAGAAGCTAGAGATAATTACATCCCCTGAAGAGTCCATTTATGTTTTTTTAATCCACTGTGTCCTCCTTGGCTACTAGCAACTGCGTGGGGGAGGGGTTTTAGAATTCCTCATGGGGGCGACAGAAACTATGCAATATAGCTTTAAAAAGTAGAAGATTTATCTCAAGGGGTTTATCCTTCTAATAAAGTACTCTTAAAATCTAATTTTATTAATTATATTTCTAGTATCAGTGTGAGATGACACCACTTTTTTTTAGATCCTTATTTGGGATCCAAATGGGCTTCCACAGTCCAACTACAGATGGGTCACAAAATGATAGGAGCAGCAATAAAGCTAATGAGGCTCAGTCTCTCCAGCAAGGAAATAAACAACTCTCATTTGCTCCAAAGGTCTGAGTATAGCATTACAGCCATTCAAATCAAACCAGGAATGACACTGACACAAAGACGAGCATGCCAGCAATGAACAAATTGCTAAGTCAAAACGAGGATACTTCCAGGACACTATGCAAGTTGCACTGCGGCCAAATACAGAAAACAACAGGATCACACTTCACTGTGGCTGCTGGCAGTGAAGCAGCAAACAAGTAAAAGAAAATGATTGATCACTTCAGATATTGAAAACAATGTGCAGGGGAGTGCTGACAACTGCTAAAACTCCCCTGCCTCAGAGAACATATTCAAATGCTAATAAGGGCTCATGCCTTAGCACCACTCAGTGGCTCCCCTGAGAGTTAAGTGACACTCTGCACATACAGCATGGTTAGACACTGTACTGTGGATCTCTAATGGAGGGGAAGAGACGCAGCAATGCACGAGTGATAAGAAGGTCAGATGAAACATATCAACTCTGACATAAAACTTAATTACTAACCATTACAAAACATGAAAGCCACACACTTGCATTATTTAAAAGGATACAGTAAAACAGACATCCACCTTCTTTTTTTTGGATTTGTTGCTTTAGTATTCAGATAAAACTGGATGCATACAAGCTCAGGAGGTACTTACATCAGTTCATCCTGGTCACTACAGAGGACACAGAAGAAAACATCTCCAACCTACAGCTATTCCTCAGTAAATCCAGCAGGAGATTCCAGCAGACGCACATCAGCAGCCTCAGTGCATAACCGCACCAATCAGTGCTAGGAGGGACTTGCCCCCACCTTCCTTTCCTTTCTCTTTTCTTGGCTCTGGAGCAACTGAAATTATGAACACAGGTGAGGGTTTAAGAAACACACCCCGCAGTTACACCCTAATGCTTCTCTGCCCCACAAAATGTCTCTTTCCTTTTCCAACATCTTTCTTCAAAATGTGTATCCATTCCTCCAATTCTCTCCTTACATGCTCAAGGGATCGAAGCAAATTCCCTCTGGCTTGGCAGCGATCTGTGTGGGATCTGCAGTTCCGCTACAGCATGGGACTCCTCTGTACTAGCGAACATCCATCCGCAGTGTAAACTGCTGTATCGGACTTAACCCCTGAAGTGCTGGTTGAGCCAGAGCAGAATTCATCAACTCTCTTTGCATGTGGGACATTATTACACCCCTCCTCCCCAGGTGTGCTGCATTGCATGCATAAACTATGCTCAATAGGTCAGTGACATCCCATAGAGGATTCCTGACCATCAAACTGACAGATAATAATAAAAAACATATATGGATATTATACTTAGGTTTTTTTTTTTTACACTGCATCTGAAGACAACACAAACACCATTATATTTTAACTAACACTATATAGCACTAAAATTTGCTAAAATTATCAGGCTGCTAATAAAGCAGATACAATTAAGCTGAACAAAAAAAAGGGCAATCTGAAAAGTGGAGGCAGAATGAGAGGAAAGCAAAGAGGCACATGTGTAAAATCCCATGTTCAATGAGGCAGCGTGCTTATGAAATTCTGACTGCAACATGTTTAACAGCCAGTTTATTCTAAATTTAATTTCCACTTTGTGGGACAGCTAAAATGTTAGTAGTCTAACAATTAGTTATTTTGTTTACCATTATTTCAAAGCAGTTCAATATGGCATGGTTGCACACACATGTGAATTCACCTAAGGCAACTTTAAGCATCTGCAGTATGTGACAACCACATACACATACTGAGGCATTCCTTGTTGTCTATGGACCGCATTTTCCGTCACTGCCACCAACAATGAATGGTAGACTGAGTTGTTAATAAAGGCTGTGGCTATCCTTTTCTTCACAATGCAACTTTTGTTCCAGCTCATATTGAGAAGACTGGTGACACAATGGCAGAAACTACTGTACTTCTCTCTCAGATATAGCAAAACTTCACTGTGCCCTTCATCCTAATGTACAACATGATCAGTAAAGCAGCTCAATATGTTTTAGTTTAACATAAAACATCTACTCACCCTCATGAACTTAAACATCCTCTTACTGCCTGTAACAGACCAGCAGTGACCACTACCATGAACACACTGTGCATAATGTAAATTGTTGACTCAGCTAAGAAAGGACTTACATTGGCTGTTACAGACTTGATTGTGAAAGACAAAATACATCACAGCAATATCCAACAAATACAATGACATAAGGAAGATAAAACAATATCACAAAAACAAACCTGTGATACAGGGAAATTACAATTTGGCAAAGAGAAGCATCCAAGGTTGAACAGACTTCAACCGACACAAAAACACATTCTTACAAATATTTAGCCCAGATTCATCATCAAGGTAGAACATGGATCTAACACCAAACCAAAGCCATGTGGGTCATGACATCCCACACATAAGTCAGGATAATGAACGAGTTGGACACGCCTGACAGACACCCATGTTAAATTTACATCTCTCAGAGCAGAGCCTGGGAGTGGTGACAGATTCCACACATAGTTTGCTCTCTCCACCACCTTCTGCCTACCAGGCAGCCTCCAAATTAATTAGTTCTACATTAACCAAGAGCCATGTAGGGATCCCAAACTGCTAATTGCCTCAAGTCAGCAGTTGAGCCACTTCTTTTACTTCTTAATACTACATTAATGAGGACAGAATGTAGAGGTGTGATTACACTGCAAAATAAATAGTCTCCTCCTTAAATAGTTTCCTCCTTAACCTAAGCTGCATTTCTTTTGCCAGCACATTTCTTACTTAAGTACTGTTCACCCTGTTACAAGTTGATGAAACACTGAAACGATTTTGGAAACATTTATATATATAAAAAAAAAAACGTACAAAAAGTTACATTAATTAATAAAATAAATGAGGATTGTACATAAGAGTGTAGACCTGGTACACGTTCCTCAGACAAGACAAGATGCGTCCTACCTCATTAAGGGCACATGTTTAATTGCTATTTTGTCATAATAACACATACTGTATGACCAAAGCGAGACCTGTGTCCGGGTTCTCGGCAGTAAGTCAGACTCGTTTGAGGTGAGGGTTGGCCTCTGCCAGGGCTGCACTTTGTCACCAATCCGGTTTGTAGTATTTATGGACAGGATATCGAGGCGTAGTTGGGGTGGGGAGGGGTTGCAGTTCGGTGGGCTCAGGATCTCACCGCTGCTTTTTGTAGATGATGTGGTCCTGATGGCGTCATCGGTCTGTGACCTTCAGCACTCACTGGATCGTTCACAGCCGAGTGTGAAGCGGCTGGGATGTGGAAAAGCACCTCTAAATCTGAGGCTATGGTTCTCAGCAGGAAACCGATGGAGTGCCTTCTTCAGGTAGTGAATGAGTCTTTACCCCAAGTGAAGGAGTTTAAACACCTTGGGATCTTGTTCACGAGTGAAGGGACAATGGAGCGGGAGATTGGTCGGCGAATCTGAGC
Source organism: Percina caprodes (assembly GCA_013375575.1). Taxonomy (NCBI): domain Eukaryota; kingdom Metazoa; phylum Chordata; class Actinopteri; order Perciformes; family Percidae; genus Percina; species Percina caprodes. The sequence continues at coordinate 12,573,812 of JABXJD010000001.1, read as the reverse complement.
AGTGGGTGCAGTATTACATTCAATTTATCACACCGTTGTGACGAAAAGAGAGCTGAGCCAGAAAGCAAAGCTCTCAATCTACCGGTCAGTTTTTGTTCCTACCCTCACCTATGGTCATGAAGGCTGGGTCATGACCGAAAGAACGAGATCCAGGGTACAAGTGGCCGAAATGGGTTTCCAAAGGAGGGTGGCTGGCGTCTCCCTTAGAGATAGGGTAAGAAGCACAGTCATCTGTGAGGAGCTCGGAGTAGAGCTGCTGTTCCTTTACGTCAAAAGGAGCCAGTTGAGGTGGTTCGGGCATCTGGTAAGGATGCCTCCTGGGCGCCTCCCTAGGGAAGTGTTCCAGGCACGTCCAGTTGGGAGGACGCCTCTGGGAAGACCCAGGACTAGGTGAAGGGATTATATCTCCAACCTGGCCTAGGAACACCTCGGGAATCCCCCAGTTGGTGTTGGTTAATGTGGCTTAGGTAAGGGAAGATAGGGGTCCCCTGCTAGAGCTGCTGCCCCCATGACCCGATAAGTGGAAGATAGATGGATGGATGGATGGATGGATGGATGGATGGATGGATGGATGGATGGATGGATGGATGGATGGATGGATGGATGGATGGATGGATGGATGGATGGATGGATGGATGGATTAATGGTCTCACAATCTGTTCAAGTTGTTAATGAAATAATCAAACCTACTTTTAGTGTTGAGCTGAGTTACATTACATGTGGTTTTAATGGTCTCCACCAACTCCTGATATCTGGCACCTTAGCTGCTAAATGCTCCACTATGTTCACCTACTGTTTAGTGTTGAGCAGGTAGTGTACAGTGGGAAAAAAGAAAATATTGATTATTATTGCTTTTAGTAAAGATATGACATTCTTTTGTTGTAGTAGTATGAAAATTTTGCAATACAATTTTAACAAAAAAAATGTATATAATTTAGGAATCTGCTTTGAGTTTTAGATTTCTTCAGATCAATCAAAATCACGTTTCTGGATTTTTAAAATTTTATATATATATATATATATATATATATATATATGCCTGCACAATATTAGAACAATTTTACATTGCAATATTTTTTTCCCTTGCGATATATATTGCAATGTGAAAAAAGAAAAAGTAATTTTTAAAAGATGACATAACGTTTGGAAATAATAAATCATTCTCGACTACTGCTGTGATTTTGTAGGGGAGTGCATATACATAGAAAAACTAAATGAAAAAGGATCTTTTCTAATGTGACATTGACGGCATGTTGCTTCCTCTAAATTTCAAGTTGTGGTCAACTAGCGGGGCCAGCTCGTTAGTTTGATAAATTGATCAGACCTGCATGTCACGAGCACTAGCAACAAACTCTGTGTATCCAAGAACAATTACATCAGTGGAAATGACGTTAGATCGCAATGTCGATGCTAAAACACAATATCGTTCAGCCCTATCGACCGATATAATTGGCATTTCAGATTTTTAAATAACCAAATATTCGTATCGGTCTTAAAAATCTGAATCGGTCAGGCTCTAATTCAACCCTTAGATGTTCACTCTAAGGGATAGTGGCTCAGTGTGAGCAGTCTATTTTCAGGCCTGGAGTCAGTGATCATAACCAGGGCCTGAGTGTGTCCTAAGCACATGGAGCAGGAAATCAGCCCCTGAACTCAATCAGCCCTGTGGAAGTTATCACCACCCCACACAGAGCACATAAGAGGGCAGGAATGTGCTGATAAGCTGAGCCGTTGACCTGCACTCCGCCTCCTCTCCGTCACAGTGATTGAAATGAGGATGCCGGAGGCAATGAAAAACACTATTGATAAGGGACGATTCTGCACTTTAACAAAAAGGAGGTTCACGTTAAAATGTGATTGATGAAAGATTTTGCAAGCCTCTTTATCTTGAGAATTCCACACTTCCTTTTCAAATAGGGATTTACGATTGGATTTGAGTCATACAAACAAGTTTCTGTATAACAGGAGCTATAAACATAACAAAAAAGGGGCCATTTGTTGAAACGGAGACTTACTGTTCTATGGGGACATGGACTTTAAAGTCATATTTTAAGAGGCGTTTGTTAGGAAGTCTTAGCTTGGTCATGTAACAGAGAATTTACCTTTCAATGTTCACAGCACCCATCAATCAACTCACCATCTCCAAAAAGTAGCCTAAAAATGAGGTAGTATAAAATCTATAAGAAGCCAAAGAAGATAGATACAAACTATTTAAAGCCTGACCTTTGAAATGTCATTGACAAGGCCAGTACGTATAGTACAATATACTATGAATTAAATTTTGTCCATACAGTTGTTTGTGAAGGTTGACAACAACAGACAACACAAAAAACATTATTACAGTAAAGGCTCTTTACTAGCTGAATGTGCCCCTTTCATGTTAGCATTTTTTAAAACTCTATTGGAACGAGTTATATTATCTTCACATTCATCTTGCGGCAATAGAGCATGCAGAGTAACATTTGAGTGGACATAAAGAGGTGGATGAGATTAAACTGGGCTGCAGTTTATATTGAAAAAATAATGAGATGAGAGCTAATAGGCTCAACCAGAGGGAGGAACAAAGAGTGTCAAAAGTCCATCTCAGTCTGAAGTTACACCTCTCAGTGGATGAAACAAATCACAATGATACTAATTATAAAAAATAAAAAAAATTCATGGTGTAAGCAGAGATATAGTACTTTAGGATAGCACAGGCTAACTCATTAAATAATTTTTTCTAGTGGCACCTCTAGGCTATCACTAACACTGAAACATGGCTCTCTCCAAAGTCTCCCACCATTTTTTGGGCATTGTTTTTCAGCACCCTCTCGCTTCACAGTTACAGTTCCATTACTTTCTTCAAAGAAGCACCTGAGGACATCCATTTTGTTTTCTTTTATATTATATAAAAACCCATTTGGTTTGGTATTAACCAAGCATTATGACAATGCATACCTACGGTTTAAAAATACTGAAAGTGGCCACACAATATTAATACAGTAACGCAGTCTCATTGGTACATCTGTTGTTATGTAGGTTTGTTATAAACAGCAACGGATAAGCCCCTTATTCCAGTTTCTACAGATACACAGTACTACAAAATTGCAGTCAAATTTAACTCAAGTAGGCAAAATATCAGACATTTTTGTCCTTCCAAAACCACGATGGCTCTAGTGATTGCTGTTCCCATGACAGCTTAGGTCAACATGATTTACAGGCCAACATGTATGGCTGCCCTTGAGCCTCTAGATAGTCTCTTAGTCTCAAGCGACATGCTTGCCAGAAACATCCTCTGCACAACACTGCCATCTGAATTATTATTATTATTTTTTAAACGGTTTAATCATGCAAGAAAACATGTAATGGCTGCCACAAATATCATCTGTATTGTGCCTCCCCCACTTCATTTGACAAATCTGTTTTCCTGAGCAGCTCCCATAATATATATTCATGACTATATCATGAGGCCAGTGTGTTATATTTAAGTCATAGACCCAAGCTCTGGGGATGTGTAGTAATAATTCATCATACTTCCACTGAAACTTCACCAGTTATATGTTGTGTTGTACATATGTTATAGTTAGAGAAGAAATGTAACATATGCTCTCTAAATAGTCTGTTGGGAGAATCCTTTAAATTCAAAGTCTGTTATCCATTATAGAAACTTGACAAATCAAAGACAATACAATTCTATGACAGGATCAGCCGATCTATCTTTTATAAAGTAAGTGAAGACAACTCAATTGTAGAGGTAGGCGATAATGACAACATTAACAGCATATGTAATACCTAATAATTTGGACACTGTTAATGATGCTTGCATACATTGTGTAATCTAAGCGAAGATTGTGAGACATGTTTGTGGGATATGTTGGCCAACCAGGCAGAGGCCATCATTGTTTATTTCCCACAGCAGTAATTTGTTCACTAATGACTTATTCCTTGAGGTGTTATAATAGGATAAGGTAAAGAAATTAAAACCGAATCGTGATATTGTGATAAAAAAAAAAAATCCCACATAATATATCATTTTAAAAGTGATGTATTTATTTTTATCTCCCCACTCAACATGTTTTAATGTTGCACACCAGATAAATGTAAATGGGCAGTGTACAATGTTATGTCCATATACTAGCTGTCGTTTTGACTAGTTTACACCAAATGTAAACTTACAAAACAGACGATAACAATCTACAAAACGATCATGTCCTGCGTTAACAATATTCAACAGGTGATGATTGTTTAGTTCGTGTTCGCAGAAGTAACTTGGCTACATCATTGTTATGGAAAAGGTAAATAGAGAATTGGCTAGAGGGCTAAGCTAAGAAAAACACCAACTGCAGCCCACAGGAAAGCCCCTAAATACAGCTGGCATGCCATTATTATGACAGCTAGTATAGACACCAGAACAGGAAAGCAGGTATTTAAGTGTCACCAAACTAAAGCCAGCTAACAAGCTAACGTTAGCCAACTGCTACCTAGCTTTACCAAAGCCCCACTTGGGTTTTACAGACAGACCATCAAAACAAGGTAAGCCACCGCTTGACCTTTCCTTTATAAAAAAAAAATAAAAATGATGTCATATTTCTAGCAGCTGGCCTCACGATACCACTCCTTGCCTCTTGCAGTCTGACACTTTATTAATCTTCTGACACGTTTATACCCTCTTGGTCAAATCAACCCCTAGCCGGCCGACATTTTGTTCCAGCAGCTAAGCTAGCTCATCCCAGCTAACGTTACCTGGACGCTCTGCACACTTGACGTGCGAACAACACGTCCGCCCGATGACAGCTCGACCGCAAGGCATTTTGTGACTTGACATTAACGCTTATGCAAGCTCAACAAAAATAGGGCAATGAGCATCGTTATTCACGCTTTGAACTAGAAGATAACGTTAGCAAGTTGGGCAACTAGCTAAGCACTTAGCATACCGCGTAGATGCAGTTTGCTAGCAGTGAGGTAGTTCAGTTACCTCGGCTTGCACCGTTATCGCTCGCTCGTACCCGCAGAGGGACACACATCCAGTCAGCTCCTGCGGCTACAGCCAAATGCACTCTCCCAAATAACGTACTCACGGATAGATCAAGAAACCCATTCACCTTTCGTAAAAGCAATGATCCTCGCGGCGTGCTTGTGAAAATATTACAGAAAATGAATGGAAAGGTCTTCCTGGTGTGGCTTCAGAGCAGCAGCCGCCGCACTGCAATGGCAGGCAGTGGATGAAGCCTTCCTTCTCCCCCCTTCTGCTCTCACACTTTGGCTGCCGTCACCGCCGCGGTGACAGTGACAGGTTCGCATGGAAGAAACCATTCCGATCTGTTCGCGAGGGGGAGGGGTAAGGATGCAGAGAGGTTGTCCGCCGCAGCAGCAGCCGCTTTCCAGCAGCATCAAGCGCCATTCCAGCGTGAGAACAAGCGGCCGTCGATGAGGGAGAAAATACACCTGTCACCGAAGACGTTTTATCAGTTTTTCGTGAATACAGCAGTGCCTGGGCTACTGCCTAATATCTGTAGGATGGATGCGGCTGTTATCATCATCTTGTCCTCATTGATGGCATTCTGACCGAAGGATATCACACTTTTCCATATTAGACCATATTAACAAACTTATTATTAGTTTAAAAAAAATAATTAGACCAACCTATTTTTAATGTATGGACTGATGTCAGGTATCATATACGTTTGACATGAACAATAGACAAATAAGAAATAGATGTGCTTGGTGTATTTTGCTGAAAGGGGGTCTTTTCGATTGGCCCACAAAAATACCTATATAGGCCACTGTTTTGGTCTTGGTATTGATTGGTTAATCAGAAAATAAATAGAAATAATTGACAGCTGGGCTATTATCTTAAAAATGGATTTTGATTTTATTTACCAGTAGGTCTAACAATTTTCAAAAAATATGACCATAAAAAAGACTTCAGAATGTGTTTAGCAGAATACAACTATTTGATAACCTGGTACTGGTTTTAAGGCAGCGTAAAACATAGTCTTTACCTCTGTTTTAACTTTGTATGAGGTACAATAACCTCTCTTTCCGATATTATTGAATAATAATACTATACAGTTCAAAAATAGATTGAAGAAAACAATACTTGACCATTACATGAAAGTGACCTGAATATATTAATGGGTATGTACACACAGTGAATAGCTGTGTTTTTCGGTAATATATTGTAAAGTAGGGGCAGGACTTTATAAGCATTATGCTTCTGCCTGCTCCTTCTCAAACTCATCCTTTTTTGTTCTTTGATGGAATCGGATTGATTTGTATATGATTGCGTTTTATGTGTTTATTTGATTTTTCCTTCTTCTTTTTTAAAGTATGTTGATTTTTTGAGATAAATAAATTAAAAAAACAGGTAATATGATTGTGCTATTACATCAGCAGTGCTGTATTTACAGGCAGACTGCAGAAGGCCTAACAGCTTTGCCTTTGCTGCATGTGACATCTGGGTTATATTTGATCTTCAAACAGCTTTTGACAAGCATTCAACTCAAACAGGGAGCTTATTAATCATTGTGATAAAGAGAGCTATTGAGAGCTATGTTTGTCGGGAAGAGTGACGCTACATTGCCCTCATGCACTTAAGAGAGGGGTGTTTACAATTGTTCTTTATATTATAGTTTTAGCTTTATTTGCACAATACATTTCAACCAGGTGCTGAGCAAAACTGCAGTACTACTAACCAAAACTTCCCAAGATACTTTAAAATCATTTTGACAAAGTATACAATAGGGTTTTTTATACCTGGTATGTAAACATTCAACAGCACACCCTGAACTTCACAGATGCATATTATATATATGCCAAAGGAAAATTATATGAGAAACTTAAAAACTTCATCATGCTAAGCATGTCATAATATTGATATGACAAATTACATTTTAATAACCGAGTGGTTTAATTGATTAGGCATCCTTTGAAGGAAAGGACAAGATGGTTAATTCTTCATCTCTCTCTCTTTCTCTTTCTCTCTTTTTCTCTCTCTTTCTCTCTTTCTTTCTTCCTCTCTCTTTCTCTCTCTCTCTCTCTCTCTCTCTCTCTCTCTCTGTGCATGTTCATCTCCATAATCAGGAAAAACAGCTATTAATATATAAAATGATAGCTTTCTGCAAAATTTGCTGCTGCTGATGATTAGAGGTCCTTAATGTGGAAGATCTTTCACTTTGATGTTATATTTCTTTGAATTCGAAGGACGGTATAAAAAAAATCTATTTGGATATCACTTTTAACTACCGCAAACTTATACTCTTTCAGGGAAAGCTGAGGTAGGCTACTTAAGTAGTAATGACATGCTGCATGAAGCCATTTAAAATGCAGAGGATAGAACTAAAATCTACCCTACAGTCACGATGCTCAATACTCCTTCCCATGGGGTACACAGATTTAATCAATATACAGTAGAATGTAAATTGTGCACTGCACCAAACTCTACTCTTAAGACTCCATCACATGCACTTGCAAACAGTTGTTTGTGCTGGCTTTTCCAGAAGTACCTAATTCTCTGCAGCACCTTCTGTTGTGCATTTTATCACTTTGAGATTGGGTGACCGTTCTTGTCACCTCTACCTCTTGCACTAATGAGAGCAGGAGAAGATAGGGGCTGAATGTAATGCTGGAGGAGCACAGAGGTCCTGCAATGTTGCTGACGTAGGGAGACTTGCCGCAGATTCCATTGGAGGATCCGAAGGAGAGGGAGGGAGGCGTGGGCATCTTGAATGGAAGAATGCGTGTTTGACAAGGTCATAAGAATTAAGCAGTCATATACATTCTGTGGAAAAACAAAATATGATTAATAGCAGTCTTAAATATAGGAACAAGGAAACTGCACAACACAGTAAATGCATCTGTGACCTGCACCTCTACAGTGTCAATTGATAGCAATAACATGCAAACCTTTGGCAGTATGTCAGGATAGTATATGTCACTGAGCATGAATGACAGTTAGATGATGGCCTTTATTGACCTCATGAATTACGGTATTAAAACTAGCAAAATAATTAAAGCTGGATCAAGCTACCAAACCATTCTGGAAATCCATGAATGTTAACTTTTGTCAGTCTGCATGCGATTGAATTGGCTCTGATGTGAGCATATGCTACTTAATGTATCTCTCTTGAAGCCCTTGAAATACCCTCTGTTAATGCTACAACAGTGTTTGCATCACTGGCTCCAACAGCACAGAGGGAGTTTCAAATGCCATGCAACAAAAGGATGTAGCCCATCTCTCCCCCATCAGCACATTTAGACACACACAGACAGGATCCGAACCAGAGTATAACTGCAGGAACAAATCACACGAGTGGAAAAGCAAATTACAAATTCACAGCAGGTTGGCTTTTTGAGTGCACTGCCTCTGACGGTGAGTGAGTCAACTCTCAACTGCACAGGTCAGGAAAACAGCCTACCAAGCAAAGGTTGGCGTGTCTATCTATGAGCTTTAATGACTGCAGCTATCATTTGACATGACGTTAAACATAGCACTGCAGCAGAGGAAAATAAATGCATTATCCAATAGCAGTGTGTGAGAATTGATAGAAGCTAGAAGATACTCAAAACGTTGTGCTTCTTATCTTGTTATCAAGTCTTTGGTTTTACAAATTGGAGTACATCAATATAATCTCATAAGGGAGTGAGCTGGCTACTGTACAGAGGCTTGTATTTCTGTGTTGTCCTCTGTCAGTATCATTGACCTCTAGCACGAGAAAGCAGCACACTGACTTGACAGCCAACCCATTTGTTCAGGACAGAAATTTCTTACACAAGGTGTCATAATGCCTCACAATTACGTGGTGTAGCACATTTAGAGCTGAGGAAAGAGACAATGATCCATAATCCACAAGATGTCTTGTAAAGTCAGCAGTTGAAAAAAAAACACTTATCAAAAGGTGCTTTTTAGAGAAATGAATTGTGACCTCGGTGAAGTAGAGGTGAGGATTTATATCAGTAAAATGCAGCTGAACCATGCATGACAAAGAGTTTGGCTACAGCCTCCTAATCTCTGTCCAGCTTATTAGCAGCTGATTTTACAGTATGTAACTGTAACACTTTTCCTACAAAAGAAGAAATATCTTTATCTTCAACATTGACATTCTGCATTACAATATAGAGATAATAATGCTGCTGACTTTGCTCGTTGGGCTTTTGTGTACTCAGCTTTTATGCAACGGCCAACTAAAGCAATTAAATAACAGATTTTGTAGATGACTAATTTTGTTCTTTGTGATTTGCTTCCTTGTATAAATGAAATTAGTAGTTTATATATACGTTTAAATTTGATTGTCAACTGTCAGGAGATGCGTGTTTGACCATTCTTTGTGCTGCACTGGCTGCAGTGGAAATGCTGCATTGAAAACAAATGCATATGATACAAAACAAGCACAAATCTGGATTAACTGATGCATATAATTGATCAAATAAAATCAGAACCCATGTGCAGGGAGGAAATACATATTTTCCAAGATTCCACAATTGAACCTGTAATCTCCATCTAATATTTTCCCACAAACAGTTGAGAGCAGTGAGAGGTGACATGAAATGACCTCACATCTCCAGCCCTGCGGATCATGTGACAACAGGCCACCGACATCCAAATCCTCTCTGGATCAAACTACAGCATCATGTACAGTTGCAAAGAAGCAATCGCCTAAGTATGTTTATCCAGGAGGGGAGCACTAATGCTAATAAAGGTGAACAATTCCAATCAGTTAATGTGGATACGTGTATGAGAGAGAGGTCTTTAACAGCAAAATGGTAAGTTAGGATGTATTTTGCTTTTGAAGACCAGGTCATACATAGATTGCAGTGCTAAACATGAAGCTGAATTCCTTGAGGGGAATACAATATTTTAAAGCAACAGGATCTTGATCAATCCGATTGGGATTTCACGGATAGCTGGGAACTGTGACGGCAGATTAATTATCTATGTTAATTAACCGACAAATACTCTGCAGCTCTTCTCACATAAGCCCTGGGAGACTCACTTGTCCAAAACCTAAAATGTTGTTCAAAAACGCAAAATATAAAATACTTTTACAATCAGAGTGGAATCACCTCACACACTGTGTGACCCTTGATGTGACCTACCAGGTAAATTATTAATGAAGTGGCGGTATTTTTTATTTTGCATCAACCAGACCTTTAAATTAGTTGGGATTCATACAGTAAGAAGTTGTCTATTCATGTTTTTCCCAAGGGAACACTGTCGCTTAGAATGAGAGTAAAGCAATTAGAGGTCTTGGTGGTGTGGGATCAGGTACTCCCTTCGGACCAGACCAAAGGGGCATTATGGAGGGCAGGTGACGGAGGTAACAGAGACATGGAAGAAAAAGGGAGAAAAATTACCAAGGGGTAATTTTCCGCACTGCGGAAAGAAGCCAGGCAATGCTATAAATCTCAACCGCTTCTCAATTCAACTAGAAATTAATCTGATCACAACTACAGGTTTATAAATAAGAACCACAATTATTTTTCTTTTAACAGAGGGAAAGGTGCAAGGTTGCCCCCTGTGCAATACATCAAGTGAGTGGGAGCTGAACTAAACATTCATCCAAACCCAACATCCCAACTGTACATCCAACCCCTACTCTATAGGCAACATGGATGTTTGACTGTGTTCCTGAACATATCAGTAGTAAAACTCTGCCCTCTGCAGGACTTCAGCTGAACACTATTTATCTGTGCATGACTCTCAACCTTGTAAGAGGAGATCTATATGAAGAATTTTTCATGGTGCGGTAAAAAGTGGATCTGCGTGATTTCAACCCCTGCTGCCTGATGATGCAGGCATGAACTGATGAAGGGAGACACAAGAAGAAGCCAGGGTTGTTCACCCATGGGTCCACCGTGATGGGATGCTCCTGAGTCTAAACAGCATATGGTGCCTCCCAGGGCATCAACACACATCCTACATGTCCAGCAACACAGCAGGCTGCATGACACACACACACACACACACACACACACACACACACCACACAGCAGACACTTATGCACACTTCCTCCTTTCATTCTTAAACACGGAATAGACATTTTGGCTAATTTCATGTAATTTTTCAAAACTCTAGACACAAAACTCAAAATGGTCATCACTTGTAACACAGGCTGTCCAATGTTGCATTGTGCATTCATATCTTTAAAGAAATCTTGCACTTGCACAATCATTGGTTGAAAACTAATTTATTGTGAAATACCATTAAAACATTACTCTAGATCACCCAAACACAAGCTACCCATAGTTTCACTGTGTCATTTTTCGTATAATCATTAAATATTGTAGTACAAAATAGGTGATACATTTCATTATGGGACTAGATTAAAATACATCCCTGTAAAAGCACTGCAGTAGTAGAGATAATACTATAGACACAGTGGAATCATTGAACAAAATCTGAAATGTATTTATAAAAAAACAATACAGTACAATCCGACATAGGTTTATTTGAAGAAATAAATAATTAGCTAGGAAATAGAAAAGAATAGACAGTACTGTGAAACATCAAATGCAGTGTTCCTCAACTTGCCTATACTGTAAAAAGCAAAACAAAGAAGTGATTACTGTACTTCTACATCTTTATCAACTCTGCCATGTGGATTTGGCCACAGGTGCTATTCTACATTACAATTACAATGGGCATATTGGCTGGGCAGTTCAAAGGGCCTGCATGCATACAGTGCAGTACTGTCAATACTGTAAATATTCTTACAGTAAAGGTGGCACACAGGACCATAGAAGCAGTGTCTGATAGACCATAGTACATTACAGTAAAGAATGATGATGAAATAGTACATCCATAGATAATGTAGTCTAATTGGATCATGCTCCACGCTAATTGATGACAATTAATCTTGGTATCTTCAAAATTTTATGATAATCATTTGAAATGTAATGTGTGAATTGCTTTTTGAAGTAGTAGTACTTTGATGTTAAGTTGTGTCAGCTGATTGTGAACAGCTGATTTTTGTTAAATTAACAAATGAGCTTAGGTTTATGTGTATTATAGCCAAGCAATTGAAACAAGTGTTAGAGTTTTGAAAAAATGTGCTTTTTGATCATTGTTTCAGCATTTTGAAAAATGACATCAAGATTCTGAAATTAATGCCAAAGGGATTCTAAGAAACTGTAAAAGGCATGCATAACAGTGCATGCTTTATTTCAACTATCAGTGAATGAAAGATAAACTTTGCTGATAAAAATAAAAATAAATCAAATAATAAAATAATAAGTTAATTCATCCAACAAGTCTTAATTATCCATCAGTCAATAAAATAGCTTGAGTAACAATTTCCTCAGGTTCATATTGAATTTCTTTTTGAACTTTTGGTCAGACAATAATGAGCATTTTCTTTTACAATGTTTTATAGAATAAACAATGAATATATTTATCAAGAAGGTAATAATGAGATTACTGTAATAGGTAATAAAAATTTTTTAGGTACAATCCTAATAAATAATTAACATTCATTTATATTCAGGGCGTTAACGAAGATGTGTCCATGTTTATTATGTCATACTGGTGGTTGACACATTCAGATAAACAAAAATAAATCCAAAGTGTATTTGCTGCCTGTAAAATCTCATTTTTGTTCATACAAAATAACGTCTACAAAACCGTACATGTTTGTCTTATAGTCAATCAACAGACAATGTAATCTGCAGAACAAACACAACCGTGAGCCTCAAATCCAGTGATTGATTAACTTGTCTTGGGACAACCTTCTAGTGTTTCATTCTTCATGCTTGACTTCCCCATCATGGCCACCATCTTGATCCCTACAAACATTACATCATCCTGCTGGCTGTCCTTCACTTGACCCCACAATCAATTGCTCAAATGGGGGGGATAACATGGACATCAAGTCCTCCTTGAAAATAAGCCAAAATGATAATGAAAACTTGTTATTGTGGTATAGAGTGTATTTTTGGAACAGAGAATATTGTATTTAATGTTAGTTTAGTGCTACATTTTCATTAATCCTCTGCTGCTGATGGTGATTACTGCCCAGGTCTCTTCTCCTGACATACATCATGTGGGGAAGTCAATAGAGCTGTTGGGATTTATGTGGGTTTGAGTCTTCTCTCTACAAAATGATTTTTTGTAGATGAGGGACACAAGCCCGACCACAAAACAATTCATAAACTTGAGTCATTTTCTTCAAACCTTCCACTGACAACCAAGGTCCCTGCTGTTTATAATCCCATCCTATTCTTTAAGAAAGGAACAAGAGGGTATTTTGATCCAACTGTGTTACTGAGAGCTACAAGAAATTCATTTTAGAGCATCTTTACTTATGGATATAATATAAAACTGAACATTAACCACGAAACACACTTAATAATCACACATATAAAAACATAGCAATTATCCAGTTTTTCTGCTGCAGATGCTCTAAAAGTCAATGTAACGCTACAATATGTGTTTCATAATGGTACACACAGTGTATGAGTGCCTACAGTGACCTGCCATATGTCCAATCAGAGGACATATAGGCAGGCCTTGCTCTTGAGTCACAGCCTCCAGAAACATACCCAACATCTGCCATCTCCTCCATGCAGCCTGTGGGATCACACACGCAACCTTCACATGCATCACATATGCTGACACATGCTCACACAAGCTCCACCTCAGTGTCACATACAAACCCCATCCATCACCTCCAACCATCCCCAAGGGCTTATCACCTAAAGAACAGAAAAAAATCATCCATTTGACTCTGTTTTTACATAACAGACCTGTCCTACCTAAAAGAAAATCAGCAGCTGCCCCAATCATAGCCCCCTTCCCCCTCCTTCCAATAAGGCCTCCTACAGTGTTAGTCATGATAAATCTCCTGCGCCCACCCCCCACACTCTGCTCCTCTCTCCCTCTGTCTCTTTCCACATCCCTTGTCAGGTCCAGCCCACTCCCACTGTGCACCTCTACGCCTTCAACACACAGGAACAATCTTACTCTTACAGGCCCTGAATATGCAGATTGGTTAATTCAGCTGCAGTTGCTCTCTCCGTAAATGCATCTGCAGCACTTTCCAAAGACTGAGCAGCGAATAAATGCTTACGCTGGAGCTTTTTTTTTGGTGGTGGTTAGGGGGGAGTGCCTCTGTCCACGGCACACTGCAGCCAAGGATGGGATTTTAGAGGTGGGATGGGGTGAGCAGAACTAATAAGAGATTAGGACTTTGACCAAGACAAAGCTCAAGGCCCAGTTGGTGACCGATCCTGATCTGTTAGGGAGTAATTAATTTAATTGCGCTTTTCATCTTAGCTTAGTTAGTTAGTTGCATCTGCTCCTACTGATACCATCTTAGTTTCTCTGCAACTCACCTAGTTATAGCCTCTGCAGCAAACATTCCTTTAACATTTTCCAAAACAGCTGAGATAGCAAGAAAAACAGATCTTTCCCCAAATCGAGGCACATGAAACAGTAAAAAGCAACCTCAGTTTAGCATCCAAACTGCATACACACTGTGTATGTAAAACATGTTTTTCCCATTGTTAAGAATTGAATAAGCTGCATAATCAGAATCGCCTCAGCATTAATTCATTTATAACTCACATAGAGACAGCAAATCCATTGCAAAAGGTGACAGTTTACTATTTCTTATCATTAATCATTGAGGTTGTCTTTTTTAGAACATCAGAGAAAAATCAAAAACTGTTGGATATGTGAGACTAGTGGTGTAAATAATAAAGAGAATATGATTTTTGTGTAATACTAGAACAACAGATGGACCAATGCTCCTCCCTAAAACATTAAGAAATGCTGATGTTGTTGATGAACATAGAAAAAACTCCTGCTCTACACAAAGGCAATGGGTGCATAAAAGACTGTAGTTTTCCCCCTCTCTCCATCTCGGTTGTGCGTTCTGCAGCCTTAGCACTAAAATCTGATTCAAGCTTTCTGTGAACAATTGCGATGCTTGCCAACAGAAATGACAGTGGGAGTGGGCCAGGAGCCAAAGTCCTCCCCTGACTATCAAGAGAGAAAAGCAATCAAAAGAAGCAATCAATATAAACAAAGTCTTAACTACTATTGAATATTTAGCTATACGCTGATGGGCAATGATAGTTATGGACCTAAATTCATACACTCAGTTGATTAATATCTTCAGTTTTCTATTAAAACGGCCAATCAGGATACAGGATTCTGTTAGAAAACAACCTCAGATCAACAACGGCTCAGAGGCAGTGTTGTGTCTGTTGTGACATTTTAGTAGGATGCAATGGAAACTGCTCCTCGGCTCAGCATCCTGCAGTCTCATCACTCACTGTAAGGCGGACCGTTACTTCCATCAGCTGCATTTGGGCAAGTCAGCAAGTTTTCCTCTAGTGCACACACAGCCTGTACAAAAGAAATATACCGTGGAATTGCCGGGAGCCTTTAGCTGGGCTCTCAGTCTCTGGTGAGATAGTGGCCTCCTGAGCCGTTCAAAGCGTCCTCTGAGTGGCATGCCATTAAGACAAAAGACATTGATGTGGTAAATCGCTATCTATATGACTTACAGAGCAGGAAAGGATATTAGAATACAGTGACACTACACTGCCTTTTACCATTCAGATGAAGGCTTATGATTGCTGTGTATGGCTCAAAATCAAGGCCACCACTAATCTGTCAATTACAGCTCAAAACATCCAATGTCCGGTTCAATAGCCAGGAACTGAATGGTTATTTTACACTAACTTTTTAAATATAGGTTTTTTGCTATTCACTTTTTTGATTTAGACAATGCACATTCTCATGCTGTAATACTGTCACAGTTTTTAGCCTTGTTAGTTGCACGGCTATAGGGACGGCAACACCAACTATTGGATGGATTTCCATGACATTTTGTACAGACTTAACGGTGTCCAGAGGATGATTCCAGCATTAAAGACTTTGATGATCCTCTCCAGATTACCAACAGCAAGTTGATATTTTTGTGAAATACTGTATCTCATCAACTAGTAGACACATATTGCCATTACTTTTGATACAGATATCCATGTTACCCAGAGGATAAATCCTACTGACTTTGGTGATTTTCTTCTAGCGCCACCAGCAGGTCCAAACATTCACATACCTAAAATAGCAACATCTACTAAATGGATTGGCACACAAATATGGTTGGTTCCCTGACTTTTCCACCATGAGATTGACATTCATGGTTTTGAGTAATGTGTCTCAACTATTACCACGAAATTATATTCAGATATTGATGTCACCCTCAGGATGAGTCATAATAACTTTGGTGATCCTCTGACTTTACCTCAGCACCATTGTCAAGTCAAAAATGTAATGTGTCCAACATTTATGACCAAATACCTGCAAAACTAATGACATTCCCATCAGCCTCAGCTGCACTTAGTGTTTAGTGCTGAGAAGCCAATATGAGCATGCTAACATGCTAAATGATGAACATAACAAACATTACATCTGTTTAACATAATTGCCATAGTGAGCATGTTAGCAGCCTCACAGAGCAACACGTGTGTATGTAGACTAATTGCCTCGTAAATAAATCAGCATGCCAGGAGTGACGCAACGCTCTGTGACACACAGCAACAACTAAGCTGAGAGTTGTTACTTACACATGAGGTACATAAAGATAAACCCTCTGGGTACACTAAATTGTATTTCAAACTTTTTTCTACTAGTTTAACATGGTTTTAAGCAGCTGTAATTAGAAAAAACAGCTGTAAGATATTTTGTCAAAAACTCTCCTGTTCTCAACAGCCTACAAGACCATCTATAACTTACTGACTAGCCTTACTGTAAATGCCATGAAGCGTTTGAGCTGAATTCACAGTCAGGTAATAGCTGAGCTGTCAACATGATATCATTTTCCGGAGTCACCTGCTCTGTCTGGAAACAACAAAGTACATGTGTGTATTACAACTGTGTTAGCTTTGATTTGAGTTCTGACAACACTCAGCTCTCATTATCATTTTGTGTTTAAAGACAAGAAAAAGTTTCACCTCAAGCATTTTGGAACATTTTGAGCTATTTAAGGATCAAGACATCTCATATCTGAATGTGATTATGGATGAAAGATATGTGTGTGTGTGTGTGTGTGTGTGTGTGTGTGTGTCAATAAAATAGCAACATCGATGCCAAAACCAAATTTCCTCTTAGATACAGTATCAATATAGTGAATGTTGGACTTGAACAGTTACCTTTTTAATGCATTTGAGAATACCACAAGGGTTTTATTAAGAAGATCAACACCCCTCTCATGATTGTGGGGTCAATATGAAGCTATAGTCAGCAGCCAGTTATCTTAGCTTAGCACAAAGTCTGGAATCATGGGGGAAACAGCTCTGTCCAAAGGTAACAAAATCGACCTACCAGCACCTTCCAAGCTCACTACCTAACACGTTATATCTCATTTGTGTGATCTGTTAAAAAAAGAGTGTAAAACCCCCATGAAACCACAACATTTAATTTGCATATTTCCCCAAATGTCAAACAATTCATTTAATTAAGGAATCAATAGACATGACACAGGAGCAATGCAGATACCTATACCCATAATCCAAATGGTGATCATATTTGTGGAGTGTGGTGCAACAAAATGTTTCAAGACGGCTTCAAAGCATTGTCATCATGTCTAAACTGTAAAATGTGAATCTGTTTCACCAAACTGGCAAAATGCAAGCTGCAATTTGCAATATAATTTTCCTATTTTGACAAATTTCACTCATCAAAGCAAAATTCATACCTGCAGCCAATGAGAATGCAAGAGCCCTGTAGGACATACAAAATGATCTGCAATTTGCGAGGGATGATCATTCGTGAAATGTGCTACTATTTGCCACCTGTATGTAAGCAGCATTCTGTGTTGCCTATGTCACTGCTTTTATGTTTATACCCAAGACAAATAGATCCTCTCTTGCTTTGTACAAACTTTTTTGGTGTTAGATTTGGTGTATGGTTGGATTTAATTAAACAGTGTCTGTAGTTTATATCAGTAACCCAAACACAGAGACATTAAAATACATTGTCCTGCACAATACCTGCATAAGTCCTAAAAGACTTCTTCACTACTGAAACATATTCCTGAGGGACATGTTTGTATTCATCAGTACTATAACCAAATATATTTAATGATGGTGTTTGTTCTGTACATTTTAGTCATGCATTATAGTGTCTGTGGTTTGGTGGTGCAGCTCATTAACACATTGGCTTAACCTTTAATAAGGTTTACTTACATTCGAGTCAAGGAGATCAATGCTGTCCAGGCTCTTGCTCCTGTGAATGCGGCCCTTGATGCGGCGGAGTGATGGTTTGCCCTGAATGGTGCTCACTGAGGAGGCTGCTGTGATGGAGCCAGCAGTCGGGCTGGGGTGTATCCTGAGGTCAGCATGGAGGGAGCAGGAATAGGAGGGCAAAGAAAAACAACAGCACTACATCAGGTCAAGTAAGAACACATCCAGCATGGTTGTATCACAGCAGGACAAAGTGCCATGGGCAAGACTGAAGAAGAGGAGGAAAAACACAGTGGTCACGTTTTTCCTTTTAAAAGGCCAGAGTCCCCGCTGGATGAATTGACATTTAAAGAAATCTATAATTGGATTTAATGTCATAGAGGCCCTGTAGGGGATCTGGTTGTAGCTCAGGGAGGAAGCACTGCAGCTTTAAACAGAGGGCCGGTGCAGCTCTGTGGGCCACAACCAGCCAAACTGTAGCTGGGTCATGGTGAGATGTTGGGAGGAGGCACACTTGGCTGACCTATCACAAATACTCTCAGGAAATGTTTTACCCTTGACAAATGACATACTTAAGCAGCACTGTTGGAACCCTGCTGACCATATTAAACCCTCTGCCTCTTATTTCCTTTGTATTTCTCATGTTTGTTGCTTAATTGCTTTGTAATGTGCTGTGTTTGCCACAAAATGAATTGTCCCTGTGGGGATGAATAAAGCTGAACTGATCTGGGGAATTTAGTTGATCAATCCATATATAAATTATATAAATGATTGTGGATTTCACACTTTCTAATGTGTTGTCAAGTCAGTGACAGTATACAGTTATACATGTTAACCATCTGGCAAAAGTTATTGTAATAAATGGCATATAACTGATGAATTTAAAGTGTTAAGAAATTAGTTATTACCCATGTATAAAGCTTGAGTGGAGTTAAAAAGTGGTACCATTATATCTATTACATTATACTAGTTAGTAAAGCTAAAACAATTAATCATTAATCATTAACTATTTTGATTAATAGTTTCTAACAAAAATGCCAAAACTAAATTGGATATAGATTTTATTTTTTAAAGATTTTTTTGGGCTTTGTTTTTGACAGGACAGATGAAGACATGAAAGGGGAGAGAGAGGTGGAACGACATGCAGCAAAGGGCCGCGGGTCGGAGTCGAACCTGGGCCCGCTGCGTTGAGGAGTAAACCTTTATTTATGGGCACCCACTCAACCAACTGAGCTATCTGGGCGCACTGAATCTAGATTTAGTTTAATTGTTAAGGATTATCTGTTTTTCTGGATTTTATATACACTGAATATCTGACTGGCCAAAAAACATCTCCTTTTTATTTTATTTACTATTGTCACTGCCTCCTTCTCTTCAGTCCTTTCTCTAAGTGTCATGGGGGACAGTCACTCTTAATGAGGATTTACCTAACACAATAGTCAATGAGGAAAAATCCTGTCTACACAGTGCAGCTCAGGGACAGTAGATATCCATTAGCAAACTCAGCAGCAGGCCCAGAGGAGCTCCAGAGCGAGGGGTGATTACGATAGAAAGGAATGAATAAAAATGGGAAGAAAGAGAAAATCACCTTCTACTTTCTCTCTGCATTAAGTCAATTGCCTGAAGTGGTGTAAGATGCTTACTGGCTGGAAATGCAAGGTAAAAAGCATTCTGTGATACATGCAGTCAATTACAAGTGACCTCAGATTATTCTCATAAACAATACAGCAAACATGACTAATGAGAAAAGCAGCTTGAAGTGTATCACAGGCCCGGTGCAGTCCTACGCATTCAGAGGCTCATTTCTTAGATGTTCATTCTGAAATGGATTTCAGCCAAAACACTTCAAGGCAGAATGTAACATAGTGGCAGCAACTGTGCCGACTCAGATATGATGTGCAGTGAAGGATTTTTTTATATTGCTTTTGATGAATTCTTCTTCTCTATCAAATATGCAAGTGTAATGTATTTCTCCTGAGGTTTGAGAGAATACATTAAATTGTGAGTGAATGTTAACATCTCCTTTTTGCTTTATCACAGTAATAGGTACATTTTAAACTTCATGTGGATGAACGTCTTTTGGCATATGAGCCCAAAACATATTAGGGAAAGTCAAAACCATTTACCTTTGTACTTTTTATGACACAATTTCATGAAATAGGACATACTCTTAAATGAATAATTTGATATTTTTGGAAACGTGTATTTGCTTTTTTGCTGAGGGTTAGATGAAAAAATGGATCCCACTTTCATGTCTGTACGCTAAATATGAAATTACAGGTAGAAGGCAGTAGCTTCATGGACATGAAATGTGTGATTAGTTTGACCGCAAAGACTGGAAACATGAGGAAACAGCTAGCCTGGCTCTGAAATGGTAACACAATCCAACTACCAGCACCTCTAAAGCTGACTAAAGAACAAGGCATACCTTTGTTTAATTTGTACAGAAACCACAGACTATTTCTTGGCCTGGTGCAGAGAGAATCTTGTCATCACTGTTGTCACTGATCCCAGCCAAGAAATATTCACAACAGTAACTCCCCGTAAAACGACAACTTGTCAGTTTTAAATTTTGATTCCTGTACAGAGAATAAAGTGCCCATATTATGAAAAAAAAATCTTTTTTCTGGGATTTGGGGTTATTTTGTGTCTCTGGAGAATTTGTAATGTGTTAATTAATGAGCTTGAGAGGTATTGGTAACCAGATTTTGTTACATTTTGACAGAGCCAGCTTAGCCAGCCTAGTTTCTAGTATTTATTTAACAGACAAACATAAGGCAAGAAAATAAGAACATGTTCTCAAATGTCGACTTATTCCTTTAGGGCAACCGTAAAGCAGAGAACAAAATGAAAAACACTGAATTACTCTATCATCTTTCTGACTGGGCTTGTTATAATAGCTTACTATATGCACAATATCATTGAAAGGGCAGTGTGTGATTTTTTTATTTTCTGTTCTGTTGATTTCAGACAGCAGTGTAAAGACTGGGAAATCATTATCTTTATCATTAATGTGCTAAACAGAAACCTTGATCCTTTATTCGCTGTTTTGTTTCAGCAGATGTTTGATGTGTGGCGAGTTCACAACACAATAAATGTCTGCTTGACAATGATATGATGACGGTATTGGAGTCTTTTACAGTCTCTGTGAAAAAAACAAACAGAATCCACTTCAAAATAAAATGTTACAAGATCAATGCAAAGACCACTGATGGACCGCACGTCCGCCTAGAGTGTGATATTGCAATTCACAAATAAAGTAAGGTCAAGCAGATGCTTGATGCTATTACAAAGAAAGGACAAGGGACGCACACACAGGACTTGATGCCGTTCCTCTGTTCTCTGTGTGCCTGGAGGAGCCATCAGGTATGATTAGTTTGAGCAATAACGGCTACTGCTTAATCAGCAGGTCAATAGGCAATCTTACGCTTCATTCCTTCCATCTTGCCCACTACTAATATAACACTTAACGAGGAGAGCAATCCTGACCAGTGTCTGGTAGACACACACAGACACAATAAAACACACACTGTAAAAGACAGACAACATTAGATTTAACTGTAACCACACTATCTGTCTGCTTTTTTTCTTTTCTTTTTTTCGGGGGTTAAAAATAAGAGGAAACATTACATAAACACAATAGACTTGTTGTAATATCCCTGCAGGCTTGCAACAGAGTGTAAAGTTCATTAAGCCAGGTTAATGCTAATCTTTGGCTGTGTGCAGAAAAGAATGGGTTTTAAAGACTGCAGGCAAGAGGAACATCTGTTTGCAAAGACTATTCCTAATTTAGAGAACTGCTGCAGCTATTCAGTTTTTTTCAAAGGCAAGCGGAGCTGTTGCTCCTCTGATTTTTTTGAGAATGTGATTCACATGGCACACGGTCTCTACCCGATGGATGGTGTAAAAGTGTTTGGGTAGGGCGGTGTGTAATCTCACCACCACACGCTGAGAGATCAGCAAAACAGGAAGCAGCTCTGACCATTTGACCAGAAATGGCACAGAATTAATGCAGCAATTATGTAAAGAGCAACCTAAAAACAGGATGCCTAAATGTTGTATTCAAATGCAATAAAGTGTTTCCTCTGTTTAAATCTGTCTTTCAACGATCCTGTCGTACATCTGTATGTTAAATGTATTTGTGAATGATGGAAATATAATCTAACAGCAAATACATACAGTGTAGTCTATAAAGGTGACAAATGCAACATAATAATTCTATTTATGGAGGTATCCTATGATATGTACCGTATATGTTATTATAATTATAAATCTAATCTTTTATTGCTTAATTAATTGTTTATTCTAGGAAGTAAAAAATAATAATCTATGGTGATCACAAGATACCAGAGCTCAATGAGATTTCTTTAAATTTAACACAATATACAACAATGATGTCAACGAGGAAACCTGGTAATACTAGTGGAAGCTTTAACCAAAAACTACTTGATAAAAAATATTCACATTGTTGTTATGTAGGAATGTGAACTACAACTTAAATATGAACCATTATGCAACCCATGGCCTTTAGTTGCAATACATCTTCATTTTTTCTGTGCTTTACATCTGATATTTGATGGATACTTTACTTCAAGAAAACTAAATGCAGGATTCATTGAGTGTTTATGATATAATATGTATATATTAGTGTGTATATTTTGTTTGTTTTGTATGTGTAAGCACATTGTGAGCAACTATGCTCAAAGAAAAATTCCTCGTATGTGACTTCATACCTGGCCAATGAAGCTGATTCTGATTCTGATTCTGATTCTGATGATGCATGCACTTCACCTGAAACTTGCCAATTTTGGTGACAAAGTTAAGCTAATGAGTGGACATTATCACTATGCTGCATTTCAGTCAGGTGGGCAGATTACATGTTTACAAGGTCTCTATCTAAACAGAAAAACACAAGCCTATTAAATGAGGACACTGCATAACATTATGTTACCGCACATTCATAAGGCGGACACTTTTGTACACACTTCTTATGTGTTTTGTCACAGTTTCTTGTATAATATACAGTCAAGAAGGATGAAAAAGGAGTGGAATAACTATGACTTAAATTTACACAGATTCTGTAAATGGAGTGTGGCAGCTTGCGCCACAATGAAGGCAGTTCAATAGTACTATTACTGTTATGGTTAAACTATTACTTGGTCTATTGTTTGAACTACTAACACTACTACTACCTTTACTGATGATATTAATGACACTAACAAAGCTAAGGATGACAACAAGGATAAACGCAGATTCTGTGTTTCATGTGTTTTGAACTATCTGTTAAGTTTCTATGTTTTCTGTTTAAAGACAACACAAGGGAGAACAGAGAACTTTCAAAATAAAACAGGAAACAGAAAACATGAAATGTTATATTACAATATTAGTTCTTAGGCCAAATTATGAAGTGATGTTCCTACTAAGATTTATAGAAGGGATGCATTTTATGTCCTTATCTAAAATTGATGTACAGTATATGACAATTTTTACATAGCCTACATGACTTTTACTTTTACAGCTAAACATTCTACAAATCATTACGGTTTCTGTATATTACGGAATAAGCAAATAAGTGAATTAACACAAATACAAATTAAAAGACCCTTGATAAAACATATAGATACAAAATAACATTTGTTGTCACAGAATTTTACATTTAAATCCAGATTGTTTTAAAAAGTCTCATACCAACAGCAGACATGATATTCAGTGTTGTAAATTACGCCCCTAATGCAAATTTAAAGTGGAAAACTACACCAGCTACATTTCGACATTGACACAGATCCAAACTGCAGCAACATAATTTGCAAAATGGTTGGTTGTAACAAAACGCACGGTTGTAACAAAACATGCAAAATCCATGGTATGGTCCTTTGAATGACAAACTGTAATTATATTTTAGAAACAAAAATACCTATTATGAATCTGTTAGCGTTTCTAATGGATTATTGGAGGTGCATGAAGATCTCAGCATTTTCACTCCATCTCAAAAAAGCTGGGGCTGCTAATTTTTTACTCAAACTGAAAAATAATTCAATTAAACGAGGTCAGAGCTTGCTCTAAGAATTAAATAACTAGCCTTTTGAAGGGCACTGCTGTAGATGAGACAAGAAGGGCTCCTTCCTAAATCTACTTGAATATGTAAGTAGCAAAACAACAATGACAGAAGAGACATGAAAGGAGTCCTCTGTCTCAGCTAAATCCCTTAGGAATTAGGCTAATAAGAGGATGACTAAGCAATATGATTAGCCAAAGAGACCAAGAGATACAAAAGATGCATTTTTTTTTTTTTTTTACAAAAGATGCATGTGATATGCGTCTGACCCCTGATGAGGTTAGCAGCACTTTGAGTTTGAAATCTTAGAGTTTATAACACATGTTCTTGTATTTGAATACAGATAAATGCCTTATTACAAAATGAATAACTACAAACTGTAAAAACTTCCTGTTGTACACACACTATTTGCATAATGTAAACTTGGAGGTAATTTCACGTTATGAAATTCAGGTTGTGGCTGTGTATCTGTGAATTTATTTTGATCATGATGTTCTTCAAAACAATATGACGCTTATAGATTTTCAGCATCAGTGTTTTGTCCTTGCTTCAGTCACAGAAATGTTTTAGGTTGGCTTTAAAGAGATGATGATAATAGGAAAGCCCCTCACACTCTGGAGCCACGCCAATGTAACTGCATTATGTGGTTAAATGATCCACACCGTGCAACACATTTTGAGTTTGTCTAAGACACTTGTTATCAGAGTGCCATTGAGACTCCTAATTAACCGTCTTCGCTTTCAAACAAGATGGTAATCCGGTGGTAATTAGGGATACTATGTCACACACGTTGCAGCCTCAGCAGCAATCTGCTTACAGCCAGGAAAGAAATGAAAGGACTGTCTTAAAGTAAACAAATGAAGGAGCCCGCAGGAAAAAGACAGACAATGAGAGGTGGTCACTGCAATAAACTGTAGTATACAGACACACAGAGTAATGAGGACACTAAAGAGGTGTATAGACAAGACACAAACACACATGCTAAGAGCAGATGGGTAGAAAATGTTTAATAGACATGACAATGAGAGGTGTACAGAGGCCTGGCTGCAGCACAAGAAATAAAAACAGGAGAAGATCATGTTTCATGCTTTACCTTTTATTAATTAGTTACAACACAGCAATGGGGATAAGAGAGAGGAAGGGTGATGGTTTACCACATGGTTAGCTTGATGATGGCATTTCCAGTGACAGCAGCAGTGCAGTGAAGGCCATACAGTCCATTAAAGCATGAAGTTGGAGGCAAAGAAGCAATGATGAGGCTATGACATCATCCCTACGCATTCAACTTTACAAACTGATGGAGAAGAACGACATTGCTAGGGCCACTGGACTAGGTGTCACACACGCCCACGCAGGCACGCACACATGCACGCACGCACACACAGAAACATACACACACACACACACACACACACACACACGCACACACAGACAAACTCTCAGCATGCGGAGCAGTTGCCTTACCTACTGTGTATCGACCACAGTAGGTTTGTGATGCTTGCAACATGGTGCAGACTGGCTGCAGTGGCTGAAAGTAATATTATGTCATTTTGGAGATTGAGCGGGCGCACCGTGGTGACCCGCTCATCTTTTGACGAGATGTGGGAGGCGACAGCTCGACTCATCGCAGCCCCTTTTTTTCTCCCAACCTGCATCATCATCATCATCATTATTATCATCATCCGCAACAAGATTCATACTCACCACATACGCTTCCTGGGTGGAAGACAATGTTCTTTGTTGGAGGCGGTCACCCCCAGAGCCAGCTGCATAACAGTAATGTATTTCTGGTAATTCACCATGGTACTGTCCACCGCTACTAAAAATCCAACCCAAAGAAAAGCACAGGTGATCATATATTTCTTTATTCCCTGGCATCCGCCTCCGCTGCGTCTTCCATGCTCAGCATCACAACGCCATTTCCAGCGCTGAAGGACTGACAGTGAAAACACTCCCCAGGGAGCTGAGCGAAAGGTGCCGTACTGCTGCGACCCATGTCCGCAATGACACTCTGACCGTGTTTTACCGCTCGCAAACAGATCGCCGATCCATGCGATTTGTAATTTCTAAGTCTTTTTTGAAACGGTCAGGATTTGGACATTATCTCCTTCCTGCTTCCTCCTCCCTCCTAACCAGGGCTGGAAACACTCTCTTAAAAACGCTGCAGCGTCCAGGCGTCCGTGTGTGTGAGGTAGGGGAGAGAGTGTGTACAGTGTAGTCAGAGGGGAGCGACTGGGAGTGAGGGGAGGAGGAAGACGAGAGGAGAGGGGGGAGAGGGAGGAGGACAGGCAAGGGACCGATTCATTTGGAGGGGTCCAGTTGTAGCATCTGTTTAGGAAGTCTACAGTTTGTCTTTAATTGGGCTACTTGTTAACGGGAGCTTATTTTGAAAGTCAAGTTTCTTTGTTACACAATAGCCTACTTCCTGGAGCAAGTTACATGGGCGGAACTAGAAGGTCTGAGCCCCCTTCCCCTTTTTCTTTGGAGGTGGGGGATATTTTTGTGCGCATTTCCTGTTCTGTGTCGTTTTTCACAAGACATTTTGGCATTTCACCATAGGAAAAGCTCAGGTGCAAATAATAAAATAAATAATGGTTGAATTCATAGATGTAATTTACAGGGGGGGTTACAACCTCCCCCCCAATAATCAAAACTGGCCAGTGTAACCCACCACAAAAACCTATTATACATTTTCTTTACATAAATAAAGACATTTGCACCATAAATTGAGACCGAAAATGCATAAATTGTTGCAGAAGAATCACCAGAATGCAGAATGCGAAGTGTTTGAGATCTCATGCAACATAGTATCTGCAAGTTACAATGATCAAGTTTCTCATGGGAATGAGCAGGGCAAATAATATTGATGTTTAATATTAGTGTACAATCATCTTATATACTGCAAGAGAAAGTAAAAATCTGTGGCAGATTCCACCTCTCTTAAACCTCCATAATCAATTTAAAGTTAAAGTGACATGTTTTGATGCTTGACATAGAAAATATGCCTCTTAGTTCTGCTGCAGATTAGACATTGATTTAGTGTTTGTTATATTCATAGAGGTGCAGTACACAGCAGCTCCTTCTCAGCAGACTGTGCCCACACAACCAGCCATTAGCAGCAAATAGAGGCTGGCGTGGGTTGTTTTTCAGTCAATAGACTGACACGCTGGTGTTGTTAGAAGCTTCAGAGTAAGTCGATTAGTCTAGACTTTGAAGTCTTAGAGGAGCAGAGATGTGCTCACCTGAGTAGAGAAGTGCCCTTCCTTACTCTCACTTGACCAGACAGACTTAAACAATGCTTAGCAGCACAAGAGGTCTGAGGAGGCCAGATGAATGGAAGCTGAGGTTCTTATACTGTATTTATCTTCCATGACCAGCACAACACTACAATAGCTGTGAATAGCTGCCAGCGAAAGGGGAGCAAATTCCTCCGTGGCCTACGTTGCTAAAAAAATGTATGCACCCATGACACTGTAGTGCTCTATGGATGAAACTATCCTCCACAAAGGGTGCATTATACTAACCTACTGTACAGACAGCGTATGCGCTGTATGTTTTTAGAATTTTCTAAAATAAACATCTAAGTTTATATAACTGTAACCATTTACAACAGAGACAAATATAATATGCAGAGAATGAACATCGGACCTTTTCTGTTATTCAAAACAGCTCTTTTTGTGGATGCCAGTTAGTTAATTCTGGGTGACTGGAAGCAGAATACCCTTCAGGGCATTAAAGGAACCTAAATTCATCTAGTGTTCATTTGTCCAAAAAAAAATCTCCCATGCAGTATCTGCTGGTGAGAAGGCTTCCAACCTTATCTGTGTACTGAAATTGAAATTTGTTCATATTGAAATAAACAATAATACACAAGTATGTATTCTACAAAGATTTTGAAACAGGGTTTGAAACAAAATATGTATCATAAAATCAATACAGTTATATTCTATAAAAAGAAATGCTCTGGCTTGTTTGTATTTCTTTAAACCATTTACAACCGTCCTGGGCAGGGCTAAGCCTCGATTGCAGAAAAGATAGCGGAGATAGCACAAGGGGAGGGACATCCAGCACGTAAGATATGAGCTCGATGTCAGGCTTTAACCCAGCAATGTACATCCATTGAGCCAGACTAGTAAAAAATCACATAATGTCATGCAATAAGCAAGAGCGTAGCTACCATTGAGGAGGCACATCTTTTCTGAAATTTGGTGGATTATCAATGTTAAGTTTACACACTGCAGTTAAAAACACAGATTTAGTAGATTACTTTTAGGCCAACACAGTAAATTAAGAGATTCAGCGTTATGTTGGAAAATCAAATCGTAACGCCTTAATATACAAGTCCGTAAGTTCCTTAAAATTACGTAGAAAGAAAAATGTAATTTGGTACTAACTAAAGTGAAAAAAGAGACTATGTTCTGAGGCTAACTTTTTAGCAATCAGTTGCTTATTACTAGAGGGGTCAAAATTAACACGATAATAATTAGTTCACGCAAATTTATTTTAACATTACAATTTTTTTACGCTTAATTACCGCACACGTGTCCTGTCATTTGGGCCTTGGGCCATTCCGTAGTTTGGGAAATCAGAAAGCGATGCAACCACATTGTGCTCCTTAATAACATCCAGGGGATCACCAAACCGCTGTCTGGCTCGCCGCTGCGGAGTGAAGTGCATCTCCGGTCTGATCTTCAAGATCTGTTAAAGGTGTTAATGGAGAATGTGTGATGCCATCACCAACACCGAGCACGCCAAGAGGAAGACAGTGACTGCCATGGATGGGGTGGACACTCTAAAGAGTCAGAGCCACACCCTGTACGGCTTTGGAGGTTCAACCTAATCCTGAATCACAAACAGATGAAAAATCTGTGATTAATTTGCAATTAATTGCAAGTTAACTATGGAAAATCATGCAATTAATCACGATTAAATATTTGCGTCATTTGACAGCCCTAGTGTAAATACAGCCCTAGTGTAAATAAAGGCAAACAACTCAGAGCGTTTATGTTTCCTATCCCAGAATTAATGTGTGGTGTAGCCAGACCTTACTCCACAGCAATGTGGAGATAGGTCTGGCAATGTGAGACTAAGGTATTCCCCATACAGAAAACATCTACATTGAGGTTTGGCTGCATGCTGGTGGTGGCGTCGCTGCTTCCTGTTAGTAGCTTTTTAAATCTAGTCAACACTCGACTAATACACTGCTAATGGAATCATCAGAGCAGCAAAAAAAATCTAGCAGCAGCGCACTCTGTCACCTCCCATTGACTAGGGACGCCATTCAGATATTCATTACAGGGAGCGGGTATGGGAACCAGTAGTAGTGTGTCAGTGGGGAAGCATTGAGACAGCAGTGGGTCAGTGGTTGTGGTGCAGTCTGGAGCTTGCTGCATACCCATGCACACTCCACTGCAGCACTTTGATCCCCCTCTCCATCTCCACAGTAATGGCTCGGTGCAGCCTGCCCCATCATTACCCTTCTCACATGAGAACCTACTGCTGACATCTTTGATTGTACGTCGCACACTCACACACTCACACATTCACACATTCACACAGACACAAGCACATTCCCACACATGCATGCTAATAACACTAAAGTACTTTTTTCCCCTCCAGCAAGTAAATAGGACAGACGGGGCTGCCCTTCTTTCTTGTGTCCTTAGACTCTCTTGTCTATTATATTCTGTATAGCAAAATCAAAGCTGGTTTGTAGGACTCAGAAGCTGCTCCCAGAGGAGACAAACCTGGACGAAAGCCCTTAGAACCACTACCGCTGTAACACAGTGATTTATTACTTTTGCATCAACAAAGAGGAGAAGTTCACAGAGAAAGTCCTCTTCACATGAATGCACTGCACCAAGAAAAACAAGAGTAATGAAACACATGCACGCACGCAAGCACACACACACACAGACATACACACACACACACATACAGTCACACCTCAGTGCTGTCGCAGTGCTTTCTCTCTATGTGCTGTGAGGTGAGTCATCAGCACAGAGAAGCATAACCTCACAGCTCCAGCTAATCTATCCTCTCCTCCTTCTTCACTCCTCCTCAACCTGCCAGCATCTAATTTTCTCCACATGGATGAAGGCATGGTGACTTAAATCATCGCTGCAGCCTCATATGTACATATAAAGCCACACTTGACCAACACATCCTGGTGAATCACACACACACACATCCTTTGTAGTGATATATCTTGCAGCAAAAAAAGTAAGAGCTATCGAATCAATAATTCTGCACAATCATGCATTTAATGCACTGAGATGATTGCTCAAGATGTTTCATATGCTGGTTTAAAAAACTACAAGAGTCTCATGAAAACAATGTGGCAGTCAACAGCCCTTAAACCAGATTCAGTCAGGTTCACATCAGTTCCCGTGCTGCTCTTACAGAGATGCACAGGTCCTCTGTGCCCTTTAAGACCTAAGCCTAGAAATGTATTTAAATGCTGCATATTTGCTCTCAGTGAACAGGATACTAGTCAAAATCCATGGCCGGAAATTTGGCCAGATGTTCCTCTTTTGGCCGGATGTCTTTTACCTTCCACTTTCTTTGTGTTGGCATGCTAAAATCCGTTCGATTTACTACAGTTAACTGCTCCTTAGATCTCAAGAAATTGAGACAGCTAGCTAGACCATATATCAAATCCAAGTTTTCTGTTGTACAACTAAAACAACTTTTGAACGTACACATGTTCTACCAAAACCAGTTCCTTCCCGAGACTTTTTTGCAGCGGCACCATGGCTCGGTCTAGTGCTTAGCGTCGCCCATGACGATTGTGATTGGTTTAAAGAAATGGCAATCAAAAGGAAGATATTCTGAGGTTGTTTTCACATTTACAACAAGCACGGCTGTGGACATGCTTCACTCTGTCACACAGGGACACATGCTGGCACACAAATTCTGAAGCCGAGCCTCCATGACTTAAGGCAGTTCCTGTCCTACTTCTCCTAAGAGTGAATAAACAACAGATTATTCTGTTTTCATCTAGTGATAAATGCAGCCAACCTTACCCCACACTGTACCTTAGCCCGTCTGTATTACCAGGTAACACATATGCAGGAATACATCAAAAGACACAAGAGCTACACAAACATTCTCTCTAAGTTGTACCCTTTCTAACATCAACAGATGTTAACATCATCACTTACAGCTGTATTGAGTCTTAGACATAGGTTCACATAAACTATCTAACTCTGATATTAAATTTTATGAGGACTTACATTGCCTTGTTAGCGTACTGCATCTCCTGTGGAAGCTCTGTGACTATCCTGGCTGTGTGCTGCTATGCTGTGTTGTGTGTGTTGGTCTGTTTCTGTCATCCTGCCTGTGTGTTTGTCATTCTGCCTGTGTGTGTGTGTGTGTGTGTGTGTGTGTGTGTGTGTGTGTCAGTGCCCAGGGCAGGACCACTGGGATAGCTGTCTCCATGCTGACTTAGCTGTCATACATTAAAGAGGCCTTCTTAACGGTCTATGGAGCATATCAGCTTGTCTGTCCCGTCACTTCAGGCATCACATCCAAGCAGGCTGCGTGATATACACACACACACACACACACACACACACACACACACACACACACACACACACATACACACACACACACACACACACACACACACACACACACACACACACACACACATACAGTCACACCTCAGTGCTGTCGCATACATACATATATACACACTGTCAACTGTTCCCTGCTTCTCCCCTCCCCCTGCTGTGGTTGCTGGGCCAAGGGTACTCTCCAGGGGTCCACAGACACCCAGAAAGACACCAACACTCAGTCATGATGCATTTGCAGGGCCTGACACACAGTGACAAAAGCCGCCTCACAGGACTCTGCACCATATACCGTACTGCTTTGACTGCTCTCTTGTATACAAATGAAAAGCGCAGCAGATGTTATTTTATGCTCTTCTTTTTTGTCATTTCAGTATCGCCATTTTAGACATGAATTTAGTGCTGCAATAGCCTTCACTTGTGTATGATCATTTCTGCCAAAAGTCAACTTACAGATGAGTAGCAAATTAAAGGGATACCCAACATAAAGTGTTGTAAGGTGTTGGGGCCCTGCAATCTGCTTGCATCGGTTCAGTGCTCCTTGGCATAGATTGAAGTCTTTGGAACTATTCTTTCAAAACATCCAACACATCTTTTTATGTCTTAAAGTTTTTTTTATGTATTTGTATTTGTAAGGACAACACACACTAATCAACATTTCTGTAAATGTGCCAGTAATCAGCCATCTAATTTTCAACTGAAGTCCTTGTAGGAACAGATTAATGTATTAGCCACTTTTTATGTCTCTGCTAATTCATATGTCTTTCCCTCTGACTGGGTGAGCAAGTAGAAGGATTCACATGTTTATAATTGTGGGATTTTAGCCACAGATAACTCTAAGCTTATAAAAATTTTCTAAAACCAATACAGTGACAGGTTAGAAATATAAAACAGTAAGAATGAACACAAAAGCAGCAACATCAGCATGCACAAGATGTCGCAAGAAATCACGCAACAAAACATTGATGCAATGATAAAACAACAACAACATCCATCATTCAAAACATGGAGGCATGCACAACAGCATAAAGCAACTGAACACAAATTAACAAGACTGACCACATTTTGCACACAGCCATGCAAAGCAATAAGACATAGATGGATTAAAATATACAGCAATACAAAATTGCTGTATGATCTCACCAGTGATCTGGTAACTGCAAAGGCCATAGCAATCATTTACTCTTCAAACTATATAGTAAACCCTTATACCACGTGACATGTACACAAATCAATAAATCAAAATAACGTGACCATTTCACGAACTCAACTGACCATGCATGGCAGCAGGGTTTATTAGTTACAGTGGTGCTCGTTTACACACAAGTTGACATTCATGTTTTGGAAATTTATTTTAATACCTAAATTAAAGAGCATGAATAACGTATTGTAAATAAATAAATGTTCTTATTTAAAATACAGGGCATAGAGGCAGGCAGATTTTTATTATTAAAATTTCCTGGATTCAGGATATTATGCATCCTGATAAAGTTCCCTTGGCCTTTAGAATTAAAATAGCCCCACATCATCACATACTCTTCACCATGCTTAGAGATAGGCATGGTTTTATTTCAGTTAGACTAATACCTGGTTTGATTTGCATTGAGAGATGATTTTATAAGTATCCCATGCCTATCTCTAAGCATGGTGAAGAGTATGTGATGATGTGGGGCTATTTTAATTCTAAAGGCCAAGGAACTTTATCAGGATGCATAATATCCTGAATATAACTGGCCTTAATAATAAAAACTATGGGAATTTAACATAGGGTATGTATACTTATGACCTGTATTTTAAATAAGAACATTTATTTATTTACAATACGTTATTCATTCACAAAGAAAATTGGTGTCCTACCTCATTTTAATTTAGGTATTAAAATAAATTTCCAAAACATGTTTTAGTCAACTTAAGCATGTGTATGTAAACTTTTGAGCACCACTGTATCTGCATTTGTTATTTTTCAGAGCAGACAGTGGTTTGGAAACTGCAGGGGAGACATAGATGCCTGCTACTGGTTTTTGTCATTGTAAAGACCAAAAACATTTCTAAAGATTCTTTAAAAACACTAAAGAGTAGTTTTGAAATGTAAATAAAAGCATATTTGTACCTCAGCTCTTAGATTCTAAGAAGCCTTAGATTTATTCTCATAACCAAGATTTAGTTTATCTAATGTTTGGGAACAACTTAATAACACAGGGGTGATTTTGTCAAGTAATTGGACTAACTAAACTACTAAAGGACTACTAAAAGGACATTAAGTGATCCAGCATAAATGAAAGCACTTTAGCTGTAAGTCTTTCACACAACATCAGGGAAATGTAAAATGGCTCTCACCTGGAGTTAAACACAGGGGGGGTGTACATGGGAGGGGAGCACAGAGGTTGCTCTCCTGGACTGTTGGAAGCCATGGGGAAGCCCCCTTTCCTGCACTGTCCTGGGGCCCCATCTGTAGGAACAGATTAATGTATTAGCCACTTCTATGTCTCTGCTAATTCATATGTCTTTCCCTCTGACTGGGTGAGTAAGTAGAAGGATTCACATGTTTATAATTGTGGGATTTTAGCCACAGATAACACTAAGCTGTAAATGTGGCTCCTTTTGTTGTGAGTACTCAGTTTTATGTAAATGTAAGTAAATCATATTGATTTGAAATAGTACAGAATAGACAACGCCATGCAGACTACAGCCACATTGAGGCCATATGTTGTCAGAGGCTAGTTAGGAACACCGGCGGCTCAGTAATCCCCTCAGCCATCCAGATTTAAGAAGCTATTTTTGCTGGCTCCTTAGTCTGTGTTGCTGGCTTACTGTAAAGCAGTTTTCTTCCCTTTCTATTGTTTTTTTTGTTTTAAATTTTTCGCAGGAAATAAAATGCAACACAACAGAAGTAAAAATATTGGACAAATAAGTACAATGTAGCTACAGATCAATGAGCTGTTACTGTTTTGTTCTGATGCACATTAAAATGTTTTTCAAAAAGAACATCAGCAAACTATGACCATTGTGTTGGTCATTATGTAATAAATTGCTAATCAATGCATGTACCTTTTTCATCCAGCAGAAAGGAGGTTAGCAGGTGGGGACACACTTCCTCCAAAACAGAGCAGAATGAGCAGAATGCACCAGGCCCCTTTGAGGACAGACAGTCCAGGAATATCTCTGTCCGTTTCTTGCTGGACTCCTGTCCCAGTATTTCCTTGTACTCCCCCAGTGAGAAAACTTTATCATACACCAGGTAGGGAAGTACTGTGCTGACATCTAGCTCACTCAGGATCTGTTGTCGGTGCTGTTTGAGGATCTTAGCCGCCCATCTCTTCTTCTTCCTGGTGCATGGCCTCCTGCCAGACCTCTGGTGCTGCCTCTTCTGCTTCTTTACAAACCACTTTTTGGTGCCGCTGCCAAACATCTTCAAGTTGAGGAGAGCCACCAAAATGTCTTCCACGGCTCTGTCAACACAGTTCCCAAAGGAGGGGAGGTGCATATTTCATGCCAGTGAAGCGACCATGCCACATCTTTCCTCGAACCCCGCTTTGTTTTTGTCTGAGTCGTTTATCTGGGGCAGGAAGAGACAATCTGGACAGTAGCTGATTTCTAGCTGGGTGCTTACCGACACTAAGAAGATTATCAGACTCGTAAGTACACCAATGCAAACTGCTCACCACTGCGCAGACAACATATTTTACATTATTTTGTCAAAGAAGATCAAACATTTGAGCTATACTTAAGTTGTCATTAAATCTCCATATGCCCCCTTTAAATAAATATGTGTCCAACTAGTTTCTCTTTCCTGTTAGTTCCTTGGAGTTAATTTAGAGCAACCCTATCACAGGCCCCACAGTTATTTTAGGTAATGCTGACTTGCCTAAAATCATCAGGGAGTTACAAAAGAAGGCTAGTGGGGGGTTCAAATCCACTCCCCATCTTGGAAACTCTGTGATGTAATTGAAACAAGTTGCCCCTGAGCAAGGCACTTAACCACAAGCTGTTCCTCTGAACAGCTCTCCAACAACAACTCACCTTCCTGGTTATTGCTGTGAATGTGACACCTGATTAAAGCAAGATTAAACCATTTTGTCATGGGCATTGACCCATTACACCGAGATGTCAGGCTTGCATTGAGGAAAGGCATTAACATATAATAGAATGGAACAAGGACATTTAAAGGGAAGCTTAATGCATTGTACTGAAAATTCAAAAAAAAAAGAAAGAAGAAAAAAGAATAATGCAGCACAAACCAGCATGACCTTGAATCACATTTGATGCAGCTGCTGTGTAAAAGGATGGAGGATACTCTACCAGAAGAGGGTGCCATTTGATCAGTGAGCATCACATATACAGTAAATCAAGTGGTGACAGTCAACTGACCAGTACAACCAGTCGGCTTTAGAGACACACACCGATATCATCACAGTGTGTGTTTTAAGCTAAATAAGCTGCTAACAATCTTTTTAACAGAGAAATTCAACTGGCAGAACATCTTAAAATATCTTTTTAACAAAAGCTAAATCTTAAATAAATACAGAGTGACCATGTCCTCTTGATGAGTCCAACATGAAACCACTTAGATGGAATTTTGAAAAAGCTTGTCTTGAAGGAAAGACAGACAAATAGCAAATAATCTGTCAATTGTTTTAATGGAATATGTGTCTAAATATGAAATTAACATAACTGGAGCTTCTATTCACTGCACAACAACACTGCATGCATGTAAACTAAACCATATTAAAGGTCTTTTGTTAAGAAAAATTCCACAAACAGTATTGCCTTGCTGAGCTGAAGTGGAGGGAGTAACACAAAGAGGATATTTTGTAACAAAAATGCTGTAACTTTTGGACCTGCTTGATGACTTGACTGTTATGTTATTTTTGAGTGCTGAATTTGACAATACAGAAAACAAGGTGGTTGATTGCTTCAGGGTTAGTATGCATCAATAATCCACATTGCATTGTGACAATTTCCTAAGCATTGCTGAGTCACAGAATTTAAACTTTATCTCAAACACATTCTTGTAGTTTTCTTGTGTAATTCTTGTAGTCTCATTTGTGGTCAACTCCTTTCTATCAGCGCTTCAATTAGCCCAAATACAAGTATGTCAAATAAAAAAAGAAAGTTTGTCTTCTGTGTAACTGTTAATCCAACAAAATCTCATTGCCCAAGCATTCCTTAATATTGCAAAGTACCTTATAAAGATGTGCTTGTATGCTCCTTAATGCTGCAGGAACACAACAGCTGTTTGATATAAAAGGGAGAAGAGCGTGCCTATCTGGTTCAGTGTGTCAGAGATCAGCCGAAATTATGTGATATAATTCTGAAAGCTGTTCCACAGATTTGGTTAGTTTTTTCCTCACAGCTTGTTTAATTCAACTAACTAAATATGGCTGTTATCTATGGCAGTCAGTGTGAAAATTTCACAAAATGACATACATATGTTATTTCTTTTTGGTACCAAATTTAAGACCAATGTGTTTCTTCGGATATGAAACAGTACCAGACTATCTACAACGTGATGAATACAACATTAAGAGAACTTTCAGCTTTACATCATATTTTCTACAAGATGATTTTCTCCACTCTCCCTCTGCCAGGGTACTAGCTGTGTCAAGGTGAATAAGCTGTTTTAGAGAGAGAGAGAGAGAGAGAGAGAGAGAGAGAGAGAGAGAGAGAGAGAGAGAGAGAAGGTCTCAGACTGACCATTGCACAACTTGAAAGCCAAATCAAAATAATTAACTCCATGTTCAAAGCATCCGATGCTGTGGAGGTGCAATCCTATCCACACACAAAAGTCAGTATTGGATAAAATATGTTAAGTGACAATACCAGTGTTGTTTGTATGTTTTTCCAGCTATTTAGTATTGCACTTCCATAAAGTTGGGAGACTTAAGTCAGCTCTTTAAAAAATCAGAGTAGCAGAGGCTGAGATATCCCTGACTTTCCATCTCTATATGAATCAAGCTCCAAAATCACTGAATCCAACACTTCCCATAACACTACTAATATGTAATCTTTTTATCAATTAAGTTCATCATAAACAACCTTAATTCAAAAAATAAAGTGGTCATCTTTTTAACTGAGATATGGCAAGAAAAGCTAGTGCTGCTAAAAGATAACTAGTTTAGTTGAAATAATTTCAAAATATTTCATTAAATATTAATTTATGAAACTACCTAATATGTTGAAATTGAATAGAGAGCTGAAGAAACCACATTATTTTAATATTTACTAGTACATATCCTGCAGCCCTACGTTAGTTCAAACGCGCAGTATCTGATTAAGGTTTGTGATTATGATGTTTTATAATTAGTTTGTGACAATGGTTTATCTACATTAAGACAGGGCATTAAGGTTTTACAACTTACATATCTGTAACCCCCTAGCTATGTAGTTTAGAGAATAATATAGATCAAAGACAAAACTGACAGAAAGTCGCAATTCCAAATTAGACTTCTACGTCAGCACCACGGATAGCACCATGGATTCATCAATACAGGCTACTGACATTTCAGAGTCGTGGACGGTGCCATAGATTTTATCTTGCACAAAACTTAGTCTTAGTCTTAGTAAGTAGTCTTGGCCCTTGCCATATAATGTTAGAAACTTTAAGAATAAATTGCCTCGTTTACAGTAACTGATATACAGTGTGAATGATGTGATCTCTTTGTTGTCTATCTAAGATTTCCAAATCCGTGATCAAATAATGAAAAAGCTTATTCATTATCAGTAATACATTCTAATATGAATGATCATGACTTCAATATCTGGCTTGATACTTATTGTTTGAATAAGGCTCTACTATTTGTTCTCCCATTAAGCAGCTGACAGTAAAATTATTGAGCTTTTCCCTGCTTTTATCATCTGCATCCACTGTTTCAATTTGGTTTTATTTCTTGGAAGTTGAGTCATGTCAACATTTACTAAAATAATTACTTAAATTCTGTTTGACTCGTTATAAAAACTATGACAGAACATACATATGGCAGCTGTGCAGGTGTTGGCAAACAAGTGAACGTGCCAAGGGACAAAGTTGGGCGATGCTGAAGCCAGGTCACACAAATGTCAATGTTTCTAATATGTCTAAATCTCTCTTTTTTTTTTTTTTTTTTACTTTGTCTCTTCTATGTAATTTTTGGACCAAATATGAACCTTATTTGCAAAAACTTTTTTTTCCGGAGAACAAAAAGGGATTTGAGATTACATAAGATTAAATGAGATTATACTTACAGTTGAAAGAAATGTAGTTGTTGCATGAACGAATTTCAAACAGATAAGACCAGAATCATTATTGGATATCTGCATGTGATCACAGTAAGTATTCAGGTAAAAGGAAGTAAATGTGTACTTCTGGCCTCCCATATTACTGTATTAAGGTCACAAGTTTATCAAGGAAGATTATCATTAAAACATAATACAAACATTTTTGATTCTGACAATAGCATAGGAGTGCAATGCTGAATCAGTCTTCACTCTTTCAATTGCTAAATTGCATTGATGTGGATATACAGTGAGTCCCATGATTTTTAATGTGACAGAATGGGAAATTTTTAAATCTGGCTTGTGACGAGAGGCAGCAGTTTGGTCCCCAAAGTGGTAAAGTACATTTTGTTGGGGAAAATAAAATAGCGGTGCTTGTAACTCGCTCATTACAACTGCTGATGTGCTTTTGATCAAGGTCCATAACTCCTGACTACTCCTGTGAAGCTGCTCAGTGGCCACCACCACATCAGACTGTGGTTGAGCAGGCATCTGCCAGGTGTAAATGTGTGTAACTGGGTGAACTGAGCAGGGCATTCCCGAATAAGCTTCCAGTGAAACAACCCTGAGTAAATAAAGGTTAAGAAAATATTAGCTTGCAAAACAGAACACTGTTATATCTATAAGCTATTGTTTTTAGGTCCTTTAGATACGAAAGTGTTGCAAATCTACTGTAAAATTTGAATTTATTTGTTATGTATAGATTTTTTATACAAAAGCACAAGAAATTAACAACATTAAATCAATTGTACATTACTGACCTTATGACTCAACTTATGTTTGAGTATTTGACTTATGACAGAACATCTGTTTTGCAGCTGTACGAGTGTTGGCAAACAAGCAAAAGTGAAGTGTCATTAGATCAAATAAGATTATACTGATAGTAAAATGTAGTTGTTGCTTGAACAAATTGCAAACAGATAAGAACAGAAGAATTGTTGGATATCTGCATGCCATTACAGTAAGTATTCAGGTTAAAGGAAGTAAATCTGCACTTCTGGTCTCCCATATTACTGTATTAACCCTCTGAGCCCTGAGATATTTTTGACAATTTTTATGTCACAATACACAACACAATAGAAACATTTTTAATCATCTATCATGAGTCTGACAATAGTATAGGAGTACAATGCTGCATCGGTGCAGTACTCTTTTAGTCGGTAAATTGCATTGATGGTGGTTATACAGTGAGAGTGATTTTCATGAGTTTTATTGTTACAGAATAGGAAAGTACATTCTTAAAATAATCACAATAGCTTGGGACAAGAAGGTCAACAGTTTTATCCCCAAACTGGCAAAATAATGTTGGGGAAAATAAAATAGCAGTGGGTCCCTCCCTCATTACACCTGCTGAGCTGCTAAAATGTGAATTCATTTGTTGAGACATTTCAAACAAAAGCACAAGAAATCAATAACATAATTGTACATGACAGCAAACTCCAGTTACATCTCAGAGTAAAACAGCAAATAAAAACTCACATGATGCATGATCAGACATAACTTGTGAATACAATTCTGTATTTTGATATTATATAAAACTTCCCACAATCGACTGATTGAAATAATTTCAACAATAATTATAACGATTACAACATTTAACAACATTTAACAACAAGCAGGCAACAAGTATCTTTCACTCGACATTACATTAAATCAAAACTTCATACTTAGCTCTGTGATTTTGTCATTAACTGCTGCAGTAGCTAGCTTGTATTCTCCAGAGTAAAGTGGCTCATCTTTCCTTCTGTAACCAGGTTGTTCAGTGCTGAGGACAAATTAGAAGTTCTCATAGTGATGTAGAAAATGAGCCTGATCCCTTTTGTTCATCTGCTGGCAAGCTTTCTCTACGTTTTTGGTCAGCCCAGGTGGTCCGCAGCTGAATACACCAATTTTGCCCACCTACAGAAAACAATACAAATTGATAAGTAGGATTGTGTATTGGGCAATGTTTCAGACAAACATGAGTTAGAAGAAGAGAAGAAGAAGAAGAAGAAGAAGAAGAAGAAGAAGAAGAAAAGAAGAAGAAAAAGAAGAAGAAGAACAAGAAGAAGAAGAACAAGAAGAAGAAGAAGAAGAAGAAGAAGAAGAAGAAGAAGAAGAAGAAGAAGAAGAAGAAGAAGAAGAAGAAGAAAGACTGACCTCAGGGTGAACTTCCTGCAGTGAGCTGAAAAAGGAAACCAAGGGTGGCCGGCCAAAGTGAGTGACGGACCGCAGGCCGGTAAAAAGACTGCGGCTACACACCTTCTGAAAGTGGCGCTCACACACATACTGTCCACACATCACAAAGACAAGGGTGAGCGGTCATTATTGGATTTCATTATTATTAAATATTAATGGAACTCTTTAGGGAAATATGCCTTTTGGCCTTCTTCCCGAGAGTTAAATGAGAAGGTCAATGACACTCTTTATGTGTGGTATCAATCTTCTCATCTAACTCCCAGCATGAAATACCATGTCTCAAAATGTTAAACTATTCTTGTAATATACAAGACACGTATTTAGAAGTCAACATTAACATGAATGTTTGTTAATATTTAGTACCATTTCAGTTGACTTTCTATTTCTACACTTGGAAATGCTGAGTGCAGGTCTTACCAGCATGGTGGTGCGGAGATCAAACTTTTCAGCCACTTGAGTGATGTAAGTATGGACAGAGACCAGTTCCTGAGTGTCCATCTCCTCCACCTCTCTGATGATGTCCGACACCCACTCAAACTGACGCTGTGTACGTGTCACCCAGATGAAGTACACCTTCAAATAATTAGTAAATGTTAGAAAGAGACTAGAGAGAAAGAGATTGATAGCTTCTTTCACAAATAAATAATGCTTCAGAGAAGGATTAAAGACCAAATGTATGATAGGTCGTTTGATTTTAAGCAGCACCTTTTTACATTGAATTTTGGACTTGATGGAGGACTTGAACACCAGGTCTTTTAGGATGGAGGTGAACGGGGTGACTCCAATTCCTCCTCCCACCAGAACAGACACCTCAAAGTCAGTCCACTCCTGATGGCCCTCACCAAACGGGCCATCCAAGTACAGCTTGATAAAATAAATTATGAATATCAGTGTCATAAAAGGACAAAGAATGGAGAAGCAGATGAAACTAATTACACACACATAATAATACTTAAACCTGCCTTTGGATAGGCTCCGAGCTCGAGCAGGCTTTCTTCGGTGTAGAGGTCTCTGAGCTGGCTGGTCCAGGGCCCCACAGCTCGGATGTGCAGGCTCAGGGTTTCTTCGTGCGGGGCCGACGTCAGTGTAAATGGGTGGTACTCATCTGTGCCCAGCATCAGGCATGCAATACGAACCCACTGACCTGAACGGTACACAAAGCCCTGTGGTCGCTTGAATTCCAGATGTGTCACACCTACAGGTAGGACAGCCAAGGGAAGTCTGAACTTGAATGTGCTAGAAGTGCACTGAAAAGTGCAAATTAGTTAGCAAAAACAAAAAATAAGAAGAGACAGAGAATAACAAGACATTTTACAGAATTTCTAGAAAATGCTAAGTGTAACCTGAAGGCAGCAGCTCAGCTCTGACTACCGGGATCTCCAGCTTCTTCCTGCTCAAGCTGATCAGTTTGTCCAGCAAGAAGAGCAGTGCAGGTGGAATTAAGTAGATGTAGAAACGGGGCTCTTGGAGCAGGGCGAAACTACCATGAACAACTGTCTGTTGACAAAGCCAGCATTACACTAGTCATAAAAACTGCCTCTCATAGTGAAAGCCACCTTACTACAGAGTGCATTTGGGGTATTTTTAAAGTCAAAAGTACTTACTAAAATGTACACAACAATGTAGAGGTAATGTGTGATCCAAAATCCTTGAAAGCTGATGCGACGGAAATAGTGTGAGGCAAAAACATACATAAATGCAAAAGTAAAAAGAAGCAAGACACCAGTCATTCCTAGGAAAAAGACCAAAAAGAGCAAAATATAACATAACATAATATAATATAACAAGCAGTCTATGTACCACTTAAGGTCTAAAATCAGTTTCCTATGTTACCTGGGACAGTTTGAAAGAACCACCAGAACCACTTCAGAGGAAGCTCAGACCTAAAATGAAAACACATTGTAAAGCAGCAAACATTACTCTCCGCAAAGTGTACAAATGTCTGCTAAAATCAGGCAGAAATTTCTAACAATACCCGTTGTTGGATAAGATTTTGGGGAACAGACAAGACAGGATGCTGAGGTCACTGATGGAGAAGATGTAGATGTTGACCACATGGCCCAAACTATGAACAACTACAGTCAGAATAAAAAAAGGAGTGAGCTCACATTAGTAAAATGTAAACATGTAAAGATATTAGAACTTAACTTTCCATCATTTCTATGAGCTATCATCTCCTCTGGTCTACCAACTTGAAAGGAGGATGGCAGTCATCGCCATGAAGCGATGGAAATCGATGGCAGCGTCGAAGGGGATGTATCGGTTGAGGAATGTCTCTCGGCATAGTGTGATGAGGTTGCGACACACAGTGAGGAGCATATAGGGAAACAAGAAGGAGATGGCAGCAGCCGAGCCACGGGAGACGATGATACCCACTACTGAAGTCTCGGGGAAACCTGTAGATTCGGACTGCAAACCGTAGTCTGAAAATAATTATTAATCAGTTTAGAAAAGGCTCACGCTAACCAGAAAGGTACGATGCTGAAGGTAAAGAGGGAAGCTGAACAAGGAGAAGAACGATTTCTACTCACAGTAACATCTTTCAAGTGCCACACCAGCTGCAATGCCGTACACGATGATAAAACAGACGATATGACGGCGATAATTCTCAATGAAACGTTTGAAGTGCTGGATCTTCTGCTGGATCGGGTTCCTTATGTACTGCTCACGCTTGGGCTTCACATAGACATTTGGAGTGATGATACTTGACCTGAAAATATTTCAATCCATTAGACTTTGATACAGTGGATACTTGTTGTTCTGCCTAT
The DNA here is from genome assembly GCA_013375575.1 of Percina caprodes. Lineage (NCBI taxonomy): Eukaryota > Metazoa > Chordata > Actinopteri > Perciformes > Percidae > Percina > Percina caprodes. Next base: position 12,529,814 of record JABXJD010000001.1, on the reverse strand, counting down.
CATTTAGCTGTTCAGGTTTTGATCCTATTCAGATCACCCAAAACTACCACAGAGGAAGTAGGGTGTGACATTTTTTTTAACTTTGTAATCTGAAACCTTTTTAGTTGGAGAGACTCAAAAGCTCTTGCTTTATATGTGCAACTTCATAGATTTCTAAACATTTTGGTAAACCACAAGCTGCCATGGTTTTCCACACAACCACAGTTTCCTAAACATATAAATACTAGAAAAAACCCATTTCAGTAAATACTGTGAGACAAAATAGGAACTATTAATGTGTTTAACTTATCTATAGTAAGTCTGCTCCATGGTCAGACATGTTATCTTTCTTAGTATCCTTATCCTTCCTTCAGAAAGTCATTTACAGGAGCAGAAAAATCAAACAAGAAACAAACTTGTTCCGTCTGCGTATCTCCAGTCCATCTGTCTTGATGTTGCTGCAAATAAAAAAGGAATAAGACTGTGAGCTGGGACACAATGGTCACTTGGGATGAAATGACTAAGAAACAAAGCTACAGTGGATCATTGTTCTTATCCATAGTGACAAGCAACAGTTGTTGTATTTGTGATCTGGATGAGTGATTACAGCCTTTTTCTCTGACCTGTTTCCTGGACAGATGAAGGACACCCTCTGGTCTCGACTCAGCCGCTTCTTGCCCTGTTTCTCCATCCCTGCACACACAGCAGACAGATTAATTTCACCAGACAAGGTCAGAGAAATGAGAATTTAGCAATAAGGCTAATCTAAGACAAAACTTTCTCCAACCTTTGACATTGAGTTGGGCAAACTGGAGCTCTTTCTCATGGTCCCGCAGGAGGAAATGGAAGTCCTCCCATGTGATTTTCTCCTTGTCATCAAAGCCTGCGGCTTGCATCATGGCCTTGATGCCGTCCTCCGCCTGGCTCTTTGACAGAGCACCATTGGAGATGTCAATGAAAGACCTGCATCACATCAAAAGGGCAAAGATGAACTATCAGACAGAAATAAAAAGACTAGGTGTAGTCAGGTTTGAAATATCAATCAAACCTGAGCATCCTGGCAAATTCTTCTTTTGATAAGAAACCAGTTCCACCGATGTCGTTCATGGAGAACATCATTTTGGATTTTTCCTCAGGAGTCCCTGGTTGAATACAAACATCATTAATGACATAATGTAGGACTATACTAATACTGTTTACTGGTTTATGACAACTTTTTTTCAATGTAGTCAATTGCTTGCTCCTGGCTGTCTATATCTACATAACATCAGTCTATAAAACCTGGAATGAAATGGACTTTTCTTTACTTTATTTATTACCATGTAATCGACTATCCTGGTGAACTTCTATCGCTGTGCAATAGAAAGCATCCTGACCAACTGCGCAACAGTGTGGTATGGGAGCTGTTCTGTGGCAGAGCGCAAGGCACTGCAGCGGGTGGTGAAAACCACCCAACGCATCACTGGGACTCCACTACCCGCCATTGAGCACATCCAGAGGAAACACTGTCTGCATCGAGCTCGCAGCATCCTTAGGGACTCCTCTCACTCAGCCTACAGACTGTTTTCTCTCCTGCCCTCCGGCAGGCGGTTCAGGTGCCTCCGGACCAGGACCAGTAGACTAAAGAACAGTTTTTTCCCCAGAGCTGTCTCTTTATTGAACTCTAACCCTCATTGATCCCACTCCCCTCATATACTGATAGACTCTCCTCTCCCTCCTCACACCTGCCTCCATTTTGTTATCTGCAATACTATAATGTTTACTTGCACTGCTGACTGTTAATATAGTAACAACTGTTTATATCTGCATCTTGCACTACTTACCTTGACTGATATTTCAATTTGCACTGCTGACTGTTTATTCACAGTACCAATTGTTTACATATACATCTGCAATATCATACTTTAACTGTAATATGCAATTACTTTCCACTGCACTTTAATTTGGATAGTTTCTGCCCAAACTTTATTTGTACTACCTTTAAATCCATTGTTATACTGCTCATTTTAGCCTAACTTATTATATATATATATCTATCTGTAAAAATTTTGTTTATAGTAATAGCCATCTGTATATATATTCATAGTACATATTCACCTGTAAACTCTGTAAACCATCAGTATATTATGATCATTGTACATTTCTGTAAAAATTCTATTTATAGTAGTATCCACCTGTATATTATATTCAGTACATATCCACCTGTAAATCCTGTTCACAATACTTGTTATCTATATATTATATTCATAGGATAATCTAGCCGTAAAATGAAGCTGTAAGATTAATAAAAAAATATATTCATTCCAAATACATGAGCATCTGTTTTGTTATATTAAGTTAGTGCTGAAAAAATTTAACCTCACTCAATCTGAACCAAAATCCTCCAACTGCAGCATTTTTAGATGTAATGCATGTTTAGGTGGCCTAGACAAACAAAACAGCTATAGTATTTTGGAATCATGAATTTTACCTTTCATAAAAATAACCATCACATCAAGGAACTCTTGGAAGGAGAGGTAACCGTTTCCATCTTTATCAGCTAGTGTGAACATGGAGTCTACAAATAAGGAGTCAGACTTGAGACCCAGTGCATCAGCAAACTCAGACGCTGTCAGCTCGCACTGAAGAACCTCTCTGGCTTTCTTGTAGGAAACGGCACTCATGTCCCCAGCGTCACACTTCTCAATTTCCAAGACCTGTGCACCAGAAAGACAGTGAGGGACAGATCATTATATGTCACCATAGTGTAATATCACAGACGCTAACTGAGGTTTCTGTTTGTCCATCACAAATGAGGTCACCATGCAAAACCAACAATTAGTTCTTTGGGCTGGAGGTCAGACCTAACTCGACCTCAAACAAGTGTTGACAACATTTTGTGGCTGAACTTAAAGCTGCTGCCGCTGTAACAGAGCGTCGGATGAGGTAAACATCCAGAGGCTGATGGTACCTTAGAGAAAGCATGTCGAATGAAAGTTTCCACAATGGGAGCCCTCTGCTCTTTGGTTAAAGCCTCCTTCAGCAGCTCCCTCTCTCTCATCTCCGTCACTCTAATCTCCTGTCCAATGTCTGTCACCCGCGGGCGCATATGCTTAACAAACGCTGCACGTTTGCTCTCATCATCAAAAAACAGCACCTGGATGTGCAGATAGGAGAAGGAGAAGAAAAACAGGAGTGAAGTAAGATTAAAAAAAAAGTGATTTAGTTACAGCTACAGGATGATGCTTGCATCAATGATTGGATGAGTTGAAAAATATAAGTAGAAGAAACTTCACTGAGAAAAGTGAGACAGCTGAAATTGGTTGTTTATGCTTACACAAGATGTAGCAGCAGCAATATTTTACAACTTCAATCAGACTGAAGCTGCTTTTTCAGATCAAGAACCTGAAGGTGCAAACTAGAGCTGTTCCAATACCAGTATCGTTAACGCCTCTGAGTTGAAATATAGTAAGTTGCTAGTATTGATATATATGAGTATACAAGTCCATGCAGTGACCATGTAACTAAGCCCTGAAAAAGATCTAACTTAAAGTAGTTTATTTCTGTTATTTTTCTGTTATAACAGATAATAAAAGGAGGTTATTTTGCAATCTCTGTAATCTTTGTATGTATTTGTTCCTGTTTCACAAATTCCGGTATGAGAATTGGTTTTGGGAAGAAGAAAATGGTATGGTAACATCTGTAGTGCAAGCCACCCCCTGCTCACCAGGTCATACTCTTTGGATACTTTCAGCAGCAGAGCTTTATGGTGCCGGTCGTTGGAGAGAAGGACGTCTAGGTAGTCCTGGTTGCCCAGATTGATGCAGCGATGAGTGGACCCAGATCTGTCAAAGACCTGCAGCCTCCTCTTCTCATCGACCTCCACGCTGACAGGATGCAAGGGTTCTTTATGGCCCTGCCACTCGAAGGCTGAAGAGCAAAAGCAGAATGAGACTAGGTACAAGACAGGATTCTGGATGATGAAGAGGACAGGTGTTTAAAACAGAAACTACCAGATTGGTTTCACTGTCACCTTTGAATAATTGATTATCAGATGAGTTCAGTTTGTCTAGTATTCTGACAGAATGTAAATCTAGGAACGTCATTAACACTTAAATTTATATTTTCAGCTCAGTTTTACTATTGTGTTGATACTGCACCTATGTGGCATAAACCATACATTATATTTGCTGCTGGCTGGCACAGCAGTTAATCATAGCTGCTGATAGTCAGCTGATGTTTATTAATAATTGACATTGAGTCAAGTATAAAATCTAACTCATAGATATCATGTTTTTACTAACATTAGACATAATAGAAATATTAGAAGGATTTTTTTAATCACACAGATATTGTACCAGTGATCCCAACAGCTGGCTCCTCTGTTCTGTCACCAGCTTTTCTTCTTCTCTGGAACTTCCTATACCTGTACTTGCGGAGATACGCCACCATACAGGCCACCAAAAAACTAACTGAAAGTAAAATAATCAACAAAACTGCTGATGAGTGAAATCAGTATTATTGCTGTGCCAAAAGAGATGGATTTGTGAGTGTGATACTGACCAACAGGAAAGAGGAACAGAACAATGATAAATATTCCAAAGCCAGCTTTGCTTCCATCAAAGTAATTAAGTTTGGTGGCATTAGTGCAGGGTTGGAGCATTGATGCATTCAGCTGTGTAGGCTGAGGACAAGGGTCACCTAAGGCAACAGAGAGACAGTTTTTTTCAATCCAAGCTTTAAATATTTTATCATTGATTCGAATGAAAGCCTTGTTTGTTTATGAATAAAAAATAAAATACACGTTTTTACCATGTTTCCAGAAAAACACATTATTTTGTATATCAGTGGCTTCTGCATTTGTGACTGCGATAAGGACATCATGAAAGGTCACATTGCGGATCATTTGGATCTCCTCATGTGTGAACAAACTGGAAGACACCCCAAAGAACACAACTGTAGTAAGAGAATTGGCATATGAGACAAATCACTGGAATGATAATGTACACTTTTGTTGTTTTATTTATGGTAAATTACAGGTTTGTTGTTCTATTACTTAAACATTTCACAGTTTCTGCCTTCAGTACAAATGTTTCCAAGTAGAAGATGTGTTAGTGCTCCTCGACCTTGGAATTCCACATGTTGCTAATCCATGATAGTCAGAAATAGTTCAGACCAGACTTCCCTCCATGCTTTCAGCCTTGTAGAAACTAGATTTGCTGATGATGATGCTCTCCCAAAACGATTTGTTCATTCTCTCAGAGTCTCCTGATGAACTAAACCTTCTTTGCGCAAAGATACTTAAATACTTTGTTGAGTGAAGCCTAATTCCAGATCTCCCCGTGTAATAGAATTTCCACCACATCATGCAATACTGTAGGATCAGATAGTCTGACAGCTGTTTTTATTTTGAAAAACCTTCAAAGAGGAGCTTACCCATTCTGTTTGTTCTCGAACCAGAAGCGGTCTCCGTTTCTGATGCGTTCAAACTGGTCCAAGATTATGGCGGAGAAAACCTCACCAGGTCCATCAAGAGACTCCAGCAGTCCTCCAGGGAAGAGCTCCAGTTTTGAAATGTCTTTGTTGTACAGTTCTGCAATATCACGGAGCAACTATTGGAAACAAAAACACACACAGGATTACTGATAAACTCTTTTAAGCAATTTGATCATTCTTTGTTAAAAGACTTTACCTGTGGGTTGCTGCTGTTGAGCACAGGATTTATGTCTTCAAATGTTTTGACAGGTGGCAGATCCAGAGCTTTTCTGATCTCAGTGTAACTACGTAGGCCAAAGTCTCTTCCTCTTTGGACAGTCATGGCCACCAGATCTGTCCGGCTGAACCTCAGGGGTCCGTACATGAAGTCTGTCAGGGTGCATCAGATCAGAGCAGTGAATATTAATTTATGACTTGAATATGTTTAATGAATGATATACTGAGTAATGTTATTGTACATTTTTTTTCTTTATTTATAATTGCTTGACTTTGTGGTGGTTTTGTGGTATTTTCTGCCACAAGGCAAATTGCAAGGCCTTGCATGTGAAAACCAGTTCCTGTTACATGAAGTGAATACGAGTGATTAAACACCTCTCAGGTCCTCAACAACAATGTTGTCTTCTCTCTCTGCAATCTGGGAAGCCATGCCCATGAGGAGGTTGTCTACGTCCTGGCTTCTCTTCACACTGTCACTCTAGAAACAAAATGACAAAAGCATTAATATATAATACCGCTTAATACATAATATATCTCCTCTCTAATGGATTTCATCAAGGAGACCATTCCAAATATCTATCTAAATGTCTATTTTAGTCTTATTTGCTTGCTCTAGCCTGGTAAACAATTTAACAAACCACAGATACGTATCCCTAATATTCATGAGACAAGCAGTAGATATGGCTGTGGCTCAGGTGTAGACTATATATATATAAGATTCTTTCTGGGCATTGTTAGGCATCTTTATTTAACAGGACAGCTGAAGACGTGAAAGGGGAGAGAGAGGGGGAATGACATGCAGTAAAGGGCCACAAGTCGGAGTCGAACCCCTGCCCGAGTTGAGGAGTAAAATTCTGTATATCGGCACCTGCTCTATTAACTGAGCTATCCGGGCGCACATCAAAGAGAAATATATTCAGTTTAAGACTTGATAGACTGTGCCCTACAAAAAAACTATGCTTTTTACCACAGAAATTCATGTAAAGTGATTTGTAATTTAAAAACTGGCACAACATTTCTACCAACTGCACAGAGACACATTGTTTGTTTACTTTCCTGCATCCTGAGTCAACAGTCACACTCTTATGAAAATGTGTGAAAAGTATGACTATGATATACCTGACGTTTCCAAAAGCTGTTACAAAGACGCAATGCTGGTGAAAAGCTGCCGTCTATGTTGACAATCTTCTGAAAATGGCAGGTTCTGTTTCTGTTGGAAAAAGGAGAACAAATATGGAGGGTTTTATTTCTAATGGTTAGTTCATACTGTATTTTCGATGGTGTCTGACATTGTTCACAGCAGCATATTGATTTTAGACTCAACTTAACTAACTTTGATTTTTCAGCGCCTGGAGGAAAAATAATATTACCTCATGTAAACACCAGGTGGGGCCATGGTGATGCCAAATCGAATGGCAGCAGCCTGGAACTCAGGAGAGATCCCTGGATCAACAAACTTCTGGTAACCTGCATACAGATAAATCATCATCACATAATACAAAACAATAGAAAAAGAACAAAATAACTTACAAGCTGAAATTGAAACAACCCTTATGCATATATATATATATATATATATATATATAAAACATATACTATCATCCGAATAGCCAACATGTGGCAACAAAAGCAGTATAGATATGAAATGAAGAGTTAATAAGGTGATGGGCTCATCTGACCATTGTATGTTAACTTTCTTCAGCTGCGGGTGCTTATTCAGCAGAAGAAGGAGATTCAGGGTGATGCTTTGCTGACAGAGCACATATTTGTCAAACACTAGCTCACCTCACCACGGCTTGTGGTCATCAGTGCATTACCTGTTCCCCTCCACTTGTACGCACACGTATTGGCTGAGTCTTACCTGGGTAAGGAGGAAGCTTTTTGTCTCTAAGATACCCAGGCAGCCATTCGTAGAGAGCTATATTCTATTTGAAAATAGGAGGGATAAAAGTTATTGCAGCGTTTGTGAATCCTCACTAAAGGTCAACATGATTGTATATATGATGGTAATATATAACAAAGATTTTCTCTCTTTTTTGATGGTTACTTTATATTAAAAAAAATGTTTTAGAATTGTAGCTTGTCATTTTGGATTTAACCAAACATATAGTTCGATAACATGTGTAACATGTGTGTGGTGTTGTTAGGAAAGGACATACTCAACTAATCAAAACAAGTGAGAGATGATGCATTCACCCTTAAACTAAAACCATCAATTTCATCCATAAAATCACGACCACCTGGCGTTGATGCAACTTCGCTCTCTTCAGAGTGCAAATTAAATCATCACCTGAGTAGCGAGAGGATTATATGGAAACTTTTCCATCTACCTGGAATGTGGCCACAATGGTCTTTCTGGCGTTTTGAAACAGCTCTTCGTCTGACCACTCTGGGTGCTCCTCATGCAGTTTGGAGGCTACATAATTGTGGTAGCGAAACCAGATAATCCCCTCTGCTGCTGTGAAAATGTTCTCATTCGCCCAGGCATTTCCAAATTCTGGGCAGAGAAGATGGCACAAATTATAGTGAATTCTGCTCTCCCTTCATGTGAATCAACATCACACAATAAACAGAAAATAGGCTGTAACATGTTTTTATACAGAATGCTAAAACTTTTCTCCATAGTGTCACACGCCCATTGCAGTGACTGATGAGCATCTCTAACCACTAATGGAATAATAAGTTGGATTTTAAAGGATGTGACAACAGAGCAGTGACAACAGGAGAAGAGTCTCGGCCTCCAGCCCAGATAATAACTACACACCTTTAACAACACAAGCAACAAACACTGGTTTCATGACACCTGCACGGCATCCTCCATGCTATAGAAAGAGGGATTTACTGTGGTGAGTGTGGCAAGCCATTTACACAATAATTAAAGAGTCATAACACACGTCAGGTGGGGCCTCTTTTTCTGTCACAGGGTGCAACCTGTGCAGACCTGTATGTGAAATAATATTTGCAAGAGGTTCTTGCTGCTTGTTTTCAACTTGCAGTGTTGATTAGATGAGCATTACCACATACATTGTATTAGACAGTTCAGATTTCAGATTGTTTAACGGTGTTGTTCATCCAAACAGGCACCAACACATTTAATCTCATCTTGAATGAAATGCATCCAAATAGTTCAGTGTGATTTGTTGCAATTCGGAGCTCTATTATGTGCAATTTCAACTAGTTTGTGAGCGTAACAATGACATTCATTCACAAAAGAAAATGATCATGAATTATCACAGGCAGAGCTTGGGATTATTGTGAATTTGGAAAGAGGTGTTGCATATGAGTTTGGAGGCTTTAAAGGCCATAAATGTCACTGAGCTCCACTCTTTTGGGCTGAGCTCCATCCAACACACACTAACACACTAAGTCACACTAAACTATATGGTTTAACTGCACTCCAGGTACAGAGGAAATTATGTTTGATTAAATCAATGACATACAGTAGAAGTCAGTTTAGTGCAGTATAGCAAAAGCTCCCTTGTCATATTTATAAAAGACCCCTGATGATATAAAACCCACTGCCTGAAACTCAGTGGACAAAAAAATAAATCATTTGCAAACAGTATTTGCTGCAGGTTGGATGTGAAGGAATCTGTAAGTATAAAATGTTTCACCATAAAGGCCAATGGGTCCATGATCTCCTGTAGAGGGGTCAGCGGCACTCCACATATGACTGTGTCCTGTGGCCTTATTTGGCATGTTCCACTCAGAGCCTGAAGTCAAGAGCCCTCCAGAGAAGCTTCTCAGGGAGTCAGACCAGGACGTGGAGGGGCCGTAGATGGAGCTGCCATCCATCCATGCTGTCACCAAGTTAACCTGCATGTGATGCATTTGTTTTTCTCAAATTATTGCACTTGACTAGAAAATCGCTATATAAATACAGCACATTTACATTTACATTTGAGTTAAAGGGAAATGTAGGGTAAGATAAAGTGTAAAGTGTCCACCAGAACTGTAATAGTACTTAACCTACTCTTCACATTTACTGATTGTCTCTGTAAGCATGTTGGCAGTTACATTAACAAACATGTTATTTCATATTGATACCTGTGTGCGAGGGTGACTGGGACTCTGGCCAGACTCTTTGTCCCACGGTCCTCTCTGGAAGGGTAGCAGGACTTTTCCAGTGTCATTGGGGTCAAAGACAGGGTCACCCTTTGGGATTGGGATATTTATGAACTCAGGTGGACACCCAGGAGTTCTGGAGTCAAAAATTTCAAAAGAAACATGATAACCTGAGAAGTAAAAATAATAAAGCCATTACTACAAAAAAACATTTACCTGGATGCTGAATGCTTGTTTTTTTGGGTGGCTCACAGACAAGACATTTCAGATTTTGAACATCTTGACATATTATTGGTTTTGTATCCACCAATATAAGCTTTGATTTGTCATATGCATTTATAACATTTTACAGTTGGACACTTAATTCAACGTTTACGTGAGAAACAGTAAAAGTATTAACTTAAAACCTCACACCTGAGTTGCACATTTTGGTAAGATGTGGCTGGAAAATATCAGTGGGTCAGTTTGTTTATCAATTTTGATCTCTTGCCTACTTTCAATATATTTCAATATATATATATATTCAATATATTTACCAAAGAACAGAGAGAGCACGGTCTGGTTGCGTGTTGAGGGCAGACCGGACGGCCCCCCGGCCAACAGGCGGCTCAGTCTGCGTGGGTTTGGCAGCAGCGGTTCCTCGACAGGTTGGTAGACTCCGTCCCGGTATTGCGCGGGCACGAGGCGCATAAGGTGAGAACCTGCGCGAGCACAAACACATTGAAGTGACTTGTGTGTGTTGACTGTTAACAGGCTGTGAGCTACTGCTGCTGCATACTTTGTAACTTTGTAATGTAACTTACCGACAGCTCCGCGTCTGGGATATCCCAAACTGTTGTACCAGCCGTCAAAGCGACGAACCTCCCAGGTTATTTCACAGCGTGAATCTGTTCAAGACATGTCGAGTTTAAACATCCTTTTCTAGGTTAATTGGGTTGTGTTAAGTGACTCTGAATATGAAGTTAAACTCTACTTACGTTCACTGACTATGAGCACCAAGCCAACCGCTGCGCAGATACTCCAAACCCGCTTACGCAAATCCATTGATGCGAGAGATGCTCCTCAGCTCAGTCTGCAGCCAAGAGAACTGAAGGACTTCTGAAAGGCGAAGACACAGTGAAGGTAACTGACATTTACTGTCATATATCTGTTATATTCCCATGTAATATACTTTGTTGGTTTAGCACAGATTAGAAAGACAAACCAGGGAGTCTATACTTCTACAGCTGACACCCTTTTGTCTGCTTGAATGAACACAAAACTTTACCAAACTTTGACACTGATCCTTTTGGTCACGTCTGTAAACTGCAGACATCCAAAGGTCTTGTTTCCTGTAGCACTTCGTGTTTGAAAGTAGAGGATAAAATAGTTGAGTCTTACCCACTGTAGAGGCAATGTAGTGCAGAAGTAGTGCAGGAGCACAGGTGCAGGTGAGGAATGGTGCAACACGAAAGCACAGCTTATCACAAACTGCATGTGACCTGTGTTGCCCAAACGGGTATGGTCCTCACCGCTTAATCACACCTCTTTTCCATAGCATTCCAGTCAGTGCATCCTCCTCAGTGACACAAAAAGGGACCGGCGCTATAAAAGAAGTTTATGTTTCCTCAGCATTCACACTTCACTCTCTTCTTCTTCTTCTTCTTCTTCGGTCCCCTCTTCTTTCAGCTTTTAGGTAAGAAAAATCTTTTGCATTTTCTTTGTTTCATTGATTGGTTTTATTTGAAACTTTTCTTGTCATTTAGGTTCAAATAAATGTATTAAAATAAAAAGCACCTATTTGCATAACACTGCCTGAAGTGGTCACATGGATGTATAGAATTGCATGCCTTTGTGCATTATACAGATGCATTCAGTACTCTGCTGTAAAGATACACATTGCCAGAGAATGTTAAATGATGTTACATGAGTCAGACATGGTTGTGCTTAATCATTTGCCATGTTACACAGTAGTAATATTGTCCCATCTCCTATTTGCTGTAAGAAACAAGAGCTCCTATCTCTGCATCTGGAGGAAAGTGAGAACCCCACCACTAACACTGTCTTCTCTGTTACACTGTCTAGTTTCAGCTAAGGAGCTAAGATGACTTTCTACGATGACATTTACCCATTCTACCCTTTACAAAGGATCTCCTTCATCTTCAGTGGCCGCTTGCTCACCATTATTCTGGTCTTCCTTGTGCTAACAGTCAGTCTTCTTCTCATTCTGCCAGGGATCCGAGGGAAGTCGGTGAGTGCAAAGCATCAGATAAGCTCTTACTCACTGCAAAAAAACTCATATCTTCTTCTTTCACTTTTTTGTTTCAATGAGTTTGAAATAATTTTGATCCTGTTCTTTCGCTTCCTGTCAGAGGCTGTTCTGGATGATTAGAATAATTATCAGCTTGTTCATAGGCGTGGTGATAGTGGGTGAGTTATGAATTCATTCAAATCATTCAATTATTGTCATTTAATAAATCATAGATCTTCCTTTTTCTGCCAACATCACTTACCTTCGTGTCCTTTTTCCGCAGCTCTCAACTTTACCAATGACTGGGCGGAGGCCAGAATGACCACTAATGCCACCTACAAGTCTTTCAGCAATGCAGTGGTTAATGCTGACATCGGCTTGCATGTTGGACTGTACGGCATTAATGTGACACTAAAGGGTGAGTCACTGTTGCTGTTCTTATGTGCAGTCATGTGTATAATACACTTGTACACTGGCAGCTTTAATGTTTGGGACAACTTAGATCTTTGATTAAGATGTTTGCTCAATTTTCTGTCATAAAACCTTAAAACTACAATACAATTTTGTGGGATATTTAAGGTGCAAGTGTCATAAATGTGTCCATTTTCCTTCTCAGGGAATCCTGTTGTACAGTTCAATGAGACCATTGACTACAACGAGATGTTCAACTGGGATGACTCTATTGAAGAAGAGTATGAGGAAGCTCTGGAGAAAGGTTTACCCAACCCCATCCTGTACATTGCTGAGAAATTCACCCTAAGCAGCCCATGTGGACTCATCTTTCAGTACAGATACTCTGGACGATACGCCTCTGCAACCCTCTGGTAACAGAAATTGTATTAATAAACTATCAGTTTCAGCAGATGGTTGTTAAAAGTAGCAGAAAGTAAAATGGCTTCACCCTTTCCCAGGACGGCGTTTTGCTGCTGGATGCTCACCAATATCCTCTTCTCCATGCCAGTCATTCTGTACGCCGGGTACATGATGATGGCCACCGCTGCCTTCATCTTCTTCTCCATGGCCTCCTTCTCCACCATCATGAATGTGCCACAGTGTGTTTTCTCAATAGGGACCGACTCCTTTGAAACAGAGTACAGTCATTCATTCTGGCTGGCTCTAGCTACTGGTAAAGATGCTGCACATTAATTTCCTATGTTTACTTGTGCTTGTTTCTTATGTTCACTAACTAATATACAGTAGGAGAGCCAGCTAAAGGGTGTTGATTTCTACTTTTTGAAATGATTTCCAGGTGTGTTGTGCACCCTCATCGGGATTCTGGTGGTGATGTTGAACTTTCTTATACCAGAGAAGATGAAAGAGGCTTTCAGTGTTGGCGTCGACAGTTATGAAGACGAGGATGTTTCTTATGGGCAGGGCTACCTGAATTCAGTTTTTCTTGATGGAGTGACAATTTCACAACTCACATCAAAAGGCACAGCGGTAAGTTGGCAACACTCAGAGGGTAATATTACTTTGTCATTTATTTACAAGCAATGCATTATTCAATGTTCTTTTATGAACTTGTTGGAAAACTTTGACAATAATATACATTTATTCTTGCAAAATACATATTCAGTTCTGTGACCAATGCAGTATTAATAAGGGGTGCAAGATTACAATAAAATAAATCACTGCTATTATAGCCACTACAGCACATACGTCCTAAATCTTAAATGCTACACTGTCCTGTCCATAAAACATTAAGGAAGTTATTTCCACCTTTTCTGCTAATTGACTAAGATGATTTTGTTTTTTTGTTTTAGGAACCTATATGAAGCCATCCTGGTTTCCCTCAGGAAGCTTTTTCAGCCAATACTTGAAGATATTTTTGCTGAATGTGTTACAGATGGAGTGTCTAATTTCACACCTGTTTCATTATCTATGCGAGCCCGTTGCAAGTGTTATGTGTTATTAACGATTTAACTGTACATAGTTGTATTTGTAAAGTTATTGTCATGTTGCATTAGTTGTAAGTACAATATATAAAGTTGTATGGGATCCATACACTGTGTTTATACTGTACACGGATTATAAGGATTATAGGTCATTGTTCAACTCTTTTTGTTGTTTTTGCTTTTTTCAATGAAAAATGAGACAAAATAGTAATAGTGTGATATTGATTACTCTTCATAGCCTCTTTGGGATTTCTTGCGATACGTGCACATTTCCATGGCAACAATGTGTGGTTTAATGTGCGCATAGTTGCTGAGCAGCGTCATCGGTTGAAGCCTCCTTTATTCACAGCTTCTGAAATAAAAAATAAATGTGAAAACACGAAAGGGAAGAATGAATACTAAACTGCTTGGATAAGAATAATTGATTCATCTCGAATTCAGGCAAAGGTACTTTGCATCTGTTTGTAAGTACCTTTTTGTGGTAACACCTTAATAAAAATAAAAACAACAAGCATTCATCAGTGACATTGTATTCTTAATGTGTTATAACTTTACATTCATTCAGTAATGTATATTTTGATACATTCTTGTACTGCACGCTCTGTAAAGGTAATGATCACCCATACTGTATGTCTTTGAAAAGTGTGTGTCTTTGGCCTTCAGCATCACCATAATACACATTATTTTGCACCTTTGTACAGCATATTATCTTCTTTTAATGCTTAATGTAATAGATTATCATGTCAGATTGAGAATGAATTCCTGGTCAGTAATTCTTCATAATAACATGCATATACTGTAGGAGTAATATGGCCTTTCCAACCAAGTCCTTGAGTAATCCAAAGTATTTACATTACAAGTACATTTTTAAACTCCATACACATTATAAAAATGACTAAATAAAAAATAAATCTACTAATTTATCTCTTCATAAGAAAATAATTATGACCTTAAAGCTACTTCTCTTCAACACCAGAAACTCACATACAGACAGAGCGTTCACATCGTAAGGCCATTATGACAATGTAATTCAAGATAAAACCTGAAAATGAGAACTGGATATTCTTTACAGCATTGCAACAAGAGGCCGAGAAAATAAAATGATAGAAAAATAAATTCTCCTCATCCCACTGAGCCCCGTGTCAGTCATCTGTCCATCGTCTCCACACAGCCAGACATGCAGAACTACAGTGGGCTGATCCATGCAGGGTCTTTATATGTAGATAGGCGTCTCCTGACCTGTCAGCAGTCTGAACATCACAGCAGGCATCGTCTTCATGTTGATCTGGCAGAGAGGCAGAGATGAGAGGAGCGGGGACAGTTACACTGTCAACTCAAGAGCCCCTTCAGTCCTAATGACATCACTTGAATCCAGGACAAATTTACTCCCTTTGGTGCCACCAGACACTCAGAGGAGAACGACAACTTGAATCCATTACTGACAAAGAATAAGCTAGGCTTTAATGGAGATACATACTGGGAGAAATTGGGGGGGAAACATGCGCACGCACACACACACACACACACACACACACGGCCATAAATTAAGCAATTTATATTGTAATTTATAATAAACTGTGAGAAACAGTAAGAATCTGATTCATGCCCTCTGGCTTAAATCAATGAATAGTGTGACAACTTGGAAATATATTTTTTCACTCTCTTGCCCAGAATTAGATGAGCCAAATGTTACAAAATCCACCAGCACCTCTAAAGCAGTGAAAATTGCCATCTTGTGGCATTAAGTCTTCTTACCTCACCCACTGAGACAGACAGGGTTTGAACAATCTTCTCATGTGCCATGGCGACAACACTCTGACCATTTATCTCAATGATTCTGTGTCCAACGCGAACACCGCCTCGCTCAGCTATGCCACCTCGCATAAGACTGCAGATCTGAGGATGTGAAAAAAGAAAATACGTATGCAACTTCATAGTATATAAAACACCCCTCACTCTTTAAAACAGCAGTGCTCTTTAGAAGATGCTATTCATTTTGAGCCTCTAAAGTATAGTGCCATGCTTCATAATAACAAAGGTTTACTCACAATGCCATTCTGCACACTGAAACCAAGCTGGAACTTGAGATCAGGTCTCTTGATGAGGACAGTGGTGACAGGAGGGCAGCTCACAATGCTCAGCTTTACCTTCACCTGGTTCTTCAGACCCTGGAGCAAAAAAACATAAAAGCCCATTAATGTTCAATTTCATGATATTTCTTATTTTCAACCAATTAATTTATATAATTTATATGTATTACCTAGATCTTATCAAACTCTAATATAACGTTTTCCTCTATTAGTGTCTAATTAAATGATAAAAACATGGAACATGCAATTTCTTTTGATCTGATCCCACATACATCTTCTTGCATAATACTTACTAGTGTACTAAATCCACAGCTAAAAATGGAAAAAAATTAAAAATGTACTTTGTAAGTAGTGTTAGTTGTTTGCAAACAACTAGGAAATTGTTTAGTGATATTCCTGAGAAGACTGACTGAATACTAAATGTGAAAACCGGAGGTGCCTGATACGTACCTTGATGATGCCCTGACAGGTGGCAAGTGGCAGCCCCACCAGACTAGTGTCATTGATGGACATAATCTGGTCCCCAACACTGAGCTTTCCTGAGCGAGCTGCAGGGCCGCTGTTCAACATACTGGCCAGGATGACGGTGGGCAGAATGGAGCCCCAACCAGATTCCACAATCACCACGCCTAGGCTCTCCCCTTTCTGTTTCTCCACATGCAGCTGGAACAAAAAAATATATAAAGAAATAAAAATGAAAAAGCATTTCTTCATCAATTTCAAGCACATTTCGAGCGTCACATGCCGAGGTTCAGAAGATTTGTGAGATTCTGGTACAGCAATTTATTCATCCGTCATCATCCACAATTCACCTGCAGCCAAATAAAAAAATGTCAAACCTCTTTACAGTTGTCTGAGTTTGAGAAATGGACGAGGTCATCGTGGTACATTTCCTGGGAGTTGATGATGTCACTGTATTGTTTCTGGCTTAAGTCGGTCGGGTTGATGCCATTGGCTCGCAGGAATTCTCTGTAGGCCACGCTAAAAGCCTGACCGATGGACTGTGCAATGAGCTGTGCCTGTGGGAAGGAGAGAGTTCGGGGAAAGCTACTCAGCAGAAACGCTATACCAGTTGACAACAGCAGGGAGGTGAGAAAGATCACAATAATTTAGTGACCATGGAACAAATGTAAAAAATCAATCAAATAAAGTTCAAACCTCAAATATAAAAAGGTATTTGCAGTTAAGCAGTAAACACTCACATCCTCTGACTCAAATACAGAGCAGATCATCCTGTACTGACTCTTCCCTTCGCTGGCAGAGTCGGGAGATTCTGAGAAATCCACTGATGAGGCCTGAGACATGCGCCTACGTGCCATCAGAACCACAATACTGCCAATGTCTGCAATATATGAGATGGTCCGCAAGGCACTGTCCATCATTGTCTCCTACGTGGAGCAAAAACAATGACAATTGTAACTCATTATTAATTATACTCATTATTAACACAGAAGGGAGGCTGAATCAACACACAAATAGTTACTCACCTGTGTGTCAGCATTTAGCACTTTGACAGCTTTAGTGGAAATAAACAGGTCCACTTCTGTCATCATTTGAGAGTCTTCATCTTGGCTCTTTGAAATAAATCACAATTTTTTAAAATAAATATAATTAATAATTTAATATTTCTGTGCTTTGTCTCACTATGCAAACTGTCAGCTCATTATCAAAACACCAACATGGGCAGGTGAGCAAAAAAGGCATGCAACAGCTCCATTGTGTGGTGAAGAAATAACTCTGCTGCTGCATGGCGTACCCTTCACAAATAAGTCAGCTGACAATACAGGTATGTACTGTATACTCAAAAGAAATTCCATTAAAATCCAAAGTTAAAGGCACTTTGTGAGAACAGGCCTCTGCCAGTGCTGAACAAGTACCTTGTTTTTATACCCAAAGACATCTTTTTTGATTTTTAAATATGCAAACACAACATTAGGATTAGCAATCAAGTCTCTCTGTTAGTTTTACGGCTAAAGCTTAAAAGGTAACGTGTCATATAGCAAAAATCCCAGACACAGATCACCATCAACTTTGGATCAATTTCTACTGGACACATTGCCAATCTGTTTGCAAAATTTCTATGAAATGTGTTGCTAGATTTTTGAGACAGGGAGAGAGTGTGCAGTAACCTCTTTCTTTACATATGTATAAATTGTATCAATAGATATTGATGACGAAGAGGCAGATTACCTTGATACGACTGACAGCTTCATGGGCTTGGGACATGCGGACAGACTTGGATGGATTTTTATCAGACAACACCTGAGTGCAGCCAAGGTAGTTTGCAGCAAAGATGATCCCATCAATAAGATCCTCTGGCTCACAGGGACCTGGGACTACTCAGCAAAACAAATCTCATTATAAAACATTGTGATGCTCTGCAAAGAATTATAAAATGTAAGACTATTATTAGATAATTACCATCCTCAAAGCTGGGGAAAGAAGCTGCTTCCTGTGTGTTCTTTAAAATAAGTTAAAAATAATTTTAACATTTTCATGGTCACAATACTTGAAAAGTGATATCATTTATCAAAGTTAGTATTTATTTGAGTATTGTGGCCCATATATAGTTACAAAAACATTCTCCAAACGTTAGTATGTATGATCAAAAATTTAAATTATAAAGATGGAAAAATACAATTATCAAAACAACATTGTTATGAATTTAAAGCGGTTGGAATCACATCTCTAAAAATCATTCTCTGTTGTGTAATACGTCTTCACCTTGGATGTGTTCCTCCTCTACAGGGACGAGCTCTGGACACTGAGGCCTCCTCGACTGCTCTGACATGTCCTCAGGTACCACAGCTGTGCTTGGTTTCTCACCCTGTTGTATATAAACATCTGCTTTAACTTCAGCAAGCCTTGTTTTCAATGTTTCTTTTTGTCCTGTGTAGATGATAATCCCATGGGAAAAGGGTGAAAAAAGACTATATGTGGCAAAGCATGTAATTAAAATCTTACTTAATTCACCTTGGGACACAAAGAAGTTAGATTGTGCAGAAACAAACACAAGCCACAGGGGAAGAGATCTGACAAAGACCTGCCCTGTTTGCATTGGTTACCTGCTGGGGTTTCTCTGGCCGTCTCTGCCTCTCCTCAAGAGGCTCCCTCTGTTGTTCTGGTGTGTGATGAAGAGCCAGAGATGGTTTGATAACCCTGGGTTCGCTCTCCCGGCTGTTAGCAGAGGAAGGACTGGGTCTGGGAACAGGAGGAGTCTCTCTACGAGGCGGGGCCTTCTGGGTGTCAGCAGGCGGCTGAACATGGAAATGACGGGGTGGGGGAGGAGGATGTTGCTTACTGAAACCAGACCTAGCTTTGGTCCGCACAGCGGCTTTTTTGCAGTCCTTTAACAAAGTCTTTGGACGCTGTTCAGAGCTGTCGGTGGTGCATCCTTTGGTCCCAGAAACAATATGCTCAATGTCCTCTACCGCTCCCCTCCTCCCTCGTCCTTTAACCTGCCTCTCCTTCTCCTTTGAACCCATGTGAGAAGACTCACACTTCTTACTGGCTCCCGGGTTATTATGGTTTCTTGCGACTTGAGTGCCGTCTACTCTTTCCCTTTCATCACCTCCCTTTCCGATTCTTTCATTCTCGTTATCCTGATAAAGGCTAGTCTGCCTTTGAACACTGTTCTCTGTCTCCTCTAAATCCTCTATAAATGTGGCCCCATCCAGCACCTCTTCTATCTCATCTCTATCACCGAAGAAGAACCTGTTCTCCTGGCCCTTTTCCACCTCCCTCTCTGCTTCATCCCCAGCAGTTGGAGCACAATGTGACCTAAAGCGATGGCCCGTCTTGTGAGGCTTAGTGTCTGATTGTGATCCCTCACATATTTCTGTGCCATGACGAGGCCTGGGAGTGAACTGGTCAACGGCACTGCTGTTCTGATTAATATTTTCACCTACTGCATACTTTATATAGCCACCATCCTCAGGAGAGTATGGTTTGTGGTACCTTGTGTCCACAACGCCCTGTCTGTTTAAATGCAGCACCTCATCATAGTCCTGCTCCACATCCGAGCCTACGTTGTCATACTCAGAGCAGGTGTCCTCCATGTCCTCAGGACTAGGGTCACAACTCATGTAAAAGTGGCTTGCAGGGACAGGAGGAGTCAGCTGCTCATAGTTATGATTCTTCAAGGTACATGGCTGTTTCTCAGATGCCTCCTTCACCAAACCTTGCTGCTCTTCTTGGCTCTGTTTAGTGAGTCCTGGACTGGGGCACAGTGGAGGGCTAGAAGCCAATATCTTGGTAATGGTGCCTGTCCTTTTTCCATGAGCCATAACTGGCCCTATAAGCCCACTACCATCAACCCTGTAAACATAAATAATAACCAAAATTACATTTTTGAGATGCCTTATGCTGTATGTACATTTTCACTCGATACTTTTACCAGCACAATCAATGAAACATACTAGGTTTGATGAGAGAATTTTCCCAAACTATGTCAAATTTCTTCACTGAAACCAACATATTGTAAAAATGAATTGCCACAGATTACAGTATGCTACTCTCTCTCTTTTTAAATTTAGCAAATTTCAGGATATACAGGACAATCTCTTCCGTTGATTACTTTACAAGCTATTACAATACAACCTAACACCTCATTTCCAGAGCATCTCTCAAGCACTTTACACTATATCAAATTTAAATAACATATAATGAAAGATTTGTTTCCACATCTACACAAACTTCTGAAATATAAACGTATCAGAGTAAATGTCTCTGTTTCCCACTTTAAACAAACACAAACCTATACTTCAAGGAGAAACAGACACTTATTACGGTGATAATAATGTACATCCATCTACTACTTCTACATCATCTAACACACCATCTTGGTCCTTTTGTCCATGAATGCTGATGTTGTTTGTTATCTGTCATCTTGCTTTGTTGCATCTGCTCTAATTCTGTCTTGATGTCATGCAGAACGGAAGACACAGCAAAACCGTGAATCAGGCCAGCATTATGTGATACTTTTCTTATGTAAAATAAGTCTTATTTTTTCTACTAAAAGTATACCCTCACTTACAAACTCATCCCTGAAGCATTTCTATAATGTGGTTAGTCTGGGTACCAGATTTATGATCCATGACATATGTCCTTTGAGGAAAACCATGTGGAATAGTACATCATTTGTTTGACATCTGAAAAACATCTCTGAATTGTTTGCCCTGGACACACACAACATAACATGCTATCTATCGGCAAATGGACAGATAATGCCACAGGTCAATGAGAATGAAAACACAGTTGGTGGAAAATTAATTGCTTTGCACTCCTGTGTTTCTCTTATGATGTTTTAGTTGTTTAAGGAGTCAAATGACAACAAAAAAAGAAAAGATTAGAATCACAACACTGTTATGCAAAATCAAAGTCATACATTACTTTATAGCCAAACTAATAAGTGGATTAATCAATTAGTTATTTGACAGAAGATTCATCTGCAACAATTTTGAGAACAATTTTTCAAAAATGCCAAAAATTACTGGTTTTAACCTCTTAGAATTCTATAATATTCATTTAATTTTGGACTGCTGGTAAGACAAAGAAATATATTTAAAGCGTTACTTTAGGTTCTAGTAAATGATGATGGGCATTTTCAACTATTTTCTGACATTCAATAGGCCAAAGAAAATAATTGGCAGATTGACTGATAAACGAAAATAACAGTTAACTGCAGCACTACAGTATGTATGACGCCACCAGAAGGATATTAATGATAATTCTTCAATTCAAAATGACAAACGAAATAAACAAAACACATTCAATTATATTTGGGGACCAATACAGAAATTTAGACTGACTATTGACTTAAATAAGACCCTACGGATCCCCTGGGCCCATAAAAATACACATGAAATGTGAAAATGCTGTTCTTATCCTGGTAAATGCGTTATCACTTGATTAGCCTAATGAATGTATCAGAGCTATCACTATCGTACTGAATGGAGTGCTCTGATGCCCGCACAGTCTAAATATGTCAACACCCTTATCTAACCATGAATCATACGCTTGAGGCTGAACTGGAAAAAAAAATAGTACGATTGCGTAGCTTACTACGTATCGTAAATACGGTTGGGCTTAAGCTTTTGGTTTATAACAAACATAATAAATCCTAACAGTTCACAGTGTTGATTAAATGATAATGTAACTGAGATCATGGTATTATGAGAACAACTAATCCAGATCACCTCCAATGTAACACGACCTAAACATGACCTCTCCATGGTGCTGAAGTGGAAATTAAAACAATAAGGTTCATTACAGCCTTGAATTGAGGTTAAGATTTCACGCATTTCGCCCTGCCCTTGACGTATTTGTGGTGGAATTGTATAGCCCTATACGCTGAACTTTTGCCGCAGCTGCAGGAGTGGTTGTTGTGGTCGCTCTGGTTTCCACATAAGTGGACGCCGCATTCCCATCTGCTAAAATATCGATAAGAGAATCGCATGCTATGGATTCCCTGCGCATTTAACACGCAGTGATGGAGCTGACTCCCTGCACACACACACACGCGCGAGCGCGCGCTCACAACACACACACACACACACACACACACGCACACACTACTGGTTTCACCATCTGGAAGCAAATATTACCCTGCTGCTGCAATTCACATCGAGACTGATTTGAAGCATTGAGACTGCACCATGCTGACATCCAGCTTATGGGCTGATGTTGTACAGAAGAGAACATAGCATTGTCTTCAGCTCTGTTATCGCATGTCGAAAAGGCCTATGCAATTACATTTCCCCCCATCCATACACAGACAATCCTAGGTGCCACTTACCAACATCAGTGCTGTCGGAGGCCCTCTTGTAAAATGCCCGTGTGCTGATCGGATCAGATTGCTCTCCGGAATGGTGATTTTTGAATAAAAGCCGCACAGCAGCCCAGGAACCTGTGTAGAAAATACACCCCCATCATGTGCTCACTGCTCTGTCCCGCTTTATAAGCTACAGTCTGCCCACAGTGACAGTGAGAGGCATAATGACAACATTTAAAATACGCCTAACTGACTCATATTATTTTAGTTTACCACACTTATAGCTATTTCTTGTATTTTTCAGTGTATTGGGTGCCGTCATGTTTTGCATTATATTATTGACTTTCAATTTTAAAATATATACAATTAAATATTCTACACCTAGAACAAGATGTTTTATTCATTTATTTTTTGTTTGGCTTTCGCGTTTAGGTAGTTTACAAAAATATCGATGTAGTTGGGATCGATTAGTACACCCTAAAGGCATTCTGCGCTCCGCTGGATAAGCCTGAGAAGCGGGATTGTTATTGTCGTGTTCCTCTACGGTATGCTAGCGTATGATTTGAATTGGCAGTCTTTTATATTAATGTGTTGTCGTTTTTCTAATGCATAGAAGCACCAAACTACAAATGCGTGGCAATATGAAAGGAAGCGTTTCTTTTTGAGCTAACGTAAAGTTCGCTAATAGATATCACATTATCCATCTAACCTGTCCAAGCCAACAATTCTCCTCAGAGTAACGTTATGCAACAAAGAAAAGCTGCTAAAAACGTAGCAGCTTTTCATCGAGCATCACAACTTCCGCCTGCATCATGACCGAGAGAGCCAACAAAGACAAACTCAAGCGAAGTTTGTCATTGTCCAAGAGTAAGAAGAAAGGAAATGTCAAAAGCGGGATTTCTTCCAGTGCTGTCACCACAACTCCTATCACCTCATTCTTCAACAGCCAGCCTCCACCTAAACTGGCCTGCCCCCTGTGTGCCCAGTTGGTACCGAGATTCAAGATCAATGAGCACATTGATTTGCAATGTCAGAACTTTGAGAGAGGAGACAGCAGTGTCGCCTCAGCAAGTAATAGTCCAAGCCTGTCACCCAGAAGGAGTCCCCCAAAGTCTCCAGAGCTGGATCCAAAGAAGGAAGAAGAGATCAAAGAGACAAGCCCCTATTTCAAAAGGAATAATTCTCAGCAGGCGCCACGGGAGATAAAAGGAAAAAGTGTGGTCAGGACGATTGACTTGGGAAGTCTCTCCTCCAAGTTATCAATGAAATTTCATAAGGTACCTGAGAGGACACAGACAGAGGATAAACATGCACAGATGTGTCCTGAAAATCAGATATATTCTTCTGAGGCATTCAGCAGCTCACAGAAAGAAAATCTGAGTTTAGAAGACAAAAACAACTCTGTGGCAGTCATTGACCTTACACAAAATAGTGCAGACACTCCAGTGGAAGAGCTTGCATGTTCAGACAAAGGATGTCATCTTAAATACAAGCCGGAGACTTTTGAAAAACGAGTTGCTCCAAAGCTGCGCTCTTCTTCCTCCAAACTATCAAAGAGAAAGATTGGAACAACTTCCACTGGCAGGTCTGATTTCAGAAAGAAAGCAAAATATGAGGTGAGCAGCAGGGAGCCAGAGGAG
Source organism: Percina caprodes (assembly GCA_013375575.1). NCBI lineage: Eukaryota > Metazoa > Chordata > Actinopteri > Perciformes > Percidae > Percina > Percina caprodes. The sequence goes on along the minus strand of JABXJD010000001.1, from coordinate 12,505,452 downwards.
GCGTCGTCTGGCTTATATGTGGCAGAGATGACTGATACGGACCAGCTTAAAACTGAGGTACCTTCGACCACTACTTGCGACCCCCTCTGAGTTCAGAGGAAACATATTCCCTGGCAGAGTCGGGTGCTGAGAACATCAGCAGTGACCAGGTTGTCGAGAGCTCACATCCCCCATGGCTTCCCTACTACCTCCGTAACTTCCGGACTGTACTACAGGCTGTCCTGGAGAATGAGGACGACAGGTCATTGTTTAACCAGGATGATATGTCACTCGTACATGCATTTGAGAAACTCTCAGGTATGCTGATATATCACTACTTATTGTTATTTAATATACAAAAAGGCCTCCTCACTCATATATGTTTCCCTCTCAAAGTCATGGGGCAGAAGCTGTATGTGAGACTCTTTCAGAGGAAACTGAAGTGGCTCCAAGTAAGTAAACTGGATTATGAAGAGATTTGCAGTGATCTGGGACCTGTTGCTCAGGAGCTGGTTCAAGGTGGTTTTCTACAAACAGGTAAGTAATCCATAATAATGCGTTTTTCACATTTTGTCGCATCTTTGGGAGAGTTAGCTAAAACCTATTGTATTATTGGCATGTGTATAATTATGCTGTTAATGAGGATTGTGTGGGTTACATCTTTACAGAAGAAAATACAATGAAATGTTTGAATTTAAATCTTAAAACTTCCTAACACTTTTTAATCCCTGTCATATTGTAAGTGCTGGGCCTTAAAGGTGGTATACATTGTAGATCAAAAGATAGAAACGATGCATGCTGGGATTAGTTCCTCAGTTCCTTTAAATCTCTACTAAAAACTTATTTTGGTAAATTTGCATTTCTACATTAGTTGGTCTTTATGTACCATGTTGCTTTTAACTTCTACTTTGTATTGTACCAATCGTTTCTGACTTAATGTGTTTTTGTTTGTATGTTTTGCAAGCGCTTTGTAACATTGTTTTGCAAATGGCTTTACAAATAAAGTATATATATATTAAATAATATATGTTATTCTGCTGAAACATCACATCATCCCAAACATGTGCATTTTGTGTTTTTCTCTTGTTAATATCCCTCCTGTGCTGTTTTTGTATATGAAAGAGAGCGACCTTCAGGACTTGGGGGAGGCTCTGGAACTCCTGCCTGCTCCTGAACTCAAAGCTTTGGCTAAGACTTTCCATCTGGGCAATTCAGGGACTCAGAAACAGCAGCTAGTCAACGGACTTCTCCGTCTAAGCAGGCAAAAGTCCTTCTTCTCTCTGACCCCTTCTCAGAACAACATTGGGGCTGTCATTCTCAAAAGGTGAGATGATCAAACACATTGTGCTTATTCACAACACTAATATTGCAGTAGTGATCTCACCTATGTTCTCTCTAACCTTAAAGAGCAAAGCAGCTGGCAAGTTCCTGTGTGCGCCTGTGTCGTGGTCCTCGGGCTGTCTTTTCTCGTATTCTTCTCCTCTTCTCTCTGACGGACACCATGGATGAGGAGGAGGTGGCGGGTGGTGGGCAGAGTCAGCTCTTCACCATTCTGCTGGTTAACTCCGGACGCCTGGCCTTCCCAGATTGCACAGTGCAGCGCACAGCCAAGGTGTTCCAGGACAGAGAGGATCTTATCAGGTTAGGGTCTGCCAAAAGAGTTACATTCATTGTATTGTATCTAAGCAGGATAGCTAAGAATAAATACTCACAATTCAATAAATCACACCAGATATGAAGCATCAATGCGAGCCCTGCAAGAGGTAGTCTCAGCTATGCAGGGAGGTCAGTGGGAAGAGGCCATGGAGCTTTACACTGCTGCCAAAAGTGTCTGGCAGGAACTGAGGAAAAACCATGACCTCAGGTGACATACATAAATTTGGTTCTGTCTAAAACAAAATATATAGAGTCCCTAGATATAATGTTAACATTATCACTGTGTTGGATAGTCACCAGGAGGAGCTGCCTGTGTTTCTGCGCAGCTTCACTACAGGATGGGCTTATACTCGGATCTTATCCAGAGGGGTAGAGATCTTGCAGAGGCTACGTCGCTATGAGGTTTTCTGACCATATCCACTCTCACGCAAGTATTTAATACGTTATAAGTATGTCATGACATTATAGGTCTACTTTTGTGTTGCAGGAGGCAGTAGAGGAGCTGCGGGCCTTACTGTTACAGTCCGTTTACTGTCTTGACAGCCGAGGACGATGGTGGGACAGACTGGCGCTAAACCTTCACCAGCACCTAAAAAAACCTGAGCAAGTGAGTATCAGTATCTGTGGTTCCATTCACCTCTTTAATACATTTTTATCATTAATCTTTTTTTTGTGTGATTGTGTGCTTTGTAACTGTTGTGTTTTCATTTGTTTGACGATGGACTTTTCGCATTGCTCCTAGGCTATTTGTGCTATCAGAGATGGGCTGTCAGACCCTATGGTGCGAACTGGACATAAACTTTCTCTTCATCAGAGAGCTGTGAGGATGAAAGAGTCTGCCAGCTTGAAGAAGTATCATCTGCACCTAAAAGACCTGCCCACTATTCAAGTCCAAGATGTCACACATGTGAGTTTGACACAATACAGTATGTCAGTATTTGGGTTTCTAGAAAAATAAACCAGTGTCAATTGTTGGTTGGGTGTATGCAAAATAGTAGATTTATGAATTTGTGTTTGTACTATTGTTTGCAGGTGACCATCCGGGGACAGTTGTTCCCTCATGAGGGGGGCATTGGGAAATCTAGGTTCCTTTTACCAGCAAATGGAGAGGGGGAAGATAATGCTAATGCCACTGTAATATGCTCTGTGGAAGAGCTGTCTTTAGCACATTACCGTCAAGAAGGCTTTGACCAAGGTAAGCAGTTTTGCTTCACCTATTAATTCATTCATATTTCAGTATCCTTTTATCACCTTACCATTGCATTTCCATTGTTAATGTGATAGGGATCCATGGAGAGGGCTCAACATTCTCAACCTTGTTTGCTCTTCTGCTATGGGACATCATTTTTATGGAGGGTATTCCTGATGTTTTCAGAAATTCATACCAGGTAAAGTAAGCTCTACATGTATTGCTAATGCTTGCAGGATATCTGCATCTACTGAATACCAGTTTAACTTCTCTCCTTTTTTTCTTACAGACGTGTCCACTGGATCTTTACACCGACTGTTTCTATGAGAACAGAAAAGAGGCAATTGACGCTCGTGTGCAGTTACTAAGGGAGTCATCTGTGGAGACTCTGCATGACATGTTAGAAGAGGTCTGGACCTCCCAAGAGGGTAAAGCGTGTTCACTGGTCAACTGGGAGCGTTTCTCATCCCTTCAACAGGCACAGGTATTTTAGTCACTACTGTAAATATACACTTTGTGGGCACACCTGTAAGACCTAATTCAACAGTTAAGCCATGAAATATACCTTTACCAGGATAATAATGCTCATTTGATTGAGACTGTCAGCGAGGTATTCATTTTACTATATTTTTATTATTGCTGTTATAGTTTGCAGTAGTGTTGAACTGGACTTCATTATATTGAGCTCTGTCTGTTTTGCCCACCCCATTTACAAACATGAAGAGGGGGGGATGAATATTAGAAACACGTTTCAATATAATGCATCCCACTACATCACCACTACTTACTACGACCTCAATAATAAACATTACATCATGTTATACTTTCTATAAATGTTACAGATGCAAGTGTTACTGTAGGTATTAACATAACTGCTTTTATACTCTAATTGCAGTCTCTCGTTTCATGCCTGGGTGGAGCCTTCTTAGGAGGAATAATAAAACGAATGTCAAAAGACTATAGACACTGCCGTGGAGGTTTGCCTGATCTAGTGGTGTGGAACACCTCAAACAACAGCTACAAGGTGAGCTGTTGAATTTAGATATTTTCTTTTGTGTATGGCTTCCGACACTATGGTACCTGATTCGTTTAAGTCTGGTTACATGAATTATACCGCAGCGTGCAATGTGATGTGGGGTGTCTTGTTGTAGCTGGTGGAGGTGAAGGGGCCCACTGATCGACTGTCTCAGAAGCAACAGATATGGCTGGATGAGCTGCAGAAGCTGGGGGCTGATGTGGAGGTGTGTCACGTGACAGCTACTGGAGCCAGAGGAGCTCGTCTGGAATAAACAGACACAGGGAAACTGACTGACAAGACTTTGCTGCTAATTATTCAGAGTGTGTGTAAAATGGAAACATCAGCAGACAGAAACTCTGAATAAAATCTAAGAACTTTTTCTGAGTCTGGTCATATAGAACAGAGATGATGTTTATCTCAAAAACTCCATCTATCTTGCATCACAAATGTAATCCCTTTTGAGTATATTGAGTATCATGGCAGGGAGTGTGCCTCATGACATGGTGCATTAACATCAGGGAAACCACTGCCATTGGCCTTCAACAGGAAGAGGTGCATCAGCATCACAAGATGAAGCTCTTTGCTAAGAACGGCAAGGATCAGAAATAGCTTGCCTACAGATAAACAAAACTGATGCATTAAAGGAAATGCATAACACCCTCACCAAACTGATGGTATTTCCATTTCTTTGGCAACACTTTTTTCAGGAATTTGGGTTGCCAAGCAATGAAAATACACATTTAGTTGGCTGCTTATGAATTGTATGACAGTTCTACAAGTTTGTTATGCAGGTAATTACTGTGATAATATGCCTCTAAATAGGGTTGGGCAATATGGAGAAAATCAGATATCACAATATTTTTTACCAAATACATCAGTGACGATATTGTAGGGTTGACAACTGGTGCTTTGACAAGATATTTTCACAATTAGATTTTAGATAAATAATCATCAATACTGTGGATATAATAATCAAGTGGTTAAAGGGAAATAATAGAACAGCTAGAACAGTCTGGTAAGATCACAATAGTACATCACTTTATTGTAATGCTGCCTTTAAACTTGGGAAATAATATACGATATATCTATATATTGTAAGCCTTGTCTCTAAATATGCTGTTTTGCCACTACTCTCAGATAAATTAAATAATAGGGCTCCAATTAATGATTTTTTTCATAGATTAAGTTGCTAAGTTAAGTTTTTTTTCTCCATTAATTGATTAACCTTTTGGAATGTCAGAAAGTGGTGAAAATGTCAATTTCCAAGAGCCCAAGTTGTGATCATCACATTGCTTGTTTGGACTAAAATAAAACAGTCCGAAACCCAAGTGGAATTTAGGTGAGTGCTTTGGCCATGGGTTTTGGCATTTTTGTTCAAAAATGACTCAGATGATGAAATTGATTATCAAAGTAAACCAAGCAAATTCAATTCATTTTAATAAAATAATATGATATTAAAAATATCTGTCTTAACTGTTTTTGTTTGTATAGTCTAAGGACTGATGTGGACACTTATATTAAAAGACAACTTTGGTATTATTTTTCTGTTTTCTAATACCTTTAATGGTGGCGGAGAAGATGTATACATTGCATACATTACATTACACCCAGGCATGGTCAACGGTGTGCCTGGGCGGATTGTAATGTATGCAGACCTGGATCATGGACGCTTTTGGGGGAAGGGATCATGGAGGAAGAGATGCCAAGCTGCCGTGCGTCTGACGTCACGACGCTGGCGAGAGAGGAGGCGATGAGAGGAAGGTGCAATAAACACAGGGCGTCTGCGCCTATCTAAGTAGGACAATAAAGTGGAAAGGGTATCAATGTTCTAACAATGGATTTGTCAGACATGCTTCTTCTTGAAGTTTTCCTTTTCGTGTACCTACTAAACTACACCCAAGGTGAGTGAGACATTTCCAAAGAAAACCTTACAAGTTGTGTTGAATCCATGAAGCTAAGAGGAGAAAGGCTAATAGCCCGTTAGCTAACAGGAGGGATCAGCAGGGCCTGCTTGTTATGAAGAGGACTGCACCCTTTTTGCAGTATTACTTCAAGCTAACAAATTATATATAGTATAAAAGCTTTCTTGTAATCGTGAAGTAGACTAAAATAAACCGATATTGATTAGTTATTTCTGCGTGTTGTCACCGTTTTTCTTGTCAGGTTTGGGTCGGTTTTGTTGTTATCGTGCGAATAGCGCCGACAGCCATTGTTATGAGAAGATGGAGATGCCGACTGTGTTAACGGACCGTTAGCTTTGTGCTAGCTAACACTTTATCCTCTAACGTTACAATTTCTTTCAAAAATAATACATGAAGCCACTGCCATTATTTTACCTGCACCGTGTCAGGGTTTACGCTTCATATGACCGACAAGTTTTCAGTTTTGCAGGCACAATTTTGTTTCTGTGTTGAGACTGACCAATGCTGTTTTATGCTAGCGTTATACTATTGTTGCTATTCTCTAACGTTAATTTAACGTAGCATACGTTACTGTCTTTTACTTAGGTGCACCAACTCTGTATATAGTATTTTGAAAATAATTGTTATTTATGTATATTTTGGAACGAAATTACCCCTCTGTAAAAATACTGTATTGTGAGGTAGCTACGTTACAACTGTTATATTGTTGTAACGTTACTAGCTATCAAGCAAACTATATATTACGTACTAGCCACTAAACTACTGCACTTTTATTACACTACTGCACCTTTATTTTAGCTCATATCTCCTCACTATATCATAATGCACATATTATACTATACTGTGTTTTAATGTTAACGTTACATTGACTATTGCACTATATCTGTTATATTAATACAAACACTTGAGTTTCATTACTTACCCATATCAGTATGGTGTAACGTTACACTGTTTACATAAACCTGTAGACTCCTGCTATAAATGACACCACCGTCACTTTATCATGTCCTTTGCCTCCAAAAACTCTTATATAGTTTCTATTTTAGTTTGTTTTCCTATTATTATTATTATTATTATTATTATTATTATTATTATTATTATTATGTATTACTATGATAATCTGTATACATTTATGTTGGGTCTATTCTTGTTGCTGCATTTCCCACTAGGGATCAATAAAGGTGTATCTTATCTTACTGTGTTTTTAAATCAGTTAGCAGTAAAAGACAGTTAGCCACATAGGACTCAAATTTAATTCTATAAAAGTCTCAGTTAGTTGTATAGTCCATGTTTATTTATATTTGGCAATCAGAATATTTTAAATCTCAAGCTGGTTCCCTTAAAGTTTAAAGTAGCAGTCCCAACATTTTCACATAATAGGGCCACCTCCTGTGGTAAAAGTAACATCAAAAGAATGTGCTTCACCACATCATGTTATCAATCATTTGTTGTTTTGTACAGGTCTTTAAATAATTTGCATGGTTTGTATGATCATGAATGTCTAATTAGTGTTTTTTTTTTGTATATTTTATTTGTATATTTCAGAATAGTCATAGCCTTCACTTCTCATAGTCACCTCAATGAAAAATTTAATGGTAGCACCTAAATATTTCATACTTCACATGAACAGAGAACCAGCTGAAGCCTGGTCTACTTACCAATGTTTCTTACATAGTTACCCTGAATCCTATAATTTATGACTCACTAGTCAGGCATAATTACCTATCAGACAGTCATAATTACATATACTATATTTACTGAAAATACTTTCTCTTGGGTTAAGGGGCAAAGATTGGATCTTATAGACTCACCGCCAGTATGCTAAGTTTACAGTCTAAACATAAAAAACAATGTGACTTTAAGAAGGACTTTAATAAAATCAAAATGACTGTTTTCTTGAAATGGAGTTTGTCAGACTGCTTTGAGTGTGATGCAGTTAGCGAAATGGGTGGGAATCTTTTTTTCTTTAAGCCCACCACCCACTCTTCTGGTAGCGAAATAATTATGCTGTGACGCTGGAGGCGGTTGTTAAGCACAGTTCCAAAACTGACTGCCATTTGACTTAAATATATTTAGCTAGATTTTAAAACACGGACCATACTGATTTTCTGTCAATGTACATCATTTCAATGCTGCCTGTTAAACATCTGCCTGATCATCCATTTTATGGGCACCTAAAATATAACTTACTCTGAAACATAGCATTTATACTGTAATATCACCTTAAAGACACAAATAAGATGATCTAATGCTAATCTTTTTTTCTGCCAATTGCTAAAAATAGTTGATGTGACAGTCCCACTGTGGTACCCAGGCGGTAACAAACTTATGGACTTTGATGTTAGTATTTTCTTCGATAGTGTACAATTTGTCCTTATGTTGGTTACCTTTTTCTATAATCTTTAATTTCTGTATAATGAGGCACACCTATACACATCTTATTTATTGGTCCACCTACATACAAACAAGTACACATACATGTACAACCCATAATGAATGAAAAAGATTGTATCCATACACCTAGGGTGCCTGTGTTGTCATTTTCATTGACTCTGTAAGGATATGCATTTAATTACTTTTCAATGAGGCTTGTATTTTTCTTGTTTTTGCTGATAACATGAGTTCCTCTGTTCTTTTCACACAGGACACTATAGAAATCCCCTGAACAAGTACATCCGTCACTATGAAGGCCTGTCCTACGACACAGAGCTTGTGCACAGCAACCATCAGAGGGCTAAGAGGGCGCTCTCTCATGAAGACAAGTTTCTTCATTTAGATTTTCACGCCCATGGAAGGTTTGTCAGTTTCTGAGATATTACCCTGAAGGGACATTCTGTCTGGATCTCTGTCTATTTTTATGTCTCCTCATCTATATCTTTATTTACCTGTCTGTCTGTTTTTTTGCAAAACTTCTGCTGCATGCCTACATTGTGTTTAAATAAAGGTGGAGGTCAGAATTGGAAGATTTTTAATCTCATTCTTAGTTCCTTCTGTGTAGTTTTTATGGTCTCCATTAGAGAAAACTATATTAACTATTTTTGATAGTCGATTAATTGTTAAAGACTTTTTTTAAAGCTAAAATCCTAGACGTTTCCTAGTTCCAGGTTTTCCGTTGCAAGGTTTTCCTGCTTTTCTTTGTCATCTGATCATCTTTGGGCTTGGGACTGTTGGTTGGACAAAACAAGTTATTTGAAGATATGAATTTTGCCCAAACAATTAATCAATGAATTTAGAAGATTATTTAGCAGAATCATCAATAATAAAAATGGTTGTTAGTTGCAGCCCTAGTGTGGGTTTGTTCCAATTTTCTACCTGTTAGTTAGCCCTGTGATGGATCTGGTTTTTCCAGGGCGTTTCTGTACACTTGATACCTGGGTGGGAACCCCTTTAAGGTATAGAAGATGGATGGAAGGACAAATGGAGTCTTTTCATGGTTCTGCATCCAGCATTTTGAAGAGGTGGTGTTGTTTGATAGAAAGTGTCCACACTCTCCATGACAAAGTCAAGACCATCTGGCTGGGAGCTTGGCAAAGGCTGCATGTAACAGGGCCTGCTGTTCCTAAACTCTGGTGCTACCTAATAGGGAAGAGAATGAAAAGAGCTGTGCAAACAAATGCACGGAAGGAAGATGTCTGTTCTTTTAAAAAGAAGAAAATGTGTCAGCTTCTTTTCCTTTTAAATTTCTGACAAAGCTCAAAACACAACTCAAATTCTTACATTTAATTTGCAGCTCCCCATCCACCTTTCACTTGCTGGTGTTGTGTAGGGATGTGTTTTAAAGTGCTCATATATTATTTTCAAGTTCATAATTTTATTTAGTAGAGCTGTAAAGATATGCATTATGAAACCAAAATCGCGACACTAAGATCCAAGAACCTGTGTCGCGGAGTGAGAAGACACCCCTTCCAATACTTTCCGTCCAGATCCAATGCTACCACATTTTTAAATTAGTATTAGTCCTTTTGATGCTTTATCTTCGTTTTGTCTGGTAAATTTAGCTTACTGTAAAGACGGCTGAAAGCAAAGGAGGGCCACCAGTAACACTAATGGAGGTGTAATGTTACAAATGGCCGCTGTTCTGACTCTGGTGCCTGGGTCTGTTTCTCGACGGTTCAGTAAACTAAACAAAAACGTTAGCGTCCTTAGCACCGGAGTTAGGTGCTGACCGGGCTGGCTAGGGGCAAGTTATTCAACCACTGAAACGGTTTTGGGAGCATTATTTTAAGGTACAAAAGAATCTCCTGTGTGAAATTGATCTATATTGAACTTAATAAATATCAATAAACAAGGTATCTGTTGTATTACTGTGTTTCAAAGTGGGATGTAATAAATGACAAAACGATGCCATGTGGCAGAAAAAAGTTGTATTACGTTTGAGTTCTCCGTTTTAGCTACAGAGTGAGGCATGTAACTTCTTTTCCATCTTTTATGGTAGTTACATGTGCAGTATCTAGGTAAGCACTGCTAGCTAATCAGAAGGAGAGTATTAGGGCGTGTCATGCTAGCAGCTAGGCAAGCATTATAACGTTACAAAGTGACGCACGTTCATCACAGAAGTTCAAGTTTATTGTCATATGCACTTTGGTACAGAGTACCTCAGCAATGAAATACAATCTGCCTTATTACACTCTCTCAACACCAGTCCACAAGTTATAATAACAATAATAATAATATAAAAACATAAAACCATTAAACCACCACAATAAACAGTGGCTAAGTGACTAAATCCAGACCCCAGCCCTCCTTCCTGCTGTGCCATCATTCAGTAACCTTATTACCTGAGGATAAAAACTATCCCTATAACGTGATGTACAGAAGGTAAGGCTGGGCTACAACAGATCCGTTTGGAGCAGTTTGTGAACAGTGTTTTCTGTTGGAGATGGTCCCTTTGGGGTGGACTTTGGGCTTTTTCACTTTGTAAACCTATAACGTGCACAAAAAGATATATAACACAATAAAGCAAGGGGAAAAAACCAAAAAGCATAATATTAACACTTTAAGTTTAACATGTATCTCAGAAGTTAAGTCATAAAAGAAAATAATTGTAGTTCCAATACGTTCTTTACATTTAACAGATTTATGTTCCATCATGTCTGGTTTCACTATACTTTTCAGATCTAAAAACCAACAGCTGTTCTCGTGCAGTTAATTTAACCGCTGTCTGACCTACAGAACAGTAACTGACACACAAAACGAGCACACAAGCATGAGCACTGTGTAGGTGTTACATGAAACCCAAGGTTTACTATAGTATTACTATTTACTTTGTTATCCTGCCATTATGTTTGAGCCACAAAAAACAGCATTATTTCAAGATGTCCTTATTTTCTGTTCTTGTCTTACAAGATAGTTTTCCTTCTGCAACAGAAAACTGCATAGATGTTTTCACCTTTTATTTCCCCCTTTCCATTTTCCTTTTTCTCAAAGACCGCACAAATATTGCTTACCTTCCAAAGTGAGACCACTGTGTGAAGTGGATTATTGCAGCAGACTGTTTAGGAAACAAACCTCGCAACATAGATAACATTTTCCCCATGTTATCACCTCTATCTTATCACATTAAAATGTCCCCTTTTTTTGCTATTGCCTATAGTTTCATTTCTTTGATTTCAGGCATTTTAATTTACGAATGAAGAGGGAAACCACCTTGTTTGCCCAAGATTTCAAGGTAGACGTTTCAGGAGACGAGATTCCATTTGACACCTCTCATATCTACACTGGAGAAATCTACGGTAAGGTTGCTCATTTTAATATACTTGTTTTTGTGCATCACTGCAGTGATGCTTGATCTTGTATGAAACCTCTCTAATTTGGATTCCTAGGTGAGAAAGGTACCCTGACTCATGGCTCCATTGTGGATGGTAAGTTTGAGGGCTTCATTCAGAGCTATCATGGCAGCTACTACGTGGAGCCTGCTGAGAGATACCTGGAGGGCAAAGACGTGCCCTTCCACTCAGTCATCTATCACGAAGATGACATACGTGAGTCCCCAGCTACTTCCGCTACACAAATACTTTGACATGATGAAATCATCAAGTATTTTTAATTGGCTGCACATGTATGTAAATGTGTGAACTGGGAAGTGCAAGTTTAGGGCAGCTTAGCTGATGGAGGCAGACTGGTGTGATCAACCCCCCCCCCTCCATGGAGCAGAGATACCCAGGGTACTCATTAGCTGAGTAACACAATCTTTCTCTTAGGCTACTGGCTGATTTTAGAAGTCTTTACAATGTTGGTACTGATAGGTAACACCAAACATACTTCACTGCACTGACAGCCCCTATTTTTCAAATCATCTGTGTACATATAGTAAGTGGCTGAGGGGCAAATTAAACCCAAGTGTGAGAGGAATCGCTAATGAGAGCAACATGAAAGTAGCAGCTCACATAGCAAAGCTAGGCTCAAGTGGCATGTAAGTACATCCATTAGCTGATCATGAATAGCGCCAGAAATAGAGAGACTCAGGGGGTTAAGTAGCTAACATTGTCTCCCATAATCCTAACTGTGTTGTGTCTGCCTCTCTCACTCAGACTACCCACACAAGTATGGCCCAGAGGGAGGCTGCGCTGATAGCTCAGTATTTGAAAGGATGAAGAAGTACCAAGCCTCGGCCGTAGAGGAGCCACCCAAGGTGAACTTAACCACAGTAAACCCTTTCAGTGACTACTGAAAGTAGTTTAGTTTTTGGGGGAAATTTACATTTTGCTATCTTAGTCAGGTTCAGAGATACCCATGGATGCCTTTTAAGTCTCTGTGTGCACTTTGAGGTTATTTTGACTGGTGAGAATAGCCTATCTCAGCTCAATTCATTTTAATGAATTAGTAGCTCATCACAATAGCATGAAATAAAAGTTTGCTAAATGTTTTGTACTTTTTTGTCTAAATTAGGGATGTATGCAGTTAGGACTGGTTTCCTGTTAGAATTTTAAAACTCAGAGCCTGAAATACACAAGAAATGGCAGCAAATGTCCATAAAATTATAATTCCCATGGAAATATTGTATGTCTTTAAAAATGAAAAAAGGACAACCTTTTGTCTTTCAGAATCTGTAGCAGGCTCAGATGTGAAGATAGAGTGAAGATATTCATATCATATGAAACTAGACGATCTAAGGAATCCAATGGTACCAACTATGTAATGCTTGTCGGCAATGTGGCTAAATAATGCTCAAAAGTTAGGCTAAAATTTGGTGAGGGAAAAACTAGCGTGGTCAGTTTCAAAGGGGTCCCTTGAAGTGCAATCCCATGCAGTTTTGGCAATAACCATGCAGTTTTTCTCATGCAGTATACAGTGTTATTTTTGCCTATTCTAAAATGGTGTATTTGAATAACTTTGCATACTGGGGTCTTGGAGTTGTATAAATTGGGTACGAATGGAAAGCTGACACTCTTGTGTGTTAAATGAGAGGATTGGAAATTGTATTAATGTGTGATGATGTCAGTCCCCATTGTAGCCATTTTAATTTAGTCAGTTGGTTGCAGCGATTCACACTAAAATGAGAGCTGACAGCAAAGGAGAGGATTTAAATACACATTTAAATATTGACAGCAAAGATGTGCTTGGTTGAGAGAGATTGTGGCTAAATCTGGTTGGTTTAATTGGTTGATTTGACTAAAATAGTAAACGCCCCTAATCAACTGATAAGATGGAGAATGAGTAACATAAGATTGTCTTCCTGGCTTACTTACTTGGTGTCTTAATGTGGTATTTTGGAGGGAACTTTGACCATTTATATCAATTCTCGAGTAAAGTCTCCATATATTGTGGAAAGCTAGTTTAATCTCACTGTCCAGTGATCTTTAAAAACCCCTGCAGGCCAATTTACAACACTGACTGCTGTTCTGAATGGATTCTGGATTTCCAGAATCCTCAGGGACTCTTCTAAATATCTTCATGAAAAAAATGTTTCGGTCCACTGTATGACAAAAAGATTTCCAATCCCTTTTTTCAAATCCAAACAAAGATGGTAGATGGAAATTACATATGTCCTTGTTCAATTTGTATCGCACAAACCAGAAATGAAATATCAGTTATCTTTCCAATTTATGTTTCCCAAATCAAACATCCGCATTATCTGATATTGTTCTTATTTCTTACGTTTTTCCCATCAAATTATTGTATGTGACACATACAGTACATTTTCCACAGCAACATACTAAACTGCAGCTAAAAAAAACTACAGCCTAAAAATACCAGACATTATTTATTTAGCCACTGTTTGGTTGAAATGTTATATTTATTTTTTATTGAACTGTCTATTTTCTACTCTTCATCTTCTCACACCAGGTGCTCCACACTGAGATGGGCTTTAATGACCCAGTGCTGCTGAGGAAGAAGAGGATGGCCCAGGTTGAGAAAAACACCTGCCAGCTTTTCATTCAGACTGATCACCTCTTCTATAAGTACTACAAGACTAGAGAGGCTGTGATTGCACAGGTAACACACAGTCCCTGTCACTCACTTGACACTTGATGCCACTGTGGTTCTGTTAGAATTAGATTTATACAGTCAGTATTTTTTTTTTTTTTACTGTTGGTGGAAGGCAAATTTTTAACCCAACAGTAACATAATTTACAAGAGTATAAAGGCTAATTAGTAATGACGTTACGTTTCTGGGCCGAGGCTTTGAAACATGTGAAATTCCGGAAGTTTTCCGTGAAGCATGCATCGAGGCTTGTATTGTTTTAGACAGATGACGTCATTGATGACATTCAAAGTCTCGCTGCTTGTCCTTACCACGTGACTAGTTTATGAAGTGGTCAGAATCCACACGGTTTTATTACACATCTTAACCCCAATGTGTTGTCCAATTTTAGACGAGTCTCACATCTGCCCTTTCTTTCAAACGTGCTGGCAAAAGTTGTTTTTAAACAGTTACAAGTCTTTCTACAACAGAACTCAGTATTTGAAAAATTTCAATCTGGTTTTAAATCGCATCTGAGTCGGCGCTGCTATGAGTTCACAGTGATATTGTCTGTAGATGCTGGGGATCCTACTGTGTTAGTGTTGTTGGACCTGACAGCAGCTTTTGATACAGTGGACCATGCAGTCCTTCTTGCACGCCTTGAGCATTTTGTAGGCATTCAAGGCTCTGCACTTAAATGGTTTAGCTCTTATTTGACAAATAAGAGTTTCTCTGTCACAATGGGTAATTTCTCCTGATCATCTGCTCCTCTCTATTGCGGGGTGCCCCAGGGTTCAGTTCTTGGCCCTATCCTGTTCTCTTTATATATGTTGCCATTAGCTATAATTGACAAGCACAACCTGTCATTTCATAGTTATGCAGATGACTTGCAAATTTATCTGCCTATGAAACTCAATGACAGTGTTGCTACTAACAGTGTTGTTACTAAACTGCCTGCTTAATGGCATTAATGATATTAAGTTGTGGCTATCTTAGAACTTCCTTACTCTGAATGAGGACAAAACTGAGTGTATTATCTTCAGTACAAAATTCATGTCAAACAATCCAACTTTAAGTCTGGGAGCTTTGACTTCATACGCCAAGCAAACTGTCAAAAATCTGGGTGTAACATTTGATTGTAGAATGAAATTTGACAAACAGATAAGCAATATTGTAAAAACAAGCTTTTTTCAAACTTCGTCTCTTGGCTAAAGTAAAGCCTTTTCTTAACAGGCACAATTTGGAACGGGCTATTCATGCCTTTTTTAGTTCACGCTAGATTATTGCAACGCTCTTTATGTTGGTCTAAATAAAACCTCCATTTCACGTCTTCAGCTTGTGCAAAATGGTGCTGCTTGCTTTTTGACAAATACTTCTAGAAGTGCACACATCACTTCCATTCTTTTTACACTACACTGGCTTCCGGTGCATTTTTAGAATTGATTTTAAAATTGCGTTGTTTGTTTTTTTAAAGCCTTAAATGACCTTGCCCCAGAGTATTTGTCCGAGCTTTTAACTTTGGGTGGGGAAAATTGGCTGTTGCAGTCTTCATATCTACAGACTTTAGAAGTCCCAAGGTCAAGGTACGATTGGGCCTTTGCTGTTGCTGGCCCAAAACCCTGGAACAAGCTCCCCTGACATTCGCACTATAACGGATGTTGTTCATTTTAAATCAAAACTTAAAACTTATTTATTTAGAATGGCTTTTAATACGCATTTGAAATCTGATGATTTTAGGCAACTTTATCTGTTTTACTGTTTTCTACGCTTCATGTGTTTTTTTTGTTTGTTTGTTTTTTCTTGTCTTTTATTGAATGTTGTTTGTTTATTCTTGGTTGATGTAAAGCACTTTGGACACCTGTTGGTTGCTGTAAAGTGCTATATGAATAAATGTTGATTGATTGATCCATTATCTACACACATACATTCACTGCCCTCAGCCCAGTTAACGTACCAGTTTAAGAATAGCTACTAAAATTACCCCTGCAGTTATATTATCGGCCTATTGCAATACACATCTTTTGATAGCTGCATTCATCTCAAGGAACTCTGTTTATTATACAGTTATATTTATTATATTATGCCACATAAAAATACACACTATATTGATATGAATGGATTATGTGGAAATTTGTTATTTCTTAGTCTTTACCGATGCAAAATTCAGAAAATAACTGTCTCTGTTACAGTGTATAACAGATCACATAGTTGTCAAGTAAAATATCTGCATGTTTTAAACTCTTTGACCAACAGGTGGTATTGTGTGCAAATTTAGCCTCAAGAAATTAACCTTTTTGCAAACCACTTTGCTGGAAAGCTTCAGTGCTTCACGAGTCTTCATCTCGCCATCACTACTAATTAGTTTTATAATAATAACATTCAAAAACTATAATTTTGTTTCGTACTGTAGTGAGGCTGGCTGTGGGAAACAACGCTGCAAGACTAGTAGGCTGAAGTGGACAAAGCACAGTAGAGTACAGTAATGTACACTCTTGAGTGAAGTTATTTTTTTTTTTTTTTCAGATATCCAGTCATGTCAAGGCCATTGATGCAATCTATCAGGGCACAGACTTCATGGGCATTCGCAACATTAGCTTTATGGTGAAAAGGATCAGGGTAAGTGTCATACCTATTTTAAGTCTTTTGTTGGTTTTAGATTTGGTCTCTTCCTTCTGACCTCATCATCATCATCCTCTTGTGTAGATAAACACCACCAGTGATGAGAGGGACCGATCAAACCCGTTCCGCTTTGCCAACATCGGCGTGGAGAAGTTCCTGGAGCTGAACTCGGAACAGAACCATGACGACTACTGCTTGGCTTATGTGTTCACCGACAGAGACTTTGATGACGGGGTGTTGGGTTTGGCCTGGGTGGGAGCCCCCTCAGGTATTGAAAGACAGTCATCAGTGATCAGAATCTGCAAATTATCTGTCGTTTTTTATTTTATTTATTTTGATTCATAACAAAATCTAGAGCATACAGCTCACAAATGAACACATCCTTTCCCCCTCCCCCCCAACCCCTCCACTCATCATATAGGTCTTATTTTTAAAGCATTATGTTTTGCATAATGTAATGTACAATATTGCTTGTACTGGATTGGATGCACATTGTCATAAGGGACACCCTATCTTGATTAAATATGAGATTATTCTAAGAAAGCACCTGAGATTTACAGTATTAACTGATCTGAATTGCACATTGCAGCTACAGCAAGGAATAGTCTCAACAGTATTTGGGATGGGCAAATGGTGATTCTGATGTGGATTTGTGCTTCAAATAGCAACTCAGACAATATGCAGATGTGATAATTCTCTAAAGTTTTCATCATGGCTATATATATATATATATATATATATATATATATATATATATATATATATATATATATATATATATATATATATATATATATATATATATATATATATATATATATATATTTAAGTTTTAAAGGAAAATATTGCACTGTTGAAATCTTCAGTTTACTGTTGGAGGTTATGTGTCTCCTGCTGGCAATGACAAACAATTTGAATTTAACACGTTCTGTAAACAAGTTGACAAATTACACTTGAAGTAAGCCATTATGTCATCTGGACATTAATTGAAAACTGTCTTGGCATTAATCAAGATTCTCCCTCTTTTAATGAGCAAAATCCTTCCGGTTTTGTAGCTGTGGTTTGGAAGGTTTGTTCTAACTTGTGCTTTTCTTTCCCAGGGAGCTCTGGAGGGATCTGTGAAAAAAGCAAGCTGTACTCAGACGGAAAAAAGAAATCTCTTAACACCGGTATAATCACTGTACAGAACTATGCCTCCCACGTACCTCCAAAAGTCTCCCATATCACTTTTGCACATGAAGTAGGACACAACTTTGGCTCCCCGGTGAGTTACTTAGATGTGCCACATTTATGCACAATGAGATAGAATTTCTTAGGCTTGCACACTTTCTCCCTTCTTTTAATCTGTGATTTTTCTTTTTCTTTCTCATTCTCAGCACGACTCTGGATCTGAGTGTACCCCAGGAGAATCCAAGAGCCAAGACAAGAAGGAGAAGGGCAATTATATCATGTATGCAAGAGCTACATCAGGAGACAAGCTCAACAACAATAAGTTCTCCATCTGTAGCGTACGCAACATCAGCCAGGTGCTGGAGAAGAAGAGAAGCAACTGTTTTGTCGGTACGTTTTCATCTTAACTGTCCAACTTGAGAGGTTTTGTAAATTCTGATTCTGCTCTCCCTGTACTAATGAGTGTGGGAGAGTTTAACCCTGGTGCCCTAATTAGTGATTTATTTCAGCCAACTTGAGAAGCACCAACACACTGGCTTTAGCCCAGTGTTATTTTTACTGACAGTATTTGGCATATTGCAGATTTTTTCTTTGTAATCTTGTTTATTCCGTTTTGAAGTGTCACATTTAATACAACTATCAAATCAGTAGAATAACAAACAACTAAAAAAAGCTTATTCTATTTAGCACATGCTGTTGTTCAAATGCATATCCATTTTGGCTGATATAACAAGGAAAATATAAGATATTGGTGTAGGCTTCTAATACCCATACTTCTAATACCCATGCCATACCCACAACACCCATGCTGCATTTTGTTTTTGCCTTTCCTCAACACAAAATTACAAAGAGTGTGTTTGAGTTTAATGTTGCATTTGACTCTACAGTATCAATGGTCTGCTTCTATTTAAAGACTGGGTTTGTTTCCCTTTTTTATTGCAGAAAGTAATCCTCTTCAGAACAGTATTTGTTTGGGTGTTGTAATGAGACATATCTCATAGCAAATGTCTAATTCTTTATACACTTTTAGCCTTCAGTACAAGAAGTCAAAATATTAGTTTTTGGGGACCAGACTCAATATTATATTTTTCCTTCTAAAATAGAGTCGGGTCAGCCCATCTGTGGTAATGGCCTGGTGGAGCCAGGAGAGGAGTGTGACTGTGGCTACAGTGATCAGTGCAGGGACCTGTGCTGCTATGATGCCAACCAGGCTGACAACAAGAAGTGCAAGTTAAAGCCCAACAAAGTCTGCAGGTAGATGTGGATGTTATTTTTGTGTTTTTGTTTGCCTGATTGTTTTTGTTTGTGATTATTCTTGATCAAACTCTTCTGTTTCCTACCAGTCCCAGCCAGGGTCCTTGTTGTACTGCTGAATGCTCTTACAAGGGTCGTAATGAGAAGTGCAGAGAGGAGTCAGAATGCGCTCACCAGGGCATGTGTAATGGAGTCGGTGCCCAGTGCCCCACATCTGAGCCCAAGGCAAACTTCACTGCCTGCCACGGAGAGACTCAAGTCTGCCTCAACGGGGTAAGTGGCTGAATACTTCACACCTACAAGAACTGGTTATTATAGCATCTTTATTTTCATACCAGTCAGCGTCTGATCTTGCCTGTCCTCGTGCTCCTCCCCCACAGGGCTGCTCTGGCTCCATCTGTGAGAAGTATGGGCTTGAAGCATGCACTTGTGCCAGCCAAGATGGCAAGGATGAGACTGAGCTTTGCCATGTGTGCTGCATGGAGAAGAGTGAGTAATTTATCCTTTTTTTCCCTCCCACCTTGATCACTTTTTGAATATAATGTGCTTGACATTTTGTCTTTATAATTTAAATGGTGTTGACTGTCTGTCATTCATCTCCACAGTGAATCCCAACACATGCAGCAGCACAGGATCAGAGCGCCTGGCTCGTTTCTTCAATAAGAAAGTGACCACACTGCCAGCCGGCTCGCCGTGCAATGACTTCAAGGGCTACTGCGACGTCTTCATGAAGTGCCGTCTGGTGGATGCAGATGGACCGCTGGCCAGGCTGAAGAAGGCCATCTTCAACCCAGAGCTCTATGAAAACATTGCAGAGTGGATTGTGGTACCTATCAACTTCTTGATTCTGATTGGATGATTGGTTATTATTATTGTTTATGTATTGACTGTGCTTGATTTGTGCTTCATTCTCTTCTCTAGGCCCATTGGTGGGCAGTATTATTGATGGGTATCGCCCTCATCATGCTTATGGCTGGCTTCATTAAGATCTGTAGTGTGCATACACCAAGCAGTAACCCAAAACTTCCCCCTCCCAAACCACTTCCAGGTGAGTCCAGAAATTTACAAATTAAGTTAATCTGACCAGAGAAAATTTAACTTTTTTTTTATTTAAAAAAAATAATTTATAAATATTTTCTAAATGGTTAATCATGGTTTATATCACCATTTGACTGAGAAACTATGTGTTTTGTCATGTGCGTGTGAACAGTTAACCTGTTCACATGGATGTACCACCTTCTACCACGTCCCCTTTTTCCACAAGCCAGTCCACACTCCCCTCTTTAGAGGTTTTCAATGCAAAGTCGCAGCACCACGGCCAAATCTTGAGAGTGGTGCAGTGGAATTACTCAGGTTTTATTTTTTTGTGATTGTAGTGCTACAATTCACCACACTTTCATCAAATCATCTGACATGCCTCCAAATTGATATCGGACGTACAGTCTGAAAAAGGCTGCGGCCACAATTTTATTAGTCTCATCTCTCACAGTGTCACATGTAATGAACCTGCAAGATTGTTGTTGCAGTGTAGGCATCAGTAGCAGAGTGTCAGTAGGTGCAATTTATTTTTCAGTAAACCTGTCTTTTAACAAGCTCAATTAATGGCCTCTCTCATGACAGGCACTTTGAAGAGGCGACGAGCGCAGCAGCAGCAGCAACAACAGCAGCAGCATGCTAACGCCCAGGTGCAGCACCAGTCTCAGCACCCGCACGGCCACCAGCACGGACACGGTGGCCAGCGGCAACCCGCGAGGCAGCCTCAGCGGCAGGCGCAACCCCAGAGGCACCACCGTCAGCCCAGAGAGAACTATCAGATGGGCCAGATGAGACGCTGAGACCCTGCATCCTGCCCCCCCTCCCCCCAATGCCTTGGCTCCTCCTTGTGCCTACAGTGGGAAACAAAAGCGTCACTCCATCCAAAGAAAAGCCTGACATGGTTGTTAGTCATCATCATATCCTCCATTTACAGACAAAACAGACACGTGAAAAAGAGAAAATACTATCTAGCAACTCAATTGGCTCTTTGTGGAGTGGACTCAAACATCAGCCATTTCCAATGCAGTGCTATCTAGCATCCCGTTCCATCTTTTTTTTCTTTTAAGGAGTGCCAAGGAGTTAAGGAATCATCTGTAGCTTTAGTACATTCTGTGATGTGTTTTTTGTTCTATTGCAACGTCTTCTTGAGTGACACGCTGGCTGCTGGTGAATTGTTCCGTGATTTTCTTTCGCCGTTCTAGCCAGGAATGAGAGACACTCAGTGGGGATTTGCGGCACTTTTGTGATTTACACATGTCAAACGGCAAAAGACACAGGCTCCGGTCTCTCGTGCAGACCGTCTTCTGCATGTGACTGTACATATTTAGTGTATCATAAGTGAAAACAAACTATTTCTTCTACTGTAAATGTGTAATTCTTCACTTATTTTCTTTTATTTTTCGGTTAGTGCTCTCAGGACTCTTAACACATAACTGAAGGAATGATGGTTGTGATGAGTTCCTTGGACGTTGCTGTTGAGGATTTGGCGCCATCAAGTTCTCTTCGTGATCGTCCAGTCAGGTGGATCTCTTTCACTTCAATTGTTAGATTTTGAATTTGAACAAGGTCACCATATCCCACTTTTTAGGCCTTCTCTGTTCAAGGTCCATTTGTTCATTTTTCTTTTATTGTCTTGCTAACATCATGATTTGCCCATGTTGTGTAACAAGCTAGATGAGTTAAAGAGTCATGGGAACAGAAAGGGAAGATCACCTTTTATTGTCTTTACCGATTTTGTTTTTGATAATGAAGAATGAATAACCACTAACTGAAGCTGATCATGATTCTAGATATGAAGGCGAGGGAACATAAAGGCTGCTGTGACTTAGTTTAGAAGTGAGAGTGAATCATGTTACAGAGTTAGTAAACATGAGTGTGGAAATAAATAAAAAAATGATTCCGGTGTGGATGTACAAAAAAATTAATTATATTCTTCAGATAGCGAATCTAAGAACTTTTCAATGTGGGCATGCAGACACATTTATTAAATGTGATTTAATAATTGACCAAGGTCTGTAATATTTGTATGTCACGCAACACTATTTACTTTGACAGCTATTAATGTTAGTCTTAAAACAAGTGGAAGGAAGGGCATAAAGCAGCAGTATTGTCACACTATTCACACATTTCCTCAGTGTGTTCACTAGTTTCACAAGAGACAGGCTGCTGTTTCATTTACATCTCACCTGCAGGTATCTCCCGGTCAGATTTCATCACATGTTGAATCCCCTTGAGAGCTCATGAGTGCAGGCTTCTGTGTGAGTTAACATCAGCATGCCGTAAAACTTTATACAACTGATCTTTTTGTGCACAGGTTTTTATAAAAAAAAAAAAATACAGGGAGAACCTGTGAAGTTTCTGGAGCAACTTTAAAGAACTGAAGGAGATGCGATTGTTTTTTTTTTTTGGACTGTTTGACCTCAGGTGTTTTCTTTCTCCCCTCGCTGCAGCACAGCATGGGGAGCATTTTTGATAACTGTAACATGATAACACTAACCAAAAGGATGTGATAATCTGGCCATGATATGTTGTGCAAAATTTCATGATTTATTTATCAAGCGAGCAATTCATCCACCATTCAGATTTGGCAGGTGGGTAAAAAGTTTGGGAATTTTGCATTATATATTTGGAAAAGTATGACTTTATTTTATCTTGGCATTATTATTTGTAAATGCATGCAATACTAATCACAACTAATATCTTACAACACTGTCCTGATGGTTATAATAATCACATGTGCTCTGGAGGGGACATTAAAATCATTGTGTCTTACAGTTAAAAGTTTATTTCACATGGCAGATGAATTAGGCAGGTCAGCGGTTGCTATAACATGTCTGTACAAAATGGAGCTCTTTAAATTTCCTCTTCTAGGCTGCATCGCGCCTGTTAAGCCTAGTGGCTTTACATGTAAACTTGTACAGTACTTCGAAAATTTGCATTTCATTTGAAAATGAAAAATTACATTTTGATACATCGGTTTCATTTTTTGTATTCTAATTCCAGAGTAAGTTGTTCAAAGATGTTCATATGTGACAAACTTTCATCTCCTCTAAGTTATTTATGTTCTTATATGTGCTAGTTGAACTGAAGTCTGCTTATGATACTTTTCTCCAACATCATCAATGGTAAAACAATTCAGGGTGATGGAGTTAATGTTGCATTCTCATTTTTGTCTTCGTTCCCCTGTGGCATGGTTTGGGTAGAAGAGCAGAAGTATGATGCCTGTAAATTTACTTTCTTTTTAATTTCGTAGTCTTGGTAAAGTTTTTAGATAAACGTGCACTGAAAATGTCCAAATTGAGTTGAGATGTTGTAGGTGATGTAGGCCGAAAGAACACAAGATTAAAAAGTAATACTACTGTCTGATTTTAATGTTCACTGTGTTTTATACAGTATCGGAAATTTTTGTTCACTTTGAACATTTTTACAAAAAAAAAAATTTCAAATTGTATTGTGCAAAGAGATGTAATTTTTGGAGTACTTGAAATGCATTAATTAAAAGACTTGTTCAAAATAAAATAGACCCCTGTTTACTGTCTGTAATGTGTGCTCTCTTTTTCTATTCCCTTGGTGTAGTTTTAGTCGTGTGTGTGATTGTGTGTGTGTGTGTGTGTGTGTGTGTGTATACAGTGTGTTTTATTGTACCTTCAACTTGTTTTTGGTTGCCTGAATGTGTACAGCTGAAAAACGTTTTGCAAAATAACAAAGAATACATCAAATGTTAATACTAAGGTCGGAATGGGTCAGATTTTTAATAGCCTCATTTTTTTATGTTGTGTACGTTTTGCATGGTAAAAAGTGAGATGAAAAAGAAAGGACTTTAGTATGAATTTTATTGTTTTCAGATGAACTGATGTGAAAAAATGACAAATCTGACCTTTGCTTGTTGATCTGCCTCTCCTCTAGTGTTGGGCTCTGAAAGCTGTATTCAGGATTTGGTAAATCCCTCTGTATTGTTAAATTCCTGTAAAGTAAACCTGCTCACTCAGCTGTATGCAGTAGGGGGGCGTCCACAGCAGAGGGAGCAACTGCTGAAGTGTTGGGACCTATACAGTCTGGGTTTTGGGATCAGAGATTTTGGAGCAGCCTGTGAGTCACCAACATCAGCACCACCAAGCCACATACAGTACAGTCTCATCCACTCTGTTTCCATCAAAACTTCAGTAATTATTGAGAACTTCAACCAAGAAACTACAAATATTGGATGGATTCATGCTATACTTTTGAGTAATGTGGGCAGACATTTTTTATTTTTAGCCACAAGTAAGTTTATTCACAGTATGATCCATGTTTTTGTCACATACTTTATTTACTCAGCGCCTAAACCTATTGATTGACTTTTTCTTCATGGGTGTGTTTGATTATGTAACAACCATAGGAAAGTGTCCATTCCTGGAAGCATGCATTTGCACATGCAGTGGAATGTGGCCTAATATTGATTTTCAATGCGGATTCGCAGCAGCAGTTGCTGGTTTTGACATGAACAATCACAGTCACCTCAAACAAGTTAAGGTTCAACATTTTCTAGATAATGCAGCCGGCAAGTTGTTTTATTTTGTTTGTTTTGTATTGTTGTTACTGTAATGTTGTCCATTTTCTCACAGCTCTCTTCAATCTGATTCCTTTAAACAATGTCCCTGCAGAGAGGACAATGTTATTGGTCAATGTTCTACATTTAGAGTTTCAGCTCTGTGCAAGGAGCTGACGGCATGGCTGATGAGCGAGCAGCACCTTTTGTCTCCTGGCAGTGACAAAGCATGATTGTAAAAGTGGCCCTGGCTGACGCTCGCTCCAATGAGCAGCTGACCCTGAACACAGCAAATCAAGGAATGGAAATAGAATATAATTCCTAGTGTATTGTCCAGTATTGGATAATGCCCACTAGATTTTCAAAGTGTAGATTAAGTTTGTATGTCTCATGAAATCATGAGATGCAGCAAGAAATACAGCTAAAATATGCTGCCATTTAAAGGAATCCCCATCTGTTATTATGAAATCTGGCCAGTGGTAGAGGATGTATTTAGATCCTTAAAAAGTAAAAGTACTAATACCACACCGTAAAAAAAAAAACCTGCATTGCATTAAAAATGTTGCTTAAGTAAAAGTATGTGGGAAAATGTTCTTAAAGTCTTAAAAGTAAAACAGTTTATACTATTATATATTGTATCATTATGACTCATACATTAATGTACAAGCAGATTTGATTGTTGTAGCTGGTTGAGGGGGAGCCAACTATTTTGTGCAATTGATAGTTTAAAATTATGATTATTTAATTTAAAGGATTAATCTGATTATTCTTTTCTTGATTAATTAACTGATAGTTTGTTTTGTAAAAAGCATTGCTGTCACAATTATCCAAAGCCCAAAATGACACCTTTACATTGCTTGTTTTGTCCAACCAACAGTCCAAACCTCATAATTATAAAAAAATGTACTGTTTATAATAATAAATTAAATTAAATGTTTTGCATGAAAAATTACTTAAACGATTAGCAAAATCATTACCAATTCATTTTCTGTCAATAGATGAAGGGACTAATCGTTGCAGCTGTACATGTACATTTCCATATACTTTATAACAATCTTAGTTTGTAAAGTAACTAAAGCTCTCACTAATTGTAGTGGAGTAAAAAGATAATTTTTCTTAGACTTTCAGTAAAAAGTGGAATAAGAAGAAGATTTGTAATAAAGTGCAATACTTGTAAATGAACTAGTACTAGTAAATGAAGCATTTAAAAAATAAATACAGCATGTCAGCATGTGTTTAATTGAAGGTAACAGCTGCTTTGGAGAACCGCAGTCCTCATAATAAACTTGTTAGTCCATGTGATACAATTTTGAGGCAGTTTGTACTCTATTTTTGAGTATTTTCATTTTATGCTACTACTGTACTTCTACTCAAGTGGGAATTTATTTTGTATTAATCTTTTTTTTCAATTAAGATTTTATACACAAAACACATGACCAGCCTCTAAAATATAGATTTTTGACAAAGCTGCTTAACCAAATGTCAAATGTGGTTCCAAGTTGACTAATTGAAGTTGAAAAATTGAGAAATGCTACTTAGATGTAAGTACATTACATCTGTGCTAATAACCCAATATGTATAATAATAATACATCAACACAATTTGCACTGAATAATACTTCTTTTCCGATAATACTTCTGCCGCGCCACTTAAAACACATTTGGCTTTTTTGTTACTTCACTGTGCAGAATGATAAATGTGACACTAGATGGATGTTTTCAGATTCTTTAATTTGACACTCTTGGCAACTAAGCCAGTCATGGTCCAGTTCACAGCTTATACAACTGTAATGTGGAAGCATACAGTATAGTGTATACTGTATTATGTAATAATGTATATAAAATGTATATTTTCAGTGAAGTAGGTGACATCTTGTGTCCAGCTGGTTAATGTTTAAAAAGGAAAAAACAATTGCACATTCATAGCTTCTAGTTTTTTTCAATGTGAAGAATTTGTAACCAATTATCTGAACTTGTGAACAAGGGGATCAATAAGTAGTTTGAATTCAGCATGTTTACTTTAACAGAGTAGGTATATTTGCATTGTGGTATTGACACTTTTACTTTATTAAATAGTTTGAATATTTCTTCCACCACTGACCAAAGGTGTGACGAGTCTCCACAGGAAGACAGGAAGGACTCCCTTAAAGAGACTTAGACTTTAACTTATTAATTTGCCAACTTTACTTCTTTCACTGTCAAACAGTGCCATCACCACCTGCGAGTTAAAATCAGACGCCCCACTGTGACTCCGATAATCTTTGATATGTACAAGAACATTGACTAGAGTAATCAGCTCATGCAGGACATATTTACAGCATAATGCAGTGAGCTGACACTGAGAGATGTAATCATCCTCTGCAATCATAACAACTAAAAACTAATTATCCATCACTTGTGTCGGCCCAATTATAGTTGAAAGTGTTCAATCTTAGTCTAATAAATGTACCTGTCTGCAGGTGAGGTTTACTGCAAAGATCCATGTCTGTTATTGTCCTCTTTCACTTAATTACACAAGCCTACACAGCAATTTAATGGACGTATGAGGATTTATGGGGTAATGCTGTAAAGGCTGAGATGGAAATTACACGGTCAGCTGAACTGCAGTTTTCGGTGATAAATGTAACAAATGATAGAGTCTCATCCCTAAAATTGATATTTGTAGAAACTTTATTGTAGACAAAACAACACCGAGTAAAATACAAATAATATGAAAGATCAGGGAGGAAGGATTCCTCGTGGTTTGCAAAAGAACAAAACAATCACGAGTTAGAAAAAACAAACTAAAAGTTTTTAGTGAAAATACAGATAATATCATCACAATCACAAAAAAAAATGGAAGCAAACCTAAAAGGAGACTGGCAGGCATGTTAAACCATAAGTCCAGTACCAACTGTGAATATAACCAAATAAAGGGTCTAATATCAATAATACAGTATGTACAACATATATATATATATATATATATATATATATATATATATATATATATATATATATATATATATATATATATATAAAAACAATGTGAAGCACACAAGGCTGAAATATTCATGTGTTTATGAAACATAAAACAAGACAGTCCAATGTTGGTGTAGACACTGAGAGAGGAAGTCTGTCCGCTCTTCACCTGACTGACAGAAAAAACTGCTGACTCTGACCAGTGAGTCCTGGAGGTGAATGTCTTTGTCTTTTAACTCATGGTGATCATCTCATATTTGTCCTTCAGACTGATGTCCTCTTCATCCTCGTCTTCCTCCTCCTCCAACTCCTCCTCCTGAGGCTTTTCGGGCTCATCGCGCTTGTGGTGCAGCTCAATGAGCAGATAGTAGATGAGGGCTGCAACCAGCCCCCCCACCATGGGCCCCGCCACAGGGATCCACCACCAGTGGTCTGCAGTGCTGTGTAGTATTTATTTTTGAAGTATGAAAAGACCAAAAGAAAGACTTAAATACATCTCTGGCAGTCACACTGGATCATTCAGAAGCATCGACTGCATCTGTGCGTGTGACATTATGTAACACACATTATTGTTCACAAATGCTTGTTTTTTATTTGCATCCTACAGTAGGCCTATGTAAAGAGTCTTTGAAGACTTTTAAAAGCGCTATATAAATCTGATTTTATTTATTATTATTATTATCGCTATGGTTCATGTCAGCAGTTCAGGTCTTATCCGTTTACATGTTTACAGTTGATACATTATAATGTATCAACTGTCATCATGTAAACGGATAGTAGTAGTAGTAGTAACGGATATAGAAAATAATTGAAAAAGAATTGTAATTATTCCTTGTTTTATTATTAGACTAAATTTATTTGTTAATAAAGATCAGATGTATTTCTTGAAATAACCACAATCCTGTATCACAGTAACCAAATAACATAATGTAAATAACAAAGTTAGACAAACCAACAAACATCCTATTTCTGAAAATTAAGCAATAACATCTGAATGATTCATGCCATCATGGACACAATTTAATTTTTTTCTGTAATGTAGCTATAATCAAACTAAAGTTTGGTTTCTCTTTAATAACATTAGCCTATATCAAATGACTTTGCTCTAATTAATGATGTGGAAGAAGTACTAGCAATGCTACAGTGTAGAAATATTCTGTTTCAGGTGAAAGTCCTTCAGAACTTTACTTCAGTAAAAGTAAAAAAACATCAGAATATACTTGAAGTACAAAAAGTTATTACATTATTACTAATAATTGTAATTCATTTACATGCTGTTGGCAAGTAAAAAGTATAATGATTCCCTCTGAAATGTCGAATTATAAAGCCCCTAAAATAAAATTTCTCAAGTAAGGTACAAGTACCTCAAAATCGTATTGAAGTACAGTACTTGAGTAAATGTAGGTCTACTTAAATTCTAACACTAAATAAATCTTAAATTTTTAAAATTAGGACGTATTTGGACACACAACGTCTAATTGACTGTATTTGATTTACCTGAAGACCTCCATCCCCCATCCGGCTACAGCTGTGAACAGTCGGGGTCCCAGGTCTCTGGCAGGGTTCAGGGGGTAGCCACAGTTTAGTCCCATGGACACACCGATGGCCATAATGACCAGACCAATCGCCAGCGGCTCTACACCTTTGGGAGCTCCAATGTTTCCGCCATCAATAATTGCCAGGATACACAGGACCAGCATACCTGTCCCCATCACCTGCAGGAGTGGAACATCATTCGTTTGGTAAACTGAAGAGTTTAGGCAGAGACGGGATCAACGTAGCACTAGTATTATGTGTAATTCTGTTTATCTTCCTTCTTCTCTAGCACAGGGGTTTACATTCATGTACAGTATATGTGAGTATATGTAGGTAAAAAGGTGTCTGTATATGCAAATGTCTTTGTGTACATATCATGCATTTAATAGTAATGGTATTTTAAAAAAATTGAAGAGTTAACCTGTATAGGGGTCAGGCTGTATTGGCCACAATAAGATAACATTTGCAACATTTTCTCTGCAGTCATTCAGCATATGACTCGTTCTAATCTATAATATGTATCTCTAAAACAAGTTTAATCTCAGTGGTTCAAATATAGTTTTTAACAGCCCGCTGTAAAGCACCATTGTTACAAAGATATTCAAAAGGAAACATTAACATGAGCACAATCACACTAATTGGTGGTTCACTTGATGTGGTTTTCAACGGTTTTAAGATAATAGACATGTTATTTATGGATTGCTGCACCAACTAAAAAGGCAGAAAATGGTGTTAAGTAGATTTGACCTTCCAGTGAATGCCAGGAAATGGGTCATTAAACCCCAAAGTGAAGCAGAAGAGGGGGTGTTCTCAGAGTAAATGGGGCAATCAATTTTGCATTAGCTACTTTTGCCAGACTTTGCAGAATTTAGACCATGAATGGGAGCGGTGATGCACAATAGAGGGGAGGTCATTAGTTCACAGGGACCAGAGCTCACCTGATCAATAAAGCCTCCGAGGATTGACAGGTGTCTCGAAGGGTAGGAAGCAAAAATGTGACCTGTTGCATTGATTCCCGTCACTGACAAAATCCCACTGGTGAAGTCCATGAAAGCATCTGTGAGGAGGACAAATAGTTGTAACTGTACACAGGCATCACTTAGTATTTTATGTTGATGAACATGTAGCTATAATGTTTTACTAAGACAGCCATTACCCACTGGTATGGTTTGATATGCGTGTATAAGGGAATAAAGTTGAGGTGTATTCACCATAGTATAATCCAAAAACTGCAGCAGCTCCAACAAAAGCACCAAGAAACTGAGCAATGACATAGAAGGGAAACTTCCAGATCTTCAGTTTGCCCAGAACCACCATGGCCAGGGACACAGCAGGGTTCACGTGCCCCCCTGGGATGGAAGACAAAGCAGAGAGTGGAAAGGGGGCACAGTGGGTGGGGGTGTCTGGCATGATATCCTCTCCATCATTACCGACACTGTCACATTTACGAGGGGCAGCAGAAGGGGCGGTGCAGGGTTTTGATATGCGTGTTCACAAGCAAAGAAGCAGAATAATGGTCACATGTTAGAAATTCAACCTTTAAGTAAAAAACAAAAACAAAAGGGCGCATTATTCTGTTGCCTTTTTAATCAAGCTGCACACGCATCCTGCCATTTTTTATTTTATAAACATCTGTCAGTGATCTGTCTTCATTAATTCAGTTTGGTCCTTTTGATGTAAAATTGGAAGTAGCTGCAGCTCGGATAAGGCGAGCAGTTTCATTTGGACTGAGCCTGGTCTCTGTCAGATGAACGTAGCCTATGATCAATAGAGTTTGCAGGACATTTAGTGCCCAGGGTTATGTATGACCCCGGAAAGGCTGTGCACCAGTGCTAACAAATCAATAGTCAGTACACATTCATTGGATCTGGACTGAGAGCTGGAACGTTCCTGCTGACACTGGAGCCGTGGAGGTGGCACATGACTAGACAGGAAGTCATAAAGTTATATTATTAAGCAAGCTGTGTCAGGTTGTTTGCATTAACTATGAATTATATTAATGCAGTCTGTGGCGCTAAAACCAAATACTGCAAAGAAGCTGAATATCCAAAAAACTAACTTTATTAAAACTGATAATATTTTTCAGTTGGTTTGATAGGATGCTAATATCCAGCAGAGTAGAAAGTTGATTCCATCCAATAACAATTATTAATTATATGGAATTGCTAGTTCATTAAATCCAAAGTACCATATCAAACTAGTGGCGTGTGTGGTGGCTCATGTTAAATAAGTTCTACTTGAGTGGAAACAAACAATTAGGCGCAGAAGTTTCAACAACTACATGAAACCACATATACCTGACACTCCACCGGCTACATACGCTGCCATCATCAGTCCCACAGAGAAGCCGATGTGGACGGTGAGAGGCTCACCCAGGGTGTTTCGACTAAGGACGGTCTGAGCAACTGAGCCACATCCAAACAACTGACAAACAAGAGAGGAAGAGAACAGCAGACTATCACCAACATCATAAAGGGACAATAAGATTACTGCAGTCTGGAGCTCAACTCTTAACTGAAATAAGCATAGAAAAAAGATCTCAGACTTGAAACAAGTTTTAAAGCAAATATGTATAATGATATATTTTATATTTTGACTCATATCCTGACTAAAAAATACAGTTGTATAACAGAAAATGCAACTTACAACCAAGACAAATGTCCCCAGGAATTCTGCCAGGAATTCCTTGAGTATTCCATGTTTGATAGCACAGTGTTGCCTCATGCTTGTCTTAGGCTGTATTTCCATGTATCACCGTGCCAACTGCTGTTAAAACTACAATATGTCCAGCTGTGTGAACCTCTGGAGATGTCAAATCTCCACCTCTACCCAACCGCAGCCATTCAGCACACACCATTGATCCATTTGTAAAACCATCACACTCCTATCAGCCTCGTGAACACATTAAGTTTTGATTTTATTGTATCTCCATCAAACACAACTTCAAATCAGATTTTTTATTTGTGTATGTCATCAGAGGACAAACTGGAGGTGTATAATGCATAAGTTAATGTGAATGTATTTCACACACATTTATTCATCAGTTTAAGTTTTTCAGATTGCATCATATTAACTTACACCACAGAGTAATAAGTTAGGAAACAAATTAATCCATTTGAGATACTGGTGAATTTGTCAGTTGCATTGCTAAAACATCACTTTGTCAGGTATATATATATATATTGTCGTTATATGTGTTGCCACAAGAGGTCAGCCTTGGTAAGGTGCCACGCTATTCACAACTGGAAACATCATGAAGTCACACCTGAGTTTGTTAATGAAATTATGTTGAAGCATAATATCACAGTAAGCCCAACATGTATTAATAAAGTCCAGAAATTGTTGTTTGACAGCATTTTGTGTTAATCACATGTCAGTCAATCAGATCCAATGTCATCCACGTCGTTCACATCGTCCTCCATGACCTTAATGAGAGGAGGTGATTTCCTCTTACGCCTGTTAATGCAAAAAAAAAATGACTGGAGTTAAAGAACGACATGATTTGACGTGAACACTGTATATTCAAGGCAGAAACTCAGTGGCAGAAGGTGAGTGGTCACCTCATCTCATTCCGTAGTGAGCTAAGTTGGCCATGAAGCTGCTCGTTAGCCTCGATCTGCTCATCCAGTTCTCTCTGCAACTTCTTTTTGGCATGTTCCAGACGCTCAATCTCCTCCTCCGCCTCATCCATCTGCCTCTTTGCCGTCTTCAGTCTCTGAGTCAGCTGCAGAGTTCACAAAAGTATGATATTGAATCACAAGTCTGCAGCACCTGACTACAACTTTTCCTTTACAGTTAAAGACGTGCCTACCTGGTCGCTCTGGCTCTGCAGGTTGATGTGTTCGTCATCCGTCTGCATCTTCATCTCCTTCACTTTGCGCTCCAGCTTGCGGTTTGCTTGTTGCAGGCTGTTGTTGTCTCTGAGAGCAAAAAGCACCAAGAGATCACATCATTTCTGCAGCTTCCTGTAACTCAACACTATCCTAGTGTGTTTCAGACCAGAGATACTCTCACTCTTATAACCACAGGGAAAGGGATATGAGTGGGTTCAGTGCTCGACTGCTACCATGTAGTCAAGTATCTGATGGAACCATAATCCAAAGTGTTATCCTGCGCTGGTAAATATAAACTCTGTATATATTTATTTTTGTTAAGCACTATAAGATTAGATTAGATAATACTTTATTCATCCCACAATGGGGACATTTACTTGTTACAGCAGCAGTTTTCCACAGTAAAAAGCAAACCAACAAACAAGCAAACAACAGACAATGTGCAAAAAGTACTGAATGAATGTAAAGTGGCATTATATAAAAGGTATTGTAAAGTAAAGTGAGGTGGCCATGGTACGAACATTTTTGCAATGTAACTAAGTTAAAGGGATTAAATTGTAATTATAGTGTAACATAATATAAATAATATTGAAAAAGTAAGTACTCATAATTGAAAAATATAAATACAGATAATAGAAATAAAAATATACATAGAGCTAAAAATACAGATAATAAAAATATACATGGAGCATACATAGAGTAATTATTTAATGTGCAGGTTTTCACCTCTCTTCTCCTTGCAACCTTTCCTCGAGTTCCTGGATGCGGCTGTTCAGTTTGGAGACGAGTGAATCCTGGTTTGGCCTCTGCGATCCTTCCAAATGAGTCACTCTGCTCTTCAGGTCTTTATTCTGACAGAGGGAATAAAACAGAAAAATATCATAAATTAGACAAAGTTTAGAGCTATCCTGGGAAGGCTTTGAACAGTAGTAGTGCTATGGAGCAATGTCAAAGGAGGACACACATCCATGCACTCAATCAGGCAGATGGCGCAATACACCATCCAGCCAATGGTTTCCCATTTTCCATTGAGGAAATACAGCATTGTGCCAGAACAGGAAGGAAAGAAGAAAACTGATAACTTGTGGATGTAAACAAAGCAGGTTTCATATTTTTTAAAACAATCGGCTTTGCTAATGTTTAATGAGGAAGGAAACGCATAAAACACAATACAAGTGGATTTTCTTTTCACTTGCGATGGCATACTATAGGACGTACTACAAGGCCAATATGCAATCATGATAAGAGCAAAAAAGGGGAAGAGAAAAAAATATATTAGTAATAATAATAAATTCTAAATATATGTGCATTAATAAAAGTAGTAAAAATGTAAAAAGTACATATGTCACATATGTGTATAATAAAATAAAGGGACCCAAGTGTGGATTTTCTGATAGGATTTTGGATAAGATGGTCAGATCCTGTCAAAATAAAGAACTCTGTTTTTTTGTGCATGGTGTCAGAGGTCAGTACCTGTCTCTCCAGGCTCATCTTGTCACACTCAAGGTCCTGCCTGACTGCTCTCTCCTGCATCAGCTCGTTCCTCATCTGATCCATCTGTCACACGAAGAGGGAACAGCTTTCAGCATTCAGCAGGAAAGTAACTAAGTACAATTACTGAAGTACTGTGCTTAAAGTAAAATGTTTAGGTAGTTGTACTTTCCTGAGGATTTCCATTGTATGCTACTTAATACTTCTACTCCACTATATTTATCTGACAGCTGCAGTTGACCAGATTAAGATTTAACATAAAGAAAAATCAATTCAACATTACCAAATGTGACTCCTCTTGTCATGTTTTAGATGTATTTGAGTTGTTGGTAGACATTTACATCTACCACCGTCATCAGACATGCAGGGAGACATTTAGTCTCTAAACTTCTCACGTGGCTTCATTTGAATACATTTTTGAGACTCAAAGGGGTCAAAGTATAAAATATATTTGACAAGTGAACTGTACTGAAAATGTAGTGAAACATATTTTTACATTGCTGTATTGGTACTGTATAAGTAAAGGATCTGATAATTATTCCACCACTGGCATTAAGTCAAAATATATAGCATAAAGTAAATGTAAGAAGCGTAAAACGTGGGCTCTGAATCCCTAACTAATTCTTTATGCAAATTTCTAACCATAGAGTTCAATATGGGCTTGTGCTTTTATGTAATGCATAACATACTGACTGAAAACACAGTCATACCTTATTAAAAAGGGCAGCACCTGTTGACAAGCACTTTTCAGGTTAAATGAAAAGTTCTCAGCTTAATTTTTTAAGTCAGAGGAAATGCTGTCTGGTCTGAGCAGCCACATCTCTCCTCTCTAATACCACCCAGAGGCCCAGTGAAGGGAGTGTGAATAGCTGCTCACAATAGTTTGCTGTTTTTCGTCTTTGCACTGTGTTTTGTGTCAATTAGTCTGCACCACTTTCCTCCCATGAATGGTGGCCTACTTTACAGGCGCACTGAGAACGTGAGGCGACATCAGAGATAAAGAATCATATATAAAGTCTGTACAGTTAAGGCATATTTCAGGGATGATATAAAGTGAACGTTAATAAACAAAACAAAAAATGTCTGAGAGGAAATCTGAGTACTCAGCTCTAAATCTGTTTCTGATAGAAACAGATGTAGGGCTGGGTGCTCAAACTGAAGACTAAAGGGTTGTCTCTTCACGATTGGGGAAATGTATGAATGTTAGCAACTACAAAATGAGAGTGAAGGAGTGGACCTGCCTGCTCTTTGGTTTTGTCTAATCTTTCCATCAGGCGGTCACCACTGCTGCGCTCATCATTAAGATCTTCTTCTAGTTGGCTGATACGTCCCTGAGAGGAGAGGAACACATGAAAAATGTGGCAAGTTTATGAATATTGCATTACGCTGTAATGTTTACAAGTACAGAGGACATGATGAATCATTCTCTTGAGGCTGTGGTTAGAAAACTTATTTTTGAAAGGTATTGGGTAATAATTTATGAATAAAGCTGTGGAAATAAATGCAGTGAGACGAAGTGAATAACATTTGAAAAGTGTTTGACACTGGAAAAGGGGGAAAGAGTGAAAGAATGAGAACACACAGACAGGTCTGATAACTTTGTACACCTGTACACATGAGCTTCCTCAGTTGATATAGTAAGAGTACATCACACTGATGTCACTGTGTGATATTTTGTAATCAGCAAGACAAACAGTGCTGAGCTTTGAGATGTTGTTGCTACGGCACTCTCAGCACCTTTATAGTTTACAGTGCAAATACTGGCACCTGATCAGATAAACACTTCAAAACATGTAACATGAACAGGTGAAGCACATCCACTCTAATGCGAGTAAGTACCATTTCTAAATGAAGCTACTGTGAGCTTAGAGATATTTGATTTCGTTTGGCATTTGTTAAAAAAAAAGAAACATCATAAATTCTTTGCAGTTGAGTAACAATAATCTGCACAAAAAGACGGAAGACAATTTGTGGTCAAAATATTGTCCAATATTTGCCAAAAAGAAAACAGAAAAATGGGAATGAGAGAGCAGTGTGTGGGTAATTTGTCTTCTTCTATATTAATGTAATGTTTATGCAAATATAATTAATTTTCTACATCCTGCACTGTGACAAGGTATACCTATTATTTGGATGCATGTTAATCTTGTGACAGCATCTTAAAGTCGCACTCTTCCAATTTTACACATCTTCAGTTTACTAAT
Source organism: Percina caprodes (assembly GCA_013375575.1). NCBI lineage: Eukaryota > Metazoa > Chordata > Actinopteri > Perciformes > Percidae > Percina > Percina caprodes. The sequence continues at coordinate 12,468,654 of JABXJD010000001.1, read as the reverse complement.
CATATTAAATACCACTCAGCCTGTGAAAACAGTTGTATAATGTCTTTCGTGGCTCTGGAGGGAAGTTTCCAAAGTCTGAGAAGTCAGCCTGGGCTTGGAGACCACAGATTCATAACAAAAACATTGCTTTGCAAACTGGGGATGGCCAGTCAGAGAGAATCTAATGAAAGATGAAATTTAGGATCCAGTGTTTAGACCCATGTTTGACCTATACTAGAGCCTAAAAGTCAGGCTTTCTGGGACTTAGTTTCCTAAGTTAAGGTTGCTGAGACCTTTACCTCCATGACTTTGAACTGGCGCTCTCGCTCTCCCACCGTGGCTGTGTTCCTCTCCTCCAGCTCCTCCACCTTCTGCTCCAGCTGCCGGCCCCTCTGCTGGGCCTCCTGCTGCTCCCTGCGACACCGCCGCAGATCCTCCTCCAGAGGAAGCAGCTGGACACATAACAGACCACAGAATAAACACACACTGTAAGATAAGGTAACATACAATGTTTGCTGTTAGGTACTTAGCTACTTTTATATATTGTTTTAAAAACTCACAAAAAACTTGAATTGAATTGAAAATTGTTTTAAGATCCATTAAGACCTAAAGAAAAATACTTAAACAAAAGGGACATAAATCTTTTTTATCTAAGTATTGACTTTTCGTTTTATGTTATTGGTGACTCAGTCAGTTTTACCCACATGCCGATGAATCAGAGAGACAATGAGTACCACACCTCTTCCTGAAGTTTTTTGGCTGCCTGTCGGTATTTCTCCAGCTCTGCTCCCTTTTCCTGCAGCTGTCTCCGCAGCTCGTCCAACTCCCTCTGACTCTTGTCTCTGGTCTCATCAATCTGGTTCTGAAGTACATCTGTAGACGCCTCGCACTCCTCCATAATGCTATTCATCTGAGACAAACAAAGAGCTTCTACAGTGAGAGAAGTGGACCTCTTTGGGTGTATGAACAAGACTGGCTTCAGAGTTAAGATAACAGATTTGCTCCAAATGTGGGCATGGGGACAATAAATAGTCCAGGTCCACCTCTCACCTTCCTCTGCAGTTGCTCCACAGTCCTGTCCTGCAGCCTCCTCACATCCTCTAGCTCAGTTTTAGTCTTCCACAGCTCCTCTATTTGTTTCCTCTCCTCCTTAAGCTTCTCCTTCAGGTCCCTGTGTTCATAGTTTAGCTTGGTTAACTTACCCTGGGGAAAAACACACACAAAGGAACCGGAATGACTGTGAGCTTCCAAGCAAGGCTAAAAAAGACAGTTCACGCTGTAGAGAGGCAAGAAACAAGGAGAGAGGGGATGGCATGCAACAAAGTACGTTGTAGTTACATGGTGTGCATGTGAGGCCAACACGATTCCACCAAGCGGTTACTCTGAGGCTAACAGCAATCTTGCTTTACCTGCACGTCCTCTAAGCGAGTGAGTAGAGATTGGTTAGACTGACACATCTCCTCCTCATTCCTCCTCACATCTTTCAGCATTTCCTCAACCTGCTGCTTTTCCCTCTATGGAACAAGGAAAACATAGAACATGGCAAAATAGATCACATCAGTAAGATAAATGTTGATAAAAACATTTAGAAACATAACAATAAAAAGTAAACTAGATATGTTCCTCTTGTCTCCATAAAGTTCCCCACCTCCAGCTGCTTTTCTCTCTGCTCCAGCAGTCTCTCTCTGGCTTTTGACTCCTGGATTGCCTGACTCAGCTGATCCACCTTGCTGTTCAGCTCCTGCACCTTTCCTCTCAGCTGATCTCTGTCCTGGCTCAGCTCCTTTAACTGCACCTTAGCTGTACTTCTCTCTTTCTCTGCTTCATCCTTCTCTTGACCCAGCAGAGCACTGCTCTGTGACACAGGACGGAATAATATATAATGAAACCATGTTTTAGCTTTAGGAAATAAAGAGAAGTAGCAGAGATGCTTGTCATGGCCTGTTACCTCTTTAGCCAGCTCTAAATCCCTGAGCAGCATTTCAAGCTCATTCTCATATTCATTCTTCAGAGCGGCCATGTATGTGTCATGAGTCTCAACCTCCTCTTTGAGCGCCCCCTTCAGGGCGCTGAGCTCCCTCTCCCTGCGGTGCAGCATATCCTCCTGCTCCTCCTTCACCTGCAGCATCTCCTGAAAGTCCACACGCAGCTGCACCATATCCTGAAAGACATCCATCCAAATACCACGTCACTACCTAGAGTCCAGTGAAGGAGCTTTACAGCCGCTGTTGATTTGCGAAGTGGATTTTGTTCATGTGGTTTTATTTACCTCCATAAGGACTTCTTTCTCGGTATTTATCACCTCTGCCTTCTTGGCTTGGTCCAACTCATCGTGCATGTCAGAGAGCTGCTGCTGAAGGTCTTTCATCTCCATCTTAGATCTCTCTCTCTCTGCCTTCATCTGAGTCAGCCTGACGACATACAAAAAAAGTATGCAGGAAAGACAGATATCATTTTAATTCCATATTTTATATTAAGGAACGAAGCCTGCTTAACGTGCTTTAAGGTTTAAGAATGGTGCTTGATAGAATTAGATAACAAAATAAGATATCTGCACACTTAATCCAAATGGCTTTTGACCCTGCTTTCGGTCAAATGATCATCATCAGATCATACATCTCAGTTCACTTGACTGACCTTAGTAGTACCGAGTATGAGCAGAAGCTTAGTTAAATGAAGTGGAACATATCATTGAGGTATTCTATTTGGTTCTGCATTTGAAAACGGTCCCATTTAATATCAATGAAAAACATCTGACTTTGTTTGATACAATAGACACCCAAAAGAATCATTTAAAGGAATAGTTTGACATTTTGGGAGAGTATAGCAGCCCAGATTTGTATATTTTTTACATAGCATAGTTTTCATTGTAAACTTCCTGAATGACCCAGAGGTCAGATTCATACTCGTGTTTGGTAGACTGAAGTTTGGCCTCAATCTCAGCCAGTCTGTCGCTGAGTTTGCAGAGCTCCTTCTGACTTTTGGCCAACTCTTCCTGAAGTTTCTTCTTCTCTGTCCTGGCCTTTTCACAAGCCTTGGCTAGAGTCTTTTCATTCTGCGCAACACAACAATGTCATCAGTCACAGGAAAATTAAGTGAGTGTTTTAGAGATGAACCATCAGGATGGGACTTGCACTACACCTTAATCTCTGTTTCCAGTTTTTTCTTTAATTCAGACACTTCTTTCTCCAGCGCTGCCTGTTTCTCCTGCAAAAGCTTCACCTCGGCTGCACAACCCTACATATGGGGAAACGCCCGACATTATGGTTAGTTTCAGACCAAGACATTAAATCATGCTTATCAGTGATCAACACTGGCAAACATCTCATCCCAACACACACTTTCTCCTCCTCCTCCACATTTTCAACAGTCTTCCACTTGACATTGTTGACCCTTTCAAGCAGCTGGGCGACTTTCTTCTGAGTAGTGGAGTCATCATCAGTTGTCCTGAGAAGCAAGAAAAATATTTTACAAACACTCTAACAGTACTGACAGGGTGTAATGATAGCATTACATGTAATCAGTTGCTAAACAAAGACATGGCACTGCAGGACCTCTCCATGGAGTGAAAGGAAAAGGTGTTATTCTTTTCACAGCTGTTTTAAAACACTACTGCAGCAAATATATTTTTTAAAAGCCACTGATGGATCATAAAAACTTTCCATGTGAAGAAGTTATTTTATCAGTGGAAAGAAGTATATGCTCTGCATTCCTGACTGCTGCGTGAGCACACACAGCTGGAGCAGAACCACCTTATCTGACTACACTACATGATCCCACAAGCTAATCACTAAAAGGTGTCGGGTTAAAAAAAAGATAAAGTGTTAAAGAAAACAAATATTTTCATTTTGGAACTTTGGAGTTACAAAGTGCAAATGCAAACTTGTTTTAAAGGAATAATTCAACATTTAGGTAATATGCTTTTTCGCTTTCTTACCAAGAGTTAGAGCAAGGAAGCAAATAACCATATTTCCCAAAATGTCAAACCATTTCTTTGACTAAAAGTGCTCAGTGCTGAGTGGCGCTTACCCATCCTGGAGGTAAGTGAACAGTATTTGTTTTGCTGTGTCTTCAGGTGGATCTACTGAGAGTTCTTGCTGTCCTTTCAGAAGATCAGGAGTGACCTGTTTCAGGAAAATACAGCAAATAAATACACCCTTTTACATGGCAACTGTGCCCTGGTGCTAATCTCTTTACCTGTGTTTCTCTTTCATCAGATTCATCAGTCTGGTCACTACATAACCTGGAGAAGGAGGGTTTCTCTGCTCTCTGAAGTAATTTTGCAGCATGTGGAGACATTGTCTCTTTTCCATGGTGTCCTTTAAGCAGTGTGCTGGGCTTGTTCTCCTCCCTTGGCAAAGAGGCTTTTCCGTCAAGGAGTCGAGCCCTGGCTGACCCCGGAGGATATATCCCACCTGGGGTCTCACCCTTGATGCCCTTCAGAGACGAGGCACTGCTGGAGGAAGAGGACGAGGACGAGGAGTACGAGGTTGGAATACTGTCCACGCTGTGCGACCTTCGACACTGCTCTGGATCCAACCTGTTCCTTGGGCCTGGCCTTCCCCTCCGTTGGCTGCTGTTGAATTGGCTTATTAGCTTCCCTACAGATAGGAAGGAGTCTGAACCCCCCGAGTTTGGGGACCTTGCAGGGACTTGTCTAGATGAGGAAGGTGTCTTGTTCTGGGCCACCTCACTCTGGTCTCCCATTGTGCCCTTAGCAGGCAGAGGGATCCTTGGTTTGGTCACCTTGGCAGTCTCAGAAGGAAGGCAAGTGTTGAGCTCACCAGGTCGGGCAACTGAAGCTGCTGAAGGAAGGACTAAGTTCAGGTTATTGCTTTCAGGGTCATAAGGTCTCAGAATCTCTGGGTGTTTCTGATAATGAAACACAGAGGAGGTTGCAGTCCTCTGTGACTCAGAGGGAGAATGTCTTTCATCCACAGACCTCCTCACCATGCCAGGATTGTACCCCGCCTGGTGAGTGATGACTGAGACGTCCCTGTGGATCTCCTGGCCAGAACTGTTCAGAACCACATAGGGTTGACCTTTAATCCCTTGAATCTGCACCCTGACTCCAAACAAGTTGTCCTGGCTGCCTCTGGAACTGTGTTGCTGTATGCAGCTCTTCTGTAGCCTGATATCCGGTGAGCCGCTCAGTCTGTGAGACTCCATCCTGACTCTGCTAGATTAACAGATGAACTGGTGAAAAAACAAACCAACATGTTAAAAATGACACTGAAGAAGGCTGTCAGACCCTGCATGGTAATTGGAGAATCGGAGGTTGGTGTTTACACAACATTGGAGCAGTGTCAGAGCCACACTGGGACACAATGACACACATCCAGGGAGCTCCTGACACAGTTGCACTCAGCCAACATGAAGAATAAATGGACACTGAGGAGAGCCTGATATTGCTGTGCAATAACAACAGCTCCTCCTGTGTGCTCATGACAGTGTACTATTGTACAACTGCATGACGACTACAACTGGCCAGGGTCTCCAAGTCGTCACCCACTTCATGGTATGACACTTGAGGAAAGTGTTTGTCATCAAATATGTTACTGTGAGCACAAAAACAAAGGAGGTGTAGTGCAGACAAAACAGTATCTTCTTAAGAGCATCTTGGCTTTAATGAATACTACAACAGTTTGCAGATTATTTTACAATAATAATAAATTGCCTATTGGTACCACTTTCTAATAAGGCACACTTTACGGTTTTAAAGTTTTAGGTTCTATAATTGTTTTAATAATGTTATCAATATTTTATAGATCAGTTATTAAGTCATTAACAAGAACAACTTTGGGGTTTCCAGGTTGTGGTAAATCCTCCTCTATCATCACTTTGACACTTGCAGTGTCATGGTGGACGAAGATATTGTACAACTTGGCAACCCAAATTATGTTCTTACTAATAGCTTATAACTGTTCCATGAAACTTTTGTAAAATATGTATTAAGTTGTAGCAACGCCACTTGTTACACCTTATAAACCTTTAATAATGTGTGCTTTATAAGAAAGAGGAACATTTTACTCCAAATGACTCCAAAGTTCCACTGCATTTGTCCAATATCTTAGGCTATATAAAAGTAATTTTTCTTTTATTAATTTTTTATGTTGGCATTACACTTTTGAACACACTTTTGAAGTTTCACTGTGCATGCAAGTAGGCTGTGAAAATGTGCTGCGGATCTGCGTTCATCCGGTTTTACTAAATAAACTTTACATCACCCTTTTAACAGTAAAGTCTTGCTTACAGAAAGCGAAAACACATACTTTAAGGTTAATTAATCTAAGGAACATCAATCAAAAAGTCTATCACACAAAAACTGTAGCTTTATACTCACAGATGAAGAAAGAAGATGAAAAAATACCCAGAGTTTTCAAGGCTACATTTACATCCCGAAACTCACCACTGAGCCCCGCAGATACACTACAAGTGGCTGTAGAAGAATAACGTGTTGATATTTTAAGAAAACACCCGTTGTAAAGACATCGATTTGAGCTGAAACTTATCAGCTGTGTTTCCCGTCTGAATAGTTTTGAACAGAGTCCTCCTCCTCCTCCTCCTCCTCCTCCTCCTCCTCCTCCTCCTCCTCCTCCTCCGTGGCTCAGCCCGTCCTGCCTCCACCCGGACACGATCTTTGTCCTCAGAGAGGCGTTCACTGCCACCTCTGTGTCAGATATTCAATCCATATGACTTTCTGTAGCTAATGCTTAATATGCTAACATATATGGATTTATAGAAAACGCAAAATTATCGGAACATGTATAAATATGACTAACAAAGACTGTTAGAGGGACGAAGGAGGTTAAAAGTTTAAGGACACCTGGAGAGACGATTGCAGATGGTTGTTGTTTAGGAGGCCTAGTAGCTCAAAGCTTGTTGGCTTTGAATATTCCTAAATCAAGAAGCAAAAGTTTGTCATTGGTCCTGTAAAATTGCTTTTACATGTTTTTAATGAACACATAACACATTAGAGGAAAGAGTAGTAACTACAACAGTAGTTGTCCTGTGACATATTTGTAGTTTCAGTTGACTTCTTTCTTTGTAAAAAAGTTTTACATGTTTATGTGGGGATAATGGTAAAAAAAGATTTCAGGTCATTTAGGTGCCCCTGAATTACATCTTTGTTTTATGGCTTTGGATAAATGTTTTTTTTTTTAATTGGTTTCTGAATGGGAGGTCTTCTATTAATAGACCACAAGCTATGTGGAAGTCCTTTATTGGAGAGTTGACAGGACAGAACTGTCAAGAAATTAAGGGAGAGAAAGGGGGGTGACAGGCAACAAAGGTCCATGCAGAGTCAGACCTAGGATGTTTCGATTACATGGTCAGCCCCTTAAAAAAATCCCCTTTATAGGCGACCTTGACTCTGGGCCATTTTTTAGATTGTAATTTTATAGCGTTTGACAGCAACTTTGTGAAAACTGTTTCATTTAGCTGATGTAGTTTGTAATATTTGGTCTTTGCTGTCATACAGCTCAGGCTTTACTAAACGTGTTAAAGTTACACTGTATCATTTTCAGTTTTTTTTATAAGCAACAACTATTTGTTTCTTTTAGAACTTTATACTTCACAACCATTACCTTGATAATGTTGCCTTTTTTACCTTCCCACCCCATTAATCAGATCACAACTCCCCAGATTTGTCTTGTGACCGTTCCAACCCCTAGGTTGAAAACCACTGGAAAACTGTAACTGAAACTAGCTGCACATGGACCAGCTACAACAGTTGAATGACACTAACAATCTAACAATGACTACAAACTTCTTATAATGTAGTATATGGTAATTTATATGTCACAAAGGCCAAGTACTTTTACTTTTGATACTTTAAGTGCATTTTGCAGATAATATTTAGGTACTTTTCCTTAAGTACACTTTTGAATGCACTTGTAATGTAGCAGTTTAACACTGCTTTATTAGCACTTTCACTTAAATAAAGGCTTTGAGTACTTATTCCTACACTATACTGTATGTATACAGTGCAGTTGGTGTGTGCATGTGTTTTACTAAAACATATTACAGAACATACAGACACAAACTATTTGAAAAAAAGACATTTATTGCTACATTATCGGTTTGACACATGCCTTTAGGCTACTTCAAACTGTACACGTACTGTACATGTCATGATTTTATTCAGATCATGTTTGATTATTATTTGTTAGTTGTTTAGCAGTGTGATAAGCAAACAAGACATAAATTATTTTGCAATACTGTATTGCTCAGAGCATGAACTGTGGCTACATCTAGTGAAACTGCACAAGAGTTTTCTTATATAAAAGTAAATAGAGAAATTCACAATATTTGTATAAAAGATAAGTTACATAACTTATAAAAAAATGTAATGTTCAAACTCAAACATGCAAAGAGCTTGGACTACGTCCGAAGAGCGATAATTACACTGAGAAGAAGAAGGATTCTGTCCACCAGTGTTTCATTAAATGTAATCCTGTCAACAGTGCTACAATATAACACATATTTGTAACAAATAACAGATGATGCCCACATGTTAAAGAACATTCTCGGAGATCTGTTCATTCATAGAATGGTCAAACTCCTGCACATACACACACACACACACACACACACACACACACACACACACACACACACACACAGAACAGCTCATACACACCACAGGACAAACTGTTGTCTGAACATACAGATGTGGGAATGTCAGTCCTCTGAGCTGGTGGAAATCACGAGTGTACCTAGTAAACAGTATAGTGATACACTGTCAGAAACATATTCTGGAACTGCCAAAAAAAATCTAAAACTGCAGATGACACGTTGTCACTACCGGGTTTCTTCCTTTCAGGTATTTTCAAAACAGACAGATAATCAATAAATATACAAAATATGTACAAAACATCTGCAGCTTACAATGCATTTGTCTTTTACAAGTTAGGTTTAGGCACAAAGTTAGAAGTCCGTTTTGGAAGTGAGGAGATGATTGTTCAACTGAGAGGTGGACACCTTCCACACAGGTCCAAATTTAGAAGAAACACTAGATGTCCAAATTAGCTGGACGCTTCCTGGGATGTACTTCACGCAACATCTGGACATCAAAGACACAGAGATAATTACAAAATGAGACCTTTCATATAAATATTATTGCAGTAATGTTCCAAATATTGTTTGGTAGCATTCACATTTTTTCAACAACAATATTCCTAAAAGAAACATACATTTTCTGTTGCCAAAAAAGTATATAACATGCATCTATCATTTTGGAAAATGATTGAAGCTTATCACAGATGTATAACTGTTTGCGTTACTGTAACTGCAAAAGTGAATGTTTCCTACTTGATTGCTGGATTTGCAGTCATTATAAGATGCTCAGAGGTGGCCCATGGGGTTTGATGGGTCTGTCAGGCTGGGATGGAAAGCGAGATGCATGGACTGTGGATCCGTCATGACTGCAGACGCCTTCTCTTCCTCTCTTCTCCGCAGACACGCTGCTTTCGGGTTCAGGTTCCTCTCTGTGGGATTCAAACAATGGGTTAGCGTTTGACTAAATAAAAAAATTGTAGACGTGTACCCCTTTGTAATGCAGATTCAGGAATTTTAGTTCTGGGAAAATGCTTCATGAATTTTGCTATGGATGTGGACATTTCTGTCATTATTAATCTTAGTGTATCACCAATTATTGTGTCACAGTGGCTTTAAAGCGGCTCTAATTAATATTTGTATAGTACTGATCAATTTGACTACATGTATTATAAAACATGTCACTCGTGACAAACCCATGGACAATGAACCAGATTGCTGTTTCTCTCAGCTCATTGTTTTCATTTTACGGCTTGCAACTTTAATGTTTTGGTTCACTCTCTCAGCTCTCATCAGTGTGGTTTTGGGTGAAAAGGCCCACTGTACTCTACCTGGCCAGCAACGAATGAAGTTAGTGATTAGCTCGTGAACATAGTGGAGAATTTAGCTGCTGATGATATTTCTCTCAGGAGTTGGTTGGCAGAGCAAAACTTACATTCATCAGGTGGAAATGACAGAACAAATGATAATGTTGCCCAGTTTCTGCTAATTGTGTAAAAAGCCAACTGTGTTACTACCAAGGTTTAAAAGGATATTTCACTCTGGATAAACTGTGACTAAAAACATGTTTAGAGTCTGTAACCAACTGGTTACTGTCCTACACTAACTCCCAATCTTCACTCTACATTACATATTTGATACACTGACCTCTGACTTGTTGTTCCAGGCTAAGGATCACTGCCACGGCCTGGTGCAGCACCAGCAGCTTGGTCTGTGGCTTCTCACTCTTCAGGTGCAGCTGACACATGTGGCCCAGCTCCTTAAAGGCCTCGTTGATGTCCCTCACACGCAGACGCTCACGGGCATTGTTGGCCATCCTCCTGTCACGCTCACGTTCGGCCTTCTGCTCCGGGCTCAGATCCTCATCCTCATGGATACTACAACATAAATTTTATATTTTGGATTTATATGAGAAACACTGGTAAGGATGCTAATAACAGTTACAGATTTAACTGATGTTAAAGCTTTAGTGGATCAATCATAAGAGTTGAATTATTTTGTGGGTACCTCTGCCCTCTGCTGGTCACTGAGCTGACATCATGTAATTGAGTCTCTTATTGTCATCTGAGATACCCTAATTTGTTCTGTGAAATGAGCTTACATAGTATTTTGACAAAATGCTAATGTGATCAAGCGCACATTCATTAATAATTAATCCATGAGAGTATTTATTTTTGAAAAGTTTTTTTAGTTTTTTGCACATCTCTACTATAGATAGACAAGAGATGCACTTTTAGTCACCTTTTAATAATTGTTTTATTTTCAATCATTGTCTCATTTAGTTTGAAAAAGAAACGTCCAGTAGAAAAAAGTATTGCTGGGTGATCGCACATATGCCAACATTGATTTCCACACATGGTATTGTCCTTAAGTGACCTTTGAAACTGGAGATAACAGGACTCAAATTAATTTGTGAGATTTTCAAGACGTACAGTCTGGCTCATTTAGACTAAAAAACATGTTCATAAATCTAAAATGCAATCCTTCATCATCAACAATTCAGTCTGATAGAGCTGAGACTATTTGTTGATTCATTGATAGTTGATAAAACAGAAAATTAATTGGCAATTGAAACCCCCCCCCCCATTTCCAGCTTCTCAAATGTGAGGATTTGCTGCTGTTTAATTGTGTAATTTGAATATATTTTGGGGTTTTGGACTGTTGGTCGGACAAAGCAATTCTTTAACAACACAATGGCCTCTGGCAAATTGTAACATAGGTTTTTTGATTAATTGAGAAAAAGAATCGGCAGATTTTTTGGTAATGAAAAAGTTGTTAGTTGCCATTCTAGTTTCAATTAATACAAGTCCAGTGAAAACTTATCCCATACTGCATTTTACTCTTTTACTGAGGACAGTGGTAGGATAGTATAAAAAGACACCCCTTGGGTTTTTTTTTTTTTCAATAACCCCACCACCAAAATACACCTTTTAATAATTGAAGTCTTAAACGTTCACTTTATGTCATGCCAGCTCCTCTATTTTCTTAATTAATCTACTGCAACTTATTGCTACATGAAGAAGAAATATGAGGCAGAGCTAAATAGGCTCACTTGGACACAGCTGCCCTTCACAGCAGGGGGTCTGAAATTTGTGTTTTAAATTTGTGGAAACCAAAAGGCAAGAAGGCCTTTGTGTGAGTGACTTTTATTTTGAAATTTGCTGTACTATTTTACTGTCACAAACCACAATTATTTTAGCTCAGTGAGTCTTCAATGACCACACTGAACTAGTTTTTCTGACCAGGGGAACTACTAAGTAGGAAAGCAGAAAAGTGGTTTACCTGTTACATCCGCTGTTTTCTCCTTGTGTTTTGTGTTCACTCTCCTCATCTGATCTCTGGCTGTCAGAGCTGTGACTGTGATTGGTGTGCATCATCTCTTCCCTATTACCACTTTCCATTTTCAGCTCCAGATTACTCTTAACTCCCAGACCTCCTATGGGAGATCACACATAATTAAAAACATATACAGCATAAATGTGAGATCTCTTAAGTCCTAATGGCTCAAAGGTTCAAACGTTCAGATAAAAGAGGTAAAATATATAAATATGCAGCAGCCTTTACCTCCACTTTGCATGGGCTTAAGAGTCCTCTGTCTGGAAGAATATGGGTGGCCATTTTGTGTGCGGCTCTGGAAGGCTGAGTGGTTGTTGTTCATATTGACGGCTTCAACCTTTATGACACACAAAAAGAAATGTGATATTAATAATAATAATAAGACAACAAGCCTGGCTCTGTCACATACAACTTTTAGATCCAACCAATGACAAATAAGTCACAAAACCAACATCTGCCTCCTCATTTCCGACGTAATACTGGATAGATCTCTCGCTCTACAGAATTAATTTAATCTCAGACCATCTTAATCCTTCCCTTAAAACTACTATATACTCCCTACACATATCACTAATTCTCTTCAGGAATGATTCACTTTGTACAGACACATCATTTGGTAAAAAATAAAATTGAGAGAATTTAATACCCCCCTCCCCCAAAGGATTACACTAAAAATCCTTTCCATATATACTTCCACTCCAGCTGGGCCAAAATCCCCATGTCTGCTTAAAGGGAAACATTCTGGAATGGGAACTGCACAATACAGGCGTCCCTCATCACCCTACAGTGGAATTAGAGTCTGCACATAGTGTGCGCTCTCCATACAAGGGTGAGGCATCACAGCGCTCTCCCATTGTGCTCAGTTTCCTATTTCAAGGATAACCTTTACATGAGGAAAACATGTAGACATAGCGGGTGGAAAATTCCTGAAACTGAATACACACACACACACACACACACACACACACACACACACACACACACAGGATTTACATACATGCTGCCCTGTCCTTCCGTCAAAGAAAGGGTTGCTAACCATGGCTGAAGTGTGGCAGGTGAGCGGGAGAGTGCTGGTAGATCCCAGGTGGCCGTGGAGGTTCTGGTTTAGCAGGCAGTGGATGTCAGTGGGTAGGCCGGCTGTGGGGCCCACAGCATGGTTCCTCAGAACGTGGATCACATCGTCCAGTCTGTCTAGTCTGTCCTCCACCTGAGACTGCAAACAAAATGTTTTTTTGTAACATTTGCGAATCTGGACACAGTTTTTAATATCCTCCGAGTTAAAGATGAGACATTTTATTTTAACAAATTGCAGCTCTAAAAATCATTCTTTCAAAAAAATATTATTAATTATAAGTCACAAAGTAACAAAAAAGGTAAGTTTTAATTTGAATGATAGAAATCTTATTGTAAATGGTTTATTGAGGATCCCCATTAGTCATCACTGTAGTGAAGACTATACTTCCTGGGTTCCAACCTTAAAGGAATAGTTCAATAATTTGAGAATTAGCATTATTCACATTCTTGCCGAGAGGTATCTGGCAAAATCAATACCACACACATGTCTGTCAATTAAATTAAATTTCACCCAGTTTCCAGTTTTTATGCTAAGCTAGGCTAAGCTAAGGTATCACTATTCTATACTAACTCTTGGCAAGAAATAAAATAAATCTGTTTTCAAAAGATATGAAGCGATTTCTTTAAGGTTACCATTAGTCCAACAAAATTCAGTCAATACACTTTATGTACAGTCCAAACTGTAAGTTCAGTTTTTGTTTTCCCTAATCTGTATCCATTTGCAGTTTCTTCTGGGTGTTTACTGCTAAGTATAAAATTACTGTATTGGTATTTTCATTCAGTCCAAATTTGTGTAAGTATGTGCATATACTTTTATTTATATATTTTTATATTTTCTTTTTATATTGAGTATATATTTCTTGTCTTCCGTACTTTATTGCATTTTTTCCTTATTATATTTGCTGCAATATTCTCATGAGTTTCATTTATTTATGTAGACCCATCTCTTCTGTTCTGCCTATCCTTAGTTTTTTTTTTTTTTTGTATTTATATTTATCTACTGTTTCTCTGTAAAGTTACTTTCATCTTGGGAATAGCGCTATACAAATTCAATTTATTATTATTATTATTACAGGCATGTGATATCAAATTAGGTCTTTACCAATGATATAAGTGAAGACTCATAGTGTGGTGACACTGGTGCCTGAATTGAACTCCGGGGCCACATGTTGGTACCTGAGGAAGAAAACAACCAAATTAAGACCATAAAAGGTTTGGAACATACAGAATATAAATAATATTTCACTCTGGGCAGTAGCTACAGCAGCATGTGTTACTCCAGTTTACCTGCAGGTTCAGCTGCGTTGGGCAGCGGAGACGGAGACCTCACCGGTGTGGACGAACTGGAGGGGAAGCTGCTGCTGGTGTGATCAGGGGAATAAATCTGGCAGCAGACAGCAAGAGACAGAGAGAGAGAGAAAAAGAGAGAGAGAGAAGGAGGGGGAGGAGTGTGAGTAGGGAATGGATCATTTTAAAAGCACAACTTGTCATTTCTGTGTAAGGTTTTATAGCTGCTGCCACAGCCTTTGGAGCAGGCTCGTAACCTGAACTAAATTCTGGTCATTTTACTAGTCAGCAGCCAATAAAAAGTCCAACAGCACGTGAGTAGCCCTTCATTAATATGCACTAGTCTGTTACAGGCAGAGACAAGCCACTATTTTCCTTTTGCATTATGCAGCTGGGGCTCTCAGGGCTTTGCTGTATGCTCTGATCTGACTGTTTGAACATAACACGGCATAGATGAGCCGGGCTAATTGGATTAAGGTGGTGCATACTTACAGAAGCCAGAGCTTTGCCCAAGGTATCGCCCGTCTGTGATCCTCCTGACACATGTCCCTTGCGCCCTGAGACTGAAACAAAAAAAACACCAATTGTAAGATATTGCAAAAAAGAGCAGATTAAGCTGAAATAAGCAGTGAAGATTATATTCTCCATTTCCTCACCTGTTGAATTCTCTGAGGTGTTGATTGATGGATTGTGTGACGCTGTATTGTTGCGGTGAAAAGTGGACATTGGTGGGAGACCCCTATTCATGTCAGCAGCCATCACTGAATGTGGGGAGTAGTCCTGAACAGTAAACAAACACACATTACAGTCAGCAGGGGTTAAAAAGTGCTGCGCTGTCAAGATCCAAAGTCCTGGAGGTAAATCTCACCAGGTGGCTGTGTTGTGGCGGCTGCAGGCTGCTGTAGCTCCCCGGCTGTGTTTGGTGGGTTGTAGCTGCTCCCAATGCACCTTCATAGCCCTGCTGGTTCAGCCCATTTACAGCATTCCAGATGTCGGGCGAATTGCTCGTCCCCTCTGAAATAGATAACAATGTTATAGCCGGCACTGTAGCAGCATCTCAAGCAGCAGGTAAATCATAAAGCTCTATAGCAGCCTATCAGTCAATCAATGGCTGGAAAGTGGTAATTTATAAAACTGATGTGACAATCTTTGTGTGAGCTCTGAGAATCACAGGAAATGTGCAGTTTTTAAAGGCTACTCAAATTTCAATGTAATCCTAATTCTATTTTCATGCCATTTTTGACAATTCTTTTAGGCGGTTCTTAAGAGTAAATATATAATAAACAACTCTTGGATGGACTGCCATTAACGTTCCCATTCATTGTCCCCAGAGGATGAATCCAAGTGACTTGAGGGGATCCTCTGACTTTCCCTCTTGCGCCACCATGAGGTTGACGTTTGTGGTTTTAAGTGAAATATCAACAGCTGTTGGATGTATTGTAGTCAAATTTGGAAAGAATGCATTTTAATAACTTTGTTGATCGTCTGATTTTTTTATCTAGCACCTTTATCTAGGCATGGTTGTAAAGTATTGTTTTTGAGCTCACCAAAGAAGGTGCTTGCAAACACATTGCTGTGGGCCTTGTTGGACGAATGTGAAGATGAGTTCTGGTTGATGTCGTCATTAGTGGGAGACTGCCCATAAACCTAAAGAGAAGAGCTTGTTTGAGGCATTGTCAACTTTGAACCACAATATAATGTACACAAGCAATATTTTTGTATGTGTCTGTAACACAAACACCAATATTACTGACACAAACACATGAATATTGTGAGTGTGAGTTGAAGCAACAGTATTACAGAAACAAAGCAGAGAGCTGATGCACACTTAGAGCATTTGCGATAATCCATAAGCTGCAGATCCATGCACCTCCTCATCCGGATTTAGGAACCATTCACCATGAGAAATCCTTGGCCTAATCATGATCAGGTTTGACTGGCTTCCGAAGACTGAGATACAATTTCCTCCCAAATAAAATTTAATTGCAGGCCTTCTTCTATTGTGTCCTCAGAAAGAACCCAAACAGAGAACTGCATCTCACCATAATGACCCCAAATAAAAGAAAATATAGAAAACTGCAAACCGATCTAAGAATTTAACTTTGGCTAATGTTTTTTTTTTTAATCTTTTAATTGTAAAGCACAAGGCTAGAAACTGCACATATATAGACAAAACACACAAACACATGCTCACTCACTCAAACCCACTAAGAGGTCTGGGCTGCACCTGCACCTCCCTCGATTGCTTTGATGTGCCCCAGGAAATGAAAATAAACCTCCCTGCACAGCATCAATGGGGTGTCAGTTACCCGGACGACAAGTTCTGTAAAGCAGGCTATTAAAGACTCTCTTGAGTATGGTAGCACACACACGCACACGCACACACACACACACACACACACACACACACACACACACACACACACACACAATCTTAGGCACAGACACACGCAGCCGTGACCCTGGTTGGCATGAGTCCCATGGTGATTGTGGGCTTGGCCAAACAGAGGAGCCCCTGCCGACACTGGGCCCGTCTGAGCCGCCATGGGCAGCATATGGTGGAGGATAAAGCCAATTGTCCTCCTTACCATCAGCATAGCAGGCGACCCGTTAATAATGGTCACACCCCCGCCCCAGCACGCCCTCTCTGGTCCCCATTGGAGAGGGGCCGTCACCATGGCATCCTTTTTTGGCATAGGATTGATTTAGGAACCATCAATCACAACATCACAAATGATAAGGGACTTTTTTCAGCAAATAAAAACCACAACTAAGGGAGAAATGAAATACTATTTAACCTTCAAATTGCTTGAAATACTTTTTTTAAACACGTGGCCTTTTTGGGCAATCTATTAGTTGCATTTCAAAAGTTATTTTGATCAACAATGTACCAAACAAACAGTTATATCATTTTCCCATTGTACTGTATATGTACACAACATTACCATGCTAGATGAGTGAAATATCAACTTGCTATTCAGGGCCTATGCTGTGCTAAATCACGGCCAACTCCAGCCACATGCAACCAATTTTCTGCCTCTGTGATCCACGATGTCTGGATATGGTTAGTCTCACAGAGATCAAAGCTGCCTTTGATAATGGCAGCAGCGGTGGAGGGACTGCTCCAACATAGCGGGGTTAAATCAAATAGAAATAGAAGCAATCTGCTTCATGTCAAGATGTTTTCTGCTGCTAGGCTTGACTACATGGTGCTTTGCTAACAGGAAGCAAGAGTCTCACCGGTGCATTTCAACATGAGATTGTTAAAGTGAGGGAGATGTTACTGAACATTATTTTAGATGATGTGCATGGTGAATTGTTGTAAGTTGTTTGATTTGTAGGTAATCATGATTTTGGTTATCAAAGGATAACATTCTTAACTTGGTTTGAATGTTTATTTTAATGGGGAACCAAACAAACAAACAACTGAGCGGTGGGCAACTCACAAAGAGTTTTACCTTGTCCTCCAATTAACTCTGGAGTTAATAACTACTGAAGTAAGAACAACAATAAGCTTACATACCATCTACACACAACTCTTCAAGGAAGCAATAATGACACATTCCACACAAACATACATGACCTCCCCAAAACACAAAAAACCTTTCTCACTCACACACACACACGCGTGCACGCATACGCACGCACGCACGCACGCACACGCACACGCACACACACACACACACACACACACACACACACACACACACACACACACACACAGACAGACAGATAAAACTGCCTTAGATCCCAACAAATGTTTTGTGTAGAGTAGGATGTATCCCCACGGACTCTGAAAGGCCTCATTAAAAGGTATATGCACATGAGAAAATGTTAAGTTAATTCTCTTAACTTTGATACAGGTTGCACGTGAATGAATTTTCTCCTGATGCAACATATTGGATGTCAGTTAGAGAACACTTTCTTCAACCACTATTACAGTTATGGATAAAGCTGGAAACCAGTGATTCATTATGCAAGTCAACAAACAAACAGACCATCTGAGAAGACTATCAAAGAGCAAGGAGCATCATCACCAAACAAACAGTTCCATGTTTCCTCTGAAATACAAAACATAAATACATGTAATAAATGTACTCACTGGTTTCATGTTGTAGCAGTACATCAATGAGTTGTTGCCTGTGCCAGAGACAGGATGAGCACAGTACATAACTCCGTCTGGTTCAGTGCAAGACTTCAAGCTCTCAATACAGTCCACAAGCAGCTTGTCTGTCCGTGTCTTTACTCATGTGGATGTAGTCCACATGCACTCCTTTCCCTAACATACCCCTGCTGGTCATGCAGCTACCCGCAGACAACTTATGCAAATAAGGGCTGGACCATTCCAGGAAGTAAAGAGGGGTGGCAAAGGGTGCTATTACTGTACTACAAGCCTGGTCTAGAATATTATAAGCAGACTTTTTATTTTATTAAAGAGAAGTATAACAATAAACATAGTCAGGCTATAGTGTTAGGTGTTTGTTGATTATTAAGGAGTCTGTTTGTGCAAAATGGCATCATTAAAATATCTTGTAATAATCAGGGGGTTCCCCACCGACGCATGATCAAACACCTTAACCACACCAGGGAAAAGGAAAGAAAAGCTATAACCAGTGTGGGTTATACATTTTGTTATTCAGCTGTCATCCTTTTCATATGACATCCTATGTTGGTGTAACATCATATGAAAGCAAGCTCAGAAATCCCCGTAAGCAGTGATGACGGTGACGATGATTATCTCCTGTTAGTCAGGTAGAGGTTTCCAGTAAACAGAGGCTACCACACCCCTTTCTGACCTACATGTACAAATAGATCCAAATCCTTAGTTTGTAGGCACGTGTGGCGTGTTGAGCTCCTCCAGTGGCTGGGCTAAAAGTTATTTATACATAGCCTGTCTAGGTGCTGTGTTAATGTAAAACACTTAAACAGTCAGACTTCCTGTGATAAGTGAAATCCACTGTCCACTGCCCTGGTGCTGAAATTGACAGTGATCTACTCCATGTAGGTCACCACACCACTAAGGTTTATGATTTCCGGGTACTTCAGGACAGTCGTGTCAGAAATATCACAGGAAGTCCACTGTTCATAATCAAATACTTGAACAGCCAGAACATAGGGTGTGTCAACAGTACAAGGAGCTGACCTGCTTTATTTTGTGCCGTATTCTCTTTATGTTACATAAACACAATTTGTCACAGAGGGTAAAAAAACACTGTAGTTGGCGTGATGCTCAGTATGTCACACTGTCCTGGCAAGGCATTTTGTCCTAGAGAGACCTCATAAGAATCCAATCAAATAATTCCTACTAAGACATCAGCCCAGTCTTTATCTTGAACTCGTTGTCTTACTAACCCTCCGGTGTTTACACTGAAGTCACATGGAACTGTGTGTAATGTGGAATCTTTCCAGAACATCTAACCCTATTTAGGTCATTAGCAAAATGCATGTTGTGCTTCCCCAATGTATGACTCTTAATGCACAGCTAGTGCAGTTTAAAAATAGTCAATGTATGTTTTTTTGTTTTTTGTTTTTAATTAATCGATTTATTGAACCGAAGTATTTAGGAAGTTATCCATCCTGTTATTTAAGCAGCAGAAACATAATAAGAAGTCCTCCATCTTCAACAGAACAATCATTTTTGGGTCTTTCCTTCTTCTTCTAGGAATAGTGTCCTACCGTTATTATTTTTTTCACTAACAAAATTCATTTACAAATGTTCCAGGAACACCAATGGCTACTGAATGACCTTTTCCTCTGACAGAGATCAGTTCTCCTAAGCATGCATAACACACACACACACACACACACATCTTGGGTAAGTGATCCAAGAGCAAATATATGCAGTCCCCTAACCCTGAACTTTGCATCAATCTTAGTTAATTGCAGTCTTGTCAGGAGTGCGATTATTCAAACAGGTAATGCAAATGTTAATGAGTTCAAATTTGCATATCTTTATTTTCCCATGGTTGAAATGTCATTGGTTATGACGCTCTACAATGAAGAATGTCACTCCTGATGGCCCCCTGATACGTTGTTGACCATTAGGAGGCCAAAAAGGAGCAACTGAAGGGGATTGGAGGAGAAATAAAGAAGGGAAAAATGTAGATGTTTATGTGTAAAAGAAATAAAAACACATGCACACAATCACACCATCACTGCAGCCCCTTAGTTATAAAATTGAATTATTGCAGAATATATTAGTGAAAGGAAGAAAAAAAATCTATACCGGTGTGGCCCACCAATAAAAACACAAAGAAAGCATTCACCCATTTGCAGTCTGAAGTCATGGTTGTCCTTTTAATGGAAGATATGCTGTTGTGCATGCTACGGCTGCAAAACACATTTCTAGGGTTGATGGCATATTGCTCATCGTCATGCGCCTGATTTGACATGGCTTAAATAACTATCTTCCTGCCAGTGATTGGCATTCACACAAGAAGGGGTGAGTGGGACTGGGGAGCAGATGGTGACATTCCACATGACCAAACTGATCAATCAGCATGCTGAGGCGCAGGTGCAGCACAGGCGGGCAGCACCACACCATCTATTTCACCATCTACGGGGCACAAACACATGGGCACCAATTGTGGCTCCCTGAGGGTCTGCATGCTCCTCTGTCCCGCTGTGCCAAGGTTGATGACATCAGAATTTCCCATCCGCTCTTCCACAGGACGCCAAGAAAAAAAGGGGGAAAAAACGCTGTATAAAATCTGCAATGACAGCCCGTCCTAGGATAGGTCGTGTAAGTGACGTCAAAGCCAGGGACTCCCATATTTAATTGTGGAACTGAAATGATAAACCAGAAGGAAACATGGCTTACCTACACATTTTGGAATTAACAGTGTTATTTATGGGACATGATAAGAGTATTTGAGGGGTAAAATGTCTAAAATGTCTTCCTTATGGCAGGCACACTGTGGATACTTGACAGGACCCCATCCTAATATTTAGGTTGAACGTTTGCAAAAAGATAACCTTTAGTCACTTTTATTAATCTGCAGATTGTTTTTTTCAATTACCGGTAATTTATGAATTGTCTCATGAATTACGTTGTTACAAAACCTATCATCATTTACTATAACCCAAAGTGATATATCATGACAAACTGCTTCTTCTTTTTTGCCCATAAAGAACATTCTCATGATTTAACAGCTGGAACCCTCAAATGTTCCTTAAAACATGAATAAAACAAGCTGCCAATTAATGTTCTGTTAATGAATTAATCAATTAATCAACTAATCCTTTCAGCTAGTTGCTAGTTACTATCAATTTAAACAACAGATCCTTTGGATGAGCACTTGTGTGCTTCAACTAGGTTACCAACAACAGTTGTGCTGATTTTGTAAGACAAATTAAAATAGTTTGAATAACACTGTACATCAACCATTTGCCTTTCTTAAACAGTTTTTGTTTCTACTAAAGCAATTCATACAGAAAATATATGTAAATAATTCCATTGAGCTGACATGTCATATGAATGTCACATGAATGCATAGCAAACTACTACTAAACCTACTACACAGAGGTAGGCATACAGAGAGAAGCGTGTTGGCTGTGGTGTTTGACACCTGCTGGCGTGACTGTGCTGAGGATCTACTGTATCTTCAGGATAAGACCTGAGCATGGCAGGCTGATCTTAAAGTCTGGCCTGAGTGCAGGAAGAAGTGGGGGTTGTAAGAGGATTGGAGCAGCCATGCCTGCACAGTGCACGTGAAAGCCAGACTCACCAACCTCTGCACCACGTTGACCTCGCTGTCCCACATTCACCAGTTCCTACGAAGACGAAGGTAGCTTTAGGTCACTGCCAGTCTAATGTGTGACCTGCTTAATTTCCAGGGAGCAGGTTATGAAATCATTACAAAATAAGTGGTGTTAGAGGGCAATTAATGTGTTACAATGTGCTATATTAAATGTGTAACTAAATGTAAATGTATATTAGCTTTAATTGCTTTCTCTTATAATTAAATTAAATTAAAAACAAAAAAACATTGTTGGGCTCTTGCTGATCATCCTGAGTGGGGGGTTATGGTCAGCTTTTCCTTTATGTAGTTCTCATTATATTTATATATGTCTTTGAATTTTATGTAGCCTGTATTTAAGTATAAGGGAGAAATGATCTGCAGGTGTTTGCCAAATATGGCACAGCATAATGTGAAATAATTCCTCTAAAAACTAACATTTTGTGTAAAATTTGAATAATTAAGCAATTTACACATGACTCAGAACAAAGTAGCTACAATGAAGAGATATTTTAAATTGTTACTGTGTCATATTTGGCTATGTGGGTAGCTAAGGCCACACAAATGGCTGCAACTTTGGTGAGAGTGTTGTGCAAATCTTAACACTTGGAGGAATGAGCAAGGGCAAAGACTACTGAGATGAGACCTTACAGCCCAAATCAGAAGTGACAGGAGATTGACAGTAAAATAAATCAGTCCAGAATAGCCAGCAACCGGAGGTCAAAAATAGAGTGAGAAAACAATGACTAACAAGGAAACAACATTTTCTTGAGATTTAGATGAAGTGTCACTGTTACACACCTCCGGTGTTGTTAACAAGCCAGCAAATGATAAGGTTTGATGGATGCTTGTGTGATACGTTATGGAGAGAAGGAGAAATTGCCAAGAATATTTAAATGTTGAAGCAAATTACACCAGCAATTAAAAATGAGACCTTTTGGCCATCTGATCGAAATTGAAGCATGTTGAGTGAGAAAATGTTTTAGAATTTCCGAGACAGATCATTTTACACACCACAACTAAATTATATAATCCTAAAACTGAACATTGCTGATTTTCTGTTTTACTCCAATCTATAGTTTTCATTTTTTTTAAAGATCACAAGACAAAAAAGTCAAGTTCACTGTATTATCATTTCCATATGACCTTTAGTACAATAAATGGAGGTTTTATTTGAATGTCATATACCAGAGGCTGTAGAGCTAAACTACAAGACCATACATTCTGCATAGAAGAGTGGCATATCTTACCACACATAATGTAATATTTGTAGCTGCTCCACTCCAACCTTATGGCCTACCTCACATGGCTTCTACCTCACATGTTCACTAATTGTGAATATTTTGATATCTGCACAACATCTCTCCTTACTTGTTTACAATCCCCCTGAAACAGCTTAGTTTAAGATCAAGCACACAATTTATACAGTGGAGTTGCATATGTGTATCACTATTAAACCAAAATGTAAATCAAATATTTTTCTTGTCATACACTTACTTCTAGAATTAAGAAAGTGTATGAACAATATAAATAACATGCTCTCCAGGCCTTTTTATATCTCAGCTACAAGAACAATATCATCAGCATAGTGAAGAATAAAGTACTGTATAAATAAAGTATACTAAATATAGAATGTCTTATCTTATCACTATAACCTGTGCTGGAAACAAGCCTGTTCTATGATCATTAACCTGTTCACATTTAATATTTTCTTTACAGCTAAATATTTTTATACCCATCCCAAACTCAATACGTCTGAAAATAATTTCGTCGTTCATGCTGTAAAAATCTTTTCTGAAACTCCAAAAAGTGTATACTAGATTTCCATCTAGTGTTCCAGGGTGCAGTGGTAGGTGGCGATAGCGAGTATATTTGACGCCATTTAAGTTATCTACAAACAAGCCAGATGTTTCCAAACAATGGGAAGGTTTAAGGCGTACATTTTATACACACCATGCACACCACCAAAAACCTTTTCAAAGACAATTCATAGGACTCAGTTGTCATTTTTGTGAATTATTTAAATTATTGATTATTTACAATTGATTTGTGTCAAACACAGGGACTCAAACAATACTCATAACAAATATGATGTGATTATGTATGAATGAACATGGTGACATAAGTACCTTCACCAGTCAGGCTTTTCTTATTCTAGCGTCATCATTTTCATCCTGATACTGGTATTTAAATACATGATTACTGGAATATAGCCTACTGATATCCATATTATCGTATAAATTTAAATATAAATATAATTATTTTTTAATTTAAGTACCTCCTGTCTCTCAGATTTTTGATTACAATCAATATTTTGTATTTGTTGTATCCTCTTATTAATATCATTACATTGTGTAAATTACTGACAATACAAAGATGTAAGGCATTACCTTACATGCATTCAGACTATACTGGTGCATTTGTCTATGTTTGTGCTAGTGAAACAGCTAACCAAAATAAAGAAGGTGGAAAAGACCTTTTGTCTCTCACACACACACACACACACACACACACACACACACACACACACACCAGAAGTAGTCATGTCAAAGACTCCTTGTCAGTTCTGTGTACGGATGTCACTGCATAGGACTAACAAAAAAGAAGTAATATCATGTGCTAATAGACTTTAAATAAACAAAAAGGAGCAGAGCAACTTCACATCTTGCAAACAAACAGAAGCCAAGTAGCAACATTTTTATCATCCCCTCTTGTTCCTATTAAGCATAATCTTAAGAGTTACTGGGTACTTGTCCATACATGCCTTTGCCATGTGTGCATGAGTCTATTGCTGTCTTGCATCATGTTTCATGACCATGGTGTCAGTGGAGCACAGGAGTAACATTACTCGTTTCCATCAATAGATGGCAGCATAAAATAAGTCATGATGACAGAATTTATTTAGGTCTTGTTTTTCTTGACCTGGTGGCTTCATTCCTCTGAATTTCCATATTTATATTTTCCTGAAGAAGATATAAAACATTACTAATTATAAGTAGGTTAAAAACAGTAATTGTAATTAAATGAACTGGTCATGTGTGTAATATGTGTCATTTTACAGCAGGGTTACTGGTGTGGCATAAGTTAACGTTATATTTATATCTGGGACAGACAGCAACAATCCAATTCATCCTCGCAAGTTATTTTTTCGCCAGCTGTGTCTCAGATTTCCGCCGAAGGGGGAAAAAAAGTCAGCTGTGTGATGAGCAAAGAGAAATCTTGGAACAATCTATTTGGTGTTTTAGCACTTGCTCCAAGAGTCTGATCAGATCATCATTTGATAGCAACATATTGGAAGATCATTTCACACGCTGGTAAATGACCAGGTTAAATGATGAAGTGATATCATCCTGACTGTTTACCCGTCATTGTCAATATCTGATCAACCAGCTTCCCGCAGCAGCGCCCCTATCGGCTGACAGCAGAACTGCAACGCAAAGACCAGCGTCAAGTTACAGGGAACACAATTTAAAAAAATAAAATCCCCGTCAGGAATTTAAAATTAAAACTCTTAAAACGATGGCATAATAAAAGGATGCATTTGTTTATCAAGTATTTGCCAGTTTATATAAGTAGCAATCCCACTTACAAGTGAAAATAAAACACAACGATTTATTTTCAAACAGGGTTGCAATCAAAGATTAGCTTTGATTAATCTGACAATATTTTTTCCAATTAATTGATTAATGACTTTGTCTATAAAATGTCAGAAAATGTCCATCATAAATTTGCATTTGTTGTTTTGTTCAACCAACAACTCAAATCAAAAATATATTCAGTTTGTATTTAAAAGATGAACATTGAAACATTGCTATAATCGTTCCTCCTGTTCATACAGGTCATTCAAAGACCCCTTCCTGATGTGTTTGCAATGTAAGTGATGGGGGAACAATCTACTGTCGTTGTTCTGTGCAAAAAATATACTCCAAAGTTTATCTGGAGCTGCGGTCTTCCAAAGTTACTTTTTCAGTAGGCTACTAAATACCTTCTCGGTGTTACTATCCCCAAGGAAAGCTGTCTCGGGAAAAACAAAGAAGACCTCCTCGTATTAGGCCTAACTTCAGAAAGAATTGGAATTTTGTAAGCATTTTAGAAATGGATCTTTTAATAGTCAGTCAGGACAGCAGAAATTATTACAGAAGCAAAATGGTTTATATCTGGACATGTGAAGGGTTGTTTTAAAGACAGACTTGCAAAAGAATGTGAACCTTTCAACATGTCAAATCTTATGCTTTTATTTCGAAAGTGAAATCTCAGTGTATTTCCGGATTTGTCTTTGCTACCTGTCTGTAACTTGAGGCAGGCAGCTCGTCTGTAGCTGCTGCTGGCTGCTGCAGGCGTGCTATTTGCGGCAGCCGAGAGACCTCTGCGAAATGCCTTTTGTATTCCCGGGTGGTTTTTATGGTTTAGTTTTGTGTTTTGCGAGGGTCAGATCACAGTGTTTGTAGCCATGCTCTGTGGTGGATTTAGCAGGCTGTCCTAGCTGACTGAGCCGCTCCAGTAGCGGTGGGTCCGGTGCAGTGCACAGCCGGGGATGAGGCCTACTTGTTAAAGCTCCCCCACCACCCCTCCATCGTGATGGCTGATGATCAACAACAACCTGGTCAGAAGCCTGCCTCGGGATTAGGCTCTCTTCCAGCGCTGGTGCCAGGACTCCAAGGGCCCGAGGCCAACGCGTTACAGTTCAAAATAAAGAATTCAATTTGGTAAGAATGAAAATAATCCTCAAGCATCCACACTGTCCTTTTCGCTAGCTGTAGCCTTATAATTAGCGTATCTAGCTATGAAGTGGCAGGGAGGATGTGTGCTGCACAAAGCGACTGGAAATAACACGAATGCTCCCGTGTAAAACGCAGTTATTTAACGGAAATACGACATCAGCAAGAAAAGTTACGCTGTCTGCAACCTGTTTATGCATTTATAACACGTTAACGACTGGTTATTTACAGCAGTAGTAGCAATAATCATTAGCATCGAGCCATAGGAGGCCATGTGTGATAGATAACACCAAATCCACCGGTGGTGCCGATGCGCAGGATGACAGGTGTCAAACCAGACTGCTCCACAGAGAGACAGCCTCACACTGATTTAATGCTGCTAATAACACTACAGGGCACTCTGCTTATAAGGGTTTTGTTTTTACATGTTTAGTTTCTACACTGGCTTTAGAAATGATTAAAACTCAATTATTTCTATTTGATTTCTCATCACCATGCAGTAGATTGTGATAAAAACAACTAAATTGCTTGACGTTTTATTATCTATACATCTAGTCAGATGTTATGACATAATGTACAGTGGTTTTGGAAAGAATTCAAACCTCATTCACATTTAGCTCACTTTATATATGTAATTTGAAATGGATTAATGTACTTACACTATAATGACAAAGTAAAACCGTGTTTTAGAGGCTTTTATTTTGAAAATCTGTTAAATATTGCTAAAAATTAAATTGCTTATTTACTAAAGTGTTCAAAGTCGTTACTCTTTATCGTTTGGTGCACTTGCTTTAATTATCATTGAAATACTTCTAGGGATCTGTCTCTTATCAACTATGGTGCAAGGTCCAAAATTGGCCCTTTTTTGCAGAAGACATTTTATCATATGTCACAGAAGGAAAAGCACGTGTACATAAAGATAAATAAATAAAAAAAACACAATGATTCAGTTTTAGAGTCTTGGCATTGTGCATGCTGGTTCACTGTCACAATCAAATAGAGCAGTGCCATCGTTACTGTTATTAAACCTGTTTTTTGACTGCCATGACAAGTCAAAATGTGTGATGTTAAAAAAGGCCCGTGGAACATTCAAGAACTCTCCATCGCAATGCAATTCACTGCATTTTACAGATGCAAAAATTACAAGGGGGCAAACCACAAACGCCTACAATGCAAAATGATGAGAATTCATAAGTGTCAAAGATCTTAATTAACTTACTCTACAATAAACTATTGAGGCTCACTTGTGTAGGGAGCAGTGCATGAGGACACAGACACCTAGAACTTGATTGGAGTTATCCTATGGCAAATTCAAATGATTGGACATGATTTAAAAAGGCAAACACCTGTGTATAAGGTCCCACAATTCACAGGTATTTTCCCACCAAGCCATGATGTCAAAGGAACTCCCTGTGGTTCTTCACGATCAATTGGTGTTGATTGTGAGATGTGGGCGTGGGTATGAAACCATTTGAAGCTTAAAGCTTCCAAGGAAAACAGTGGGCTCCATCATAATGAAATGGAAGAAGTATGGAACCACCAAGACTCTTCCTAGAGCTTGTCATCCAACTCAAGGCATCACCTGGCTAATAATGCGAATGATAAAAAAGCATCATGCTGTGGAGGTGCTTCTCTGCAGAAGTGATTTGGAGACTTGTCAGAAGCTAGAGCACAATGAATGCAGCCAAATACAAAAAAGAACTAGAAGTAAACCTTCTCCAGAGTACATTACAGAAGCTTTACCCGTCAGCACGACAACAACCCCAAGCAGACAGCCAAGACAACGCTGACATTGCTTTGGGATATACCTGGGAATGTACTTGAATGACCCAGCTGAAGCCTGGGCTTGAACCCCAAAAAATCTGTGGAAAGACCCCCTCCCCCAATTCAAGCTGCCTGAATTGTAGAGGATCTGCCAGGAAGAATACTTGAAGCTGTAATTTCTGCCAAAGTTGATATTGAATAAGGTCCGGACCTCTTATGCAATTGAGAGATTTAGATTTTAGACATTTGCCAAACATTCTGAAATATGTTTTTGCTGTTTTGGTATTGTTTATTGTTTGTAGATTGATGGCATAAAAGTTAATTAAATTATAATAATAATAATTTAATCATCTGTAACACAATAAAGTGTGTAAAAAGAGTCTGCATTTCACGATATCTGAGAAGATATAGATACAAAACAAAATGTCTTTATTTCAATTCCCTTACTTCATTGTGATGCAGCACATTTTTCAGCATATCCGATTGTACGCAATTTAGTATAATTTACTATTAAGTATATAAGACTCCTTCTGGTAACTCGTTCCTTAACAGACTTTATACCATAAAAAGAAAACAAGTCATCAGGGACAGGAAATAAAAACAAACTTAGTTGAAATAATAAGAAAACCCTGCATGTATCATATGTGTATGTATGTTATTTTATTCACTATTTTAAGTCATTTATTCACATTTCTGTCTTTTGCTCTATTTTTCATTGTAGCAAATCTGTACAATCAAAGGTGGACAGCATATTGGTGAGTATACATAATAGACCGGTCTACAGAATGCATGTTAATGTTTATTGGTAGTTGATAAGAACAGGTGTGTAACTTAGCTTTTATATATATATATATATATAGAGTGTGTGTGTGTGTGTGTGTGTGTGTGTGTGTGTATGTATATATATATATATATATATATATATATATATATATATATATATATATATATATATATATATATATATATATATATATATATATATATATATATATATATATATATATATATGTATATATATATGTATATATATATATATAGATATATATATAGATATATATATATATATATATATATAGATAGATATATGTGTGTGATATATATATATATATATATATATATATATATATATATATATATATATATATATATATATATGAGTATATATTTGTGTGTGTATGTGTGTATATAGATAGATAGATAGATAGATAGATAGATAGATATGAGTGTGTGTATATATATATATATATGAGTATATATTTGTGTGTGTGTGTGTGTGTATATATGTGTGTGTATATATATATATATATATAGTACTTGCCTTCCTGTCAAAATTGAAAATCAACACTTTTTATTGGAGCTTTTTATCAATGTTTTTAACTCTTACATTTTTGTCCCTTTTTTCAGTATTTGTCACATTTTTGGACGCTTTCAACACTACGTCACACTAACTTATTAACTTTAGTTTCACAGTTATTTTTGGAATTTATGGTCAATAAACCTCATTTAGAAGAAATTATAGCTAATGCATGATTTAGAAAAGCAAAAATTGGGAATTATTTAGACTAAAATTAAAGTAACGGATGTTGATTGATAACCACAGACTGGAATATGTCAACTTTTACTCAATACTATTTCAAAACCATTTCATTTTTCTTTTCCAAATGCTATTAAATATAATAAGACACCCCAAAATTAATGAAAGTAGAGATTTGTACTTGCCAAAGAGAGTTCTATGGATAGAGAGAGAGAGAGAGAGAGAGAGAGAGAGAGAGAGAGAGAGAGACACAGACACACACACACACACACATACACACCTTTGTGAAAAATCCTGGAAAGCCAGTATTATCAGAGGCAATGTTGGACTAGTGCAACCAGAGAAGGAGATGGATAACACTGCATAGCTGCATGGAAAAATCTCTTACACAAAGTTGTTTGTATTGCTGTTGTTTGAAAATGAACATATACCACATGTAAATTGCAATGGAGTATATTGCAATGGAACCTGCAGTATGGTGCGTGTGATCATTCGGTGGCTCCAATATCTGAGATGTGATTTTGTGCATGAAAAAAGTTATTGTAAGATCACATATACTCCGTTAAAGCAGAGAAGGACTAACTCGCTCTATGCTTGTAGCAGTGGAGTGTAGTAAATAGCCTTTTTTATTCACTGCTCATTGGCTGACAGCTCTCACCTCTTTCATTCAAGTATTGGTTCCCCTAGCAACAAAGAGGCAAATAGAAAAGAAAAGAGGTAAGATGAGTCCATTGTTAGAAACCAATTGAAAAGCAGTTGGGGTTGAATCAATAGTAAGGAGGTTGTGTGCCCTCTTAACACCTGTGTAGCAAATCAGCTCTAAATTTTGGACCAGATAGCCTAAATTGTCTGCGTACATGTATCTATTTGTTCAGTTGTGGAGAACTAACAATTAGATTGTAAGAATTAGAAATAAGACTTTGAGTCATTTGATCAGTGTCAGCTTCTGTCTTCATTCTCTTTTCCAGTATTACTCTCATGAAGCATATATTTATAGATTTTGTTAGTGAAACATTTTTTTTTACTTTTTTATATGAATAATCTTTTTTCCTTTTGTGATAATTTTTATTTTTACAGCAAGATGTTGAGAAGTTTACAGACATAGAAAAACTCTACCTCTACCTGAAGTTGCCTTCTGGTCCCAGCAGTGGCAATGATAAAAGGTATGTCACAGACACATACACACTTTACTCAAGATTTCCACTTTGTTCTTTGGTCTTTTTTTGTCTCACATACACACAGCTGCGTCGTTTGGGCTCTCATTACATTATTGGCACTTTTGTCTCATTGCTTGTCTAAAGTTCAAGTCACTATCCACTGGCTACTTTGCAAACCCTGTTTAGGCTGCTTGCTCCTAAAACTTAATTTCAGTTTTTTGACATTTTTGGGGGTTGCTCATCATTGGTGAGTTTCTTATACAAAAGTATCATTCATTTTTCAGCTGTATGATTGATTATCATTATGAAGCAAACCACTGATCTATGTAGACTTTTGCTATACCTAGCTGTCTGTGTTTCATTTGTTTCCCCATATCTATTCATCACCCCAACCCCCCAATTCTGCCCATTTGGACTGAGAATGAGAGGGGGTCCTCCACTCCTGGATTATGGTATTAAAGTTTCTGTATTAACAAGAAATGAAGCATACAAATCGAGGACACTGCCTCACCAGATTTATTTTCCTTCTGTACTAATTTCAGCGATCAGAGTTCCATGTCGTCAAGCCGTACTCAACAGATGTATGCATTTAACTGGATACGAAATCACCTAGAAGAGCACCCAGAGACTTCACTCCCAAAGCAAGAGGTGTATGATGAATACAAGTGAGTGTGTGTGACCTCACTGTGGGGGCAGGGAAACAGAAAAGGGGACTAACAACAGTATGATTTCACTTAATCTAATGGAGGATTCTCTTCTCTTATAGGAGCTATTGTGACAATCTTGGCTACAATCCACTGAGTGCAGCGGACTTTGGAAAGATCATGAAGAATGTCTTTCCTAACATGAAGGCTCGTCGACTGGGCATGAGGGGCAAATCCAAATATCCTTTAATTCTCATGAACCGGTCAACAAAGTTTTTCTATGCTTTTATTTGTCTGTGCTTTACTTTATTTTACCTACATAGTCTTCAAATTGTGAGCAAGTTAGTTGATGCTATTAGTCAATTGGTGACATATAGTAGTGCTATTCAGGTGTCGATATTTGAGGAGGCCGATCATGTATTTCTTCTGCTAGCAATGAGTGATATAAATTTATTAAGTTACCGTAATAAGCTCTTCCTAAACCAGCTTTGAATAGAGGTAAGATGAATACAGTTTGGCTGTTAATTACTGTGTTTTAAGACTAAAAGCAAATGCTGTTTGAATTACAAATATTATGAATAATGCACAGGAACACATGATAAAATCCATGTACTACAAAGAAATCCAACTTTCTAAAATACTAAAAAAGTTTAAGGAATTCCACAAAAACTGTGTTAATAGTTCTCAGTTGTGCCAGTGCATAAAACACATGGTCCTGTGGTGAGAAAAACATTATTACCTGAGGATTATTGCAGGCAGCTTTAGATTAGATGGTTTTTAAATTTACAAATTCTGATTTTCAGAGAAAGAAGAGGATAAGATGAACCAAAATGAGAATTTGGCCAGGCCCAACGTAAAACCCACTGTAAAATACTATATGCATGTCTATATCCAGAGTCTCTTATGTTTCAGACACCTTAACTCCTTCTCACATACTGTTATAGCGGGTTAAGGAAGAAAGCTTTTGTTCACATGCCATCCTTACCCAACCTTGATCTGCAAAAATCTGGTGATGGGGTAAGTTACACTGCAAAAAAAAAAAAACACATGGTAAAATATATTTTAAGAATGGTCTGATGCTCATCCACCTGCTGCTTTTTTCTGTAGTGTGAGCTGATGGAGTCGACGGGCCAGTCCCCGAGCGCTGAGGATGAAATGAGATCTGCAGCCTGCGGACTGGTGTGTGAGTGGGCTCAAAAGGTCCTGAGTCGTCAGTTTGACAACGTGGAGGACTTGGCCCGCTTCCTGCTCAATAGCCACTACATTGGTACTAAATCCATGGCTGCACTCACTGTTATGACCGGAACACCCACAGGTAACAGTGTCCTCTGCTGGTGTTTTATTTTTATGTGTGTGTGTGTGTGTGTGTGTGTGTGTGTGTGTGTGTGTGTGTGTGTGTGTGTGTGTGTGTGTGTGTGTGTGTGTGTGTGTGTGTGTGTGTGTGTGTGTGTGTGTGTGTGTGTGTGTGTGCGCGCGCGTGTGTGTGCGTGTGTGTGTGTGTGTGTGTATCACTACTGGACACCCTGAAGGTTTAAACATGTTTTCCTAATGTGATGCTGCACGTGTCTCCAAAAACAGTGCACGCACACAGTTGTCAGCTGTCCATGGTGCTGAAAATGTAAATAAGTTAATACAGCTGTCTGTAAACCATTTATGGTGGAGAAAATGTTTGCAATGATAAACCTAGACCATGGTAGAAAAGTACAATAATAATTAAATGGCTAAAATGGCCTACTCCCACTAAACAACTTTATGGAAACAAACATAGTAAACCCATTTTGTGTACAACGTTCAATGGTTTTCTGACAAATTAGAATTTTAATAAATATATGGCAGGTCAATATGGTTTAAAATTAACAACGGTAATATCAAGTTGAGAGTTTTCAATTTGTAACCCTTTTGTACCTTGCAGTTTTAAATACTTGATAATACTGTGCATAATACTTCCCTTGCTATTAAACTATTAAAAACCATGACTATTGATTGTGCCTGGTTTGTGTGCTTTGCTCTCATTGACACTCCATCTTTGCTTATCATAATTCTTCAATTTGTTTCTTCTCTCGACAGGAATGAAGACACCAACTCCAGCCTCTGCGTTTGTGCCAACAGCTGAGGCAAACTCTTTCCAGCCCCAGGTGAAGACCCTGCCCTCTCCTTCTGTTGATGCAAAGCAGCAACTGCAGCGCAAGATCCAGAAGAAGCAGCAAGAGCAGAAGCTCCATTCACCCCTGCCGAATGAGGTCCAGGTCAAGAGAACGGAGGCCAGTACCCCTGGCCCCACCATCCCCTGTGGCAGCCCTGCTCTGCTCTCCCCTCAGCCCACCATAGGCATCGTGGTAGCAGCTGTCCCCAGCCCAGTCACGGTATTTGGCCAAATTTCTCCCACAGATTATACTCAGATATCTTGAAAATGTGCCTAAATGTAATTTTATATTCTTACATTTCTTTCCAGGTACAGAGAGGTAGGCAGTTGATGACCTCACCCAGCCCTGTAGGGACAGCAGAGGGGAAAGTGTTGCCTGTGAATTTCCAAGTGGTCACTCAGTCTCTTAAACAGTCCCCCAAACATCCCCAGAACATCTCAGCTAGTCCTGTGGGTGACCGGCTGGCACGACACGGCACACGGTACGCACAAATTCTGCCCAAGCCCTCTGCCACCAGTGCCATCACGCTGCGCTCACCCCCTACCCTGCTCATCACTAACAGTCCCATAAAAACTGTTATGCCAACTCCACACGTCAGCTCAGTCAACGTGGTAAAGATGACGGCCATTGCCCTGGCTCCCAACAGCAGCAGCACAACCGTGCGTCCTGCCTCTGCGGGTGTGAATACCATAGCTGCTTTGGACGATTCCCAGCAGCCACACGGTGGGACCTCATTTGCCCCTCAGTCTTCTGCAATCAGACCCAGTGCCCTAGTCTCCACCCCAATCCTCTCCACTGACATTAAAGTGATGTCTGAAATTGGAAATGACAATAACCCCAACCATGGCACAGAGAAAACTGCTGTTGGAGGCAAAGAGGAGAGAATGGCTAAGTTTAGGGCTGCCAGTGAGCCAAGCTTCCTGATTAAGTGTTCTCCCGGACCAGACAAAGGGGCGAGGATAAAAAGTGACCCCACGTCCCCTCCTGTCTCTGTAGCTGTAGCTGGGACTCAGGACAGCAATAACAGTAACTGCCATGACAGTACTTTGTACTTGACTGTTGATAATCAGAACTCCAATGGCAACACAATATCTATATGCTCATCCGCTGTTACCCCAACAACAAAGGATCCCTGCCTAGATGCCAAGAGCCCCAGGAAGCGCACAGGCCCAGCTGGGGAGTCCCATGTGATTCCTGTGAAGAGGGTGTTTATCTCCCAACAGCCAGTGGCTATAATTGACAATCCAAAACCTGGAATCAATGCTGCAGTGAAGAGGATCCCCAGACCGGGAACTCCTGCCAGACCAGAGAGTGCCCCCTGCAAAGTGACTGTGAAACACACCTGCATAGGGCCCACACAGATTCTTGCACTTTCTGACTCACCTATCACACACACTGAGGGCTCCCAGACTGTTGTCAAACCCCAGGTTTTGATGGTGAAATGTGAAGACCATTCTCTCAGCACTGATTCCAGCACTGGAGCAGCTGGAAACAACACGTCTGATCAGGCGTTGCTACGGCAGATCACCGGGGACCCACATGCCATACCAGCCAACTCAGGAGCACACGAAGCCTCTGTGATGAGTGAATTAAAGAGCACAATATGGGAGGAGAAAGAGCTTGATGAGCTTCGGAAGCAGGCGTTTGCGCAGCAGATACCAGCAGAACACAAACAAGCCCCTACTGACCAACTTTCCATTATAGCTCAACCCCCCGAGGCCTCAGGCCCGCTCACCCTCACACAGGAGATGGTTGACTTTGCTGGTTCTCAGTCCAACATGGACTACTTTCCTTTCAATGATGATGACATGACCCAGGACAGCATCGTGGAGGAGCTAGTCCAAATGGAGGAGCAGATGAAGCTGAAGGGTCTGTTTGGTAGCTGTGTTGACGTGTCTTTACAAGGACAGACAGCCAGCAATCAAGGCTCTATCCTAAATGCTCATCAAGCCGGCACGACCTTCTTCCACTCTGCCCACAGCAGTACCACTCCTGTCCACACTCCCACTCCAACACCGACTCCAACACCAACCCCCACCCCCACCTCTGAAATGACGCTTGGGCACAGCCTGACGAGAGAGAGCCCCTGCTCCCGCATGGCTCCCATCACCCCTGTGGATGGAGCCATGGGTCGCCACACCCC
Source organism: Percina caprodes (assembly GCA_013375575.1). NCBI lineage: Eukaryota > Metazoa > Chordata > Actinopteri > Perciformes > Percidae > Percina > Percina caprodes. The sequence goes on along the minus strand of JABXJD010000001.1, from coordinate 12,432,576 downwards.
CATCAGCACACCACTGTCCAACTGCAGCAGCAGCGTCCCCCCAAGCCCAGTGGAGTGCAGGAACCCTTTTGCGTTCACTCCTATTAACTCAAGCATCACAGGATATCATGACGCCAGTATTGTTTCCAGCAGCCCTGTTAAGCCCATGCAGAGGCCAATGGCAACACACCCTGACAAGGCCAAACTGGAGTGGATAAACAACCGCTACAACAGCAACTCTGCAGGTCCTTTGCCCAACCATAGCATTGGCATACTGCCCAGCTACCAAGACCTGGTAGATGACCAGTTTCGTAAACCACATGCCTTTGCAATTCCTGGCCAGTCCTTTCAGGCTCAGTCAAGACAGGATGCTGCTCACTTTGGCCGTTTGACCCCAATTTCCCCAGTGCAGCAGCAACAACAACAACAACAACAACAACAACAACAACAGCAGCAGCAGCAGCTGGTAACAGGTGTAACTACTCCCACTAAACAGGAGAGTTTTGCTGTACCTGCACCGTTAGACAACAAGGTATCAACCTCATCTGCGTCCAGTACTTTCCGTTGCCGCAGTGTCAGTCCTGCAGTGCGCCAGAGAAACTTCAGTGGCAACACCGGCCCTCCGACCACCACCACCAATACCACCACCACCACCCGAGCGGTGGTTTCACCCTTTAACTCCCCCATCACCTCTGAGGTGCTCAGCATCCTGTCCAACAGCCAGACGGTCAGCTCTGTCCACAGCATGGTCCAGCGAAGCCAGTCTGTACCCCTGAACATCATGATGCAGAGTGAAATGCTGCCTGTGCAGGGTCAGAGTAACACCGCCAAAATCACCAATGTTCTTCTCAGCAAGATGGAAGCTGATGGTGATGATTCTGTCCGTGGCCTGGGTATAAACAACCTCCCCTCTAACTACACGGCCCGTATGAACCTCACACAGATCCTGGAGACCACTCCTGGCTTTGCTGGAGGAACTGCTCACCAAACTCAGCTGCCTGTAAGCTCTAGCCCTGCTGCCTTTGAGCTCCAGCAGCATGGCTACCTCACCACTGGCAGTGGAGAGCAGGTGAGTTTCTCAACTGGGGACAGCCAAGCACAAGCAGGTCCTGGTGAGCAAGACCAGCAGCAGCTCCAGGAGAACACTGTGCAGACACAACCACAGCTCCTCCTTCAGAGCACACAGCAGCAGGAGGTAGAGGACGAACAACAGCTGGATTTCAACAACACTGTCAAGGACTTGTTGGGGGATGATGGCCTCAACCCCAGTTCCCAGTTGGTGGGTCAGGTAGCTTCTGAGCTCAACGCTGTGGCGTCTGACTTCTCAAACGACATCAGACTGACCTCAGATCTGTCAAGTAGCATCACTGACCTTAACACGTTGGACACCAACCTGCTGTTTGATCCTAATCAACAGCAGGAACAATATGAAGACTCAACACTGGAAGAGCTGAAGAATGACCCGCTTTTTCAGCAGATATGCAGTGATACTGTGAACTCTGGTTTTGACTGGCTAGAAAGCAAAGACCAGCCGACTACAGTAGAGATGCTGGGCTGATGTTATCTTTTACTCTGTGTGTTTTATTTCTGTACTCTGTTGTTTGTTTGGTGCGTATGTAGTTTATCTGTTTTTAAACTATAGTTTGTTGGGATTTGTCTGGACTTTGCCATTTGTTCTGTTAAAAGTGCCAGGCTTACCAGAAAATCTCTCCTATTGCATATAGTTACTTCTCTCCTTTTTCATTTGTCACCCAGAGTTTCAAAACTTAATCATCTTTCTCCCTCATCTGAAATTAGAAATGTAAGCATTTCAAGTTAAAGTGTGAGTACTTGGTGGCAGCATGCACTTACAAAGAACAGGTTTGTATGTTATGAACATTAAGAGAAACGTAATCTTCCATGTTATAAACAATCAATAATGCAATATTTAAATTTAACGGACAGTTGATAAAAGAAAGAGATGGGTAGTAAATTTGGCACAAAAGACCAAAAACAATATGCTGTTGTCTACTAAATAAACAGTGTGTACAGTTCAAGTTCAACCAAATGGAGAAAATATTGGGATTGTAGTATATGCACATAATAGTTGTAGTACATTTGCCTGCCATATCTGAATATTAAAAAATGGTAGCATCTTATGCTGCCAGGTGCTGAATTTATGACATAATCTTTATACTTTATCATATACCAAATCAGTGAAAAACTGATTTACATCTGAGCATTGTCCAAGAGTGAAATGTTCTTAAAGCCTATACTTCTTGTACTGTTACATTTCTTATAAAGGGAGTAGATAAATCAGTAGGGAGAAGATGGGGATTCAGGCCACTTTGTGGACTATACAGCGAAAGGAATCAACAACTGTCTGCCTTATTCCCAAAGTCCAAGGCCTTATGCCATCTGTAGAGAGACTGTATATAATATAATGTTAAGAATCTTCTGAACCATCCAGAGCTTCATCATATCAAGGCAGCTGTTACTCTGATATTTTCAGTACTATTTCTTATTGTTTTTGTTTTTGCAGTGTTACAATATAGATGCGTATTGTATAGGCTAATGATTACACTGTGTGTGCCCTTATCAGTAATGGATTTAGAGGAATAGAGGAATTGATATACTGTCCATAAACCATGGCAGGCACACTTTCAGTCATGAGATTTTTTTTGGCATGCTATACTCCCAGCTTGGATAACAATATCAATGGTATGGAGAAGGCTTAGTTATATAGAAAGCTAGAGGCTGACATTTATGTATTGATGCCATCTAGGGATCAAGAGGAAATTAAATTATGTTTGTGGAGAATCCAGCCTTATTTCCATACCAAAGATGATCTGTTTCAATAACATAAGAGATTATTACACATACAGACACTCCTAGTTAACGTTAACAACGAGAAACAGGCAGCCTTGGAGATATAAAAGAGTTTTATTGCATTTGAGGAAAAGGGTTAAGTTGCGTAAATCTTATGTATAGTATGTAAATTTGTGAAATGGTCACTGTCCTATGTTTTATAGGTAACCATGGACCTGAAAGCATGTTGAAACCATCACTGCTAGCCAGGTAGGCTATGTGATACAGTAGGATGCTTGCTTGAGTTTTTGGCTATTGTCAATGTTGTATAAGTCATGTTTAAGCTTCATCTGTAAATAGGATAGATACATAGAGATTTGATGTATCAAAACACTATAATATGGCCATTTTTCTAGCTAAGTATGTGCCATTCAAAAGAAAAAAAAAGCTTAACAGATCTATAGTCGGCAAGATACTGTATGTTGTGTGTTACATTTCTGGCTCAATGTGTCGTAAAAGTAATGCTGTTTGGTCTCGCTTGCTGATTTTCTTTTACTTTTTTCTATTCAAAGATAATAGGTCTCTGCAGTTGCAGAAGTGATGTGTGCTTTGAGCAGGATCAATAGCATGGTATATTGAGAAAAAAAGTTGTGATACTGTTAGCTGGTTGCAAACATCTCTGTGACAGACATTGTGCTCAAAACCTTTCAGTAGACACTGGAAAAAACGATTACTCATGTTTCAACAAACTTTGGAGGTTCACATTATTGCACTAAATTTTTATGACATATGGCTTTGCCACATCTTTATGGACAAATGTAATGATGGATGCCCACATAAAAAAGAAAAAAATATTTTTATGACAAGATGCGTAGGGAAATTAACTGTCAGAAAATGACTAATTGTCTTGTAGCAAAATGTGCATTAATCTCAGTGAGATACACATTTCTTACTCATTCTCATACATGAGAATATAAAGCATTGAGGGAAAAAAGTTAAACAACCTTTTAAAACCTACATGCTCATTATGTTGATAAATGATTGTACGCACGCATGTGTGATAACTTCTGTTGTACTTTGTATTCTTGGTGACCACTGTCTTCTGTGATTTGGGCAGGTTCTGTTAACCAGACTGGCAGTGCTAGTTTCATGAGTTGCATTACTTTTGTTCTGTGCTGTTTACTAAGTTAAGGTTGTTCTATATGTTATGTTGATAACTGTTTTTTTGTTAATTTTACATTTTCTTATTTTGCAAAATGCATTTGTGAAGCGATGTAACATTTTCTCGTAATTTTCTTTAACAATAAGGCACTGATATTTGAATTAGAATGAAGGAAATGCACCTCTTTATGAGTACATGAGCTCCAACAAGCAGTGACTCTGATTCTTTACCTTTGACTGACCCAGAACCAACTCTGTTTGACTATATTGTCCATTTCTACCAGTAGAAAAACCCTCCTCTGTGGTGTTGTCTGGTGTACTGCTTAATGTACAGTAGCTTGTTAATATTGCAAATGCGTTGTTTCTTTTTTCAATGGAAAGTACTCACTGGTGAGATTTTTAAAGTGGTTTTAAAAGCCAATAAACTTTTTTAAAGAATGTTCTTTGTGTGTTTATGTGCTGATGATTTTGTATTTTATTGCAGTAAATAAAATATGCTTCAAAGCAAGAGAGAATGTTACCTTACAGGACTTAGTAGTCATTGTACTTTAATAGTAGTCATAATTATTATGATTTATTAGCTAATCAATTCCTATATTAGGTGTCATTGCCAGTGCTGTTAAAATGTCACTGGGTAATAACCAGATTTTAGAAAAGAAATCTAGGACTTGTCTTCAATACAAATATTGCAAAACCAAGTTTGGTTGGACAGACCCCAGCTTATGACAGGATGGAATTGATTTTTCCAAACATGCTAATACTAGTGTTTATTTGCTTTTGGTTAAACACCACACACTTTATATTTTAGCAATCAAGTACATGCAAACCTTTCCATCACCCTCTTGGTATGAGGTTAGAGGTCATCAGCTCATCAAATGACCTCTTAGGTCAGTGGGGGTGGCCTCTCCCAGAGACACGCTCCAGCCAATCAGAGCCCAATTCGTTGGTCCTCTGCTTTGCTTTCCCAGGACCTCATGATATTCATAACATGTTAATGACCTTAACCTTATTGATGATGGCCAAACAGCCTAACCTTCAGCCATGTGGAGCCCAGCAGTAATTGTAACCACAGCATTTGGCATTATGAGTAGACAATATTTCACAAGCAATACAGGATCATGTTTCCTGTTTGTATACAACATATCAATAACCAAAGAATGTAAAGCTATAGATAAATTGAGGCAGCAATACAGATAACTCACGTTTTGTTTATTTTAGGCACCGGAATCCTGCCATCCTTTTTACAACTAAAATCATCAGTGGAGGTTTTGTGAGGAAGAAAACATATAACATTTTTGTCCAGAGAAACAAATGTTATATTTTTCATCTATGCCAGCTAATGCATGTCATTTACTTGTTTGAAAACAGTAACAAAATGTATGTCAGTGAAGTAATTAATTAATAACCATCCATGGCTAAAGACCTCAAACATAAGTTTTTTTCCTGCAAAGAATCCTTTAGAAAATAATTTGAAAATCTAAACTATTGAATAAACACATTATGGGATGTTTTAACTTGATCATTGGTTTTGAGCCTTAAATTTCAACTACAAGGCTTTGAATGATTAAATCAATAGTTTCTTCTAATCAATACATAATTATACCACCCTCTCCTCATTTGACTGGATATGGAATTGTGGAGGTGCATGTTTATGACAGTAATCCCTTAAAATTATAACACGATTCATAGATATTGTGGAGAATACGAGTTATATAATATCTTTTGGAAGGCACAACACAGTTCCCATTCTGAATCTGATGACTGCATTTACCTATACCAATGGATGGGTGATGAATTTCACAGCTGGAGCCCATTGTGTTTCTATTGAATGAGGGCTGGGAGACGGGATTGTCATTGTCAAAAGGCACGGTCGCTGGATCAATATTTGAATTCATTAGGCAGCTGACTTGCAGCCATCAATATCTCCTCATAATTACCAGGTTTTGTGGTAGAAGCAGATGTCGTCCAGGGTGACCTTATTACCAGAGGCCTTTGGTAACTTATAGTTCACTGTGTTCATCTTATTTTGTTGTCTTAAATGATGCACAGAAAAACAAATCTCACAAGGCTAAGTTGCCACATGGGAAATTAATAAAGTTTTATAAATTTCTGATTAATTTGTAATTTGAAATGTACTGTAAATGTAGGGTATTAGTCTATAGTCCTGATCAGAGCTTGACATTAATGTACCTTTCAGCTTTGTAGTTTGTCAACAGAAATAAAAACATGTTGAACAAGTCTAGTCAATTATAAAGCCCACAATCACAAATTTGTCTGAGAAGGATTTACAAACAATATATCATACCTTACATATCATACCTTCTCCTTCATCCTCAGACCCTCTATTTGGATAAGGAAAACACCCCTAAAAACCTATTCAACAGGAATAAAGGGGGAAACCTCAGGAACAGAGTAGGGATACGTCTTTCAGGAAAGACTTGCATTAAATACCCTCCATACAAAGTAGACAGAAAAAGCAGTCGTGAAATAACAAACAGAATGTGATATTTATAGGTAGGCTAAATGAAGTGGGAACACATTAAAAATATGGATCAGAGAAGACTACAAGAAGCTACTTTTAGGTTCACCAGAAAACCTGTAAAATATTAGTAAGAAAAATGACAGATTACACATGGAAGAGGCAAAACTCAAGGACACAAAATAGAGAAACTTTAAGTTCAAATGTGCTTGAAAGATCCTTTTTTATTAATGTCGAATGACGTGAAGATAGATACAAATTATTAGCCAACGTTTGGTTATAGTTTCCAGGTCCTGTTTTGTGACAGTTCTTTCCGAGGGCCCCTGTGATCACACTGCATCTGCACTGTGCTGCTGTGCTGTTTGCACATGCGTGAGAGGCCGGGGGATGAGGGGGTATGACACCCCTGTAGACCCTGTCCTTCGCTGCTGGCATTAGTGATTTGGGGAGAGACGGATAGCACGCCGGAGAGCGGCAGTTCGCGGTGGAGGAAAATGACACAATAATCCGGATAAATGGCAAAGTTTAAGATGAAAGTCTACCAGGACTGGCTTTTTTTTGTTTTGTTTCTTCCTTTATCAAGTAAGTGTCTTTTTTTTTGTTTTAGTGTGCTGACCTGATATGCGGTCCGCGCACGAACTGTTGATGGCATAACGTTAACGTTACCACTGCGTAACGTGAAAGTAAATTAGGTCTGACTGATTCGGATGCTGCCTTTATGTCTTCTATTATGGCAGCGAATATTAAAACACCATCACTTATCATACATCACTGTTTCTGACAGATACATGCTTTTTTCAGAATAGCAAATTATAGGCTACATCAACGTATAATAACCACCGTAAATACAGCTGCTATTATTTTATACGTTACTAAGAAGTTAATGTGAACATCACCATTCTGTATGCTGCTTGTTGATTATTTTCTGTAAAAATGAATGTAGTTTTCTTTGTAACATTTAACTACATGATCTGTAGGCTGTGGTATGTCAGACTATAACTAGAGTTATTGTTGTGCAGTAGTTTTCCATTGCTCAGAAACATAACCAACTATTTACTAATGTTAACATTCTTTTCCTCCAGGTGTTTTGTCTTTCAGCGAGTTGTCTTTCATCACAGAGCCCAGTGATGTTACCTTATTACCAAAGGACCCTGCTGTCTTGGACTGTCAGGCTCATGGGCTGCCTCCAGTCACTATCAAGTGGCTGAAAAATGGAGTTCGGTTGGCAGAAAGTGAGCACATACAGTTTCTGCCCAACGGCTCCTTGTACATACCAAAGATAAAGCATACCAAGGAGGATTCAGATGAAGGATCCTACCAGTGCCTCTCCCAGAACAAGTATGGAGCTATCCTAAGCCAAAGATCACGTCTGACTATCGCAAGTAAGTATGGCACTTAGCGTGAAAGGGATTCTCTGAAGCTAACATGGACTTTATTACTGTTGTCCACTGTTGTAACCAAGAGGAGGATGGCTTAAACTTGTTGGTGATATACACATTGTGGTGTCAACATGCATGCATTAGAATGGCAAGTTCATGGGTTATTAACCCGGAGCTGGGAAGCAGATGTACCACCACTCCACCCTCTTTTTTCTTTACTGAGGAAAAACCTCTAAAGTCTGGGTCTCCGTGTTATTGGAAGTTGTTCAGACTTGGTCATGCTTGAGTTTAAAGCTGTCTGTCCAGTTATACGATCATTTTAAGAGACAGTAAAAGTTAGATGGAGAGTCAATCTAAAAGCTCATAAATACTCTATAAACAGGCAGCCCTGAGTAAACTATCTTTTCCTTCAAAAAACGCTACCTTTTCCCTATTTAAAGGAAATGTAACTTGCATATTTGTGAAAGTAAGAAACATTGGCAAAAGTTAGAAATTAGTTTTCTCTCTCTTATGTTCGTGGGATTGCATTGTCACTGAGGCTATGTTCACACTGTGTGTAATTGTTGAATGGTCTGCTACACAGAGGAATCTCTGAAAGGACAATTGCCTTTTAGCCTTTGTTTGGAGTAACCCTGACCGCCACAGAAGAAAAGGCTAGTTTTTCAGGGCATTTATTTGTCTACATATCAGGGGACTGGACAGCTGTGTCTATTCAATGGGCCTGGTCTACCATGGACACTTTTCACAGATCCTAGAAAGGATATCCTATGACTGGTGTCATGGAAACTAGCATGGCTTTGTGAAGAATACTGACTTTGACACTGACACTGAGGATATAAAGTTTAGGGTAGTATGTCCCAATACTTCAGAGTTTGGGGCAAAATATCCCAAAACTCTAGAGTACAAAACTATGAAGATCTATATCTTAGATATTTATAAATATTAAAATACAAACAGGAAAACAAATTGTATGAGCGTATAGACCCACCGGCTCTACTCTGACAATTTTGTTGCAATTTTGTCTGTTAAAGGGCAACACAAAAAAAGTATACATTTTCTATAGGATGACCACATAAAAACCTTCAAAAGTCAAGTTTGGCCTTGCGTCCAGCCTTTGTCAGTGAAAGGGTTAAAGGTTTTTGGTCAGCTGTAGGCGGGGAGTGGAGGATGGGCCTTCTGTGTGCTCCCCTTCTGTCCAGAGGTCCTGGGGGTCAGGGGTGAGCAGGGAAAGGCTTTGTGATGTCACAGGCCTGCTCTGGCTGGGCTCCCCTGCTGTTCTTTCTCCCAGCCCACAATCCCTTTCACTAGATCAGTCCCTGTGTTGCCCTGTCAAGCATAGCCCTTTTGTTAGAAAGGCCAGTTTGTCATGTTATTGAACAGGCCTGATATTCCAGTAATAGTGATGATCCTTTCAAAACATGTTTACATTCGGGAGGTATATTTTCCTTCCTTTCTAGGATTACATTACTAGTTTTAGCATCTCTTGGATTTACAGAGGGTGTCCCATATCTGTCATATATTTCTTACAGTATCTGAAAAATAAGTACATATGTGCTTTGCTATTATAATTTAATACTACTGTATCATTTGATTTAGGATATAATCACAAGGTTCTCTATGGTAGACTAATGGTAAACTTTGCTCTGGTCCCAGTTTGGGCTAAAATTGAATAGACAGGGCCTTGAAGCAAACTTTGACCTTTTCTGAGAAACCTTTGTGCTGTTTGACCTAGACATTGATTTGTTCTTTATAACAGAGGTGACCATATTAGCAGATCAGTCTGTGCCGGCCCCACCCACCATCTACATCACTGATCCCAGCACGAGTGAAGACAATATGTTATCTCCCAGTGAAGCGTAAACCAAATTGTTTTTAACTACTTACCAGGTGCTGAGGGCATTTTATGATGCTCAACAGTCAGCCATATTGTCTGGAGACAGAATAGGTGCATCGTTTCAGACTCCATGATCATTCTGACCCTTGGAAGATAATTAAATGTATTTTGGCATAGGAATTGATTGTGATGTACTAACCATAAAGCAAAATCTACTGCCATTTCAAAAGATATATTCGTAAACAAACCCTAAAGAATAATTTTTCCTGGCCCTGGTCAAGGCTAACCCCCTAACGAACTTCACTTAAACAGAGTTTCCAGTTTATTTGTGTAATATTGATGAGATTAAGTCTTGAATTAAAGGATTGCTCTTTAATTTGTATGTCTCAAAGTTCAGGTTTTGTATGTGGAGCTTCAGTGGAAGTACAGGGTATTGATTTTCTTTAACATATTATTGACTTCCTGTGAGTGAGGGGGAAGGGAGAGAGTTATCACCTTAATTAATTAAGGTCATTGGTCATATTTTACAGAGTATTCTGCAAACAAATGCAGATTGGGGGATTGCTCATTTGCGGTGATTATTGAAAGACCTTTTGGATACACATAAACAGAATGTGACTCAGCAACTTAATCACAGTTGTTTTAGTCATTTTAAAGCAAGTCAATTTATACTTAATCTGTGTCTACATAGCAGGGTCTAAGCACAACATTTACATATAGCTGTAAAATATGTGCAACATGAATCTGACAAAATGGCTTATTATGCCTCAGTGTAGTGTGTCATCCCTGACTTCTGCAATAAATAGTTTTTCATTTATACATTTGATTTTTATATTTTTATATTCCCAGTATTTGCTGAAAAATCCCTTTTATGTAAAGTGAATTGACATGTTTGTATCTATAACAATATATTATTCAGTGCCATTCTTCAATTGATCCATTGATTGGACCAGCTGATCAGTATGGGACCTGATAGCTCATCTGAACACAAGCAAGATCATGGTGTCTTAAAAAGCTCAATTCCTTTCATAATCACTTAACATTGATCAAAGTCATGGCTTTGCATGCATAATGTGTAATGTGTTACCAACTGTTGAAAGAAAATGCCATATTTAATAAGCAACAACCACAAATAATAAATCAGTGGAACTAACCATGTCTCAACAAATACTCACACTTATAAATTAAGTTTAGTTGAAATATTCTACTGGTGATATTTTGGAGTTTATTGAGCTTTTTTTTCACAGGTATCTCAGAGTTTGTGTTACATCCTGTGCCTATGCTGGTGACTGTGGGTTTAGTGGCACGATTCTCCTGTGCTGTCACCTCCAGCCCTCCCGCCACAATCACCTGGGAGCTCAACCAAAGCACATTACCACTACAAACAGACAGGTACCTGCAGACACGCCTGGAGCAATTTTAGGCACCTTCACCATTTAGTCCAACAACATGTATTTGTAATCTAGTAGTTGCTCGTAAATGCTGATACTGTGTACACATACCCGCTAGTCTGACCCAAATGTTACCATTGTATGTTCCCAGAATAACAGTTTTGCCCAATGGAGTCCTTCAGATACACAATGTACAATTGGAAGATGCTGGACAGTATCGATGTGTGGCATCTAACATTGGTAGCTGTTTGAAGAGTAAAGAGGCCACACTGACAGTCAACCAAGGTACAGAGACTGCATTAACTGGATTTTAAGAATGAGTATTAAGCCATCACATTATATAGGGAACGTTGAATTGGTTTTTAACATTGTCCTCTTCTTTTGAAGGTGTAGACCCTAAACCATCTCAACGGCCCAGAATCATTGCTGGACCTCAGAATGTTACAGTTTCTCTTCACCAAACTGTGGTGCTTGAGTGTGTGGCCACAGGCAATCCCTGGCCCATCATCTCCTGGAGCCGTGCTGACAGTAAACCCATCGATGTGTACAACGCCAAAGTGCTGGGCAATGGGAACCTGGTTATTACTGATGTCAATTCCAAGCACAGTGGTGTCTACCTCTGCAGGGCCACCACCCCTGGAACCCGCAACTACACTATTGCTGCAGCCAACCTCACAGTTCTAGGTACAGTTACTCTTAAGAAGTTATTTAGCATTGGTTCTCAGATTACATCTCCAGCCTTCTTCTTATATTCCATATGCCATTACACAACAAAAGCTTTTGCAGACGTAAACTTAGTTTTATATTCAGAGAATAATTACATACTTGCTTGTAGAGAAAGCAGTAGGTGCAAGATTCCTTACAATTAGTGTTCTGTGGGTAAATTAATTGAAAACAATAGATGACAATAGAAGTGTTTTTTATCACTTGTCTTCTCACACCTCTGTTTCAGTGCCACCATCCATTGTCGAGAAGCCCGAGAGCCAGACCCGTCCAAGAGCAGGTACTGCCCGTTTTATGTGCCAAGCAAATGGAGTGCCCCCGCCACTCATTAGCTGGCTAAAGAATGGAGAAGAGGTTCACTTAAATGGGAGGATTAAGATGTACAACAGGTATTGCAATCAAACATAACTAAGTACCATGGAAAAAACCTGCCTTGATTGAATAAAATGGAATTTCTTGAGTTTAATACTGATTGTTAATACATTTTTTTATTGTTTCACAGTAAATTGGTGATTACCCAGATCATCCCTGAGGATGATGCCATCTATCAGTGCATGGCAGAGAGTGAACAGGGTTCTGTCCTGTCGTTAGCTCGCCTTATTGTTGTCATGTCTGAGGACAGGCCCAGTGCACCAAGAAATATCCATGCTGAGACCATCTCAAGCTCTGCTATCTTACTGGCCTGGGAGAGACCTCTCTACAATGCCGACAAAGTCATTGCCTACTCCATCCATTATATGAAAGCTGAAGGTGAGACCCAGAAAATCCAGTTCATTTTTTTCAGGTTTTTCATTTGAGCTTAAAAACACTAGTGAACTGGGAAGATGTAAAAAGATCCAGGATGACAGGTAATACGCTATCTCACTCTCTCACATGTGATCAACTTTCTTTGGTGAAGGCCATCTGTTGTTACTGCACAGAGCAGAGGTCAAGGAGGACTCAGAATGGCAACTTCACTGGAATAACAACAGGCTTAGCCAGTCCATTGTCCGCTCCCCAGCTCATTCTGCTTGCAGTTAAAGGGACAGGGTATCATTTTAAAAGCCTCACAGTCTTGCAAACCAGTCACATCAGGAGATGTTTAACTTTTACCATTACATTGACAGTTAAGTAACTCTATTAAGTCAAATCTGCCTTTGTGGTAAACACATTTGTAGATGTTTAATTAGGTTTGCTTCAAGAGGCCTGGAGGCAGTTATGTGGCTGTGGCTTGCGCTACAACTGTTTATATAAAAGATGAGTGACACTCAGAAACTGCAAGCATCAAGCCTGTTAAAACACTGACTGTTTACATGGTACATGCCTGGCAACCTTTCATAGAAGCCCCTTATTCTTTGGGTAATCTTAAGGTATTTCCTAACCTGCTTTATGATCTGCTTCATGTCAGGTCTAAACAACGAAGAATACCAAGTTGTTATTGGCAACGACACAACCAGCTATATCATTGATGACCTTGAGCCTGCTCGAAACTACAGCTTTTACATTGTGGCTTATATGCCAATGGGAGCCAGTCGTATGTCAGACCAAGTCAGTCAACACACCTTGGAGGATGGTAAGCAGAGAGCATTGAGACTTCCAGCATTCCTTGCAATAAATCACTCTGGTAGTTAAGCTCACATGCATGCAAGTGATGTGTGTACAGAGCACATTTTGAGTAGAAATAATTGGGCTGAGCATTCTGTTAGAACAATTTTCTACTCACTAACAGCAAATATGTGTGAATAATAGACTGAAAATATGACAGTTTAGCTTTTTGCCATCATGTTTATATTCTGAAGAAATCCATAACCACGTCACATTCAAGTATATATATTTTATACATGTCTTTCCGTAGTGCCTTTGCGTACCCCAGAGCTAAGTCTGACCAGCCAGAGCTCAACAGATATTCAGGTGACTTGGCAGCCACTGCCCGCCAAAGTGAGTCGCGGACAATTGTCTGCATACAAACTATCCTATCGTACAGCTGCGGACAGCACTGTCACCTCTGTGGAGCTACCTCAGAACAGCACCGAATATCTGCTGAAGGGCCTGCAGCCTGACACCATCTACCTGCTCCGCATGGCTGCAGCCACCCGTGTGGGCTGGTGTGAGCCTTCTGCATGGACCTCGCACCGTACACCTAAGACATCCAGCAGCAAAGGTAAACCCATAGTGCTGAACTTTTAACTGGCTATGCTTTTGCTTTTGTTACGTTGCTTCCCTTAGAATACCAGGGGGATCACTAAAGCTCATGCAGAGTGGCCAGCCTATGACTGGAGTTTGCTCTTGTAGTATTGTCCCACAGTCTTTGTGTTGGTTACCCAGGAACCTTTGCCCTTTGCTGTCAGTGATGTGAGAGTGGCCTCAGTCACGGGTCATAAAGAGAGGGCCTCAGGCATCTATGTGGGGGAAAGAATAGCCTCTTTTCATGGCCTGGTGTGTTGGGGGAGGCTGTTTATCCAAACACCAAAGCTGGACTTATTGTTTTCAAAACTTGGCGTGTATATTTAGGTGATGTAGAGCTGCACAGCAGACTTATAAGTATAATTATATTTTATTTGAGAGAAAAGTTAGAACATGAATACTATTGAATGAACAGTATTCTAAAATATTATGTGTATTGGTGCAATATGCAGCTTAAAATATAACTTTGTCACACCCAAGTCATTGTGTTAATGAGATGACCTTCCATCCATCCATCCATCCTATTTCTATTTTCAGTGTCCTGTTTCTTTTTGTTCAGTCCTACTTTGTGCTCAGCAATATTTTGAATATGAGTGTGTATTGATCCCATGTCTGCTGTCTCTGCCCCATAGTGCCTTCAGCCCCTACTCTTCAACTTGAGCCGCTTAACTGCACCTCCATTATGGCACGCTGGCAAACCTCCCCACAATCTGTGGCTGTTCAAGGTTACCGCCTGTGTTACCATGAGGAAGGCCAACCAGAGCAGCCCATCACCAAGCTGCAGGCTCAAACTTATACCTACACTATCAGTGGCCTTGGTGAGTGATGCACGCTTGTTGTCAGAGATGATGGGATAGTGGAGTGAATGAAAAACATAAAATATGTATATTTGACAATAGTGCTTTTCTGCCATCTAGACCTTTAAAATTGGTGTAGAGACAACAGAGAGTGACCTCACTCAAATGGGTCCCAATTTAAGTCAGTGGGCAGTTGGAAGCTACATTTGCATTTTCACCCTCTGTCCTGATCAATATGGGCTGACCCCTCTTGCCTAACCAGTAGCCCCCTCCAATCTGGCTGTGGTTGTGTGTGAGAGCAGGCTCCCAGGGTTAGAGGTCAGGTTCCAGATGTCCCTCCCACCACCGTTTCCCATCCTACGGCTTGCATAATTACCCCAGGTCATTGTGTTCTATCCAGGGCCAGACCTGCCCTGTAAGACCCTGGCCACTGCCTCTTCTAACTGGACATTGAAACACACAAACAAAGACCCCTGGGATTGGTCAAAGCTGGACCGAGCCACTGACCTCTAGCCGTGAGACAGCAGTCCTGGATTAGGACCCTTCCCCCACTGGTCATCTGTGCGGTTTATGTATATAACCCACAGCAATCTATATGTAGTATGAACCAGGTCCATACTGATTAAAACTGTTAACCATAATCATTTTGTCTGATGTGAGTATTTAAGCACAGTGTTGTTCCTGCGCAGTTCATGCTCAAAAAAGTTGAAACAGCAATAAGGAGATCGTTAACCATTTTCAGTAGTAATAACTTGCTAGATACTATGTAAAACTCTTCAATATGATTCAATATTGACAATCACACTGCTAAATATCACTGATAAGTTCTGTTTTGGAGTCATGTTTATTTCTGTTTTCCTCCAAGTTTAAGACTATAACACAAGGCCAGTAGGAAGGATGTGAAAGGGGGAAAAAAAGGGGCCCAGCTCCTCTCCCACAGTCCTGCACCCAGATTCCTTCTATTCTATCATAGCCTGACCTGGTAACCCCAGTCAAACCCCCCTAGTCCCATGGGCCTAGGACCCCAGCAGCTGAATGCTGCCCCTGGCCCAGCCCCCACAGCAGGCCTGGACACACAGCCTTCACTGGTCAATACCCATAGACTGACCTTTCACACTGGAAGCATAAAACAAATCTCCCTAAAAACGTCCTGATTTAAGAGCTAATGCAATGGTAGCTTCTCAAGTTAAAATGTGTTTTAAATTGATTTCATTCCAACTTTGATTGCATTTTTTCAAACAAACGCTTCTTGCCCCCCCACCTCAATTATCTTTTTGATGTTGTTTAACCAGTAC
This sequence comes from Percina caprodes, assembly GCA_013375575.1. Taxonomy (NCBI): domain Eukaryota; kingdom Metazoa; phylum Chordata; class Actinopteri; order Perciformes; family Percidae; genus Percina; species Percina caprodes. Next base: position 12,416,588 of record JABXJD010000001.1, on the reverse strand, counting down.
TGGATACCGCCTTATATGTCTCATAATTACTTTGTAATTCATTTTATCTTTTACCTCATCTCACCTTTGTTGGTCCCCTCAAATGTTGTTATATGTTTGTATTGTGTTTTAAAGACAACCTAGTGCTGATAGGGTGTCATAGTTGTTGATCTTTATATGCTCTCAAAAGGGAATGACGGTATCATTCTCATAGAACTTATTGTGTCACCATATTTACTTGGCCTTGGGTCTGGTTGATCTTTCTCATTCTCCTTACACATGACAATGCGTGATAAATGAGAGGTTCGGGTGACTCAGGAGACCCTGCATTGTCCATGCATTACTTTTGGTATTTTAATGATCTTTCAGGGTTTAAAATAACCAACCAAACCCTCTATTGGATTATTTATTTGAAGTAATTTATTGTAATGTCAGTTTGACCAACCTTCAGTTTTAGTTTTAGCAACATGGGTAGAAATGGCTACAAATTGATTATTTGTGTTCCAGATCCAAGAAGAAAGTATCATGTCAAAATTCTGGCTGTCGGTCAAGCTGGAGATGGCTATCAGACAGACCAAACAATTAGTACTCCAGGATGTGTGTGTAAGTACTGTTATCTGTTGTTTATTTAAAAGGTCTTACAATTTCTTTTTTCTGAAATTTAAAAATGTGACGAAAATATGCATTTTGTTTTCCATCATTCAGCGGCTAGAGACCAACTGGAAGCAGCCCCTCCGCCTCCAGATCATGTGACTGTCTTGGCCAACAATTCATCTGCAGTGTCTCTGCGCTGGAGCCGTCCTGCTTTCTCCTCTGGAAAGGCTGTTAGCTATACAGTCCGTTGTACACCTGTGGGCACCCACAACGCCTCTGCTATACACTACCTACAAACGTAAGCTGAGAACGCCCAAAATATTCAGTATTTTACTTCTGGCATGGAACAAAATTAGATCTTTTGATTTGGTTGCTTTCATGTGTTTGTGATATTACACTGCACGTTTGCAAATTATGTGTGGATGCCGCCCTTGTACTTTTTATCATTGGCTGTTTGTAATGATGATGTGCGAATTTAAGATTGCCCTACAGTTTTACATTTTATATAGTCAGTAACTCTGGATTATTGTCTGCCAAATGTTCATAAGATATGAATGATGTCTGTCCACAGTACCAGACAGAGTGTGATGGTTCAGAATTTGGATCCAAACACTCGCTATGAGTTTGTTGTGCGTCTCCATGTGGACCAGATGTCGAGTCCCTGGAGTTCTGTCGTTTACCATCAGACTCTGCCAGCAGGTAATAAATTGCTGTAAATTACTCATTTTGGCCTGACTATGTTGTTGTTTATGTATCTCATCATTTCCTAAACTGTCCAGACTAAAATCAGATAACTGCATATTTCTCAGTACATTTCTCAGCAAGTATTGTGGAATGTATTGTGAATGTGGTTTCCCTGTGTACAGCACCTAGCCAACCACCTACAGGAGTGCGTGTAACTCTGATCGAGGATGACACTGCTCTGGTGTCCTGGAGGGAGCCCACAGAGCCCAATGTGGTGGTTACAAGCTATACCATCCTGTACGCTTCCCAGAAAGCCTGGATGGCTGGACGCTGGCAAATATTACAGAGGGAGGGTAAGTTGTGGACTGGATCACGTTATTTGTAAATTCAGTGATGCAGAAAGTATTTTTGGGGAAGTATGTGTCCCAGCACTACCTCTTACAAACACATATAGTAATCATATTGCAATTTTAGACAGATATACTATAGCAAAACATCACGTAGATAGCTAGTTGAAACGATAAAGTAATGCCGTGAAAGAGATTTTAGAAATTCCGTCAAGCACAATAAACTAACCACTGAATATATTTAAAGCTTTTATATGCCCCAACGTGTGACTATTGGAATGTTGTAGGGAATATTTATCCAGGAAACATTTTGATATATTTTATCCTGTTGAATGTGTATCAAATAGGAACCTTCTCTCACCACAAGTTATAGTGGATTGTATCAGTTTTCTTTATTTCTAATTCTTGCTGTGTGTTTCTGCTTTTGTTTACAGGAAGCCACACAATGGCCCTGCTGGAGAAGCTGGAGGCGGGGAATGTCTACCTGGTGAAAATCTCTGCCTCCAACCAGGTCGGTGATGGGCCTTTCTCTAACATTGTGGAGCTGGCACTGAAGCGTGGGAACACCCACCGCAGCAAGAACCCCAGGCACTCTGCCAGCTTCCCACATACAACAGGTAAGCATCAATAAACACTAGAGCATACTATAGAGGCATCTCATCTTGATGAGTTGCTTTATTTGTAATATATCAAGCTGGTAGTTATGTGGCATTAAGTTTATAATAATAGTGATGTAAAAGGAGAGCCATACTTTGGTGTTAGTGTTATTAGCTTGAAAAAGAAATGATTTGAATTTCTTTCAGTCTATAATGTAATATTACATTATTATTATTATTTGTTAAATCTATGTATCTTGTGTTGACAAAAGTGCATTTTTACAGTGAAGTGATGTGAGTATATATAAGTAAATGAAAGTTCCTCTATGTTTTTTCTGATAAAAGCTTAGTGTACTTTTTAATGGACATCAAATCCTGCACACACAGTGTTGACCATGAACTGTAAACAATAATAGATGAATGTGAAGGTTTGTTAAACAGCAGTTTCTAGACTGACAGTTAGGGCTGGGCGATATGGAGAAAATCAAATTTCAAAATACTTTTGACCAAATACCTCGATATCGAAGACGCAACGATATTGTAGTGTTGACTATCGGTGCTTTCACAAAATATTTACAAAATGAGATTTTTGATAAATAATCATCAGTAATGTGGATATAATGACTAAGTGGGTAAAGGCAAATAACAAAACAGTTAATGACAACTTTACGGTAATGCAGCCTTTAAAACCAGGAAAAGACAACACTTATGCCATACTACAATATTACAATATCCAAAATCTAAGACGATATCTAGTCTCATATCACAATATATATATAATATTGATATATTGCCCAGCTCTACTGACAGTATTAACTTCTGTATTCCTTCAGTGTTATCTCTCCTCTGTGTGTTTATTTATTTTCTCTAAACAAGTGTAGCAAATGTGTAATTATTTCCGATCTGAAACACTGTTGTTTATCTTTTAGTGTCTTCTGATGGTATCTACCACATAGACCAGAGGTCTATGACAGGGATCATTGTTGGTGTGTGCATCGCCTTGGCCTGTATTGTTATGTGTGCCTTAATCCTCATCAGTAAGGGCAGACCAAGGTAATAACCATAATAATTTGCAATAATGAAAAACATAAACAATTAGTTCTTTTCTGACATCCATTTGCATTATTATCTTTGTAATAGAAAATCCTTCAGTCACAAAGTAATTGCTGTGGGAACTGCTGAAGGTCCACATGCTGGTTTGTCCCTGCCTAATAATCACCATACAGAGAATGCTGAGGCCCTCATACCCATGATAAGTCACCACTTTTTAGATGCCAAGGTAAGACAAAGTGATGGCTATTCTTGTTGCAGAAATAGAATTTTAGGTTTCACAGCTACGTATGTTTGATGTCCAAAAGACCACAGGACCATAACAAAAATCTGTATCTCTTATATATTTTCCTATTTGTTCCAGGATGGAACTAATATTGTCATAAATAGTGCCAGTCAAATCACCAGCAATAATCAAAGCAAGAGATGGCTGCTCTTCAAGAAGGAGATAAGGAATTCAGCTGAAAGCGATGTAAGTGATGCTACATTATTCTGGTCAATCAACTTTCTTTTCAGTCCGATTCCTGTCTTTAATCTTAATTTCAATTTTGTCTTCACTGTTTATTTAGGCTGAGAGGAGAGCCAACTTGTATGAGGCTGGCAAAACTGTTCTGAGGTATGAGGGGCAGTTAGGTTCAGCGCCCCTGCCCCCTTCGTCCCGAGAGATAATCTACGGACCTTATCACTCAGAGAGCTCTCACTCCAGTGAGGGCAGCCAAGAGACGGGAGACTCTGGACACTACTCCAACGAAGAAAGCAATGAAGAGATGAGCAACCCTTCAACCAGCCAAAGCTCCAGACCTGAATCTTTTGGGCCTGACAATGGTACCACTGTAGCTGAGCTGAAGCAGTCTTTTAAAGTGGAAAATGAGAAGATGCTGAGCCATCCTTTCCATCACTCCGCCCCTGATGCTATCCGGTTCTGCTGCACCTCCGAGGGCTCTCATCCTGCCCTGCATACATCCCAAGCAGTCGGCTCCTGACATTGCCCGGCCTGGATCTAGTCTACTTCTACCTCTTGGCATACTGAGTTGAGCCCCTTGTTTATTTTTTGAGGCACAAGGGATCAGGGAGCCAGTTGCTGCAATGAACAAAATGTGCTTTTGCTTCAGATCTACCTCAGGATTTTGTATGAATGTTTTTTATAACATTTTAGTTCCATTTTTTCTACCTGTTTGTTTGTGTTTGTTGTTGTCTGTCCTAAACCAAAGCTCACCCATGATGAATGTTAAAAAGAATGTCAAAAATGTACTGTGATACATTTTCATTACATTGAATTACTTTCCACTGGAACAGAGGGTGTAATTGGGCCCTGTTGACTGATTATCTACCTCTGTTTTCTGTGTATACATTACTACCTCCTTTTTACCACATATTGTGCAGTAGTATCTCAGCCTCTGGAGACAAGGTGAAAATATGTCATTGCCATGTCTGATGGGGGTGTTATTATCTAGAGGTCCTCGTTTAAAAAAAGAAAAATTCTCTGAACTTTTATTTTCACGGTTGAAAGAGCTTTAGTTTTACATTGTTTGTCTTTAAATGATGTACGTTGTGTTCTGAAAATAAGTGCATTAGATATTGTCAAACTATTTGAGCTATCATACAATATCGTTTGGCATTACCAGTGCACTGAACTCAAAGCTTTAACATGGCCTTAATATCGAAAGGGCTTTGCGTACTATAGAAGAAGAGATCCAAAGACGGGAACAATTGTACCCAAAGAGATTTTGATAATACAATAGATATTCTAATGCAACCAAAATTATAGACATTAAGGGTGCGTTTGCCAAAATATTGTTCTTGCCAATGATGTAAATTTTCCTTAGAATGGTGGTTTGAATGCTTTTCTCAATGTACATTATCTAGATGCTTTATTCAGGTGAAAGCTTTATCACAAGACACTCCAACTTGTGTTCCATTTGCCTTGTAGACCATTGCTTAACGCAGCGGTGATGCCGATGCTATTATCCAAAGAGTTGTCTCCTTCCTCAGATGGGTGTGGCTTTTCATTCAATTGATCCTTGGTACTATAAGGTGAAAATATTTGATACAAGACCAAAGATCAAGCTTGTCCTGCCAATGATAGATGATGATATTTATTCTTTGTTTAGAGAATCATCTATTACCGATCACCAATATTGCTGTATGGGGAAGAATTCTCTTTTACTCTCCATAATATTTACTGTCCAGGAGTGACAATGAAGGATTCTGACTATCAAAATGGAAACCCTATGTGTGAAGAGCAACATAATCAATTTTTATATCTTTGTAATACAAATAATCCTAACCAAAGAAATTTGAAGTCTCTGTTATTTAGTGATTTTCTTTGGTTTTCATTTACATTATTTGGATTTAAATGTGATATAATTTCCAATGGTTTTGATTGCTAGAAAAGCTTTTTCACAGTTTTTTTTTCAAAGCTTGAGATGTCAAACTATTCTGCTGTCTTTTTATCACCATGATATTTTATCTGAATGATACTTACGTAGGTTATATTGGAAATTCTTTTAAGTTAGATTGTCTTTTTAGCATGATGTAAACAAAAACATTTCCCAATTTAAATGTGACATTTTACTAAATTAATAAGGCTGGTGTCAAGTTAAAAGTTTCTCTGTGTAATGCAATAATATAAAAGGTTAATTTTTACAGCCAGGGATAATTTTCCTGACTCAATTCAGGTGCCAAAAATAGATTTAGAGTGTAGACTTAAATGTTACTATTTAAGTTACATTTACTTTCAATTACAGCTTTTAAATACCAAACTACATCTTTTAATCCCAAGTAAGCAACAAAACAAATGTTGCAACAGACTTTTTTGATACTCTCAACATGATCCCAAATACTAGATAATAAAATTGTTCTTGAAAAAATGCATTTTGTGCTGCACTTTTTCTACTTGTGTGTGTGTGTGTGTGTGTGTGAGAGAGCTTTTTAAATATTCATAGAAAAGTTAAGATGATAAGGAATATTGAATAACTGTTTCAATAGCAGTGTATAAGTATATACAATAGCAGCTTGTTAGAAACAATAGTATGCAGTTGTTTACCAGATGTTCAACACTGAGTAAAAGTCTTTATCTGGCTGTCTTCTCCCACTTTTTAAGCCTTTTCATAATGAAGAGTTAGTTACAGTATTTCTTCTATGTTGGTTCATTCACCATGTGTATATACCAGCACATCACCCTTCTGGTACAAAGAAGACAATGCAGCTTGATTCACTGAAAAAGCAATACCTAGAGGTGGACACAAATATGTGCACCAATGCAAGTCTTCCTCAAACCTGGGGAAAACCCTGAATGTAGTGATGATGGATATTTGTCAATTATGGATTATTAAAAAGAAAGGCCATTATGAAATAAGAACAACATTTTTTAAAGGGGCATGTTTAAATAAATAGTTCTATACTGAAATAAAACTCCAATATAACTGTAAAAACAAAGGAAATGTGATAGTAATGAGTTAAATCATTACTTTATTTTACAAGTTAATGGTTTATTTGTATACTTTACTCCTTTTATTCACATGGTTATTTATTTCGTAATGTCTTATTTTATATATATTCCAAATTAACACTTAATCATAGACTGTATAAAAAAGGTCAGAATGGACAATGTTAATAATGTATACTTTATTAATCCCACAAGGGGAAATTTCAATTTATACTGTTGTTATTACACACTTTACACACACGCCCGAATTACACACACATGCTCAGTACCTATACATGCACTAATGGAGAGATGTCAGAGTGAGGGGGCTGCCCATGGAAAGGCGCCCCGAGCAGTCGGTCAGTTAGGTGCCTTGCTCAAGAGCACCTTGGCAGTGCCCAGGAGGTGAACTGGCACCTCTCCAGCTACCAGTCCACCACCATACTTTAGTCCGAACGGGGACTTGACTCCAGTTTCCAACCCAACTCCCTACGAACTGAGCTACTGCCACCCCACCCAATGAGGTAATAATATCTTTTGGTTATTTTTCACCATACTCACTTATTCTCACTGCATGTGGAACGTTTTTGGCAAGAGAAATGTTTACAAACTTAATTATTCATGTAAAGCATTTTAGTTCCAAAAGGTGGCAGCAATGCAACATTACGGATGCCGGCTGCCGTATAACTCTGAAATTGAAAGTAGAAACGTTGACCAAGGGTTCAGCAAGGGGCAGTCAAACTCCATCAGGCGCTTTCAGCTGCCATTGTCTAAGAAGAAGAAGAAGAAAAAAACGGAAGGTCTTGTTTTTTTTCAGCAGTCGCACGCAGCGCCTATGCTGTGAAAATGCGCATCGAAAAATGTTATTTCTGCTCGGGACCAGTGTATCCCGGGCATGGGGTGATGTTTGTACGAAACGACTGCAAGGTATGATACTGTGTTCCTGCCTGAATAACCTAATAATTTTAACAGAAGCTGGTTTTTGATTGTCAGTCTTGGTCCGTTGGCTAGCTGGCTAACATTAGCTTGCTAACATAACGTGCTATAGTCGCTCACGTGGGATAAAGACAAGATTTTAGTTTCAGACAGACTGTAAAAAAACTCAACGTTATGATTAATTACCTCCGTGCTCAATGATTTAAAATGTGGAGTTGAAACACATGAAGTGAACATAATATTTTTTGGAAATGTTATCCGTGCTGCCTTTGATCAAAATCGAGTTAGTGAAGAGCCCTGACATTAAGCTAGCAGGGCCTCGGGTATGGCTAGGTTTGTGGAGTAATTGTTGTGCCCTCGCTGTGAAAACGGGGGGCTGGCGTTAACGTTATACTGTGGACAAATCAAACACCCCCACAGTTATTGATGTGAACATTATTCTATCTTTGTGTGAATTGTGTATTGTTTGAGGCCTCGATATTACGCAGCATTACTTGTTTTACAGCAGACAGTCACAACAAAGATAAAAACAAGCTTACCAAGGGTGGTATTCCAGGGCTAATAATTTAATCTTTTCTACTTTGTACGTGTATGTATATATATATATATATATATATACACGTACAGTACCTTTTTAGAATTTATTTACCACAGTTACTTACCAGACAGTGGATTTATTTTTTTCAAATCTGTAAAGCATCTTTGAGTGTTGAAAAAAGTGCTATATAAATAAAATGCATTATGGTAATACTTATGTATCTGTAATATATCAAGTCAATTCTGTATATGTGCCAGAGATACAGATAACTCGAAAATACGTTTCTCTCCAACCCAATATATAATATCTGATGATATGCTGGCCAATATTATCAAATATGTATAAAGATTAGCCGTGTGTACATTTCAACAAATGTAATGTCAAAGCTTCTAAATGTTTCAAATTTGCAACTCTATAAAATATACTATATCACAATCCCAAACTTCTTTTTATTCCTCTGGCAAAAAAAATGCTTACAGGTATATGTTTTTTAATATCCATTTGAAGTCCTGTGGATTCTTCTTGAGTTCAACCTCAAATTATGTTTTTCTGTCCCTCTTTTTAAATATATGTAGTCATTCAGATTCTGCAGATCAAAATGCCACAAGAACTTCAAGAAGAAGCGTAACCCAAGAAAAACCAGATGGACCAAAGCATTCAGAAAGGCATCAGGAAAGGAATTGACAGTGGTGAGTTGGTTATTCATGGAGCATTAACTCATGGAGTTATTCTGTCATACATTTGTTTTACTGTTGCCTATCAAACAAACATGCTCTCTTTCAGGACAACGCCTTGGAGTTTGAGAAACGTAGAAATGTACCTGTTAAATATAACAGGGATCTGTGGGACAAGACAGGTAATGTAGAATTGTAATTCTTACATATACAGTTACTTGCTGTGAAAATGTTTTGTCATTTTATTTTTGAACTGAAGATTAATTTGTCACTTTTAATTTATACAGTGGAAGCAATGAAGAGGGTGGAAGAAATCAAACAGAAACGGCAGGCAAGATTTATCATGAACAGGTGAGCAAACCTTTCTGTGTTCATTCTTGGGTGTATCTTTTTGCATCGTACATTGACCATTTCATTTCAAACAGTTTTTCTATTACATCTACTGGTTTTGACAGTGTTTGGCTCACCTTTTACTGTTTTGTCGCCACTTTGTAGATTAAAGAAGGGCAAACAGTTGGAGAAGGAAGAGGCCATTACAGAAGTGAAGAAAAATATTCACCTTATCAAAGCACCACATGCAGGTAAGACTTTTTAAGAGTCAAAGGTATAGGTAACGGCCAGGTTATACACCAGAATCTTAATTATAATTATGTACAAGGAAATTAAATTGGTGACAATGATTTTGAAAACTATACATCTCATTGCCCTTTTAGTAAAAGGGCAATGCAGCATGATACACTAATTAAACAATACCTTGACATATGTGCACCTATGTGAGTCTTCCTCAAACCTAGGGAAAACACTGAATGTAGTGATGGATATTTGTCATTTGTGGATTATTAAAACCAAAATCCATTCGGGGGTAAACAAAATACTCCATAGTGAATAGGATTAGTCTGTGATTTCAACATTCTTCAAACTCTCTTTGCTTTGTTTTTTTACAGGAAAGGCCAAACAAATGGAAGCCAAAATGGTGCAGAAGTTACAAGAGGACGTGGACATGGTGGATGATAACTAATCTTATACCCAAGGAGTTTTGTGTGATGACCTCCGTGAGCAAGTTGGCCTCGTACTATATTGTCCTTATTTTTTGGAATAAAATATCCAAATGGCTGATGATGGACACAGTAATGCATTCAGTTTTGAATAGCTGTATGAGGACTAAAAGCATTGATCTAATAAAGATCTTCCTCCATAGCAGCAGCGATTATCCATATAACTCCCAGCAATTTTTTTCCTTTTGTGTAAAGAATTTACTCTATCCTGTTGCATAGTAAACTGTATTACAGTAATGCAGAACATGTTAAAAGGTAACCAACAAAAATGTAATAAATATATTTTGGGTGATCTTTTTTGTTTTTCCATGACATTGACCCAATACAACTATGACCATTGCTAAATTAAAATCTAAGGTGGTGCCATAGCAATAAAATGTTTTTGTCAGAAGTATGAGAAACCATAATTAATTTTGTTACCTTTAATTTCTGTTGATTGTGTTTAGTATAAAGATCCTTATGGAGAAAGATGAGGTTATCTGCACTTACCTACACTGTACACAAATGTAATGTATACCTATGTATAACTATGTAAGCATATCATTGAATAGGATTTACATGTTTAACATACTGTAAGTGTAGTGTTTGCAATCAGCAAAAAAACAAAACTGGCCTTTGTTCATGATGTCAGTCCTTTAACCACAAGTTAAAGACTGACTGATTCACAAAATTAAAGATGCATTTAAAAGTGCATTTGTTAAACAATTTTATCTACTATACCGGTGTGGTAAATCTACGCGAGTAGAGGAATACTGTCTCTGATCTTGTCCCCCCTCCCCCCCCAATACAATACAACCGAAAGTATGGATTAAGGTGCTTTGACTAATATGAAAGTTAATCTGATTACCACCTATGACAACATATGGACTATTGAAAAGAAATACTATGAAAAATAAATGCATAACCTTTATCTTCTAAATGTTTTTAAATATTCTTTCTAATTGATCTGCCGATAATGTAGATTGTGTTTTACTGAAGCAACGAGTCAATAGAAAGTCTTAGGAAAATGTTAATTTTGGGTGAAACATTTTCACCATAAGATGTGCAGATGAAGATTTGGTGTCCCTGCACTTTCAAAGCATAGAGGCATGAATTAACGCAACATGTATAAAAGCACATGGTATGTCAACTCCTTTTAATGCGATTTTTTACTGTACAGATTGTACAATTATTGTACAAGACTTAAGGTAATATTTAATACTGTCGCGCTTGACACTAAAATGATTTGATGGTCCCAGTCTGCCTCCCATTTGCATCTCTGGAATCGATTCCTCGGCCTGTTGCTGGACAGGCTGCTGCCCCGCCCCCGCCCAGTCTCTCTCAGTGCCACTTTTCATCTTCCAGAAGAGCTGGTTAAACGGCTAACGTGACGTTACACCCGCAGTTTTGCGAGAAAAGCAAGGATTCAATACAGCTAAGCTATGTCCGAGGAGTTTGACGGAACGAGGACTTCGGAGGAACACCAGGTAAATTGTAACGAAGACGAACTACTATTTTAACTGACGTTGGTTAGTCGGTGCTGCTAGCACGTCGAATCTGGTTTATTAGCATGCGGCTAGCGGCAAGCTATTTAGCTAGTAGCTACTCTTGGCTAATGTCATCAGCGATGCTGCCGCCAAGTAATTAGCTAGCTGATTAGCACCTAGCGTTAATTGTCAAAGCAAAACAAAAATCCTGCTGTGTTGGGGGCCGGCGAGTATTTTATGTATCCACAATCACTTGTAAATTGATTGATAGCTTAGCTGAAATTGATTACTGCTCTAACGTTAGCTAAACATGCTAGCTAAGTTAATTGGCAGGATTAATGCTAGTGCAATCACCAGTTGGGAGTTTTCCCTCATGGCGACGCCTGAATATTGTAAAAAATGTTTTAGCAACACTAGCTGTAACTGCTGCTGTCAGATTATATTTCAGTTTCATCAATCACTAAAGCCGTATGCACTTTTAACGAAATGTTTTCGCCCCTCAAGTTAAGTGGAGCATTTTCCATACAATCACTCTGTTGTCTTTCTGCAGGAAATGGAGGACAAAGTAATCAGTCCAGAGAAAGCGGAGGAGGCCAAACTGAAGGCCAGGTATCCTAACCTGGGAGCCAAGCCTGGAGGCTCAGACTTACTCAGGAAAAGACTTCAGAAGGGGGTGCGTTTTCATACCTAAACCTGTCTAGCTCCTCATTTAATATTCCAGCCTTACAATGTTCTCACTTTATATCTTGTCGTTTGTCCAGCCAAAGTATTTTGACTCTGGTGACTACAACATGGCCAAGGCAAAAATGAAGAATAAACAGTTGCCATCAGCACCAACAGAGAAGACTGAGATCACTGGGGGGCACATCCCAACGCCTCAGGACCTGCCTCAAAGAAAGACTTCGATCGTGGCCAGCAAACTGGCTGGTTGATGGGTTTTATGTTTACGGTTTTGTTTTCATTCCAACCGCCACTTCATATCTACCTGCCGTTTACATTTCTGTTTATTTATCCCTTTAAATGTATTCTCTATGAAATAAGTTATGCATCAAGCCAAATTCTTGAGAACAATTGGCAACTGTCAGGCACCGACTTGCCATTTATTTAAATCCAACAAAAAGCTGAAAATGTTTCTCAAGATCCTAAAAAAAAAAAGACTAGTCATTGATTATACAATTATTCTAAATATGAATGGAAGTTAATGCTATCTTATTCTCACATAACATTTTCACTTTTAAGGATATATGCCGCCATGCACATCGCCTGTCTAACAGCAGCTGAGGAGCCTGTGCAGAGAAATCGTGTTCTGCCATGTTGCTGATAATTGCAGATGAAAAATGGAGTTATGACTACAGACAGTTTGAATTGATGTATATGTGAAGAATCTGTAATTTACAGATTTTCCTTTCAATTTGCAACAGTTTTGAGTATTCATCTGCTCATCTGGAGGCATGTCTGTTTAAATAGTGAAAAGTGACATAATCCTTTTTTTGTTTTCTAATCCTTAATTGTGTCCCTTCCTCACTCTGTGAAGTTGTTTAATTCAGTACTTTCAAAGTACTGAAGATTAGATCATACACACACTTTGTAGCCAGTTGTATTTTAATTAATTTTAGTGACATTGGTTTGCAAGGACTTGCTGCTGGTCTCCATGTCATCCTGACCTCTAAAATGGCCTTAAAAGTAATGAACCGTTGTTCCTCTTGAGCAATATTTGCTCCCTCAGTGAGAATCTTAGTTATAAATTGCCTGAAATGTCTATCACTGTCTGACTGGAATCACTTAGGATTTTATGGAAAGAAACTCCCATGACATGTCTGGAGTGTGCATGTACATTTACTGTGCAGTTGCACTGTGCCATTTGTTTGTAAATAAAATAGTTTTGCATAATATCTTAACTACACTTTTTTGTGTCCTTGAATTAAATGCTCAAATGTTACTTAAACTACCTGTACTAAGAAATAATTACAACACAACTTAACTACAATGGATACATGATTCATTGAAGAGTAAGTGAATTAAAACTTAAACTATAGAAGCCAGAGCAGTCAAAAATACATACAGGTAAAAGCCAGTAAATTAGAATATTTTGAAAAACTTGATTTATTTCAGTAATTGCATTCAAAAGGTGTAACTTGTACATTATATTTATTCATTGCACACAGACTGATGCATTCAAATGTTTATTTCATTTAATTTTGATGATTTGAAGTGGCAACAAATGAAAATCCAAAATTCCGTGTGTCACAAAATTAGAATATTGTGTAAGGGTTACATTTTGAAGACACCTGGTGCCACAAAGTAATCAGCTGATTAACTCAAAACACCTGCAAAGGGCTTTAAATGGTCTCTCAGTCCAGTTCTGAAGCCTACACAAACATGGGGAAGACTTCAGATTTGACAGCTGTCCAAAAGGCGACCATTGACACATTGCACAAGGAGGGAAAGACACAAAAGGTTATTGCTGAAGAGGCTGGCTGTTCTCAGAGCTCTGTGTCCAAACACATTAATAGAGAGGCAAAGGGAAGGAAAACTGTGGTCAGAAAAAGTGTACAAGCGATAGGGATCACCGCGCCTAGTCAAGATTGTGAAAAAAGGGTGTGGACAGCTGCTGGAGTCAGTGCTTCAAGATCCACCACCAAGAGACGCTTGAAAGACATGGGTTTCAACTGCCGCATACCTCGTGTCAAGCCACTGTTGACCAAGAAACAGCGAAAAGCGTCTCACCTGGGCTAAGGAAAAAAGAGCTGGACTGCTGCTGAGTGGTCCAAAGTCATGTTTTCTGACGAAAGCAAATTTTGCATTTCCTTTGGAAATCGAGGTCCCAGAGTCTGGAGGAAGACAGGAGAGGCACAGGATCCACGTTGCCTGAAGTCTAGTGTAAAGTTTCCACCATCAGTGATGGTTTGGGGTGCCATGTCATCTGCTGGTGTCGGTCCACTCTGTTTCCTGAGATCCAGGGTCAACGCAGCCGTCTACCAGCAAGTTTTAGAGCACTTCATGCTTCCTGCTGCTGACCTGCTCTATGGAGATGGAGATTTCAGGTTCCAACAGGACTTGGCGCCTGCACACAGCGCAAAATCTACCCGTGCCTGGTTTACGGACCATGGTATTTCTGTTCTAAATTGGCCAGCCAACTCCTGACCTTAGCCCCATAGAAAATCTGTGGGGTATTGTGAAAAGGAAGATGCAGAATGCCAGACCCAAAAACGCAAAAAGTTGAAGGCCACTATCAGAGCAACCTGGGCTCTCATAACACCTGAGCAGTGCCAGAAACTCATCGACTCCATGCCACGCCGCATTAATGCAGTAATTGAGGCAAAAGGAGCTCCAACCAAGTATTGAGTATTGTACATGCTCATATTTTTCATTTTCTTACTTTTCAGTTGGCCAACATTTCTAAAAACTCCCTTTTTTGTATTAGCCTTAAGTAATATTCTAATTTTGTGACACACGGAATTTTGGATTTTCATTTGTTGCCACTTCAAATCATCAAAATTAAATGAAATAAACATTTGAATGCATCAGTCTGTGTGCAATGAATAAATATAATGTACAAGTTACACCTTTTGAATGCAATTACTGAAATAAATCAAGTTTTTCAAAATATTCTAATTTACTGGCTTTTACCTGTATGTAACATGCACCCATTTTAAATGTTATTTAATTGATGCTTTGACCAATAACTATTTTATGGTGGAGGTAAACTACTCCAGGTGTGGACATGAGTCTAAACTCAAGCGTGTAAGACCCTTCCAAGTAAATGCTGTCAGAAATTCCTGTGCAAGTATATTTTCGTATGAAATATAATGTGGTGTAATTGAGTTTAACAAATGAAGTTCTTAAGGGTCAATACCTAAAAAATGCAGTTTATTACAGTACAGAGCAGAACCCTGGTCATAGTATTTAAATTTAAAGGGGACCAATTAAAAAGAAACTGGCGAACATTTTAGTACTCAATATAACTAGACCATGATGTAATGTAAAAAGGAAATAGGATATTGAAACGACAAATGGATATTGTGACATTGCAATTTGAAAATGAGAAGTGAAATTGAAACGGCCTCATTTGAAATCAATTCAATAAGCGACTTTCTAGATAATTAAATTACCCGCTGATGTATATTAGTGGACTGTAAGAATGTTTGTTTTTATCCTATTTGTGGTTCATCATAATCTCATGATAAATCTTTACTGCATGAGTGCTTGGTTACAATTCTGGTTATCAACAAGGCTTAAATCTAAATATATTTTTAGATAGCAATATGTTTTGTGATGTGGGCTGGTTGTTTTGATAATAAGCAAATTGGGATTAACTATAATGAGATTCAGCAATGGTAGATACAGTCCTCTAACATCTGGTGTGATTTTCCATTCCCCAGTATCAATAATGCAGCCTTTTCGTTTCATGCCACTTTCTATTTCTACAAGCAGAAGGAAATATTTTACTTTTCACTACATGTATATGACATATTTAGTTACTTTAAAAATTAAGATTGTTGCATACAAAACACATTTATAAAACTAAATTAAACTACCCAACAATAGGCCTACTTAAGTGCAGATAAAATGATTAGACTATTAAACACTTAGTTGATTAATTGATAACTGTTCGTTTCCAGTGTCTAAAATGTGAGGATTTTTCATGAGTACTACTTTTACTTTGAGTAATATTTTCAATGCAGGACTTTTACTTGTGATAGAGTATTTTTACAGTGTGGCATTAGTACTTTTACTTAAGTAAAGGATCAAAATACTTTTTCCACCAGGAATGTTCACACCATCTCAGCCTTCTCCTCCATGTTCTGCTCAGGTTTAGCCACCGTTAGGTTTGGTTGTTAGGAGCGCGTTGGCCGCTGGGAGGCACGCAAGACGCACGAGAGCAAAACGTGTCAGGGCAAGCGCAGCTGACAGACAGACAACTGTTGTAACAGTAGTGTTAGTTGAGCTCTCCTCCTGGGCTCAGAGCACCGAACCCAGGAGAGTTCACGTCTTTTACTCTGGGAGTTACTTAAATGTTTTATCTTCTCTCTGCGGGCAGAGAAAAGTTTCTGAGGGCTCACTGAGCGACTACGACATGGCAGCCTCTGAACTTTACGCCAAGGTAGGTAAACTGAATTAGTCCAGCTCATTCAACGGTTTTTCTAGCTAAAGTTATGCTAGTTCACTTGAATGTATCTTTCAAGATTAGTTTATTCCTACCAGTCACTTAGAGGTGTTAACAAAACAGCTTTTGAGTTTTTAAATGTTAATGTATTGCTTTTTTATTATCCGTCTGCTGAAGTAGCCCGTATCCATCCATATTACACGCATGACTGTTATCTGCTGACTCCAAGTTAACTTTCCATTTTCCTGAGGTAGCCTACATGTCACTACAGTTTTGCTGTAGTTTTGTAAAAGACTGTGTTACTGTAAGTGCAGTGGTTGAATGGCCCTGACTCGGTTTCTCTCTGTGTCCATCAGTATGCCCGTGTATGGCTGCCAGATGCAGAAGAAGTGTGGAAGTCAGCAGAGCTTGTCAAAGATTACACTCCTGGCGACCTGAAGCTGTTTCTGCAGCTGGATGATGGCAGGGTGACACACACACACACACACACACACACACACACACACACACACACACACACACACACACAGAGTGTCATACTCTGGGAGATAGGTGTGATGTTCTGTCAGAGAGCCATGCACATATTTCTCTGCTAAAACACTTGGCAATGGAGTCTCATAAATCTCTGTGTCCTGTGGGATTATTCTTGGCAGCTGTGGTGTTTGGTAAATGCACATAGATTCCCAGTCAAGACAAACACCTTGTGCGTCTGTATGCAACTCTGCAAAACGTTGAATACAAGAAGCCAATGTAATGTACTGGGTTCAAAATAATGATGGAGTGATAAAAATGTTTAAATGGTACATTTTCTACTTAGTGCTGTTGCTACCTGCAGCTGTGATGTCAAGTTTGGGCATGCACTTCAGGTATGGAAATAAGGCCAAAGTATTATCATGAGTGAACATGGACAAGCCAAGCACAGTGGTTGCTAGTTAGCTTTAACATGAAGTAAACCAATGCTAAGTACAATCGTTTGTTGTCTGTTTTCCACTGGTTGTCCTAACGGTTTTTGCAGTTTTTCTTAAATGATAGCAAATGACTATGGTTCTCAAACTATGAATACTTTCACCTAACTTCTGTTGACTTTTCTAGGAGGTGGAATACAAAATAAACCCTCAAACCAACAACCTGCCACCACTAAGAAACCCTAACATCCTGGTGGGGGAAAATGACCTCACAGCTCTCAGCTACCTGCACGAGCCTGCAGTGCTACACAACCTTAAAGTGCGCTTTACTGACTCCAAGTTGATTTACACATACTGTGGTAATGAGCTTTTTCTCTTTTGACTCACACTATCACTGTCATTGTAGACTTTGGAGCCCAGCTCACTGTACACTCTATGATAATCTACTGTACATCAGGATGATTATTGCAGGCTGCTCTTAAAGTAACACACACTAAAATGTACATGAATTTGAGACAATGTACACAAAATAACTACTTTCAAGGTTCACAGTTCATTAATTTGAATCCATGTCAGATAACATTAGATAAGTTTATGCTGTTTTATATCTCTGTCTAACTGAGAATTTTTCTCCTTGTGGTATTTAGGAATTGTCCTGGTTGCCATTAATCCTTATGAGAGCCTGCCCATCTATGAATCAGACATCATCAATGCCTACAGTGGGCAAAACATGGGGGACATGGACCCCCATATATTTGCTGTAGCAGAGGAAGCATACAAACAGATGGCTAGGTTTTGTAACCTCCAAATACATTTTATTTTACATTTTAAAGCAAATTAAATGTAAATTTCCTTTTATGCTGATACTCTGAATGTGTTTGAGCTGATATTTAGCCTGTATGTCATCACATCTTTTTTACACAGAGATAATAGAAACCAGTCCATCATAGTGAGTGGTGAGTCAGGAGCTGGCAAAACTGTCTCCGCTAAGTACGCTATGCGTTACTTTGCCACAGTCAGCTGCTCCTCTGATGAGGCCAATGTTGAGGAGAGAGTCCTTGCCTCCAGCCCCATCATGGAGGTAACATTTAACACTGCAGGATAATAAGACAAAATTCTATAAAGACAGGTTACTGAGAGCCTTTTGCGTGTTTCTTTTAGGCTTTTGGGAATGCCAAGACAACAAGGAATGACAACAGCAGTCGATTTGGGAAGTACATTGAGATTGGGTTTGATATGAAGCATTGTATAATTGGGGCTAACATGAGAACCTACTTACTGGAAAAGTCTAGAGTTGTATTTCAGGTAAATTTCATTGGTGTGGTTTTAACTCCCATGTCTTTAGGTGACTACTTTCAGTGTTTAAATGTGGCCCTTCTATCTTCTGTATTCCTCACAGTGAGCAACGTAATACCAAACAACATAAACAACACTCAGTTTAGCCATATTGGGTATACTAAGCAACTGTCAACTATTTTTTGAAGAGAAAACTTGATGATCTCAGCTTAAGTCTGGGTTTGGCAATGTGCTTGCAGTTAATGCATCTACAGTAGAGGTATCTGTTTTACTGAAAGTGATTGCAGTTGTTGTTTAATTTACTTGGCTTTCATTTTACGTCTCTTTGGGCTACTTTTAGGCCCACGATGAAAGGAACTACCATATATTCTACCAGCTGTGTGCCTCTTCACATTTACCAGAGTTCAAAGCCTTTGATTTAGGTATGAGAGTCACTAAAATATCAGCTGTTATTTTAGCAGGATTTAGTAGAAGAAAACAAACAAACAGATCTATCTCATCTATTAAGTACAATATTTAATATGATTAATGTTTGAAGGTTGCGCAGATGACTTCCACTGTACTAACCAGGGTCAGAACCCAGTCATCGATGGAGTGGATGATGCCAAAGAAATGTGCAATACCAGGAGGGCTTTCTCCCTGTTAGGTGAGTGCTAATTGCATTTCAGTAAGGTTTGCAATTACATTGTGTTTTATGGACAATATTGTACATTATTTTTTGTTTTGTTTCTGGATGTCCTTACATAATTGATCATATTCATTGTATTATTGTTCTATTTTCATTGTAGGAATCAGTGAAAGTGATCAAATGGCAATTTACCAAATTTTGGCAGCTATTCTCCATCTTAGCAATGTGGAGGTGAAAGATCAGTCAGCAGACAGATGCAGCATCTTGGTAAACACTGATTACCCCTGAAAATAAAAAAAGAGTATTTTGGCTAGTATATTTGGTTAATTTTATGTCCGGATGTTGTATTGAAGATTTGCAGATCTTTTCCTGTAGATCATTATTGTTAATGTATTTCCAGCCAGACAATGTCCACCTGATGGTGTTTTGTGAGTTGATGGGGGTCCCCTGTGAAGAAATGGCCCACTGGTTATGTCACAGGAAACTCAAGACAACTACAGAAACCTATGTCAAGTCTGTCTCCAAAATAAATGCAGTCAATGGCCGAGATGCCCTCGCCAAACACATCTATGCTGGACTCTTCAGCTGGATTGTGGCCAGTATTAACAATGCCTTAAAGTCTGCAGCAAAACAGCACTCCTTCATTGGTGTGCTTGACATTTACGGGTATGTTTTCATCTCCAGGGGCCTCATTTATCAAGAATGCTTAGAACATTTTCTAAATTCTGTCTTATGAATTAAATTTAGTATGTGCTTAAGTAGAAAAATCAGCATTTATCAAACATGCGCAAGCCAATCGGACGCACATCAGTAAGTAATCAATCTTGATAAATCCCACCTATTATTAATGACTATGCTCATTCACGATTAGGCCATTTGCATTCAGAAACACCTCCAATTAACCATATATGGTAACACCACATCCCTTTATCAACCATGTGAATGTGTTTTTTCCCCTCACAGCAATAATGGCAAAAAAAACAAAGAGGAACTTTTTAAACACCAAAATGGAGGTACTTGTAGATAACGTTGAATGTAACCAACAAATATTGTTTGGTTCATTCAGTGCAGGAGTGAAAAAAAGCAAAAGCAAAAATGCTGCATGGGAGAATGTCATGAATATCACAACCCAAATCCAGCAGTACATTTTTGGGGAAGCCCTACTTAGAAGCCAGCATGATCTTTGAGCACCTTGTTTGCCAAGTCTTCCCATAATGTAAGATAATTGCAGTATATTTCAAACATTTGTCACAGCTGTCTTTTTATAGGGTTTGATACCAATTAGGTAACTTGTCTGTCTAAAATTAGACAAATGACAAAAAAAGACTGTTTTCTAATGAAAGGAAACACAGGACATATGTGGATGTTGATTGTGTTATGCATACCGTGACACGCTTTGCTTTTTATTTGTACTATTACTATTCCACCACTAGATTCTGTTCGTAAGCATGGCCAGAGCTGTGATTAAATTTTCACACATTCCTAAGTGTAATTTGTTTAAAAACCCCACTTTGCGTGGCAATGTTCTTACGCAATGCATTTGCAAACGTCTGTGCGTACGCACGGTTGATAAATGAGGCCCCAGGTTTGTGGTTTTTCCAGGTATTGTTCACTGGATGGCCAGACATGTTTTAATATAAGCATGTATTTTTCTTCAGGTTTGAAACATTTGATGTCAACAGCTTTGAACAGTTTTGCATCAATTATGCCAATGAGAAGCTTCAACAACAGTTCAACCTGGTATGTGTCTTTTCTTGCTTAACACATTCATTTTGTAGTCAAAAAATACACCTAAATCATTTCCAGCTATCCCTCCCTGCAGCATGTCTTCAAACTGGAGCAAGAAGAGTACATGAAAGAGGAGATTCCCTGGACATTGATTGACTTTGACGACAACCAGCCATGTATTGATCTCATTGAAGCCAGGCTGGGTGTTCTGGACCTTCTAGATGAAGAGTGCAAGGTAAAATGCCAGTTTTATTTCATTTTGGTCCATTCATCTACTTTCCCCAGAAGGAAACTCCACCATGCTCTATTTGGAGGTTATGACTAAGGCCATGACTAACTGATGTGTCAGCTTTTCCTGTTTCAATAGATGCCCAAAGGCTCTGATGACACGTGGGCCCAGAAAATGTACAACACCCTGCTGAAAAAGCAGAATGCTTACTTTGATAAACCCAGGTTATCAAACAGAGCTTTCATCATCCTCCACTTTGCAGATAAGGTATAACACAATTGTATGTCTCATGCTGAGGCATTACATCTCAGTGGTCAGCAGACTCATGTTTTCTAAGAGCAAGTGTGAAATTGTAATTCAGTCCACTTCAAACTTTGAACGATTAAAATGACCTTTTAGTGAAAGAATACTGTGTGACCTGATCATTTGTTCCTAGGTGGAGTACCAGTGTGAGGGTTTCCTGGAGAAAAACAAGGACACAGTCAATGAGGAGCAGATAAATGTTCTGAAAAAGAGCAAGGTGAAATGGTTTATAAAAAGTTATTTATATTTGCACTTTATAGTGCTTTCTAATTAGTTGTTTTTTGGAGGTCAAAACCTCCTCAACTAAAAGCAAATACGTATATTTTGTGTTGCAAGTCCCTGGGTCTAGAATTGTTCAACCACAACTATTGGAGGAAATACACCCACTTTTGAATTTCCTATTGAAAACACTGCCATCTGCTGTTCACTGATATTGACTTTGTACTTTGTTGCTTTGCTATCTGGAAAAAAAATCTTTACAGGTTGTTTGGTTGCTGAAGTTGTTTGAAGATGATGAGAAGGCAACAAATTCTACCAACAAGCATGCTAGTGTCACTGGAAGGACTGGTCAGACTCAAAGGGATAATAAGAAGACTGTTGGACTGCAGGTGAGAGCATAAAGAGCAGGAGATATGACATTTGATTGTGTGGGAATGTACATGACTTAAACCTATTTTGTGGAGAAATTATGGAAAATTATAATTAAATGGTTTCCTCAGCTGGTCTGATTCAAGTGCCTTTAAGGAAATAAATATCTACCAATCAAAAGTGATTTATGTATTGTCATTTGAAAACTGATATTTGACATTTAAACCAAATTTTCAAGCATGTTTTTATAATTCGTATATTTCCAAACTCATCAAGGATTTATCGTTGTCTTGTTACTCAGTTTCGACAGTCTCTACATTTGCTAATGGACACACTAAATGCTACAACTCCTCACTACGTACGTTGCATCAAGCCAAATGACCACAAATCTCCATTCATGTGAGGGTGATTTTACTCTTCTGTTTCAAATGATTATCTGCAACAAGTACATATGAAATAGTAGCACACTCCTTTTTGTAAAACTTGTTTGTATTTTATCTTTTATAAAGTATGGATCCTGTGAGGGCAGTGCAGCAGCTTCGAGCATGTGGCATCCTTGAAACAGTCCGGATATCAGCAGCAGGCTTCCCATCTAGGTAGCATATCAACAACCGCATTTAGTACAGAGCACAGGGCCATGGGCAGTTTATATGTTTACAATACATAGACCTATAAAAAAATAATCTCTCCAAATTGTCTTATTAACATGAATATTGCAGATGGACCTATCAGGAATTCTTTAGTCGTTATCGGGTCCTCATGAAACAAAAGGATGTGCTTCTTGACAGAAAACAAACCTGCAAAAATCTCCTGGAAAAACTTATAAAGGTATGTCTGATGTCTGCATTGTATAACAGCATCCCCATGATGTCAGTAACAAAATAAATGTAACTTGCACAGAAACATTACACATTATATTTGCTAATGTACATTATGTTATCTTCCTAGAACCAGGATAAGTATAAGTTTGGCAAAACCAAGATCTTCTTCAGGGCTGGTCAGGTGGCTTACCTGGAGAAGCTGCGTTCTGACAAGTTGCGTACGGCGTGTGTCCGCATCCAGAAGACTATCCGCTGCTGGCTGGCCCGCAAAAAGTACCTGAGGATGAGGGAATCTGCTGTCACCATACAG
Organism: Percina caprodes; assembly: GCA_013375575.1. Lineage (NCBI taxonomy): Eukaryota > Metazoa > Chordata > Actinopteri > Perciformes > Percidae > Percina > Percina caprodes. Next base: position 12,393,327 of record JABXJD010000001.1, on the reverse strand, counting down.
AGACATGTACGAGGTCACCAGGCACGCTGGTGAGTGGAGATGTCAAACCACAGCAGAATAAGAATTTAAAAGATATATCAATTCTCGCTGATATAGCATATTTCTTGCATGTTTTTTCTGTCAGTTACGTTACGTTTCTGCGAAGAACCAGAGCAGCTATTGTCATTCAGCGGAACGTGCGTATGTGGGTGACCAGGAGATGCTACCAGCAACAGCGCTCTGCAGCTATCACTATTCAGTGCATCTTGAGGGCCTACATGGCTAGAAAGCAGTATTGTAAGGTAATGATATATATATATATATATATATATATATATATATATATATATATATATATATATATATATATATATATATATATAATTCCTCACTTGTAAAGTCATTGTTACTGGAAGGTTAATAGTCAAAACTTGATTTTACAAACATAATTCCAGGAAGCAATATCAACATCAGCCTTGATTAGCTTGCCTGTTGAGTATTTATAAGTCTGTTTTCTGGAGCTTGAAAGGGATTTTTTTTCAACCCATAGCGGAACTTAATAGTTGCATATTACAATAACCTTACTGGATTTAATAGGTCCCACCAAGACCAGGAATGAGTGCCTCTTGAATAGAATATGGAAGGGTTCCCAGCTCAAAGGAAGCACAGATATGCCAGGTTCCGTTACCGTTAATTGTTGAGGCAGTGAAACCTTGTAGCAGCAGTACACCAGATTGTTTGCACTTCCTAAATCTTGATCGCTGTTTAGGATTCTTTATCATTAAGTTGTGAATAAAGACCGACAAGACCTTGTTTACTTCGTTTACACTTTTAAATGAAATGTTGTTTTCAACAGTAGGTAATTGCATTGCCCTGTAACAGCTTGTCATTCACATACACTGCTACAAGGAACTTATTACATTTTATACGTTTCCTTGACTGCAACAGTAAATAAACTAACACATTTTAAATGTTTATGTTTAAAACTATCGCAATTTATTTTCAATTTTTTTAATGTAGAAATAATCTTACCATCACGTTAAAGAGAGAATCTAAAATGTTGTACATGTGGCCCCTGAAACTTCCACCTCACCTCTTGCACTCACTTATTGCAAGTCCTGTCATTACCATTTCACTTATAAACTTGACATTCAATATTTATCTTTTTTCATAGTTGATGTTTGAACAAAAAGCTGTTGTCATCCAGAAATGGGTGAAACGCTGGCTGGCTAGACAGCATTTCAGACGCACCGTGGCTTCCATCGTCCTGCTGCAGAGCTGTGTACGTCGCATTAAGGCCAAGAAGGAATTGAAGAAGCTGAAAGTGGAGGCGCGCTCTGTGGAGCGCTTCAGGAAGCTCAACATTGGCATGGAGAACAAGATTATGCAGTTGCAACACAAGATAAACGAGCAGGTGTGTATTGTGCGAGTATGTGTCAGTATCTACTTTTTTGTGTTAGGTAGTTATTAAGCCTGGAATGTACCATTTTAAAAAAACACACTGTAGCTGGAGAAACATTGGGTCATTGTTGTATCACATGCACCGCATGTGTGTTTCTCCCCCTGCAGCATAAAGAGAACAGAGAACTCAGTGAGAGGCTAAATGCTGTGGAGAAGACCCAGACTATGGAGAGAGAGAAACATTGCAGAGAGATCGAAAGCCTACGTAGATCAGAACAGGAAGCCAAAGCCAAGGCAGTGACGGTTCCTTCTCTGCTGGAGAAACTCTCCTTCCTTCAGCACGAGCTGGAAAACACCCGCAGAGAGAAAGAAGACCTTGAAGTGCAGACTAAGGTATACAAGGAGGAGACACAACAGGTAGGCCTACTTCATCTGCATTTATTCAACTTGATTGCTCGTCAACTTCACTAGAATTTTCTACATAGCGCTCCTTCTTTAATTATCTGGAATGGTAATTGATAGGATTGATGACATTGCATTGGTGGAGATACATTAGTGCCCTTGATGACATTTAGTTAAAATCATCACACTCCTAAACTGTTATTTTCCACACTAAGTCGGACAATAAAGTGTGTTAATTCCCCCCAGGGTTTCTCTCCAATCAGCTGATCTTTCATGGCTCAAATTGTGTTTCCATTAATTTGTTGCCTTTTTTAAATTGTTTATACTGTATATGTACGTTTATGTGGGGCAGGCATTTTGTTCTATGGCTAGCTGTGTGATCCCATCATTTTCTGTTGCTTTATGATGATCACACAGACTGTAATTGATTTATGATTTTTAAGTTTACTTGACCAAAATGTTCTGAAAAGAAAGGAAACATTAGAGCTACAAAAGGACTGTATGAAATGCCAAATAAAAACTTGTACTTACTTTGCTCCATTTTTGTTTGTTTTTAGAACCTGAAAAGCCAAGTTAAATGGGAATAAAGACAAAGATTACATTATTTTACCCACTCTCACAATCAGGTGGTAGCAGACCTTAATATGAAGAACAGCTTGTTGAACAGCGAGAAAGATGAACTGAACAAACTAATCCTGGAACAAGCCCATCAGTTAACAGGTACTGAAGAGTTCAACTCAAACCCCCCACCGTCCTTAAGCAATTGCTGCATTTAGAATTAATAAAAAACAACAACTTTTGTTTCAGATATTAAAACCTACATTGAGAATGCACAACAGCTGGAAAAGGACTTAACTGAAGAGCGCTCTCGCTACCAAAGTCTGTTGAGTGAAAACCTGCATCTGGAGGAGCGGCACAGAGACCTGAAGGAAGAGATGAATCTCAGCATTGTGAGGAACACTTCATTCAGCGTCACAATGTTGACATTGCAACAGCAGTTTTCCTTTGATTCATCATAATTTGTGGATTCTAACAACATGGCAATTTCCAGAGGATGTCACAAACTAGAATAACTTAGTAGTAGTTTATGGAGATACAGAAACCAGTCACCTGTACCAACATGTAACAAGTGAAATGTTCATACGTCAGTGTATAAATTATTTGTGACATCATGATGGATCAAGTTTTAGGCCTCGCTACTTCCTTCTGTAATGTGTTTTTTCCCACACCAGAGTTCAAGAAAATCTGGTCACAAGAGGACAGACTCCAGCTACAGCAGCAATTCATCTGAGTTTAGTCAGAGTTTAGGCTCTACTGATGGAGAAGACTGCTTCATACAAACAGAGGTAATGTGGAAAACTACACAATATCATGGTGCAGCATCATATCAGTAAAGTGATACATATACACAGAGGTGTCAAAATCATTTACATTCAATACTCAGGTAGAAGTATAGATACTAGGGTATAGAAAATATCAACTCAAACATTTTACTCAAGTAAAAGTGTAAAAGTACTGGTTCCAAAACTACTTAAAGTATAAAAGTAATGTAAGGGGAAAAAAAAATAATATTAATATGCTTTTTCAAATTAGACGGCAAGTTTTGGGAACAATTAGCTCATGGTACTTGGGTGCGCAGAGCTTGCAGCAAATTCGAATGGAGTCATTTTTGCATCCAACCATTTTGAAAAATTCTTCCAGGTACGGTCAGGGATATACAGGTAAAAGCCAGTAAATTAGAATATTTTGAAAAACTTGATTTATTTCAGTAATTGCATTCAAAAGGTGTAACTTGTACATTATATTTATTCATTGCACACAGACTGATGCATTCAAATGTTTATTTCATTTAATTTTGATGATTTGAAGTGGCAACAAATGAAAATCCAAAATTCCGTGTGTCACAAAATTAGAATATTGTGTAAGGGTTACATTTTGAAGACACCTGGTGCCACAAAGTAATCAGCTGATTAACTCAAAACACCTGCAAAGGGCTTTAAATGGTCTCTCAGTCCAGTTCTGAAGCCTACACAAACATGGGGAAGACTTCAGATTTGACAGCTGTCCAAAAGGCGACCATCGACACATTGCACAAGGAGGGAAAGACACGTTATTGCTGAAGAGGCTGGCTGTTCTCAGAGCTCTGTGTCCAAACACATTAATAGAGAGGCAAAGGGAAGGAAAAACTGTGGTCAGAAAAAGTGTACAAGCGATAGGGATCACCGCGCCTAGTCAAGATTGTGAAAAAGGGTGTGGACAGCTGCTGGAGTCAGTGCTTCAAGATCCACCACCAAGAGACGCTTGAAAGACATGGGTTTCAACTGCCGCATACCTCGTGTCAAGCCACTGTTGACCAAGAAACAGCGCAAGCGTCTCACCTGGGCTGAAAAAAGAGCTGGACTGCTGCTGAGTGGTCCAAAGTCATGTTTTCTGACGAAAGCAAATTTTGCATTTCCTTTGGAAATCGAGGTCCCAGAGTCTGGAGGAAGACAGGAGAGGCACAGGATCCACGTTGCCTGAAGTCTAGTGTAAAGTTTCCACCATCAGTGATGGTTTGGGGTGCCATGTCATCTGCTGGTGTCGGTCCACTCTGTTTCCTGAGATCCAGGGTCAAAGCCGTCTACCAGCAAGTTTTAGAGCACTTCATGCTTCCTGCTGCTGACCTGCTCTATGGAGATGGAGATTTCAGGTTCCAACAGGACTTGGCGCCTGCACACAGCGCAAAATCTACCCGTGCCTGGTTTACGGACCATGGTATTTCTGTTCTAAATTGGCCAGCCAACTCCTGACCTTAGCCCCATAGAAAATCTGTGGGGTATTGTGATGCAGAATGCCAGACCCAAAACGCAGAAGAGTTGAAGGCCACTATCAGAGCAACCTGGGCTCTCATAACACCTGAGCAGTGCCAGAAACTCATCGACGCCATGCCACGCCGCATTAATGCAGTAATTGAGGCAAAAGGAGCTCCAACCAAGTATTGAGTATTGTACATGCTCATATTTTTCATTTTCTTACTTTTCAGTTGGCCAACATTTCTAAAAACTCCCTTTTTTGTATTAGCCTTAAGTAATATTCTAATTTTGTGACACACGGAATTTTGGATTTTCATTTGTTGCCACTTCAAATCATCAAAATTAAATGAAATAAACATTTGAATGCATCAGTCTGTGTGCAATGAATAAATATAATGTACAAGTTACACCTTTTGAATGCAATTACTGAAATAAATCAAGTTTTTCAAAATATTCTAATTTACTGGCTTTTACCTGTAGAAGGGTTGGATGTCTTCCTGGCTACCAACCTCCTCGCTGGTGCTTGGTTGGGACATTTCGCTTGAGTTCTCTTGCGTCTCTGCCACAGACATCTTCGTACTAGGCTACCTTACTGGAGTGTGACGGGATTTGTGTCACGTGCAGGTGCGATGGATCGCATACAAAGCAATAGGGTGTCGGAATGGTATATGTTTATACTTCTCATCCAACCACAATCAAATTCATTCTATCCAGATGGCGCAATTCATCTGGATAGGTTTTAGTTTTTTGCGTGTGTTTTATGAACGAGCCGGAATAAAAACAAGCCAAACTAAAATAGGAGGAATGATGCTATTTTTATAATGTAATTACATTTTAAAAATAGCCTCATTCCTCATTCCTCTTATTAGGAGTAGAAAGTACAGATAATTCCGTGATACAATTGTGTGTAATACTGCATATACGGGTCCAAAATGTATCTTTTTGAGTATGAAAGGCTCACCCCCTGTATGCTTAAAGCTGTATGTATAACACCTGTATTTCTATAGAAGAATAGCAGATGTGGTGTGAACACCGTAAAGCTTAGATTGGGCCCAAAAAAATCAAGTCCGGCCTATACCCAAGCCCGTGCACGTTGTTTTCAAGCCCGCCCGACACATTAACTTTAATTATGAGCCCGAATTTTTTAATACATAGACCATTAAAACTGACGTTCTCAACTACAATTGCGAGTTGTTTGAAATACAGAAATCTGTCTAGAATTATCTTAATGAATAATGCATAATAATGCAACATAATCAAAGCCCTGGAATCATATAGGGGACTTTTATGTCCCCTATATGGTTAAAGAGAGACCCTATGTGCTCCTAAAGGACTAGTGAGATATCGAAGACAGGGCTACAGATGGGGGAGACACGATTTTGCACCGTTTAGCCTGCCTTACACTCGAGTCAATGCAGGACATATACCCAGAGATACAGGAGAAGTTATAGAGGCATAGCTTTCTCCCCACCCAATTAGGCTAAGAAAGTAATGATTAAAAAACACAAATTCTTGATCAAGGGCCCGGCCTGGCCCAAGGACAGTGGTGGAAAATATTTGGTAGAGAATCTAAACTCTAGAGCACAATCAGTTAACAAATTCTAGTTTTCATTTTGGAAAAATTGGTGTGACCTACAATAAACAGCTGCATAACTGACGTGTCAGTTTTAATATCAATGATTAAATGATCACTGTGAATAGTTAGATTACAAGTGGTTACGAAACACTGGGCACTTATTCCTTGACACAGCTGTGGGAAGATATATTTTTTTTTTCCAGCCTTGTCTGTGTTCTAATCCTGTTAGTGCAGCATTCTAGTTAGTTTGTGAAAAGATTAATCAACCAATGCCTGCTGTGTTTTGTTAGGATAAGACCCAGGCAACGGCGGACCTGCCGGTCCTTCTGAAGCTCCAGAGAAGAGTGAAGGAACTGGAGCAGGAAAAACGGTCACTATGGCAGCAGCTGGATAACAGAGAAGATGCCCAACAAGAAAAAGCAGAAGTATGGACTGAAACACCAGTTTTGTTTCTTATTGGTGAAATTAATAAACAGACAGAAGAGTTGTGTATGAAATAAGCTATTAGTTCTGTTTTGGTTAAATGGTTGGTATTTACATTATGTGTATATTGTTCTTTTGTAAAAAAGGAGGCGGAGGAGCAGAGAACTGTTGGCAGAGCAGAGCTGGACTTGGAGACACTGAAGGTACATGTATTGGGATCCAAGCAAGATCTCTTCCAACATCCTGAAAGGAGATGTCCTAAAACATTTGTTCTATTCTAATACCTTAAAACATTGTGTTTTATAATGTAACGGCAAATGGAGACAGAAATGATTTTGTGGATGTTTTGAATAGTTTATGTTTCTCTAAATGTCTTAGCGACAAGAACTGGAGGCTGAGAACAAGAAGTTGAAGCAGGATCTAAACCAGCTGCGGAAGTCTCTGACCAATGAGAATAGTGAACTGGCGCCCCCTACCCCTGGCTCTCTGCCATACAACATACTGCTGGATCACCTCAGTTCTTCCAATGAAGAGCTGGAGATGCGAAAAGAGGAAGTGCTGCTCCTCCGGTCACATATGGTCCGCCAAGAGGCCCTTAAACACAAGGTGAGAAAGTAAATTAAATTTTTACAATTACTACATTCATATTTTATTCAGAATTTTTTAATTTAATGCAACAAACATCTGACTATATTGAAATATAATCTATCCTGTATGAACTGTCCTCTAGGACTCTGTGCTCGGGGAAGGTGTGAAATTAGATCTAAGTGAAATTTCCTCATTTCAAGATGTTGACAAGTAAGACGTGTGGCTCCCACTCCACTTTAAATCCATCAGGTGGTAAAGTTCAGTGCTATTTAAATTCTGTGATGCTGTTCCTCAGGTCCACTGGCATCCATACACTGAATGAAGATGGAGAGCTGTGGCTTGCTTATGAAGGCTTGAAAGAGACCAATAGGTAATGAAATAATATTTTGTAGTTAGTGCATTTAAGCACAACCATGCCTCATGGAATTGAATATTATCCCTCTATCTTCCAGACTTCTGGAGGGCCAAATGCAGGAGCAGGAACGTGTTCACAATGAGGAGTATAGGAAGCTGCATGAGGAGGTGAAGAAGTTGAAGGCTGAAAAGGAGCAACAGCAGAAGCTGCTGGCCCAGAGCCTCCTCCTGCCTGAAGATGCTCGTATTGATGCAAGCCTGAAGCACGAGATTACACTGCTCACCAACGACAACCTGGTGGGTCTGCTCACTAGTCTGGATGTGTTACTCTGCCTTTATATCAATTATTACGACTGTGTAATTATATTTTCACAAGGCAGAGTTCCTTCATAGTATAACAGTTAAATGTCTCTCTCTTATAATGGATCTGTAATTGAAAGGGCCATCTTATAGTTTACTTTTCCAAATGGGATTCAATGTATTTTTCTTTAAGCAAACATTGTGATGTTGCATGCAAACACAGTTATAAAAACACAAGAGTTAGATACATGTTTTTATGATTTAAGACTTTATACGGGACAAAAAGAATTGGTGTTAAAAAAAAAATTAACACTGTATGGAAGTTTGCCTTCACACTAATCTAGTTTGTATACATTTTTTTAGGAACTCATGAAACAGCAAGAGCAACAAGACAAAACTATGCGCAAGTTAAAAAAACAACTTAAACTTTACATCAAAAAAGTTGAAGATTTTGAAGGTAATCACATGGCATTGACTGTTTATACATTTTCCTAAATGACTTTTGTACAGCAACCCCTCAAATTGTGTCTCTGTGTTCAGCGAGTGCTCAGCAAAAGAATACAGCACCTGTGACGAGCACTCCTGTGATGAGCGCTCCTGTCAGAGCGGTGAATATCACCCGCAAGGAGAAAGAGTACCGAGGCATGTTGGAGTACAGGGAGGGTGACGAGAGCCGCTTGCTTAAGAATCTGGTCGCAGGTGTGTTAAACCTGTTTTGCTCATGCAAGTCATTTTCTGACCTGGATTTTAGAATTGCATCCAAATGTTTTTCATTGATCTGGGACACATTATTTATGTATTTTGCTTTGAATTGTTGTAATCTTCTCAGATCTGAAGCCTCGTGGTGTAGCAGTCAGCTTCATTCCCGGGCTTCCGGCTTACATCATCTTCATGTGTGTACGATATGCAGACAATGTGAATGATGATCAGAGAGTCAGCACTCTCCTCAATTCCACCATCACCAGCATAAAGGGGGTCATAAAGGTGTAGTATATAAGTTTAATATGTATAAAGAAAGTGACTTTTATTTAGAATTAATCTTACACTGTTTTTATAGAGAAGAGGAAAGGATTTTGAAGCAGTGTCTTTCTGGCTGGCCAACACATGCCGATTAATGCACTGTCTAAAGCAGTACAGTGGAGATGAGGTAAGCCTGAGGAAGCTTTGATGCCAGAGTTATCTTTACAGCTGAACATGTTCCTTAATTAACCCTGGGTATCTGTACAACCTCTTTATGCTGTAGGCCTTCATAACGCACAACACTGCTAAGCAAAATGAGCAGTGCTTAGCCAACTTTGAACTGTCAGAGTACCAGCAGGTTTTTGGTGATCTAGCCATCCAAATTTACCGCCAACTCATCAAATGCATGGAGGACGTCTTGCAGCCCCTGATTGGTGAGGAGCCATAATTTCACCATATATAATAACTAAATGTGTTCTTCTCCTGACCATAACAGAACCACATGAAATGTATTTTTCCTCAATTTGTTTCTTGTGTGTAGTGGCAAGCATGCTGGAGCACGAGACAATCCAGGGTGTTTTAGGGTCCAAACCCACAGGCCTGAGGAAGAGAAGCACCAGCTTCCCAGAGACGGCTGTTACAGTGGAAGTCCTGCTGCAGCGTCTTGGCCTCTTCTACACCACCATGAGTCAGCACGGGATGGACTTGGACCTCATTAAACAGGTGGTCAAGCAGCAGTTTTACATCATCTGTGCGGTCACACTCAACCACCTGCTGCTGCGGAAGGACATGTGCTCCTGGAGTAAAGGCCTGCAGATCAGGTATGGCATAAAGTGGCCTTTGGCCTGTTATTCTTTATGCAGTGAAATTAGAGAGGCAGAAGAATTTTGATTGAGGTGTGTTGGTAAAACTTGTGGGCAGAGCCTCACAGAGCGATGCCGTAAGAGGAGCTGGGAACTTCCATTTGATGTGAAGTGATGAATCAGATTGTGTACCACGTTTATGTTCTATCACCAAATATGAAGCCATCTGAATTTGCTAGCCTAAAAATCTGAATGAATTGCCATTTTGTTGTACTTAATTCATATATTAAATATTTGATTTGAAGGTAATTTTCAAGTCTTTTTGACTTGGTTATAAGGATGCACAGACATATTTACACATGCGGGGTCTCTTACTCTGGTGTCACAAAACAGATTGGACCTTGCTAGACAGTACCTTGGTTTAGTCTTAATTGTTTGTCCAATGTCTCTGGCTTCAGGTACAATGTTTGGCAGTTGGAAGAATGGCTGGCAGAGAGGGAGCTTGCAGACTGCGGTGCCAAGGAGACTCTGGAGCCTCTTGTACAGGCTGCACAGCTCCTACAGATCAAGAAGAAGACTGAGGCAGACGCGCAAACTATTTGCACAATGTGTTCTGCCCTCACCACAGCACAGGTCCATCATCAGTAAATGTTCTGCCTCCTTAATCTGTAGACATGATATGCTGCTCCTGCTTTTATCATTGTGTGTTTCTCTTTGCAGATTGTAAAAGTGTTGACCTTGTACACCCCAGTGATTGAGTTTGAAGAGCGAGTGCCGACCACTTTCATCGCAACTATTAAAGTGAGTAGAGGTAGAGGAAGTGTGGGCAAGAATGCAGGGCTCTTTAATATTTTGTCTTGTATTTAGTACTGCTTGTTTTTTTGCTGTATTTGCATTTTGTTATTTTAAGGTTGTTGTTTTTTACATTTTAGAGCCTTTTAAAAGACAGAGTTGAGTCATCCACTTTGATGATGGATGCCAAGAAGATCTTTTCCATTACCCTCCCCTTCACACCCTCCTCTGTGGCGCTGGAGACCATCCAGATCCCTGCGAGCCTCAATCTGGGCTTCCTTGCCCGCATCTAGACCTAGAGTTCTGACACTTGATCCTGTTTACAAGAGTAAAAACACCTAAGACTGTTTTTCACCAAAGTTTCTACCAATTGTAATGTTTTCACTATCACTGATTATTCTAGTACTCTATCAGAATGGGGATACATTGTTTATATGTGTCTTTGTATTAGCTTTTTAGCACTGCCTGGCCAAAGTGTAATAACTGTATAAATGGTAAATTTGCAACAACTAAAAAGAAATTTGACTTTTCACATTATAACATCTGCAAGTGATAAATATCCTGGTAACTATTAATGTACGCATTTCTATGACAATCTTTTTTTAATGGATAACCATGAGCTATGTTAAAATATTGATGTGCATCTGATCTAAATGTTGGAAATGTCTCAAGATGAAATTATTTTTTAATTTCTGTAACTTAAACTACTATCAGGTGATAGGATTTATGTCTGTACAAGGCAATGGAACAGAAAATAATTTGAGTATGTATTTAACCAGTCTTTATGTTGTCGCTTATAAAGGCTGGCTTTTCAGTAAGATGGTTGGAAGTATTTAAAATAGTTTCACTACCTCACGAGGTGTTGTGGATCTGGAAAATTATTTTAATTATGTTTTCATATTCTCTTTCTTGACACTGACACACTCACTGTTGTAATAGTTCATAGTTCTAATGTATAGAATTGGATTTTGCAGTAGATATCTTTTGCAGTAGCTATCCTTCATGGAACACATTTAAATAGGGATGTGCATTCTAATCCTCATCTATTTGAAAGAAGAGCTGTAAGATTGAGACTGGAAGACTTATGAAACTCGTCTTTTTTAGTTCCTGACTTAAAAAAGTTTAGGGATCTAGGATTTAAAAATGTGTGTAGACTGATCTAACTAACTTGCCTTCCAGTCTAAGTAATATCTGATTCTTACATGATCACCATGATATGCTGCCAGAGCATGTTGTCTTTCATCGTGTCATGTTCATTATACTCTGGATTTGCAAATGCTGAACATATAAAAAGGCCTAAAAAGTTAATAACTGATTAATCTCTTGGTTTTGAAAGCGTCTCAGCTGTGCACATCAGGAATGTGTTTCCTTGCAGAAGTATTTCTGGCATTCCCACTATTTTCTCAACAAGTGTTGATAGGTGGCAAAAATATTTATTTAAAAAATTACTACTTGTGGTCGAGCAGCGTCTGAAATGCGTCCACATATGGTGAGCTGAATGAGGTTTTGTATCCGGTTCCTTTTGTAGTCAGAATCCTTGACCAAACGAGCACACCCACTCTGTCAAGCCGCTGTCACAAGACGGGAGGGCGGAGTCATCCAGTCAAAGTCCGCAGCAGGTGAGCGACAAGTCAAACACGAAGACACGAGACACACCTGGAATGAGTGACAGGGCTTTCATAATAAAAGCATCAGGTTTGACACAAGATAAGATGATTATTAACGGTACAGTTTTCCATCCATTTGGCTTGTGACTGCTCAGAATTAAGCAATGTCAACTTGTAACCCCCACAGGAATACGTGGCCTAGTGGACGAGTCAATGAGCAGTTCAATTTAAGATTATATAGTAGACAACATTAAAAAAAAGAAGTGTTACAAATTACATATGTTGATTTGTCTTGGGACCCCATGCAAGTTTTACAGTTCAGCATCTATAATAGTAACATGTATTTAAACATAAGCGCTTATAGTCATGTCAGAAATGATCCGACGGACCACAATTCAAGTAATGAATAACATTAAACACATTAAATTGAAGCAGACATTAACCTGGTAGACAGACACTTGAGTAAACGTGTAAAAGTTATAGAAAAATATTAGTTTGTGTATTTAAAATAAGAATTTGAATAAATTCAGTGAGTATTATTTTGAAAATTTCAACCAGGAAAGCGATGTATTATTGTCTGACAGGTGATTCTGGCATAGTTGTGTTTGTGTTGGGGCGGGGGAGTATTCGTTGGTAACCTGAAAAAGTACAGTGGATACAACAGCTGATAAGCAAATTTACGGACGAAACAAGTTTAAACAATAATGCCTAATTATGGCTTTGTTGGAACTGTACACCGAGGTAAGAGAAGCGCCAAGTTTGTATTAGCCTACAGAAACCCTTGTGTTGTTTTACAGAAACATATGGAAACTTTGTCATGGCTCAGGCAAGTTACAAGGATGTAGAGGAGGCTGGACTAAAATTTCAAGTCTAAACGCCTAATTGTTCACTCAACTTTTTAAGTGTAAATCTTTAGGAATTGTTAGGCCTATATGAAATGCCTTCTGTTTAATGAGAAATAAAAGGTCCTCGCAGTTTGTTAAGCACATCTTATAGCATTACAATAGCATTACATTTACAGTGTTATATGTTTTAACAACTATAGTAAGCACTGATAAAGTCTTAACTTGTCACCATTAAAATCTTCTAGTACAACAGAGTGTGGATACCAGATGCAGAACTTGTGTGGAAATCAGCCGAGATTATGAGAGACTTTCATTTTGGGAATAATGTTCTTGAATTGCTTCTTGAAGATGGCACTGTAAGTAAAACGCGACTAATAAAACCTTCTTCAGTGGATTTATGATGGTGAAAAGTTACAGCTGACCTACCTGTCATACATAACGTGACCCTGTACAGGAGCACTGCTACCCTGTTGACCCGTCAAAACCACAACTCCCTCCACTTCGCAACCCGGACATCTTGGTGGGGGAGAACGACCTCACCGCTCTCAGCTACCTGCATGAACCTGCAGTCCTGCATAATCTTAAAGTGCGATTTGTGGATTCCAGAATCATCTACACCTACTGTGGTACTGTTGAAACAAACTGTCAAACGGTATCTAAGTACTGTTGGTTGTTGGCAGTTTGTGCTTTTGGCTGAGCCTGTGCTGTTTCCTCATTTTCAGGCATTATACTGGTAGCTGTAAATCCTTACAAACAGCTTCATATCTATGGAGATGCAATCATTCATGCATACTCTGGCCAGAACATGGGAGACATGGACCCTCATATATTTGCAGTGGCTGAGGAGGCTTACAAACAGATGGCCAGGTAAATTAAAGCTGAAATTATCACATTTAGAATATACCGTCTAGTTATCTCACGGTACATTTTTCCTCAGAAACCACAAGAACCAGTCTATCATCGTCAGTGGTGAATCTGGAGCCGGCAAAACAGTGTCTGCCCGATACGCTATGAGGTACTTTGCTGTTGTGAGCAAATCTGGAAGTAAGACTCGAGTTGAAGACAAAGTCCTGGCATCCAATCCGATAACAGAGGTATGATTTTACTAGACCAGGAGCCCTGTTCACAAGGCAACACATCGCTATTCTCTCCACTAAATGATCAATGTTTGAGTAACAACACTAATATAATGCACCTAATGCATTAATTAGGTTAACTTCTATATGATTGATAACTTAAAAAGAGATCTGATGACTTGAGGTGACTTTCTCTCAGGCAATAGGAAATGCAAAGACCACCAGGAATGACAACAGCAGCCGTTTTGGGAAATACACAGAGATCAGCTTTGACAGGAGGTACCGGATCATCGGAGCGAACATGAGGACCTATCTCTTAGAGAAATCCAGAGTTGTTTTTCAGGTAGGGGATGAGATGAAGGTGGTGTTGTGTTATTGTTCTTATATCTGATCCATAACAATTTATACTCTTGTCTTAATCAGGCAGACAATGAGCGAAACTATCACATATTCTACCAGATGTGTTCCTGTGCTCATCTGCAAGAGTTCAAGAATCTAAGACTGTGTGAGTATCTGTTCCGGGGGTTAATCCTGCAGGTTGGAGACGGAGCAAACTCTTCCACTGCTGTTGTGTTTAATCTGATTCTCTTAGAACACACATCTAAGTCTTACAATCATACACATAATTATTGTGGGATTATTTTATTGTAGGAGTGCTTGATTGTATATCCCTATCATCTATAGTGAGTGCAGATAAGTTCCAGTACACCTGCATGGGCGGTGAGATCACTATTGAAGGCGTAGATGACGAGAAAGACATGGAGGAGACTAGACGGACCTTCTCGCTGCTAGGTAAACAAACACTTCATCTTTCAGACTGTAACTTGCCTTTAGTGTGACTTTCATGTTACCTTCCTCTCTCTGCCTCTCCAGGGTTGAAGGACGACTTTCAGTCAGATGTGTTCCAAGTTTTGGCAGCCATTCTGCATTTGGGAAATGTGGAAATCCGAAACTCTGGAGATGGCAAATCATCAATTCCTGTGAGTCTAAAATCTCTTTTTGTTTGCAAGGTTAGATTTCAAAACATTAAGCTGGTTAAATGCAAAACTTGATTTTCATATCTTCCAGCCTGGTGATCCACACCTGGCAGTCTTCTGTGAGTTGCTGGGTGCAAGCTCAGACGGGGTGGGCCGTTGGCTGTGCCATCGGAGGATTGTTCTGGTGGCTGAGACAGTGGTGAAGCCAGTGCCCAAAGAGCGGGCCGTAAATGCCAGAGATGCCCTAGCCAAGCAGATCTATGCCCATCTGTTTGACTGTATTATTAACAGGATAAACACAGCACTTCAGGTTCCAGGAAAGCAACACGCTTTCATTGGTGTTCTGGACATTTATGGGTAATGCAGATACACCAGTTTTTTCTTCAGCTGCTTGATGATTCAGGTCTCTTTAGCTGCTATTTTTGATGTGATCTTTTATTCGTCCTCAGCTTTGAAACGTTTGACATCAACAGCTTTGAACAGTTTTGCATCAACTACGCGAATGAAAAGCTTCAACAGCAGTTTAACTTGGTATGCTTCACCATTGTCCAAAATCATTGCAAAAACATTATATACAAACATTTACCTGCTCTGAGGGTTATTCTCCTGTTGTTCTTATTTTTAATCAGCATGTGTTCAAGCTGGAACAAGAGGAGTACATGAAAGAGGACATCCATGGACATTGATAGATTTCTATGACAACCAGCCAGTCATTGACCTGATTGAAGCAAAAATGGGGATCCTGGACTTGCTTGATGAAGAATGTTTGGTAAGCAAATGGATGTGATGTGAACTTTTACAACTAACATTTTTAACTCTGTTTTGTTGTTGTTGCTGGTGAAGTGATACATGTCATTTTACTTTACAGTTTCCTCAGGGCACTGATCAAAGCTGGCTGCAAAAGCTGTTCAACTATCTTGATGCCAATCCTCTGTTTGAGAAGCCCAGGTTATCAAATGAGGCATTTGTGATTCAACACTTTGCAGACAAGGTACAGTCTGATAGAAACCCATTTCCTGCATACTGTAGCACAGAAATTACTTCTCCTTTTAAACTGTGAGTGTTTTTCTATTAACAGGTGGAATATCAATGCAGAGGTTTTCTTGAAAAGAACAGAGACACTCTCTATGAAGAACTGGTTGACATTATGAGAGTCAGTAAGGTAATCAAAGACCCTGTTATCTTTTGGATTTTAATTTCTCAAAATATCATAGTGGCTAAAAATCAAAGTTAACAAATCAAAGTGTGTATCATTAAAGCCAACCGTGCAGATTTGTTTTTCTCATTTTAACATTTTTCCCGCTTGAAATTGTTATCAGTTTCCTTTTCTGGCCAGCCTTTTCCAAGAGGAGAAAAGCACTGTGACCACTAAAGGTGTCAAAGTGAGGCCCGCTAGACCTGCAGTGAAACCAACCAATAAACAGCTGAGAACCTCAGTTGGAGATAAGGTGAAATATTTACTTACTGTGGCTACTCACTGGGGATTGAACTTTGTCACAGAAGTTTCCATAGTATTCTGCATAAAATACAACTGAGTTTGCCTCTTGTGTTTTTATCCTTTTCCATAAACTTTGTGGTTGAGTATAGTTCTGCAGCTCCCTCGCTCTACTGATGGAAACCCTGAATGCTACCACCCCTCACTATGTACGCTGCATTAAGCCCAATGATGAAAAGCTCCCATTTGAGTGAGTACTGATGAAACCGTGTTTGACACAACCCACACGGTTGTACTTATTTGTGTCTGTGGTTTAAGCGAGTGTTTGCTTGTTTTCTGAGATATGATTCTAGGAGGGTGGTGCAGCAGCTGCGAGCCTGTGGAGTCCTTGAAACTATTCGTATCAGTGCACAGAGCTATCCGTCTAGGTGATTCTCTATTACACGGTAACATATCAGCCAAACAAAATCTCCATACACTCATATTACGTTACGTCATAGTAAACATGTTTTTTGTTTGTAGGTGGACATACATTGAGTTTTACAGCCGATACAGTATCCTAATGTCACACCAGGAAGGGGATCTCAGTGACAAGAAACAGACCTGCAAGAATGTGCTGCAGAGGTTGATTCAGGTTAGCTGCTTCTTTTCTCACAACAGTGTCATGCATTATTGTGCACTGCATGTTTGTGCATAACTTTGGCCCCATGGCTTGATCTCTAGGACCCCGACCAGTACAAGTTTGGTCGGACTAAGATCTTCTTCCGAGCTGGTCAGGTAGCCTATCTCGAGAAGCTGCGTCTGGACCGACTGAGAGGAGCCTGCGTGACCATCCAGAAACACGTCCGCGGGTGGAGCCAGAGGAGAAAGTTCCTGCGCATGAGAGACGCAGCCATCATCCTCCAACAGTACATCCGTGGAAAGAGGACAATCCGGTTTGAGGCATTCATTTAAAGTTTTGTTGTCCTGCATTCTCTGCTGCATCTGTCAGGGTTTTGACATATACGTCCACTTTTTTTGTTTTGCAGTAAAACAGTGAGTGCTGGAACACTGAAGCAGGGCTGGGCAGCAATGGTGATCCAGAGATACTGGAGAGGTTACCGCATGAGACAGATCTTCCAGTTAGTCCGTCTGGCCTCCATCACCATCCAGGCCTTCACACGAGGTTGGATGGCCCGTAAACGGTACAAGAAGGTCTGTAAGGTTGATACATTAATCATTTGTATCATTTAGTGTGATGAAAATACAAAATTTAACCCCATGTGATTCATGCACTGCTATCTCTTTGTGAATTGTCAGATGGTAAAGGAGCAGAAAGCCCTGATTTTACAGAAGTATGCCAGAGCATGGCTGGCACGGCGGCGTTTTCAAACCATGCGTCGGCTGGTGCTCAATGTACAGCTCTCCTTCAGGGTGCAGCAGCTCAGAAAGAAGATCGAAGAGCAGGTAAAGCTGCTACCAAAGTTACATCAGCTGCTTTTATGTAGAGGACGTAACTGAATTCCTGTATCCTTACAGAACAAAGAGAACCGTGGATTAATGGAAAGACTGACAAGCTTGGCCAACTCTCACTCTCAAACAGTGGACAGACTTCAGGGTTTGGAGGCACAGCTGGACAAATCAACCAACCGGAACGCGTCTTTGGAAGCAAGAGAGAGGAAAGCGAAAGAAGATGCTTTCCTGGTCAGTTTTGAAGTAGATTCAACACAGTTGTTTGCGTCTTTGCAGCTTTTTGTTTGCTGATGAAGAAGACTTTATAAACATTTAAAAAAAAAAAATCTTTTCAGACAACTTCACAGCTTCAAAAGGAAATAGATGCACTGAACTTTGAAAAGCAGAACTTGGAGAAAAAGTTTGAAGCTTCCACCAAAGAGGCCAAAGGTAATAGGAGTCAAGATTTCTGTGTATGCTACTCTTGTTGTGATTTCTACTAAATGTGTGACTGGTTTTACACTCTTACAGAAAGCTTTGATCAAATAAAGAGTACCCTTCTGGAAGAAAAAGAATACGAAGCCAGGCTTAGAAAGTAAGTCATGAAAATGTGCAACCTTTCTCCTCTACAGCAAGAAGCAAATATTTGTTTAGCCTTAGCAGATACTTGCTCAGCTTGTTTTACTCAGATGAGATGATTCTTGGCAGAATTGCAGAGAACAATATTGAGATCCAGAGACAGGACCATGAGAAGTTGGTGGAAACTCTAAAAGAGGAGATTAAGAGATTGAAGGAGGAGAGAGTCAGTCTACAGAGAAAGATGGAGGACGGGGGCCAGGTGAACTCTGACCTGCAGGAACAGGTCATCCAGCTCACCAAACATGTCAAGGCCATTCCTGAGCTACGCAGGGAACTAAACAACCTGCAAAACCAGAGAAATAACATGGACCGACAGATGAAGCAACAGTCGGAACAAGCAAGAGGTACAGACTTTGACTTATATACCCTTAAGTTTAAAAAATGATACTTCGTTATTATACATAAAGACCTATGATCTCTTGAATACCTTTCTGCAGCTAAAATGAATGATATCACGAGACAACTTCTTGGTGGCGTTGTTGAAGAGGAGGTTCTTTTGGGGTAATCCAAAAATGTCTCTTTCACGTAGTTGTTGTAAAACTGATTTAGGCATTTAATCTCACCAACTGTTTCTATGTAGGCTAACTCCAAATGACTCTGAAAAGATGTATGAAGTTGAAGATTTGCTGGCAGCCTTTGATGGCCTACAGAAAGCTACCAGGTCTATTTCTCTGACAGCCATAGCAATCCATTCACTTAATATCAGTGTTATTATCCAGTTTGGTTACATGTGTGACAAACTTGTTTACTCTTGTCCCTGTTTGACATGGTTCCACCTTTTGATGGCAGAATCCTGGAAAGCCACCAGAGAGAGCAGAAGGAGAGCTATGAGACCCAAGTGGAGGGTTTGAAACTGAAAGTGGATCACCTTCAAAATGAGAACAGCAATTTACAAAATCTGTTCCAGGAGAAAAGTAATGTCAACGAGAATATTCGCCAAGAAGTGGCCAGGCTCAGCAGTGAGAACTCAGTGCGTTATCGCATTCTTGTTTCCAATTCTCCAGATACTGTAGATCTGGTGCAGAACATACCGTGATTTGTGCATTCTAATGTTCCCTGTGATCCACAGGCTTTACCAGAGCTGAAACAGCAGGTCTCAGAGCTGCAGAGACAAAAACAAGAACTGGAGGCTTACATAGTAGAGCAGAGCAGAGAACTATCAGGTAGATCTGTTTTTTTACTATTTCATTATGAATCTGTTTAGCTGGTCAGTCTTTCCACTTGTTCCTTTGTTTATTTTTTTTGTTCATGTCATCCAAAAGAAAAAACTGAGGAGATCACTAACATTCTTCAAAGAAAGATTAAAGAAGAGAGCTCACGACGCAGGTAAAAATGCTTTGATTGGAGTCCGTTTTCATGATTGAAGAAGGGATGGTCATTTCGGAATCTGTCTGATTTGTGTTGCTTTTTAGTCACTTTGAGGAGAAAGTTGAAGAGCTGGAAGAGTTGAAGAGGCAGCTTCAAGGCAGAGTAGAGGAGCTTGAAGATGAGAATGATCACTCAAAAAGACAGCTGCTGATGGAGAATGAGGCCAAGAGCAAACTGAGACAGGAGACTTCACAATTAACTGCTGAAAATATGGTGTGTGAGTGTGTGAAAGTGTGACAGTGAGTAGAGTGCATTGCGGCTTACAGTACGTAAGTAGTAAGTGTGTGAATGCATGTCTTGTCCACATTGATACTGGTAACAAATTCTGCTTTTCTTTCAGGACTTTGAAGAGCAGCTTGACCAGAAAGATAGATTAATAAAGAAACTCCAGAATCAAATAAAGAGCCTTGAAACATTACAGAAAGGTAGCACTTTGGCTTGTATACATGCACGTTATAACATTAATCCGCCTCCTCCATGGTCATCATTTTAATGTTTCTCACACAGCAAAGCAAACGTCTGCGCCTGCCATGCCCAAAGATTACCTTGGCATGTTGGAGTACAAGAGAGAGGATGAATCCAGGCTCATGCAAAACATCATTCTGGGTATTCTTCCTCTGTATTATTTTATATTAACATTATTTTTGTGACGCTGTCTGCCTTCCTCTATCTGTATGCTGGGAAAGCATCTGTGGTTCTCTTGATTTACAGCAGGAAAAAATATAACTACATGAAACTTGCTATATTCTACTCACAGACCTAAAGCCCAAAGGCGTGGTGGTCAGTGTCATCCCCGCGATGCCAGCTTATGTCCTCTTCATGTGTGTCCGCCACGCTGACTACCTAAACGATGAAGTCAAACTCAAGTCTTTAATGACCGCAATCATTGGTGCTATCAAAAAGGTCATCACGGTGAGGTTAATTCTCATTCTAGTACACTTTATCTCAACTGTAGTTTTGCTAAATAAATAATGAATAAAATCTATGAAGCATTATTCATAACCATATCAAAGATTAGGTAGACAGTATGTTTGCAGCAGTTTATTTTCTATATTTTCCTTTGTAAAATTGATGATGTGAAAAGAATGAAGAGCCGGCAAAAATAACATGAAGTTGCATGAATAAAATAAAAATGTCACATCTATAAAAAGAAAATAAATGAAAGCAACAGATCTGATTTAATTTCAGAGTCACCACAAAGACTTTGAGATGCTGTCATTCTGGCTCTCAAACACGTATCAGCTGCTCAACTGTCTGAAGCAGTACAGCGGGGAGGAGGTCTGGATTTGCCGTATTTACCCTGGTTGCACTATTGTATTTTTGTCTGTCAAAGATGTTGTATACAGTAGCAGGCATATTTTCACATTCTCTTGTTTTGCCTTTTGTTCGCAAAAGGAGTTCCTGAAACAAAATACTCCTCGCCAAAACAAGAACTGCTTGCAGAATTTTGATTTGTCTGAACACAGACAGATTCTCAGCGACCTGGCCATTCAAATCTACTATCGGTTTCTCTCGGCCATTGAAAAGACCCTCACTCCTGCCATTGGTATTTTATCATCAGTTCATCATTAGCACATGCAGATTTTGAACCTATAAGCAACCTTAAATATGCTGATTTACTTTCTCGCCTAACAGTACCCGGTATGTTGGAGCACGAGAGTTTACAGGGGATTTCTAGCATGAAGCCGACGGGCTTCAGGAAGCGTTCCAACAGCATCTACGAGGACTCAGAGACATACACCATCTCCTCCATCCTTCAGCAGCTCAGTGTCTTTCATTCCACCATGAGCCAGCATGGCATGGAGCAGGGCCTCATCCAACAGGCTGTCAAGCAAATGTTTTTCCTAATTGGTGCTACCACCTTCAACAACATCATGCTCCGCAAAGATATGTGCTCCTGCAGGAAGGGAATGCAAATCAGGTTTGTGTGTGTTTTTATTAGAATATAAGAGTATTTTCTACACAGACAAAAATGAGTTTATAACTTCTCTGTTTGTTCAGGTGTAACATCAGTTACCTGGAGGAATGGCTGAAGGAGAAGGAACTGCAAAGCTCCAATGCTATGGACACTCTGAGGCCATTGTCTCAGGCTGCCTGGTTACTGCAAGTCAACAAGTCCACTGATGAAGACGCCAAGGAAATCACTGAAAAATGCCCTGAACTCAACCCCGTTCAGGTACTTTATTCATGCCACACATGCAGTATTTTTATATTAAAAAAATCAGCTTCACACTGATAACTGAAAACTCACATTGGAATTTGCAGATTGTCAAGATTTTGAACTCCTACACTCCCATTGATGATTTTGAGAAAAGGGTGGCGTCGTCATTTGTCCGCAAAGTTCAGGTGAGCGTGATTGTTCATTTTGAAAATGTAATGTAACAAGATTGTCTAATTTCAAAAAGACTGTAGTGTCTTGCAATACTTGTTCACCTGTTATACTTGCTCTCCTCTAATTATGCCAATCTGCTCCTTGTTGGCAGTCGTTACTACAAGATCGTGACGGGTCCACACAGTTGATGCTGGACTTAGACTATCGTTTCCAGGTCACGTTTCCTTTCTGCCCGTCCTCGCAGGCTCTGGAGCTGCTGCAGGTCCCGAGCAGCCTTCATCTGGGTTTCCTGACCAGGATCTGACACTGCCAACCTCTGACCTTTCACTTCTCATGACTGATTCATAGTCCAGTGGCCTGTGGCTGTATCTTATTGTTTATATGAACACATTAAATTAACAAATGAACATCATATAGTTAAAATTCATGTTCATGAGGTCATGTTCCCCCAAAAGGAAATATTCTGTTAAATAAATTCTTGCATTGTCATATTTTATTTCTTAAAATTTTTTTTTATGGCTGCAACCAACATACTTAAATCTATTAGTCATCCACAGAAAATTAATAATTAATCGTTTCAGTCATTTTCACTAAAAGACTCAGTCAGATCTTCTCTGGTTTCAGCGTCTTCAGTATGGGGATTTGTTGCTTTTCTCTGTTTTATATCATTGTAAACTGAATTTTAATAAGTTCTGGGCTGTTGGTCAAAACAACACAATCCATTTAAAGACGTAAAAACATTTCCCAACATCAAGGGCTAAATGCTGTATAAAACTGTTGGGTTAAAAAAATGCTCTGACTTAAAAGTTAGCACATCTAAATATAGTAGGTCTAGAAATACTGAAATAGAGCCAATGAAATCCAGCAACTAAGAACATGACTTAAGTGTTGTTAGTGGTAGCTATGGCCTGTTAAAATGTGAAAGTGGAATCAATGAAAGTCAACAGTATTTTTTAATTATTAACTCTTAAACATGATTATATAAAGACTTTTAATATATTTCTTTCTTTACATTTCTTGTAACAGTGGTTTTGTATTTAAAAAAAATGTTTGCTGAATAATTATAATTCCATTGAAATAAATGGTTTCATATGTTAAAACACCAGAGTACCATTTTTTATTATCTGCTGTGTTTTTGCATAACAGACAAACAGTATTCAGTTTTCCATGTCGGCAGTATTTAAATGCATTATTGAGCAGTCGAGTATTAAGGCTGCTGAGGATGCAGCCCGTGTGGACCAGCACCACCACCAGGATCCTCCTCCTCCTCCATCTGGAAACTGGAGGAGCATCTTCTCCCTCTGACGTCATGACAGCAGTATCAGCTGTTAGCTCTGCTTTAAGCCTTTTTGCTGCCGATCGCTGCTTGCATAAAGGAAATATATGAGATCCCCTCTAATCCCTGAAATGGCGACACAGGAGGTACAGCTGAATGAGACTCTGACCCATCTCAAAACGGAGTCGGAGACGCTGAAGTCGAAGCTGGAGGATGAAAGAGCGAAGCTGCACGATGTCGAGCGTGAGTCCAGAAAATGGAGAGGCCTCCATTCACCGCTGGTTTACAGTGTGACGGGACAAATAACAGCAAATATGTCTCACATAAATGTATTTTTAGCGGCAGGTCAAATGTTGCTAGTTTTACAGGGACGTGTCTAAACTGATTGTTGACCATATTAGCTCGACGTTACGTCAGATAGTTGACACAGGCGTTTTGCTTCCCCATTTTACAGCCCAGCTTCCATTTGAATTTCTTCTATGTAATATTTTTTATATATCCATATCTTGGCTACATGGCAGATGTTTAGTAAGGTGTGGTAAAGAAACCTAGAAACAGGATATTTGTGATGCAGTTTTATGGGATGCTCGCACGAGCTATTTGAGGACATGACAGATTAAACCAAGATTAATTCAACATTTATCGTAGACCTACTGTTATCCTTATTGCTCCTGGGATTATTCATTGGATTATTAATCCAGTGTGTATAGAGGGTTTGATGTATTGTACATTATTTTTTGTGCGTGTGCATGTGCGTGTGTGTGTGTGTGTGTGTGTGTGCGTGCGCGTGTGCGTGCGTGTGGACAGTACATCAGGTGGCAGAGAAGGTGGAGGGCCTTGGTCAGTTTGTTATGAAGACCCGGAGAACTCTGAAGGGACATGGCAACAAAGTTCTGTGTATGGACTGGTGTAAGGACAAGAGGAGGATCGTCAGCTCCTCACAGGTCATATCCTTTATGCTCCTGAAGACTTTTATGCTTTTAGTACTTATTTTGTACCTCACAGCTCATTGTAGAGACAGTTTAAAATGGCATATAATCTTCAGTGTGTATGTTTAATTTTGTACTTGCTCTAATCTCTTTGCAGGATGGAAAAGTGATTGTATGGGATGCATTCACAACCAATAAGGTAACTTCAATCTAAAAGGGATTTTTCACCTCAGAATATTTTATTTAAATGATTTGATTATGTATTAAGGTTAATAATTAGCATTTGGTATTTCCTAAGACAAAGGCAAAAAAAATAAGCAACATTTTGTTGAACAGAAATGTTTATTAAATACAATCATTGTGGGACCTTTCAGATTTATCCTGATCTTTAACCACTGGTCTGAATCCAAGTAATAATTTTAACAAATATGCAACAAATATATGTAACAACAGAATAATGTATTATACATTATACAATTAATGTTATTGTAATAAGTCATTTTAAACATGAATAGGCAGCAGGAGACATAGAGGATTTCCAAATTATGCAAAATATGCTTAGTCTCATTTTTATGAATGAGGACGGAAGGAACAGACACCAGAGATTGCTATCAGAGTTGAACATTGACACCAATAATGTCTAATAGTGTCTTTTGCCTTTTTTAAAGTTTTTACTTTTGGACAAACTGTAACACAGCTAATGTCTCACAGCTTAATGCTTCCTGTTCTGCTCTAATTCATTAATTAAAATTAATTTGATTCATCTCCCTGTCCCGGTGCGGTTCATGCAGCTTTGTCTTTTGATATTTATTAGGAGCATGCTGTGACAATGCCTTGCACCTGGGTGATGGCCTGTGCCTACGCCCCCTCCGGCTGTGCTGTAGCTTGTGGGTGAGTGTCTCTACCCATGATAATCCAAATGGGTGTGTCATCTGTTTTGTTTTATGTTTTGTTTTGGTAAACTGGGCTTTTTATCCTGTCACAGGGGCCTGGATAATAAATGCTCAGTGTATCCTCTGTCTTTGGACAAGAATGAGAACTTGGCTGCGAAGAAGAAGTCAGTGGCCATGCACACAAACTACCTGTCAGCCTGCAGCTTCACCAACTCGGATATGCAAGTGAGAATGTTGACCATACACAAAAACACATCCACAAAAAGCAATTGAGTAAAATGTTTATAGAAAAAGAGAGATCTTTTCCCACAATTTCCTGATACTTTAGGTTCCTGTAAAGTGCTTTACAGCTGCTTTTCTATTCATTACTATTTCTCTCTCATTATTAATCAGAAATCACAGCCTTCTGTATTCCTGTGTACGGAGCTCCCCCACTCTGTTAATAATTCACAGCAGCCAGTAGCCTCATGTCCTGGCCACATGATGTTTCACACAACAAAGACTATCCATTTACGGCCATGTGTTAGCCCACATAGACTTTTACTGATCTCCAGAGTAGTTGTTATTCTTCCTGCTCATCGTCTGAGGAGTATGTTGTTCAGTGGTGGTAGACTGCTGTCTCTGTCCTGCCCAACAGACACGCTGAAGAAGAATGTTGTCCCCCACTGGTTGAATGCTCACCTCATTAGACTGTTGGACTGTCAGTCAGATACTAGGTCAATTTTTATTTATCCATAGTAATTCCTGCACTCATTTTACTTTTAAATTACTTTTTAATCATCTTACATGTGCAATCCCTACACTGTACATAGTCTATCTATCTATCTATCTATCTATCTATCTATCTATCTATCTATCTATCTATCTATCTATCTATCTATCTATCTATCTATCTATCTATCTATCTATCTATCTATCTATCTATCTATCTATCTATCTATCTATCTATCTATCTATCTATCTATCTATCTATCTATCTATCTATCTATCTATCTATCTATCTATCTATCTATCTATCTATCTATCTCTGCCTGCTTGTTTTAAAGATCCTGACTTCCAGCGGGGATGGAACATGTGCATTATGGGATGTTGAAAGTGGGCAGCTGTTGCAGAGTTTCCATGGACATGCAGCAGATGTGCTTTGTCTGGACCTGGCTCCCTCTGAGACTGGAAACACATTTGTTTCAGGGGTGAGGATGCCTTTCATTACAGCTTATTACTGTACTAATTAAACTTCACTGAATTATTTCAAATATTTTTTATACAATAATATGGATTATTATATATTATTGCAGGGCTGTGATAAGAAGGCCAATGTGTGGGACATGCGTTCAGGACAGTGTATTCAGTCCTTTGAAACTCATGAATCAGACATAAATAGTGTGCGGTAAGAGAATGCCAATTATCAATTTTGAGTTCTGATATAAGTGTAGAGATAAGAATATTTTCAATGAATCCATCAGAGAGAAACATGCTAATATTGTAAGTCCTATATGTGTGAAATGTTATTTGTTGTAATATTTTTGAAATTATTTTGACAGTCTATTTTTGGGGTTTCATTTTCATACCACCACTGGGAGGCGCTTAAAGGCAGATATAATCAAATCCTACTGAACAGAAGAGAGGTATTTGCTCTTAACTTTCTGTTTCTTCTGGTTAATAGATACTACCCCAGTGGAGATGCATTTGCATCGGGCTCAGATGATGCTACAGTAAGTAATGAGATATTTACCACATGAAGTGCAATTGCAAACATATTGAAAACAATCTTTAACATTCAAACACTGACCTTTGTTACAGTGCCGCCTGTATGACTTAAGGGCAGACAGAGAAGTGGCTATTTATTCCAAAGAAAGCATTATATTTGGGGTCTCCAGTGTTGATTTCTCTCTCAGTGGTAAGAACTACACACTTCAGTATGCAGCCAAACAGCAGTTAATCATCAATCAGAGCTTAAAAAATTATTTCTATTGTATGTTATAGTTAAAAGCAATTATGTTTTGTTAAATCTTTCAGGACGGTTATTGTTTGGCGGCTACAACGACTACACTATAAATGTTTGGGATGTTCTCAAAGGAACAAGGGTCTCTATTCTGTTTGGACATGAGAACCGTGTCAGTACGCTGCGTGTTTCCCCAGATGGGACGGCCTTCTGCACAGGTTCCTGGGACCACACTCTTCGGGTATGAGATGTCCGTTATTATTGTCTGATCTGACGATTTTGCTAGCTGCAGTGACCTTTCTGGTTATAGCTTGTAATGTTTGTTTTTTCCAGATCTGGGCTTAAGGATGAAGGCACCAAGAATTAACACAGACCTACTGAAGATACACCAACATTTCTGTTTGCTAGAGAACAATCACAGATATAAAGGCTCAGTTTTGGTTGTACATAGGTCATATCAATAGCATTGTATATACTCCAGTCTCAAGGTCATGGTAGATTTAAATATTTCAGAGAGTAATTAAACCAACTGGTGCACTCTTTTATCACAATATGATTAAAGGAAAATAGTACGAAGGTACTTATGGTTACAACTTAAGATGTTAAATGTATATTGCAGAACATACTATTGGTAGTGACTAGATCAGTCTAAGATAGAAGTGACCCAAAAAAGTGATGCATTGTATGTGCCCATATAAAGGACATTACTTGTATATTTATTTGTTTTTCTGCACAAAAAATTATGGAAGAATGCAGCCTATAGAAAAAAATGGGATACTAGGAAACAGCATTTATCTACAGGACAAGAGCGAGGTTTTTATGAAGGCATTGGCTTCACTTGGCTTACCTTTCTCATGCCACAGTCTGAGAAGAGTGAAATGTAAATGAGTAATCTGTAAATGAGAAATATTGGAATATGAGGGATAGTGAGGTTGACTGTTTAGATTGGCTTGTAGAAACGAATCAATATAAGTTAGTCTTAAAACAATTAAAAATAATAATGGATATGAAGGAGTATTGGCATACAACATTATGATTAAATGTACAAAGCTGTAGTTTATTAAAGATCTAAAAATATGTAATTGCTTTACCTGTGTGCCCAACAAGCCTTGACAGCAACTCTCCTGCCAATATTATTCTTGATTTACAGGTAGCCTGAAATTCTGTTCCCTATGATTTTAAAAGATGGTTTACTTGTTTACTTGTTTCCACCTGTGGAAGCCACACCCTGCTCTATGTGCACATCCAGTCACTGCAGACACCCTGAACCTGTGGTTACTCACTAGATACTTATAAATATACATCAAAAAAATGTTAAAATTCTGAGAATGTACTCATTTGGCTGTAATTTCATATTTACTGAAATTATTCTATTGTAGTTTAGTGTACAGGTATTAAAGGGACTATTTATTAAATTACAAACATAATAAACTGAGTTTTGAATATCATGCCTTTCTCATTATTGTTCGTTACCTTATCTTATTGTTTTACTTTGTTGTACTCATCTATTAAGACCACTGTTTTTGTTAACGGTTTCTAATAAAGTTTTTTATTTTTTTTAAAGACAAGCGGAAGTGACATCATCACCAAGTATTGGTCAGTCTGCTGAATCAAAACAATGGCCGACTGGTTAGCTAGTATTTTACCTCTTGTGATCTTTTTAAATTAACACCATTTAACAATTAACTCTCTCTGGCTCCGTTTAAGAAAGTCTTACTGGGATGGACAGATGATTTAATAAGTGTATTTTGAAATAAAAAAACAGCTGCCAAGCTCCGCTGTTAGCTGGCAAAATGAGCGATGTTGTGGAGAAGACCCTGACAGCTCTGCCGAGCCTCCTGTCTTTAGACTCTCAGCCTGGATCTACAAAACTGTCTTCCACCTCAAAACTAGGAACCCTCATCAGAGGAATCACTGAGTTAACATCCAAACATGTGAGTGTCCTTAATTAATCAGGTACTTAGTTGAAATAATATGAGTCAGTTGTTGATGATGCTCTATTAGCTTGCTAAGCTGTCCAGGCTAGCTAACTCTAAAAAGGTGTATGTGCTTATGTGTTTTAACCCACTTATTCCGTGCAGCACTGTGCATAGTTTTAGACTGATTTACAGATCACTATGTTGTTATGTCGTTATACAGAGCTGGGATTATTTTTTGAAACTTGTCCTGTTGATGCGTTCATGTCCTTGTTAAACTCGGACATTCAATGTGTTAACGAGTCAGCTGCCAAAATGCTTTGTATTCACAAACTGTGTTCAAGTTCTTGATGTTGTAATATCCCACAACCAAGTGAATTCATCATTATTAGCTAGATATAACTGCTGTTCACTGCAAAATTTCACTCAAACGTTCACTGCCCATCTAATGCTTGTCTCTACAAATTTCATTGTATACTGGCATAGTATACTGAAGGCAATGTTGAGAGTACAATATAACTGGTTTAGTTTATTGAGACTATCTATCTGTCTGCTAAAATCCTTACATGCATTGGGGATGGAACATGTGTATTATGGGATGTTGAGAGTGAGCAGCAGTTGCAGAGTATAAATATCCTCTGTGTGTTTCCCCTTTTTCAGGAAGAGGAAAAACTTATTCAACGTGAACTAACATCTATCAAAGAACAAGTGTCCTCCCCCAACACCTCCATGGTACTAGTCTCTGGATTTTCCAATTTGGTCATGTACAAGAAAGCAGAAAGCAAATTATTCAGATAGTGAGGCCTGCAATTTTGACTTGTTTTCTTTTTCCTTGTGACATAATCTGATTCAGAGGCAGATGAAGGAGCTCATGGTGAGAACGATCTACTGTGAAATGCTTGGTTATGAGGCGTCGTTCAGCTATATTCATGCCATAAAACTGGCTCAACAAGGCACTGCTCTGGAAAAACGAGTCGGTATGTTTGTATGTTACCCAGTAGGGCCGCAATACTTAGTTTGTCTCATGATTAATACAGGTTAGTAGCTTTTTGAATTTTTAAAGTTCATTTTTTATCACAACAACTTTATTGACAACTTCACTGCATCTTCCTACACTGTTTTGAGCAAAAATTAAGTTTAGGTTTCTGAATTGCAGGTTATCTCGCTGTGTCTTTGTTTCTTAACGAAAGTCACGAGCTGCTTCTTCTCCTTGTGAACACTGTATTAAAGGTAGGTATTATGTTTTTACAGTATCTGTCATCTAGTTTCTGCATAAGGGATGCTGATGTATTTTGTGTTTTCAGGATCTTCAGAGCACAAACCTTATTGAAGTCTGCATGGCTCTAACTGTTGTCAGCCAGATATTCCCCAAAGATATGATTCCTGCAATCCTTCCTTTGGTTGAAGAGAAACTTAATCACCCAAAGTAAGAAATGCTCTTTGAATTATAAGTCTAATTTGGTTACACTTTACTTGAAGGTATCAACATAAAAGTGACATGACATGGTCAGGAATGTGTCTTAAAACATTATAAACACGTCATAAACGTTTATGATAACGCTTCTTTTAGTAAGTGTCATTTGGTTTTGTCATGACAAGTTATGGTTAGGGTTCATGTGTCATGTCACTCTTATGTACTGTAGAAAACTTCAAGTAAAGTGTTACCCTAATTTGAGACCAATAATTGTTCAAGTCAGTTTATTCATATGGTGAACTGAAACATGAAAAATCAGCTTGAATATTATGATTTTTGCAGAGAAATCATTCGACGAAAAGCAGTCTTGGCACTGTATAAATTCTACCTAATAGCACCGAATCAAGTTCAACACATCCACAACAAGTTTCGTAAAGCTCTGTGTGACAAGGATCCTGGTGTCATGACAGCTTCACTACACATCTACTTACAGATGATCCAGGTAATTTCTTTTCTGGACTCTGGTTTGATCTACTGTGGTGTAATCAAGTCTTGTCACTTTTTATTTATTTTTTTGTTACAGGATAATCCAGAAGGTTATAAGGACCTGACACCAAGTTTTGTCACCATACTGAAGCAAGTTGTGGGAGGAAAACTGCCCATGGATTTTAACTATCATAGTGTCCCTGCTCCATGGCTGCAGATTCAGCTTCTCAGAATATTGTCCTTACTTGGGAAAAATGACCAGAGGTAATTATTTTTTGTCCCCTGAAGAATCTGGATGTTTATGGTGTAATGTGGTTGTGCTTTGTGCTCGTACATTTTGTAAGTCTGTTCTGTTTGACAGTACAAGTGACATCATGTATGAGGTCCTCGACGAGTCTTTACGAAGAGCAGAGATGAATCATAACATCACCTATGGTACGTAAAAATTTTGAAATCAGTATCTGTAAATTATTACATTTTAAATCATTTAAGTACTTTCTTTAACCACTGTCTTTTTATTTCCAGCAATATTATACGAGTGTGTAAAATGTATTTACACAATTCATCCCAAATCTGAACTTTTGGAAAAAGCTGCAAAGTGCATTGGCAATTTTGTTCTTTCACCAAAGATTAATCTCAAATATCTTGGTAAGATTCAAATAAAACCTTTGATTTAAGTCATTTCTTTACATCAAGATTTCAGATATTGACTGTCATAAATTGTTTAATTTATTGTTACTGTAGGCTTGAAGGCCCTCACCTATGTGGTCCAGCAGGACCCTAAACTGGCCTTGCAGCATCAGATGACCATCATAGAGTGTCTCGATCATCCTGACCTCATCATCAAGCGTGAGGTGAGGAAAATACTGGTTTATTCTGGATTCTGCTGTGTTAGGATTGTGGGTTTACAGCATTGTGGGACTTTTTCTGTTTTCTTGTAGACACTGGAATTGCTCTTTCGGATCACCAACGCCCAGAATGTCACAGTCATTGTTGAGAAGATGCTGGAGTTTCTGCGAATTAATAAAGATGAATACACTACCATTGACTTGGTGGGGAAGGTGGCAGAACTGGCAGAGAAATATCCTTAAATATACTTAAATTTACCTCTGGTGACCCACTGTACCTTGACTTTACTTTCTGTGAAGCTGGGCTTTATTTTACACAACTTCCTGCTTCTGACACAGATGTAGTTAAGACAGAGTCAGTAAAACCTGGTAAAAAGCATGGTACGTGGCACCGTTTTTAACAGCATAAAGACATTTATGATTCTTCTGTAGACTTATATTGGTTGTTCAAGGCCTAAATGATTACTCTATTGAACTTTGTTCAGTCTTTGTTTCTCAATAATAAAGCCACTGGTAAAGTTTAAATTAAATTTAAATTACTTCTGGGTTGAAAAACAGAAATGCAATCCTTTTAATAGCATGCTTTTGTATTTTGTGTCTTGTTCCTTGTTTTTTTTCCTATGAACCATTATACATATGCACCAGACAATGAATGGTTCATTGAGACCATGAACACAGTGTTTTCAGTGGGTGGAGACATGATGCAGCCAGACATCCCAAACTGTTTCCTTAAACTGCTGTCTGAGGGTGAGATACCTGCTCACTCAACTTGTTCTGTAGATGATGTTATGCTGTTGTAAAATTGTTGTGTTCACTTAAGTAATTTGATACTGATATTGATAATAATTCTGTAATGCTAATAATGTGTCTTTAATGGCCCAGGATTTGACAGTGTGGAAGAAGACAGGAAGTTGAGGCTGTTTGCTGTGGATTCATATGTTTCTCTGCTGCAAGGAGAGGCTGGCAAACTGCCACAGCGCTTTCTCCAAGTCATCAGTTGGGTGAGTGCTGTTCGCACAATGAGCAGTTTCTACAATTTTTATGTGATATTAAGGAGAACAAGAAGCAGAAGAAGGAAAAGGAATACAGCAGTTGGTTTATAATAATAATAATAATAATTTATGCTGTTCCCCAGTGGGGAAATTACAATTTACACTACACACAGGCCTGAAATACACACACATATGCTCAGGACCTATTAATGCTAAAATCATACTTTACTAGTTACTTTACAAAATGCAGGCATTAAAAAGGACAGTAAAATATAAGAGGAGATGAAATACAAAATGCATTTTAGAGAACATTGGTAAGAATAAATACAGGAAATAGAGCAAATCCCATAAAGAAACAATATCCGTTTAAAAGTGGAAGTGTTTCAAAAGATCATAAATAATTAGTTGGCCTGAGTTTCTCAGGTATGTAAACAAAATGTGTTGCATCAAATTATACTTTCTGTATCTTTTACAGAATAAAAACATTCAATGACAGTACTCATCTTTACCTGCCCTTTTAAAAAAGCTAACTTATGTCATACTGTGCAACAAACAGTGACATTCACTGAATAACACACTAAAGTTGTGCTCCCTCCTCTGCCGTGCACAGGTCCTCGGTGAATACTCCTATTTGAGGAAGGATCTTGAAGCAGCCACAGTCCTGAGGCTGCTGGCCAAACTGCTAGACATGAAGAACACCAGCAGTGAAACCAAGAGCTGGGTCCTCATGGCAATGACCAAGCTCTGTGAGGGCAGGGCAGGTCTTTCTGTGGCCTTGGGGGTTTCTGAAACATACAGCAGCTCCCTGGACACAGTACTGAGACAGAGGGCTCAGGAGCTGCAGCACCTTAGCCAAGACTGGGAACTACAAGCCAGGGTGCTACCTCGAGACTCCGGCCATGAACCCCTGGAGGTAACATGCGTACATACAGGGCTGCAGAATTACAATAATCATGTTGAAGTGTTAAGTGTATTGTCATTGTAATGTTCACCATCAATAAATCTTAGAAACCTGGTTTAAGGAAACATGGAAACATTTAATTGGACTTTGAAAGTCTGCTGGTATGGAAACTTAAAAGTTGGTGTAAGAAAACGCCGTAAAATGATTTAGGTCTTGGAACCACAGCAGATAATGCTCCTTTGTAGTTCCACCTCTCCGGCAGAGTAAGTGCTCATTATCTGATGATTGCAAAACATAACCTGCATACACATGCCCTCCGTGACACACAGATTCAATTAATGACCGTATTTATCGAAATACCGGGTATCCGCATTTCAGTCATAGTCATAGAAGCTGTTTAAGCATGTCTGGAGTAGTCTGAAGGGTTGGGTTTACCACAGAACTCAGTATCAGATGGAAGAAGATATTATTAATAATATTCTGCACAAATGCTTCTTTAAGTTGTTTAAAATGTCATGTAATTTTGTAGACCTTTTTTGGCAAAATAAAATGGAAAAATATATATATCCAGTTTATATGATATTTCCACACACATAAAACACCTTTAATCCTGCAGAACAAATCCAAATGATCTTCCCATCCCCATTAAAGGAGAAGTTTCAACCTGCAGTTGATGTTGTTTTCCAGGTAGATTCCTCTTTGTCATTTCTGGATGGATTTGTGTCGGAGGCGCTGGCTGCTGGCGCGGCTCCATACAAGCCTCAACATCAACGGCAGGAGGAACTAGCTCAGACAAAAGTAAGCGATTGTGGCAGATTTGGCAGCATGTGTACACTGCCTTGTTTTGGTTTGTTCTGACTGTGTTGTCTGCCTCAGCGTTGAGCCTGGAGCCATATGGCCTGTCTCTGCCCATCAGCATGTCCTCCTGCAGCATCGCAGACAGACAGTCTCCTACACTGTTATCCACAAGCTCTGGTCTGTCAGGCGATAGCACCGAACTCTCACACAAAGGAGGGTACGTAGACACACACACTTGTGCTGTTTGAATTAAAATAACTTACACGCAAATGCACGGCTGGTTTAAAAATCATACTTTGATTTTTAATATAGCTCTACAAGTCTGAAGCTGGATGGTGTAAAGAGGGTGTGGGGGAGGGAGGGCTACCTGGCACAGAGGGAACCTGTGGAGGAGTCTGCCCATGTTGAGGTTGCTAGTCCCCTCCGTTCACCCAACCACCAGGGAGAGGCTGACAGTTCACACAGTCAGACTCCCACTCCGACACCGATCCCCGGGCCCGAACAGGAGAAACAGCAGCTGGCCTCTTCTCTGTTTGTTGGCCTGAGCTCCCAAAGCTCTGTTTGTCTGGTGAGCTCCTGAATACTCACTTCACAGATTTGAAAATGTCTATGACAGGGGGCACAGAATAAAGGCTGCAGTTAACATGTTCTCATTATTGATTAATCTGCCAATCGTCTCTCAATTAATTGATTCATTGTTTTATCTATAAAATGCCAGAAAATATTCTCAGACAGAGTTGAGTTGATGTCTTTAAATTGCTTGTTGTGCCTGATCTACAGGCCTAACGTTATTTTCACGTAAGACAAAGAAAAGCAGCAAATCCTCACATTTGGAAAGGTGGAACCACAAAATGTTTGGCATTTTGGTTAGAAAATCACGTAAGCGATTAATCAGTTACCAAAATAATTGGCAGCTATTTTCAGTTCCACTGGCTCTGTAACTCTCAACCATCCTGATGTGATATATAAGCTCTTTGCAATATTCATAGTGGAACTTGTAATAACGATAAAACAAATATGATACACTGTGCATTACTACAAATGCATTTATTACAACTAAAAGTTTTCATTTAACAGATGGAGAAATCTGAGTTGACACCCGCGATTTAGAAGAAAAGCTAAAGGTCTGGGCTCGTCCTTGGCTGCAAGCGAGCAAAAATCCAACTCCCTTGTCTCTACTCCAAGCACAGTGGATAACTTGCTGTGTAACAACCTCCTGGACTCCAACATCAACTCAGAGCTGGATGTTTCTTCACTCAAACAAACATCCCAACTCACTCATGGCCTTACTGCTGCAAATGGCAACTGTGATGTAGAGTTATCTGACAGTGACACAAAGGGAAGTAGCCCCTCTCTCATTGGTGATAACAGGGTGGTAGCTGCTGATCCGGGTTTACATGAGGACCCAGACAAACCTAAAGACTTATGTCTCAGTTCTTATCTTCCTGCAGAGCTCTCTGGACTCTCTCACTCAGAAATCACTCCTCTGTGCTCCAAACAAATCCTGGATCTCTCAGCCTGTCATGTGCATAAAGATGATTTTTTAGTACTAGTTGTTTTCATTTACAACTCCTCTGACTCTGACATTCAACAGATAATATTAGAGCTTGACTCAGATGAACTTGAGGTACAGTCATTTTTAAGCAGAAAATTATTAGTGAAGTCTTATGCTATCTTATTAGCCTTTCACATTAAATGGCATGTTCTCTTTTTCAGGTATCTTGTGTGTGTGACAGTCGAGTGCAGGAGGCAAGAAGCCACAGTGCAGCAGTATGTCAGTATTTCCTGACTGTGAAGAGACCTTCCGTCCATGTTGAAGTAGTTGGGATCGTATCTTACCAGTTTCCTGTTGGGACGCCTCAGTCGGTGCAGTTCTCATACAAATTGGCTCTAACCAGCTTCATCAGGTGACATATCTTCTTTTTTCCAAGTACAGTGGCCATAAAGAGACGATTGGTTTCTTACTGTAATTTCACGTTTCCTTCAGACCTTTGACTCTGACCACGGAGGAATACGGGACAATGTGGCTGGCCTTTTCTCATGATACAAAGCAGAACCTGACACTGATAAGTGATGACCATGAACCTCTTGTAGCCACTCTGAATATGCTGGAGAAGAAACTTCAACTTCATGTTGTAGAAGTCATAGGTAACCAGACATTTAGTTCTCATTTACACACACACATATACACATATATATACATAGTACTCAGCAAGGTATTTTATTTAAGGCTGCCATGGCATAAGGGATGAAACTCCTAAATAGTGGTTTCACAAAACAGTCTCAACACAGCCACTTACTCACTTTTTCCAGAACATTTAACTGAGCTAAAGATAACCATAAGATACAATTAAAGGTTTAAAAAAATCAAGAGGATCTTGTGTTTAGATTATGTTAGTGTTTCACTCATGTACAATAGTATTAGTTACTTCGGTACCACTTTTTAATAAGGCACATTTAAAAAGTGTTTTTTTAAGTTGTAACCAATAACTTTATTAATGTTAATGAACTGGTTATTAATGCTTACTTACATCTTACATCAGAGACGCAGTGCAACAGATGTAATGAATAATCAAGCTGAAGCAAATATGCAGCCACAGACTGTCTTTTGAAATCTCTATCATATCTGTGAGATGTCACTTTTTTGACAATCAATCTCAACTCATCTCTTACTTACTTGTTTCAGAGCTTTTGAGCTTTTTATTTTGTCATCTGCTGTCAAAGATCTGTAAATGAAGCTACAAGATCAAGTTATTTGTTTTGTTAATATTCTTTTAGGGCATCTCATAGCATGATGGATGCATGTTTTAAAAATGACATAGGTCAATATGTCTTAAGTGCACCCGACACTCCCATGTGTTACACTATCAGTGAGTAACCATTGTTATTTTCCCCCACAGGTATGGAAGGTATTGTAGCCTGCCGGCTCCTCCAGGATCAGCCGTGTCTGATGCACTGTCGTCTGCATGCAGGAACTCTTGCCATGTGGATGCGCTCTCCAGTCCCCGACCTGCCCGACTGCCTGATGTACCACTGTCAGAGAGCTTTACAAGAGCACTGAGACCCCACTGACAACACTAAGCAACATGAGCACCGGACCCGCAGCCACTGAAGAGGAAGGTACAGAGCAGTAGTGCAGAACATCTGGTGTTCTGCATTTTCATCTTTATACTACAGTGTTTACCATTTGTTTATCTCATCCACTATAAGTGACAATGACTTTTTTTTGTCCATGTATCCTTTATTTTTAACAGTTAAATTGGTGGAATATTTTACAGGATTACAACTGTTTAAAGTCATGGCTGGTACAAACCTCAGGGTCAAAAGACAGTTTTTAAACCTTCTATGGGTGTTCAATGTTTCAGAATAACAATAATGTCTTAAAATGATGACAGGACTTCATGATGACTTTACAACCATAATGCTTGAAACTTTTTTATTTTCAGTATGAATTGACTCACTTGGTTACTTTTGCGCCACAGGTCTGCATGCTGAATATCAATAGAAGTCTTGTCCTGCTTTCTAATTTCAGCTAGACTTTCTAGGGTATAACAATCATGACAGTGAATCCCATTTTCATTTTTAATCAGACAAATACATAAACCTAATTTTTGTTCTTTTCAAGTTTGTCAATACTAATTGAAGCAGTTCTGAGTGAAATGGATTGAATAACTTAAATTGGATTGGATTGGTTGATGTTATATATTAGGTGTCTTTGGGAGAAGCACCGGGAAGTTATTGATATTAGGATTACATTATGCTGACACTAACCTCCAGCTGCAGAAGTTACACATATTTCTTACATCAATGATGAGAGTATTTTGTCTTAAATATAGCAATGACATGAAGATATCCATATTGTCCATTTGCCATTATGATAAGGAGCATTTGAGTTTTCCCTGATGTTTCACAGGCGCTGCCTTCTGTGTGATATGATTATCTATGCACTCATGTTTCTGTCAGTGTCGGTGAGAAGTGTGTTTTTGATTATTATATTTTTGTATCAATGCAGTATTAAAAACATATTTATTGAATTTATATTCTTACAGAAAATATTTTATATTAATTTCTCTGAAAGAAAGAAAATCATTGTGCTCCATGTACTGTTTGATCACGCTGGGCCAGATCTGAATTGCCTCAGCCTGTTTTATTTGATTCAACCTGAAGAAAATGTTTGCCTTTGTTCTTTGTTGCTTGTGTCCTGATAAGAGCACAGCATGACGCTAACAATGTGTCTACAACTCAGTTTTAACCCAACGCCTTATGTTCTAACGCCAAGTTGGCATATTTAATTTGTGCCTGTGGTACAGAGAAAATCACGTTGCATTCTGCTAACTTATGAATAAATCCAACACATGTAAATTAACTTGAATTTGACTCCATAATTATTTCTTAAATAAACATAGATGTTCTGGACTTGAAGCAAAGAGGGACATTATTACAGTATACATATTTTCTGATGTTCTTTATTCTCATTTGATATTTGCTATACTATAAAACAATATTTAAAATATACAGTATATTGAATGAGCATTGTTTACTTACCAAATGTAAAAAACCTATTAGTAGCATTTGATTTGCAGCCTTTGTCGCACAGTCCACATTCACATTCACTGATAGCCTAAATAGAAGTTAACTGTCTCTTTCCAACATTTTTCGAGTTTTAACATAACAAAACAATATAAAATAATGATGGGTAAGAGGTTCTACCTGGATACATCTTATCCACATAGTAAGGCCTATATTTGACATATTTCTAATTCTAACATTACGCTTGCATTAAACTACTACTCACTATGCCATACTTTAACTTTGATAATGTTTAATACAGTAACCCCTAAAATCCTATAAAACATACTGTATGTAAAATATATATGTTACATGATAACAGGACTGAACTGGGATGCTCACTGATGATTAACAAAATGAAAAACTAGTAGCTGTTTGTCTCAGTTCAGGTCTTAAACAAAAGCAAGTTGGCAGCACATTAGGATGTGCATGTCATTTTTACACATCATTTTTTTGTGTGACCTCAATACAACAAAACTAAATCTACATATATATGTCCTCCCTGGTTTTCTATACTATATCCCATGGGCCAGGTAATCATGCTTGCACTGCTCTGTATCGGCTAAAACCTTCCAACAAATTCACTAAATGTCATTAATGTCAAAATAGACAACACAACTGTTGGGACATCACAAATTTAGTACAAAATAAAGAACCGAAAACTATTAGTTTGTGGGTTTTTTGCACATCTGTACAACCTTGGCCAGGGAATATTTTTGTATTGTTGAAATACTTCAAAATTTGCAGTACTAAGGGTTTTCACCAAAATGTAACCCCTGCATTTGTTGAGTTCATGTTGTTCGAGGGATGAAGCGCATGGCCAGGCTGTGCTCGTCCTCCATAGGCTTCTGCGACAGGTTGTTGGTCTGCCTGATGCTGTTGAGGGTGCTGCCTCGGCGAGGGCACACAGTGTAACGAGACAACAGAGTGACCAGGATGGCCTTCATCATCACCATGGAGATGTGTTTGCCCACGCAGGAACGAGGCCCGCAGCCGAAGGGCTGGAAAAAACGACTTGGCACCTGCCAACCAGAGAAAGTAAACAGTAAGCTGTTTTTTCCTCTAGAGCCATATATTATTGCACAACCTTCAGCTGACTTACTGTTTTGTCAAAGTTCATCAGGTTAAACTCTTTGGGTTTTGGAAAGAATTCAGTCTTATGCATAAGTCCAATGTTGAGAATGATGTTGGTTCCTTTTGTAACTTTAGTGCCATCGATGTGGTCATCTTCCAGAGCTTTTCGCATTGTGAAATCAACCACAGGATGAAACCTCAAAGACTCATTGATGAAACTTTCCATCACTTTCAAGCTCTGATAATCAATGTTTTCACCTTTTTCACCTGGAAATGAAAAGCAGCATTTATTGATTGTAGGAACATTTTAGTTTTTAGCTGTCATAGACTGAAACAGAGATTAATACAGCACAAATGCACTCACTCAAGACAGTGTTCATCTCTTCCAATATCCTCTGCTCAACATCTGGGTTTTGTTTCAGCAGCATCAGCATGAAGAAAAGGCTGATGGAAAGTGTGTCAGGTGCTGCAATCACCATCTCCAGCACGCACTGCCTGACGTTATCTGCTGAAAGCTCCCCGACATTCTGTTCAAGAGTATACGAAGGTATACGCAACTAACACAGCATGATCAGGATGGTTAGACTGTGACACATGGTATAGATTTAACAAAAGAGACAAACCTGAGCAAAGATGAGCTCTGTTGCAAAGTCAAGTTCATCGTCCAATTTCTCAGACTCATTTATAATCTTTCTTTTCATTTCAAGAAGGCTCTCCATCTCGTCCTGCAGCTCTTGGCTGTTGGCACAAAAAGCAACACAAAGGTTAGGCTGAAGAAATCACAAGCCAAATGTTGAGTAACTGTGATGTGTGAGGATCTTACGCTGCTCTTTTGTGCTTGTTGTACAGCCATCCGATCTTAAAGAACATCTCAGGCTTTATCAAAACTGTTTGCCAGGTCTCAAAGTAGTTTTGGATTTTCGTCAGCAAGTCCTTTTCTGGGTTATGAGGAACAACAAAACAGATTTAGGAGCTGCAGTGCAACAACTTTAAATATTATTTACTGGGAGAAAATAAGTTTGAGTTTCAGATTTAGAATATGCTGACAGTGAACATGCAGCTGACCGTTGAGTGGCACCCTGAGAAAAAGCCTGTTGGAGATGTCCACCACTATGGCTCTTAGCAGATAGAGAACGTCCACATGTCTGGAGGGGTCGGCCAACTCCTGCAGGCAGTCCAGGTGTTTGGCTGTGGAGCTCTCACAGATTCCCACTGTCCTCTGGAGGCCGGGGCCAGTCAGAGCTGTAAAACAACCATGAAACAGTAATTCAAATGCAAGCAGGCAGTATTTCAATTATTGTCAAACTTCAATCCGTACGTGTCGGAAAATAGACAAATAAAGGTGAAATAAGGCACTACAGTACTCTGACTCCATACTCACCTTTAGAAAAATATGTCCTCACTTTTCTCCAGAGCACGACATCACTGTTGAAAATGATACCCCTCCCTTCCATCCCAATACATTCCAGCCCTTTTTTGCTCCCAAATCTCGCTGTGTAGTGGGCGCTCCTCAAAACATGATACACTGCTGAAGACCTGCAAAAGTAGCCAGGCTTTGACTTACTACAGATTCATTGGTAAATTGTGAGAGTAAGAGTTTGTTTTTGTTTTTTTTATCTCAGGAGACTTGCCTGCTCAAAATGAGGGTCTCCTCGCCATTAATCCAGACGCGAACAATGCTGCCATATTTGTTGTTGTAGTAGTTGCTCGCTGTTCCAATCCCAGTCCAGATGAATCTGCTGTAGGAGAGGATAGGGCCGAGTCCTGCCAAGAAGGAAGGACCTGGAATAAAGAAGCAGGTAATAATTTAACACATAATAGTGCTCTAATGTCCAAGAGAAAACAGAGGTCTTCCTAAACGGAAATAAGTAAACTATTATATTATTTAATCAATAATGTGAATCAGAAACCATAACTTTGGACCTAAATTCCCTCCTTATGAAAATGTACTGTCATTATTCAAAGTACAAAACTCTTTAAAACAAATATTTGTCATGTTTCTTGTGTTACTTTTATAAACTTACATCTGTAGTACCTTGTACACGTGGATACATTTTTACAAGTTATGTATAAGTCTCTAACCGGGTATATGTGACCGGTTTGTTCGGCTCAAGGCAGTGAAGAGCAGCAGTAGCAGCAGTAGAAGCAGAAGGGAAATGACTTCAGTTTCAACCACCTTGCGGCTGACGGTGAGTGTCTCCAGCGGCAGCATCCCCTTCATAAACACACACCTGAGCATGTTTACTGTGTCCTCTGTCTGTCCTGTGCTCATAAAACTTCTGTCTCTAACCAACAGTCAAAACAAGCTCATCCATTGGTTAATGTTAAAATAGAGGACCCTTATCTGTGTACACCCTTATTTTTCATCTGTTGCAATTGTCTTGTCTATGTAACACAACAATGGCACACATTAAAACCAAATACACCCACACAAAGCTTTATGATTAATTATTTGTTACTGAGACAGCCATGTCAGTTCAAGGGCAGGTAACAGATTATTCCCTTATTTATTTTTTTGATGTTGATGATCATGATCATAACATTAGTGTCTTCTACAAAGATATTATGTATGGTGAGTTGCAAATATTGTGAAATAACACAACCAAATTAAAACAGGAGAGAGAGAGAGTTTTAACCTTCATGTTGTCTTTGGGTCAAATTTGACCCGTTTTCAGTTTTTTTATCACAAAAAATGGGCCTTCGAAATAAGCGCTGAAAATGTCAACATTAGAAAAAAATGTTGGAAAAAGCGATAATAGTGTTTCGTGGTTGACGGGAAGACAACACAAGGGCTAATTGAATTTCATAACTAAAATCTCTGTTTCACTTTAGTGTATTACAATAGCATACACAGTCTCTCAATACAGGAACAAAGTCCACATAATTAAAATTTAAAATTGAGTATAAAATTCAAGGTGTGTTACAATTTAGTGTATGCTTAGATATTTGTACATCTTTTGTCTTTAAGAGAATTGTTTTACAATTTTAAGCATTTTTTAATTATTTATTAAGAAATTATCAAAGAACCACACTTACTTCTCTTCTTCGTTTCTGACTCCCGACAAGTTCAGTATTGCAGTTTGAAGAGATGCAGTTCTTCCTCCACTGGTTTTAAGGATGATCAACCTTCTCCTACCCAATAAATCACAGTGTTTATAAATCCTCGGTTAAGCCCTCATCTTACTGGTTGCTTAGAAACACTGCCACTTTGTGGTTACGTAAGTGAGCCATGTAAGTACCATTACATGGCAGAACAGCAAACATGCCAGATAACCGTGCATATCTTAACCACAAAGCCGCTTTAAAAAGAACCAAAAAAGTGTTCGTTTTTTGTATATAATCATGCAAAACCTGCAGGTCTTTCATCCAATGTACTTTGCATCAGTTTTTATCAGATGGGTTTACTTCACATTTAGCTTTGTTGAAAAGAAAGAAACCCCACTGTCCAATTCATCCACCAAGGAGGCTTTTCAAGGGGAAATTAATTAGCTGGGTCAGACTGACCCATGTCAAAGGGAGTAGGGATTTACCCAGCAATTCAAAATAGGAAGCATGAGAAAGAGAAAATGTCATCTTTATAATTTCAAGTCTTAAATTTTTTAGGAATACATTTCAGTGCTCCTATACTTAAAAAAATGAACATGGATGCAAAATGAAAAAGAATGTATATACATGCAGAGGTTGTGTGCTTCTGATGAGCTGTCCTTCAAATAGCTGAAATGAATAGCTGGTGTGCTGTTAATGAAGATGTTGGCCTCTATTGGGGGTTTGGGTGGGGGCTTTTATCCCAAATTGGCTGAAAAACCTGCTCTCCTCATTGTAGTGGAGACTAAACTGAGTAATTAGAACTTTTTGGGAATGGAGAAACTTTAATGTTACTTGTTCAATGACACAAGTGGATAAATATAAATGCATAATGCAATAATAGACAGACAGAAAAGCCATTTATTACAAAGAGATTTCAGTACACACACACACACACACACACACACACACTAACAGTCTTTTAATGAAAGCGCTCTGAAAGCTCTTTTGTAGATCCAAAGAATGTTCCCCTTGTTCACAACTTATTTGTTCCATTTCCATGTAATTTTGTGTGGGACGGACTGGTGGCAAAATTGAGAGCAAGATCACCAAAATGATGAGAAGCACTACACTGTGTGCCGGATTTGTCATTCTGGAAATATGTCCATTAGCTGCTTCTAAATGGAGTGGGCCTACACATTGTAACTGTTTCCCAGATGCTTGTTGTTGCGCAATGTATCATGTGCTTCCCCTAGTTACATACAGATCTTAACATGTTT
Organism: Percina caprodes; assembly: GCA_013375575.1. Lineage (NCBI taxonomy): Eukaryota > Metazoa > Chordata > Actinopteri > Perciformes > Percidae > Percina > Percina caprodes. Next base: position 12,348,905 of record JABXJD010000001.1, on the reverse strand, counting down.
ATTTCAGCTCGAGCGTAGTTTCCCTCTGACGTCTCATCTGTTGGCAAGTGGTTAGATATGTGCTATATGTGCTCGTGAATTTCAGAGTTCAGATTACCCTGCAGTGGAGGACCAGCAAGCGGGCACAAATATGAAGGAGAAGAGTGGATCTTTTTGGCTTCGAAAGTATTTCTGGTGGGGATGTGTGCGCTGCTGCTCCTGATTTCAGCAGGTTTGCTGTTCCTGCTGGTTCGACAGAAAGAGCTGACGGAGCAGCTGGTCAGGTTGGACGCCCAGATGCAGGTGCTGTCCCAGAGCTTCAGGTTGCAGGCAGGAGTCCTGGCCGTGGAACCTGCAGAGGCTGCAGAGCTGAAGAAGCTCCAACGCAGCAGAAGAAATCAGGAAGGAGAAGCAACACAAAGCCAGGAAGAGAAAGAAATGCTGACGCTGATGACATACTCCATGGTTCCTGTAAGACACTTACATACTTTAATGTGGCTCTGTATGAGAAACTGTGCATAACACAGACTCTTCACTGTACTTCTGTAAAAAAGCATTATGTTTTTGGGATTAGAAGCATTTCTGTGTAATGCAAATAATCTAAAAGTCTGTTGCAGACATGTGGTTTACCACTGAGTGTTTTCTGGATAAATACTTTGAGCAGGGGAGTGTGACTGCTCCTCCCTCAACTGTTCTCACATCTGGTGGGAACTGGCATTTCTCCAGAGGGCGCTACTGTATATTTTTTGACATCACATTTATCATTGATACACAAGTATTTTACCAAAATAATGTCTAGTTTTATTATTGGCCTGATTGATCAAAAATCACCAATAATATTTAGGGCTGCAACTAATGATAATGATATTTTCATTTTAACTTTAATCTTCTGATTTAGTTGATTGATTGTTTTGGAAAAGAAATGTCAGAAAATAGTGAAACATTCTTGATGCAAGTTCCCAGAGCACAAGGTGACGTCTTTTTAAATTGCTCATTTTGTCCCATAAAACGTCCAAAATTGGAAGATATTCAATCTACCATTGTACAAGACACAGAAAAGCAGCAAAATATTCACACCTATGAGCAATTAATCGATTTTCCCAATTGTTTCCAGTTAATATTGTGTCAACAATCAATTAATCAAATAATCTTTTCAGTTCTAATAATGGGAATAATGTGAAATTAAAATAATCTCCCAATCCTTGAGAACAAATGACACTGTTGCAGTTGAAAAGATGTCTCACAAGAAGAGCAAAGGTGTATTCTAGTGATTTAAAAAACAAAATTAGAAAGCATCCAGATACAATCCACACTGACACATTTTTTTCTTCATTTCAGGTCAAAGCCTTCATAGAGCTGTGTAATAGCCCCAGAGGAGTTTGTTTAACAGGTGCTCTTCAGAAATATTCTTCATTTATATTTATATTCTGTGTTCCTAGTATCTCATTTATATTTATATTCTGTGTTGTGTGACTGATCTATCTATCTATCTATCTATCTAATCTATCCGTCTATTTCCCATTTTCTTCTAATCAATATCTATCTATCTATCTATCTATCTATCTATCTATCTATCTCTCTCTCTCTCTCTCTCTCTCTCTCTCTCTCTCTCTCTCTCTCTCTCTCTCTCTCTCTCTCTCATTCATTCATTCATTCATTCCAGCACTGTGGTTTGTATGGTTATTAATGCTTCTGCTATAGGTCTATTTGATTTGTGTAAAACATGTATTTATTTTTTCCCTAGGCCCACCTGGACCACCAGGTAAAAACAGGCACTTTGATTAACGGCATCAGTTACCTAAAGCTGAATTTGTTACTACAGTCTCAGTCTCATTTTCCTGTTAGGTATGCCTGGTAGAGCTGGTTCACCAGGACCACAGGGTGTGCCTGGGCCGCAGGGGAGAAAAAGAGGCAGAAGAGGTGAGAGATTTGTTGTGTCAAAGAAATCTAATAAGACTAAACCCCTGTTTATGAGCTATGCACCAGAACACACAAACAAATTCGGAACAGAAGTCACAAGTTTCAAACAATCTTCCATTGTTCAGCCATGGTTACTTAACATGAGAATCCCACTCACTGTCCACAAGAGACTTTTGTCTGTTGCTGCCACATCAGCAATGCATGGGAGGGTGCTTCAGTTGGAAAAGGTTGGCTGGGCTGATTACACCTGAATGCTGGTGTCAATGACCCTTACTGTAATGGCTTCCCAGAGAAAATATGTGTAAAATAAATCTAAGATTGTCTGTTTACAGGTTTACAGTCCTAAAGTTGAAACATGATCATCCTGTTGTTTTGTAGTTTCCATTTTCAGTGTTAGTGGTTAACTAATGACCTGTCACTGACTAGGGCCCCCTGGTGAAAAGGGAGAACCAGGACCTAAAGGAGACCCTGGGCCTCCCGGACTGAAAGGTGAGAGATGACAACATATTTAAACCTGACATGAGTGACAGAGAGGGAGTAAGTCAGGCAAAGATCACATCAGAAAAGCTGTCACCTCATTCTATGTCATTATGTGTGTTTCATAGTTTCATAGATTCATAGATTCATAGATTCATAGATAGATAGATAGATAGATTGATTCATTCATTCATTCATTCATTCATTCATTCATTCATTCATTCATTCCTAAATGGGAAATTACGATGCTACAGCAGCAAAATATCAGACACACACACACACACACACACACACACACACACACATATATATATATATATATATATATATATATATATATATATGATAAATAGAGTAGAATATAATTCAAGGAAAAACTTGAGGCTTGATGTTAATCTCCACTACTGGTAAGGTTTCAAGAATATCAAGATGGCCACTGTGTTTTATTCAACACCTTATCTTGTTGTGGGTTGCAATAGACAAACAATAACAATATCAAACAACAACAAAAAATAGACTAATCCGCTATTATTTTTGGTCAAATTAATTATTTTCCAACTCCAGTTAGTGCTTTCCTGTTTTTTTTATTTTACTGTTGTTGTGAAGACCCTATCTCATTGACCAACAGTATTGTTTATTAGGTCAGACTTGCAGCTACTGTATGTTAATATTTGCAGGTCCGAGGGGTCCACCAGGTCCAGCAGGCTCACCTGGTCCAATTTGTCCTGCTTGTTATTCTAATGAAGTGAGAAACAACACCATCAGAGAACACATCCATCAAACCAACATGTTGATGGGTGAGAAGAACATCTCCATATCAATAATTCACACCCTAAAGCTTTTGACAGAAATGACCGACACCAAGGCCTAATCAAAAAATAAAATTTATTCAAATGATCAACTCTTTGAACTTGTCAGTTTAAATTTTTAAAGTAGAATAGTGGTGGTGCCACAAAGTAACAAAACATCCATAGAAATTTCTCTAACCAGACTATGGTCAGTGGAATAACATGTGTTGTTTAGACAATATGGTGAAACAACTGTCATGCACTGGCTCATGAGAATCCATGGTAACCAAACTGACCATATGGTTGTATATTAGAGATAATAAGTCCAAGGTCACCCTCCCATAGACAAAATTATGACCAGACAACACAATCCATATATTTTTAAATTATTTGGATTTTTTGTTTTTCATTTTTTTTATTCGGTCAAATGTTTAATTATATCTGTATTTGCCAATATGTAGGTTTAAATCTGAAATAAATCAAGTGTCTCCACACTGCCAGAAATACAATTCTGGCTGGGAAATTAATTAAATTAATTAAATAAATAAAATTAATCATATATTTATTGAGCTGTATTGTGTCTACAAATATTGACAAAAAACCCTTTAAAATATGTATCAAGTGTTGGTTCTTAATAGAAGGATAGCTGTGCCCTAATCCAATATATGCTATATATTCATATCCATGAAGGACAAAACCACACAGTACTGCCACCTCTTCAAGTCTACATGGGGGGAAATATGTCAGCATGAAGTGTTGGGTATTAAAATGTTGATAGTTAATTATTATTTTAGGAAAAGTATACAAAAGCTAACTTTTTTAACTTTTTCTCTTATTCTACATATTTAGATTCATCTTCCCTGACCGATGTAGAAAACATCAGCTTGACAATCAACAAGACTGGTCGGAATAAATTCAGTATTTATAGTGCACAACAATTACATAAATTAATTATTTAGATTGTTGGCTGTTTGTGACTTAGGGCTTCAACTTCCTCTTTAATGTTATATGCTATCTAATGATACATGATGTCTTTATTTCCACAGAATCACCAACACCACACCCAGCTGATGAGAGCAGAGATGTGTTAAATGTTACTGGCTCTGAAAAACCTCAAGACATAAGTACGGACTCTGGTAAGCAACCATGAAAGGAAAACTTCACAGTCAGCCCTGACAACATGATCAACCTTTTATACTTTTTTCATTTTCTTTTCTAGAGTCAGTAGTTCATCCAGAGAACAGCTACAACACTTTAATTGATACCAACACAGAGTATGTCACAGAGGCACCAATTCGATTATTAACAGGTATTGACTGTTTTTGTTTTTTTGATTCAAAGTAAAAGTCAAATTAAAGGGGCTGCCCTACCACATCGTTACATAATGTTTCATTCTACAGCCCCACTTTCTCCAGACCTAAACAGTGACGCCTTCAATGGAAGCGCAAACATTTATGAGACAACTGTGAAAAGTGGTAAGTCACTATCATATTGTATATACTGTATTGACCAAATCACGTGTATGTTTAGTTCAGTCAAGGCAAGAATATAAAATCTAATTAACTACCATTTTTAGTTGCAGGAACACTTTATTTACTGAATTTAATATATTCCACTGTTGTTTCAGGACATCTTATACCATACTTGTATATTGTTTTCTATTTTTAAATTTAATTTTTTTTTACTTTCTTTATTAATATTTACTACTGCTGTCTAACGTGCTTTTGGTGTCTCCCACCCACTCCATGGCTTGCTGCTCAAACACAGGAGCACTTTCAGTGCAAGACTTATTCCCCCAAAATGCACCACAGACCACCACAGGAAGTAATTCCTGCCTGTGGCCATCAAACTTAAATTATAATGTACAATACTCTGCTGCTACTACTTATTCATAATTACTGTTCACCATTACAATTCTTTAACTATGTAAATACCATACATATCCACACTCCTAATATTTCTTTTATTTATATTTCTACTCTGATATTTAAATACTTCTTGCAACTGTTATACAGATTTTCCCTTCGGGGATCAACAAAGTACTTCTGATTCTGATTTTTGATTTGTGCTAGGTTCTTCTTTGAGGTTCTTCTTTGGGGATCAATAAAGGTTTATCTTATAAACTTTAATATTAAGTTCAGTTTAAAAATGTTATCCAAATTCTGTTTCATTTTCTACAGAGTTAGTATCACCTCGTCCAGACTACACACATCACACGTGGATTGAAACCAGCATAGAGACTGTTACAGCGGCATCAGTTCACTTATTAACAGGTAGGAGATAAAAACGTTTTATATTAAAAGTGGTGGAAGTATTTAAATCTTTTACTTACTCAAAACTACCAATACAACCATGCAAAAATACAAGTAAAGCCCTGCATTCATAATCATTCTGGAGTTAGAGTACATATGTATTATCATACAGCCATCTATCAATTTCATACAGCACAATATTTAATATTTAACCATTTCATTTCATTACTGTGCAATATTTATTTATTATTAAGTACTTAACCATTTCATTTCATTACAGTGCAATATTTATTTATTTGTTATTAATACTGCCATGATTTTTTTAGCATATTATTTAAGTAGCACATTTTTCCCCATCCTGTATATATTCAAATATTTTTTCCTATATTTTATTCCTATTATTATTATAATTATTATTATTATTATATAATGTATATTGTATGCACGTATATTGTATCCTAGTATTTCATTTTTATTTATATTCTGTGCTCTGTGACTGATGTACATGTGCTGCTGTAACACTGTAATTTCCCATTTTTGGGGGGATTAATAAATATATATCCATCCATCCATCCATCCATCCATCCATCCATCCATCCATCCATCCATCCATCCATCCATCCATCCATCCATCCATCCATCCATCCATCCATCCATCCATCCATCCATCCATCCATCCATCCATCCATCCATCCATCCATCCATCCATCCATAATGACAATAAAGGCATTCTATTCTATACTAAAGTATCTGGAGAAAAGTGTTCCCAGTGACTGTAATGTAATTTAGTAACTTTTATTTCCTAGAGCCAGTGTCATTTCACAAAGATGACAGCCAAGCCACCCTGAACAACACAATGAATGTTACAGATGGGCCAATTACATTATTAACAGGTAGGAAACACTTCTGAATTATGTTTTGAATTAAGAGTGAAGCAAGTGACAATAACTTCAAAACATTATATTTAATATTTAATTTCATTCAACAGTTCCATTTTATGGGGACCAAAATAGTGATGCTGTCAATAACAGTGAAACCGTTAGTGATACCCCCACGAAAAGTGGTAAGAAACTGTCCATTTATAAACAGGTATAAGATCACAGTTACAGTTTGGTACAGTTAAAATGAATATTGAAGGTATTATAATAGTTGTAGACTACTCACAATATCTCTCTAAGGATGAAAGAAATAGGATGTTTTAATAAATGAGAAAATGTGCCGTTTTTATTATTATTTCTTTAGACTCTTCATATTCAACCCAGAAAAACAGCAAGCTAAATTTGACTAGCGGCGAAAGATGGACTAAAACTGGTGAGTCAACTGTGAATTTAAGCTTTGAATTACACAGCAATACATTATATTATTATATGAGTTAATGGTTTTTATGATGTGCTATTTTGAGTTAAGACTTCACCTTTTAATAATATTTAATATGTGTGCCATCTCATCCAGTTGATTCTAATTTTTCCTTTCTGCAGAATCACCAACCTCACATCTAGCCGACAACAACAGAGATGTGACTGACTCTGAGAAGCTGCTAAACACAAACATGGAAGCTGGTAAAGGACCATTTTGAGCAGCAAGGAGACTGTAAAGACAAACTTTGACTATATGAAGTAAAATAAAATATTAAACCCAATACTTTTATTTTCTAGAATCAGTATCATTTGATCAAGACAACAGCCATGACACCTTGAACAACACCAAAAGAGAACATGCTACAGAAGCACCAATTAAATTATTAACAGGTAAGAAACTCTGTTTGGAATTATGAGTAAAGTGAGTGACCATAACTTTAAAACAATATATTTAATATTTAATTTCATTCAACAGTTCCACTTTCTGGGGACCAAAATAGTGATGCTGTCAATAACAGTAGAACCGTTAGTGATACGCCCATGAAAAGTGGTAAGAAACTGTCTATTTATAAACAAGTATAAGATCACAGTTACAGTTTGGTACAGTTAAAATGAATATTGAAGGTATAATAATAGTTGTAGACTACTCACAATATCTCTTTAAGGGTGAAAGAAATAGAATGTTTTAATAAATGAGAAAATGCGCCGTTTTTATTATTATTTCTTTAGACTCTTCATATTCAACCCAGAAAAACAGCAAGCTAAATTTGACTAGCGGTGAAAGATGGACTAAAACTGGTGAGTTAACTGTGAATTTAAGCTGCAAATTACATACAATACATTATATTACTATATGAGCTAATGATTTTTTGATATGCTGTTTTGAGTTAAGACTTCATGTTTTAATAATATTTAATATGTGTGCCATCTCATCTATTCTAATCTTTCTTTCTGCAGAATCACCAACCTCACATCCAGCCAACAACAACAGAGATGTGACTGACTCTGAGAAGCTGCTAAACACAAACATGGAAGCTGGTAAAGGACCATTTTGAGCAACAAGGAGACTGTAAAGACAAACTTTGACTACATGAAGAAAAAAAAATATTAAACCCAATACTTTTATTTTCTAGAATCAGTATCATTTGATCAAGACAACAGCCAAGGCACCTTGAACAACACCAAAAGAGAACATGCTACAGAAGCACCAACTAAATTATTAACAGGTAAGAAACTCTGTTTGGAATTATGAGTAAGGTGAGTAACAATAACTTTAAAACAATATATTTATCATTTCATTCAACAGCTTCACTTTCTGTGGACCAAAACAGTGGAACTGTTAGTGATACGCCCATGAAAAGTGGTAAGAAATTGTCTACTGGTATTACTATTTATTATCACCATTGATCAATACACACATGTAGTTTCTCTTCTTTCAAAAATGGGATATTTAATATGCGTACCATCTCTTTTAGTTGAATATCTAATCTTTCTTTCTTCCTGCAGAATCACCAACTTCACATCCAACTGACAACAACAGAGGTGTGACTGACTCTGAGCAGCTTCTAAAAACAAACATGGAAGCTGGTAAAGTAAAGCCCTGTATTCAAAATCCTTTTTAAGTTAAAGTACAGAAGAATTACCGGAAAATGTGCATAAAGTATCCCAGTGACTGTGATGTTAAATTCAAAAACTTGTATTTCCTTGAGCCAGTTTCATTTCAGAAAGACGACAGCCAACACACCCTGAACAACACAATGAATGTGACAGATGGACCAATTAAATTATTCACAGGTAGGAAACACTCTGTAATTATGAGTAAAGCGAGTGACCATAACTTTAAAACATTATATTAAATGTTTCATTTCATTCAGCAGCTCCACTTTCTGCAGTCCAAAACGGTGGAGCCATTAGTGATACGCCCATGAAAAGTGGTAAGAAACTGTCTATTGGTATCACTATTTGTTATCAGTATTGATCAATTCACACATTTAGTTTAAATAGTTGTTTTAGCTTATGCATATTTAAATATGTAATATATGTACCATCTCTTATAGTTAAATATCTAATCTAATCTTTCTTTCTGCAGAATCACCAACTTCACATCCAGCTGACAACAACAGAGATGTGACTGTCTCTGAGAAGCTGCTAAACACAAACATGGAAGCTGGTAAAAAACCATTTTGAGCATCAGGAAGACTGTAAAGACAATATTTGACTATATGAAAGAAACATGTTAAACCTAATACTTTTATTTTCTAGAGTCATCATTTCATCAAGACGACAGTCAAGGCACATTGAACGATACCACAAGAGAAAATGCTACAGAGCCAGTTAAATTATTAACAGGTAGGAAACACTCTGAAATTAATGAAATATAAAAGTCACAATTACCTAAAAGCACTTGCTTTTGTCTTTTGTATGATTATAATGGTGCACTTTAACACCATCAATGTATTTAGGTATTTATTTCTAAATGTTTCCTGTCATGTTACAGCCTCATTTTCTGTAGACCTGGAGAGAAACGCCAACAACAGTGGAAACATTATCCATACATCCATGAAAAGTGGTAAAAAAAAGTGTTTTGTGTCCCATATTTGGTTTTAATATTAACTAAAAAATTGAAAAGATTTGTATCTCATTTTCTCAAAGTCCAACTATGATGTTTAAAATGTTGATATAATTTAGTTATATTGGCTACAAATAAAATCCACTATTGTTTTCAAATTTGTAAAATATGAATTATCCTTTTTTCTGCTTTTGTATTTAGACTCTTCATACCCACTCCAGACCAACAACAAAATCAATGTGACAACCAATGAGAGATTGAGAAAAACTGGTCAGAACATTTTGTTAATCTATCTATCTATCTATCTATCTATCTATCTATCTATCTATCTATCTGTCTGTCTGTCTGTCTGTCTGTCTGTCTGTCTGTCTGTCTGTCTGTCTGTCTGTCTGTCTGTCTGTCTGTCTGTCTGTCTGTGTGATTAAGTATTCAAATACTGAAGTACATCTTCTTTTATTTAGAGTGTAACATTAGAACTATTAAATGTCCGGAGAAAGCCATCAAAATGCAAAGCACGTTTGGAGCCTTGATGTCCGAAGCATCCAGACAGGATGAAGGTCGTTACTGGTTAGCTGATCATTTTTCAGGTGATTGTTTTTACAGCAACCACAAATCTACAAGTAATTCATCACAGAGGTTGTGAGTTATTGTGAATTTAAACACTGAAACATTTCTTCCCTAGGTCGACTTTTGGTAGAGCTCAGGAACCTTTCGGCATTACAGGATTCAAGCAACAAAAATATAGATGTCAAGAGGTTCTTCCAGGGCTGTGGTCATGTTGTCTACAAACGGTCATTTTACTTTCACAACGCAGGAACAAACAGACTTGTGAAGTAAGTGTTTGTGTTAAACATGTTAAAGACTTTGCCTCTGCCTTATCAACTTTTTATGTCTATGTACTCTTCTTAACTTACCAATTATCAATGTTTTACAGATTTGACCTGAACACCAGTGGAATAAACACTCTGATCATGGAAAACAGCAGATATCACCAACTGACTTATCTTTTCCCCAACTCAAAGACGTATTTTAAGTTTGCTGTGGATGAAAACGGACTGTGGGTCATTTTTGCATCAAATACAGATGATAATACAATGGTTGCAAAGATTAACCCTGACACATTCATTGTGGAGTTAATCATTAACACTTACTACCCTACAACTAAAGCAGGAAATGCTTTTATTGTATGTGGGGTGCTATATTTTACAGATGACAAAGACAGAAGAGTTACATATGCCTTTGATTTAAAGAAAGAGAGTCCTCTGGATGCAAGTTTTGATTTAAGGCCAGCAAACGGCATCTTGGCTATGCTGTCATATTATCCCAACAAAAAGCTTCTGTACATGTGGGATAGCAGCAGTGTGAAAATCTGCAAAGTAAAACTCAAACAGACCTAGAAATAACCACAAAGCTTGTAAAAATTAGTAATAAAGTTATTCTTTAAATTAAGATTTTTGCTTAATGTGAATTTCTTGAAACACTGACCTGATTTTGACACAGGTGGAAAATGCTAATAGAGGTTTACAGCAGTAGGTCACACTGGATATTGTTCACAATAAATATGTTGGTAAAATCAAAGATTACTGACAACTGATGCACATGTGTTGATTCCAAGAGACGACAATGCTGGATGTACGTAGCTGCATGACATAATGAATGGTCGTGGGGCAATATGAAAATGTTTAATTTAGTTAAGATTCACAGAACTTCAGTTATAAATAGTCTATTCATATTGGAGTTGTGACAAAATATTTTAGAGGAATTTGTTTAAATGGATTTTCATGTTCATGGTCAAAGTATATATACAAAATATTTTTTCCCAAATGTATTATGTGATGCTGATTACCTGCACATCTTTTCATTTATATTTGCATCATCTGTTCTATTTAGCACTACTTATCATTAGTTTATGTTGTTGTTGTTCTTGATCTGTCTGTACATTGGTGGAAATGTCATGATTTTACTATTGATACATTTGTTGTGCTTATATTGTAGTTATATTACTGTACATGTAGGGTGTCCTTGGGTGTTCTGAAAAGCTCCAACAAAAACAATGTATTTTTTTTTTTAAGATTATTTTTCTGGGGATTTTTCCCTTTATTTTAGAGTGACAGTGGATAGACAGGAAAGGTGGGAGAGAGATGGGGGGATGACATGCAGCAAAGAGCCGCAGGTCAAATTCGAACCTGGGCCGCTGCAAAGGCCTCAGCCTACATGGGGCACACGCTCTTACTGGGTGAGCTAGATGCCGCCCCGACAATGTATTATTATTATTATTAATAAAGCTATGCCTGCAGAAATTGCACCAAAGGCTTGTATCATGTGCATGCTCTGACAGTGTTGTTAACATTACTTAAAATAGTGCGGAAACTACACACTACAGCTTTAAGAGGAGCAGTGGACAGCTATACATATAGCATCCAGCAGAAGAGTTTTTTCCCTCTCTGATTTATTAGTATTTGGAGAAAAAAAATTAGTTGTCTACTTACACAGGATTACTTTGCTTTTTGTACTTAAACTGCAAGGACAAGACAAGGACATGCATTGGTCATCATCAAAGCTTTATGTATTATCATTGTTGTTAAATACAGAACCACAGGCTTCTGATACTTTTCAGTAATTTCTTGTGATATCTCTGTGAATTGTTTATATGTGATGTAAACAAATATGCTTGTAAGTAATGACCATAGACCGTAATTTATATACAGTCTATGGTAATGGCAGGCCTCTTCTACTACATTATAGTTGGTTGGGTAACTATAGTTAAACTTACTAGCATGTCAGGAATGTTTTTTTGTTTTTTATTATAGTTAATTATAGAACACCATGAGCGAATCTGGAACAGAATTGTTTATTTTTACGGCCTCAAAATGCAATTATCTTGAATACATTTACGAGAATTGCCCAAACACAAAGCATGAATGGGCACATTACAAGGATCATTTGAACGCACCAGCAGTCATCCATGTTTATGCCTTTTTTTGGATTAACGTGACTAGCTAGATCTCATAAAATCTGGATAGGTGCTACGGATAGGTGGGAACTATACATAAACGAAGCCGCCATATTGCTTACACTGATTAAACCACTTATGCTAGCTGTATATCTATGGCTACTGTACCCATAGAGAAGGCTAGCTAGCAGCTAGCTAGTTAACCGTAGCTATTTCATAACAACGTTAGCATCAACGTTACATCACTTTGGGTCGTGTCCCACCTGGGAAATAGCGGCCTAGAGAAGCCAACGCATACGTTACCACTGTTGGCACTTTGACATTAGCTAGTGCGCCACACTGACCTGTCAAACTTAAACTAGAGAGCGAAAGCTACTGCAGTGACTTTGCATATTTGTTTTTCTTCTGAAGGGGCTGTGCCAGTAGCTAGCTAACGGTACGTGACTGGTTTCATCATCGTGCCCTGTGAGTAAAACCAGCAAGCTAGCTAGTTAACGTTATATGTTGCAGATATAGCTAGCTAATGTTAGAATTTGCGCAGCTAGCTAGCTACTTATTTGTTAAAGGGTAAGGCCACTCAGATTAACCACTGTCTGTCCAGCCAGAGGTGTTCATGTAGCTCTGGTTTGGGCCTAGTTTAAGTAACTAACATTTTTATTTTTGTTTATTTTGCCATTTAGCTAGTAACGTTACTGCCGTTAGATAGCAGGAGGTAATTAGCTAGCTAGGTCAGCCATGATCGCCAAATCAATTAAAATTTCAGGTGGTTTAACAAAATTGATTTCTACAGCAGTAGGCAGTACTAGCGGCCACCTTTGCTAGTAAATGGCTTTGCTAATGCTAACAGTGACGTTGAAGTTATGACATGTTTTAACGCCAAACGGCCTCTTCTGTTGCTTTCTGTTAGCCGCTCACTTTGCCCTCAATACATTGTTAACTTTATGCTCATTTTCAGGATTTTGAGCCAAAGGAAGTTATGTCCTGTCCATGCACTTCGGCTGCCAGGTTGTTCCTAAACACTGCCCACAGAGGTAAGAATGGGAAAGTAACGTTACACCTCTTGTTAAAGCTGCATGACATTGTGCTAGCTAGGTCTGCAGCTAACGCAGACCGCTGTTATAGTCAGTCACGTAATGTCAACAGCAGGTGGAAAAGTCACTAAAATTGTTCAGTAACGTTAGGTGTAGGAAAATTGTAGTTGTTATAGCACCCAGCCTGTCCCAGAGTTGTACAGCTGTGATTTGACTTCTAGAGTAATACCATATAAAGAAAACGCATAGCTAATAAAACACAAAATAGTGTTATGTAGCAATAGCTAAGCTAACCCAGATCAACCAGAGACCTTCACACTTGCATAATGACAAATACACACAAACAGCTAGAGCACATAAATACTTTGGCCTTCATGCTAACAATTATTTTCATTATCAATTAATTTGCAAACAATTATTTTCATTATTAATTTGCAAAGTTTCCCCCTGAACTGATCAATTTGTTTATTTTTTGTTTATTCTTTGGGTTTTTACCAGTTCAAAACCCAAAGAGATTCCATTTTATATCATATATGACATTATATACATAATTATACATAATTACATTATATCATTATGTATGGATATATCACATTAGAGAAGCTGCAAAAATTGTTTGGTATTTTTGCTTCAAAATGTTATGAAATGATCAATTGAATATTGAAATATTGCCAGATACATTTTCTATTCATTCACCAATGGCATAATCAACTTTTTTGGAATTGTTATTTTGCTATTTGCTTGTTCCCTAATTATTATTCAGGGTAATATGTTGTATAGGTATTCATAATTTAAAATAACATGATCATTGTAATTCATTTAAATGTATGTTTACAAACCGCAATGTTAGGAATCAAAAGGGATTTTGTTGTTAAAGGATTGTCCTGCTCCCGGATCCAGTTGTTTTCTCTGAGTCGTCAAGGGTCTCGGGAAACTCACATACCTCCCCAGGTACGGGTGAGGTCGTTTTCAGAGACTGCTGTCTGCTATGCCGCTAAGGATGGGACAACAAAGGACAGTGGAAGTGATGGTGGAAAGGTAATCTCTCTGAGGAATCATCTTATTTATAGCTCTCTTCTATGACACTAGTACCACTCTGTAAATAGAGGAGATGGTAGAAATCTGATATGTGCTAACACATTCGTATTTACACAGAAAAACCTCAGTGAGGGGAAGAGACTCTCTGGCTCTGGAGGATCAGGCAAGGGGGGAAGCCAGCTACGCTGCCCTAAATGTGGCGATCCCTGCACACATGTAGAGACCTTTGTATGTGAGTAAACTTCTTAATATTCAACCACCACTTACCAAGGCACATAATATGATGTGCATTTTAAGTGCAAAGTTTAAGAAGAGTAGGCATTGTGGTAACTGGGGACATCTTTCATGGATGTTTTAAGTTTTAACACAAAAAGGCACACTAAAAGAACAAAATAAAATGTGGGGAAAGGTTACAAGATAGATTGTCTCCAGAATATGTAACACGGCATCATACACTGAATATCCGGCATCATTAGTGCTTGAAGAAATATGGTTAACATTGTTTAATACCATGTATCATGGATGAGGAGATAAAAAAGACAAAGTACAGCAAAGTACTTCAGTAAATTCTCATATTTATCCCCAATTCTGGGTTTGTTTAAACCATGGCAAGGCATTAAACCAACTGACTTTTCTTTTTAGTACAAATAAACATCCATAAAAAGCAATTTCCTGCCACTGTTTGTCAAACTTGTAAAGACCTGCAAGTAAACATTGAGGGATTGGTTTCATTGTTGTCATCAACTTAGTTTATAAGATACTGCTTAGAAGTGTTGTTTGGATTGTATGATGGTGTAAACAAAACCTCCTCAAACAGTCAGATGTACTGTTCCTGCACTGGTTTGTTTTCTAACTTCTGAAACTGTCTGACATTATAAAGTTTGTGTCAGTGACTGGACTGCTCAACCACTTACCATGAGTCACAAGTGCCCACCCTCGTTGTAAATAAAATCACCCTCCGTTTTCATTTTAACTCCTTTTTTGTTTAATTTAATTTTTTTTTTTTTTTATATACTGACTTGCTTTTACATTGTCTCAGGAATGAAGGTGTTTGATGTACCATTCATATGCTATTTATTGTAATGTCTGTCATGTTCTCTTATAGCCCACAGAGACAAGGATGATATTGGTTTAATATTTTAATCCAAAATGTAAATTTTTACCTAGTGTTGGAACTGAAATTGAATAATACAGGAAACTCGCAGACTAAGCAGAACATTAGTAGATAGTAACATGGAAATCCATTGTCTGTTTGCTAATGCACAAGCAATCTCCAGTTTGTCCCTAGTTTTGTTTTTCACCTCCATGATGCATACAAGCAGCAATGTGTTGTCATCTAGCAGTGACAATTCAGCATCTTGTTGTCATATTGAAGTGCATTGTAAAGAAAGAAAGAGAGAAAAAAACAAATGTACCAAGTGAGGTAATGCTAGGCAACATGTCTACCAGACATTTATCCTGTTGCATCATGCAGATAAAAGCTGCGATGTTGGGTGACGTTACTTCTTGTTGATGTTCAAAGTATTTTCAATCAAAACAAGATCCCTTCCCCTCCCACTCCCTTCTGTGCTTTCGCGCACTAACCCCCCACCCCCAAATCATTCTTGTTGGTTATTGACTGGAACACTGTTTGTGTATGCTTCGTGGTGCAGGTGGGCACAGTTTGTTTTTGTTGTCTACAGAGACCACAGTTTTATTTATTTTATTTTTTTTACAGTGTGTTCTGGGGACAGGCAGCTTGCGGATTGTGAGATCTTTGCTGTATATGACAACAAACATAGCCTAAAATACGTGTGACATCACTTAGAGCACCTTTAAGCAGCAGGTTTCCCTGTAGGTCAGGACCAGCAGCAGACCAGCTTTGGCCAAATATTCAAAGGCAAACCTTTCATTCTAAACAGTTATTTCTGGTTTGAAGGTCAGTCAGCTTGAGGATCTGCAAGCTTGAAAAATTGATAAGCTGTAAATGTCTCAAACGTGTCTTTCAACCAGGTTGGGAAATGTTTTAGGATTAAATGTGTTCTTTGTTGTTCTTTTGTAGCATCAACACGGTTTGTCAAATGTGAGAAATGCCATCACTTTTTCGTGGTTCTGTCTGAAACGGACTCTAAGAAGGGACTAAACAAAGAGCCAGAATCTGCTGCGGAGGCAGTGAAACTGGCTTTTGCACAGAAACCTCCCCCTCCCCCCAAGAAGGTGAGGAATTGAAGCAGGAAATCAAAATATGCTTTTAAAGGACTTTCATTAAAGTTTAACATATTGTTGTATTAGTCAGTCTGTTTTATACTGTTATGAAGTGTAAACTTATTTTTTCTCCCCAGATATATGCTTACCTTGATAAGTACGTTGTTGGCCAGTCTTATGCGAAAAAGGTGTTAGCAGTTGCTGTGTACAATCACTACAAGCGCATCTACAACAACATCCCTGCTGGCAGTCGACAGCAGGTGGAGGTGGAAAAACAGCCGTCTCTAACGCCTCGTGGTCAGTATTACTGTTGTCTATAGATATTGCTTTATTCTGCTGCTTATTGGTGTAACTCCTCACCGGTTTACATTGGACAACTCTATTCTGTCTTTGGTAAAAAAAAAAATTGGGATAAATTGAAACCATTTCGTACATAATGCACATGTATTAAGTTTCCACTGCATTTACTTGCATTAATCAATTTACTGCCTTTCCATCTGTAAACCTGACCATCATTGTAGTCTATTAATACTGTTTGAAAGACTCTAAACTATTTTCTTTTCTAAGATTAAAAGCTCCCAAGATAAAGAAAACATTATTTTGCCAATCAATTGACTTTGATAAAAGGCCCTCTGTATCTTCTGTGTTTGGACAACAGCTATTTTACTCTTCCATTGCTGAGCTTTGACCTACTGTTGGGCCTCATTCTACAACAGAGAGCAGATACAGACAGGAAATGAGGGAGGGAGAATGGCATTCAGCAAGACCTGTAGGTTAAAACTGAAGAGTTAAATGCTGATGTTTTATGGTTTTGAATTTGATTCTGGGATTGTTCACACAATTAAAGAAGCAAAAAAAAAAAAGTTTGTCTCATTTAAGCTCCTGTTAAACTAAACACATAGGAGATGCAATTATGCAAGATTACAGTAGTAATCTTTAGCAGGAACAGTTTGACATACAAGTGCTGAAACAATCAGTTGCAATTGTTCAAGTTGTCACATTAAAGCAATACAATTTCTTTTACACGTTAAGCCATTTAATCATAAAATCTAAACAAATCCCTGATTAGAGGTTTCAGCTGTGGCCTTTAATTATAACTTGTCTTAAATCATAGTATCAGCATTATTTGGCATTTGTACAATATATCACACAACTGGATAAACGATTTTGCAGGACTGTAGTCATAAGGTCATAATGGTAATTATTAATGATAATCTTAATTTGAGTACTTTCATCCTCTCCCTGTAGAGCTAGAGATGAGAAGACGAGAGGATGAGTACAGATTCACAAGTAAGTGATTAGTCCTCCTTACTTTTTTATCTTTATCAGAGGCCACTTTAAAAAGTCATAACACTGAAACAGCATTTTCTTTCATGAGTTGCACAAATGCCAAAATGTACAGACCTCTGACTCCTCAGAGCTTTGTTCTGCAATTTCCAGGTAGATATTTTTATTAATGTGTTTATAGTCATGCTCAACCCAAAGAATTAGATTATAAAACGATTAATCAATACACCAGATGATGCAGTTTATATTATTTGAGGAAATACAGCTCCAGTTATGGACTAGTGACTACCGATTTTACAGTGTGTACAAATTAGCTACAGAAACTGAAGCAACAATATTTCTGTATACTTAATGCAGACAATAAGATAAGGTAACACAGTAACCCACATTCACATCTGTACTTGAGCTTTTTTCAGTCCAGCTCACCTCCCTAAGTAACTCCACACTGGCACAGACTAGGGCACGCATATTATTAGCTTGCCCTTGGAAATGTTTCTATGCACAATGACACATAAAACAATTAATGGTCTGTTTTATATACAATTCCTAGAGAAGTTCCTACTTTTCAGTTTCAAAGCTTGCATCTGGCTTTGCTTATTGTTGCAGAACTGCTGCAGATTGCGGGGATCAGTCCTCATGGAAATGCTCTGGGGGCGTCCATGCAGCAACAGGCAAGCCAGCAGGCACCTCAGGAGAAGAGGGGCGGGGAGGTCCTGGACTCCACACACACTGAAATTAAACTAGAGAAGAGCAACATCATACTTTTAGGTCCAACTGGCTCAGGTTTGTATTGTCAACATTTTCCTAAATTGTAATATTGCACAGTAACACTCAGATCATTATGATTTACACTAAAAATGCAGTAAATATGAATATGTCTGGCCAAAATATCATTTTTCATAGGAAAAACATTGTTGGCGCAGACACTGGCACGTTGTCTGGACGTACCCTTTGCAATATGCGATTGCACCACACTAACTCAAGCTGGATACGTGGGAGAAGACATCGAGTCAGTTATTGCCAAACTGCTGCAAGATGCCAACTACTCAGTGGAGAAAGCACAGCAAGGTGGGCAGAGGGACTAACTTTGGGTGTAGTTTCCCATGCTAAATATCATACCATATTTTTTTGTTTAACACAGGAATCAAAACAAATTGCAGCAACCATAAATAACACAAAACATTTACTCTGTTCTGTCCTTAACCATACCATTCTTTTAAAAATATTTTGAATCAAAGATGGACAAATCCCATCAGATAGGGCTTTGAAGAATTGAGTACTCATGTTTCCTCACATTATGGACATTTTGATTTCAGTAAAATTGGTGCACAGTTGATTTTGTTTGAAGTATTACATGTATAGCTGACAGAAAACCTAAAAAGGGCTCATGTAAATATAAAACACAAATCCAGAGTTTAAGACCAGCCACAAAGTAATTTTAGTCCGTATGAACATCATGACACAGTGACAAAAAGGCCTCTTTCCACCATTAGTCAGCATGCACTATAAGACAGTAGGACAGTAAACTGTTTGTTTATTTATTATCACCCTGTTATTTGTTATAGATGATGGTGCTACATTTATAGCATTCACTACTGCGCTCTCATATGTACCAAGATCATTTTGCCCACAACAAAATGTAAAGTTAGTGAGTTAGTAAATTCCATAACAGTCTTACTACTTTACCCGTGTAAAGATTAAATGTGTTAACTTTTACATCAATTTTACTCAATCAATTACTGCATTATTCAGCTACAACCTGGGGAAAAACAACTGGGATTAACAAAAGTAAACATCAGTGTCATTTTTACAAAGGTGATTTTCCACTGCCCTGCAACTGTTAAGACTCAGGAGTGTTTCCTCACATTAGACTTTTTTTAAATAAGGGCATTTTCACACCTAAAAATCCGGACCAAGGTTCATGTTTTTGTTCATTTGTATACATTTGATCCGGTAAGTTTTGGTTTCACACTGCACTTATGCAAGCGCACGAAAGATCTACACGTGACAAAACTACGTCCTGCCGTCATCACATACGTGAGCTGAATCTCAAGATACTTATAATTGATTGTTTTTAGTAGATGGGCTTCCCCGTCCTCTCGTATACTCTCTGTAACACATAACACTACAATCAACTACAAAACACAGGGTGACATATCCAGAGCCCCATACACTAAGCCCAGCAGAGCAAACTGGTAGAATAAACTGTCTGTCTGTTATTGTCATCAGCTTGCCTCTGGCCCGCTTATATCAGATACACCAATGTGATTGGTGCAGCTCGGCTACAGAGGTATAGTTAATGAGCAGCATTACTCAGTGCCAGAGTAACTCACTGAACAAATTCAAATTGTGTCTTCTTGTATTTGCTCAAAGTCCAAACCATCCAAAAAACACTAACACACTATAAATGAACCGGACCATGGTTTCGTTTGATCTGGACTAGGACCACCTTTTTTGATCGGATCAAGATTTGGTCTTTTGATCCAGACTGTGGTCTGAGGCACCTTTTTCTAAACATGTAATTTTGGTTCCGACCAAACTGAAAAGTCCAAAAGTCCGGACCAAATCAGGTATGTGTGAAAACGCCCTGAAAGTGAATTATGTATACTGTAAGATGAAATCCGACGTAAACGATAACAGTTTATTAGAGACGGGGACTGTAAACAACTTTGTTTTTCATGTGCAGGTATTGTGTTTCTGGACGAGGTTGATAAGATTGGCAGTGTGCCTGGAATCCATCAGCTGAGAGATGTAGGAGGAGAGGGAGTCCAGCAGGTCAGTATTCAACCCGAGTTGCACTAAATCAAACTTTAATGCAGTTTCTTTGAAAGACCCTAATTTCAGAATACATTTTTTTGAGAGTTTGGATTAAGAAATACAGCAGAAGATGTATTATTTACGGTCACTGGTTACCTTTTTTATGTTTTTCTTGTCAGTGCCGACCCTATATGCCCTGGGCAAGATATCAGCTGATGGCCCAGGGATAGCAGGGGATGGATTTAAAAGTGCATCTGTAAAGAAAGGATGAGCATTTGTGAAACAAGGGGTATCTTACAAAATAGTGTAAATACAATAGCTGCTGTGAAAACCAGTTAATAATTACATAATAAGCATTACAGCCTATAATATTCTAAACAGAAAAAAATATTAGGGATCAGTTTAT
The DNA here is from genome assembly GCA_013375575.1 of Percina caprodes. Classification (NCBI taxonomy): domain Eukaryota; kingdom Metazoa; phylum Chordata; class Actinopteri; order Perciformes; family Percidae; genus Percina; species Percina caprodes. The sequence continues at coordinate 12,327,906 of JABXJD010000001.1, read as the reverse complement.
ATCAATATATAATTTCAATATTTGGCTAGAAAAACTGCTAAATCAAGATAAGTTTGTTTAATTACAGAAATGGTCATGACTATTCCAACAAAAAAATTAATTCAAACTCCTGCAAGTAAGAGTACACAACCCAAACCCTTTAGTGCTGACAGACTCTGAAGAATCAGCATAAACAAATTTAAATAACTCATTGGATAGAAACCAAGCCCCTTTTTTACAATGCTGCATTTACAGTGTACTGGCTTCATTCAAATTCATATTTAATATTGTCAACATGCTGTTTCATAGAAAGTACCGATAAAAACACACTGAAAAAACTTAATTTCAGAAATAGTATGGTATATATTCTCTTCAAAGCAGCACATAAACAGCATAGTTTTTCACCTTAGCCTAAATGTTTTCCTGAGCCTTAGAACCCTAAATTTATTTTGTCAGCACTCCTTGCATGCATACTGCTCTTTGACACTTAAAATGCAAGTGCTTAAATGTGCTATTAACATTACATAAGCTAACTAAGTACACAAAAATCTCAATAAAATTAAAAACTTGTGACTTATGTCACAACACACTTCCCAGCGGCAGTAACTTAACATTACGTTAATTCTATCTTAAAATCGGCTAAATAAGAACACACAGACACAACTATCACCCATCTATAACAAGCTACCATTAGCGGATGATAGTAACCGAAAACTAATTGATTCAGCACATTACCTCTATTCTTCAAGTTTTTTCCTTTTCTTCTTATTCGACCATGGGTTTCTGAGAGCGTCTGCCTTTTTTTTTTACATAGCTGGTTTATGAACCAGTAACGTCCTTGTCACTCACTTCTGATAACTTGCCTGCCCTACTCCCCCCCCATAATGAGCACAGGTAACGAGCAGCAGTGTTGTGATGCGGCAAAGTCATGCCAGGGACAACCAAGAAAATAGGTCCTTTTTTAAATAGGTGATTTAGTTCTGTTTTCTTGGCTACATTTGTAAAATCATAAAATTATTAATAAATGAACACATTTTCCTTATGTGTTTGTTTTTATTTATTTATTTATTATCTTTAACTATTCCTTACTCACTTGGTGCGTTTGCCTATATTGCCTTATACCACGGGCCGGCCCTGTGTCTTGTATTAGTTGACCTTAACTTGTGTTATGGGCATTTTTTCCTTTTCTTCTGTTAGGGGTTGCTTAAACTCTTGGAGGGTACAGTCGTCAACGTTCCTGAGAAAAACTCCAGGAAACTGAGAGGAGAAACGCTGCAGGTAGACACAACAAACATTCTGTTTGTTGCATCCGGTGCCTTCAACGGACTCGACAGAATCATCAGCAGAAGAAAGAATGAAAAGGTAAATTTAACACTGTTCATATGTACTGACTATCGGCAGACATTTATCCGTTTGTCATAATTTCTGCCTTTTTAACTTGACCCTTATGTTTGACAATTCTTTAGTATTTGGGTTTTGGAACTCCCTCCAACCTGGGTAAAGGGCGCCGTGCAGCGGCTGCCGCAGACCTGGCCAACACCAGCGGCGAGACGGACACAGTGGCAGAGATTGAGGAAAGGACAGGCTGCTGAAGCACGTTGAGGCCAGGGACCTGATTGAGTTTGGAATGATCCCAGAGTTTGTTGGTCGACTTCCTGTAGTCGTTCCTCTGCACAGCCTGGATGAAGAAACTCTAGTCCGAATCTTGACTGAACCACGCAATGCTGTTGTGCCCCAGTACCAGGCTCTGTTCAGCATGGACAAAGTAAGTGCAGCAGCACTGTGTTGAACATTCATTCATTTGGGACATGATGAAAACTTAGACCAGTATACCAGAGTTGGTTTATATATTTCTATTAAGTATTACCAAGGTGTCCATCCTTTATACACCTTCAGGTAATTTGGACCTCACGTTAACACTGCTTTACCTCAGTGAGGGTTCCAATGCAGCATAACCTAGTCACACACACACACACACACACACAGTACTTCTGCTGGTACATAGTTTATTGTCTCACTGGTAGTTGACAGGCAGCCCCCTTTTCTATCAGATCTACAGGAAAGGAAATGTTAGGAATGAATCTAACAGGAAGTGTACATTTGTTTATATCTATAGGACTGGATATTTAGAATTGAAAGTAATCTGCAATGTTTTTGTTTCAGTGTGAACTCAATGTGACTCCAGGTGCCTTGAGGGCCATAGCCAGGATGGCCCTGGAGAGAAAAACTGGAGCTCGTGGGCTCAGATCCATCATGGTATGTGATATTTTTATTTTTAGCCAAGGATATCAAACTTTTTTTTTTTTTTTTAATGTTGATGAAAAACATGTCTTTGTTTTAAATAGGAAAAGCTCCTTCTAGAGCCCATGTTTGAGGTGCCACACTCTGACATCATAGCTGTTGAGCTGAACAAAGACATTGTCCAAGGAAAATCACAACCCAGATATGTCAGGTCAGTATCTCTGCTCACAAACCATGGCTACATGTGTGTCATGTTGGAGATCAGATTCCTTCAACCCAGCTCATAGAGTCTCCAATGTTGTGTAGTTTGAAACCTAATCTGGAGTTTCCATTTGAATTTCAGAGCTCCAGCCAAGGAGTCTACAGAAGAGGAATACGACTCGGGCATTGAGGAGGAGAACTGGCCTCGGCAAGCAGACGCTGCTAACAACTGAACCATGTCACTCAGTTCGCCCAAAGACAGTCACTGAAATCTTTAGATCACAATGAACGTCTGGTTCACAACTCTGAGTTTTACTCTAGCCCCTGACAAACAAGCTGTGGACCCTATATTCGAAGTAATGATGGCTGGTGGTTTCCACTGGAGAATGTTTTCACAGTGAACAAGTTAAGAGAGTGTAACAACCTTTGGTCCCGTGCATCAGATGTTAATTCTCTAGCAGTGCGCTCGCTGGGTGGACCTTTTTATAAAATATTTCAATCTCTGGGGATTGTTAACATTTTTATCTATATAAAGATAATGCAATTTTATTCATGAAATTATTTGTAGCTAGCTTATTTGTTTTCTCTTATTTGTGGTGATGGGCTGTATTGGCAAGGGAAGCAAATGGATATTATGGGATCCTACTGAACACTTGAAAAGAAGTGGCGCTGAGGAAGTGTAGATGTGATGTTACCATGTCAAGTGATGCCTGATATAAGGCCACAATATTCCAAGAGCAGGTGACTATTTTGATGTTCTTTGCCACCATTGTGATAATGGTGTTCACATTAAAACTTGGCTGTAACTGTTGAGCTACGCTGCATTTATAAACAGTTTGTATGACGTGACCTCTAATTAAAGTTCACAAAACACATTGTGAAGTGTAATGCACCAGCACACTAAACAGAAGGTGAAAAATTATGGTAACCTTTTAAACAGCTGGAATGGTTATTTTTCTGTGTTTTTCTTCCTCTTGTAGCCACTCTAGGGAATGTATCTGTGTTTTCCAGACATCTTTATGACAGAACTGGATCAGAAGAGTGTTATTGAGGTATCCTCTGAAGTTTTGTTTTGTATTAGATATCCTCCAACATACAGTACATGAATGAATCCTGTTTTAAAATTTGACATTCGAGCTTCATTGTACGGATTCGGATAATCTTTTTCACGTATGGCTGGATGCCGCTCCAAACCCACTTTGTCAGACACCCCTAAGCACATCACACCTATTTTTACTTTGTGTGCCCCAACATTATAAACTTAACCTCACTGGTAGTGATGTTATATCCTGTTACTAAATGGTATCTCAATACACACGTCTGTAATCAAGCCTAAATGCTCTCTGACTGAACTTAACCACGCTGCTGTGCTCTCTAAAATGCTGTTTGTGCTATAAAATAAGAAACTAGATCTGTTCTTCCTTTGCTTTTAAGTTTCCTTTTCTTTCAGTTAAATTTGAAAAACTTGCTTTTCTGTTTTCAGAGATCTGTAACAGAACCTGTAAGCCCCCCACGTTTGTGAATCTTGTATTGTGATTGTTTAAAATATATAAATAAAATGTAAATCTCTGTACAGAATTTGAGTTGTTCTTTACCTTCAAACTTGTCTGCAAACCAGGAAGTACACTCTAAATGAATTTGGTTTCCAAAGTTGGTGTGTTAAAATGTTTCTCAAACATTCTCAACACAACCAAAGATAATGAAACAGGAAATGAATGTGATACATGTACACACTGCTGCCATGTATTTATGTAACCAGCTAATCTCTGGAAAGTATGGCGCTGTTCTTGGTTACCTCAGCATTGCCTAATCCTACTTCAAATCCTGATTGAAATTACAAAGTCACAGTCTGAAACATGGCTTTGAACATAGATGAAAAACAAAGATTTAGTAAAAATTTTATCTTGCATTGTTAATGTATTAATAGTAAAACAATTAAATATTTACTATTACTCTGGTGTATATATGTTAAAAATAGTCCCTTATTTGTACTTATGCAGGTAGGATTACAAAAGAAGTGTCTGGGGTTGTATTGGTAAACAACTCCTCAGATGATGTCAGAGGCTTAGTGATGAAGAGGCTTATCACGTATGATGAAGTCTTTGTGTTAGTCATTTACTCGTCAATGCTTCAGAGAGCTGTGGACCTGAGAGAGAAAACCTGACGAAGGTTAGTATCGATAAAATGGGAATGTAGTGAGTTCGATAACTTTAAACTCAGGAACTATTTCTTCTGATGAAGGTCATTTGTTGGTGAAAATGAACACTCTGGAGGATGTCCCATTTCAGACCCTACTAGGCCCACTGGATGAGGAAATGCAGCATGTGACGGTTCCAGACATCACTATACCAGACTGCCATCGGATACTACGAGACACTAAGGTCACATTGAAGTGAACATTCACGTTTTCTAAGTGTAATTTTTGGGATGACTTCATTAGCAGTGATCTGTTTGACTGAGTGGCTTTCAGATTTTCTTTGATGCAATTTCTGTTTAAAAACTGATATTTCTTCTCCTAGTTATTCATCAGATACATTTTTGGGAAAACAGAACAGGGGTCCATTAGGCCCAATTTAATTGAAATACTAACCCTTCTAGTACAATTCTGTATTACATTTACCACAGTCCAGATAAAGAATGTCACCATATAATTAATATCCATGATGATTATTTTGCTGCTTCGGTTTCAAGGTCCTGGTATTGTGCATGCTGGCTTATAACTGAGCCATTGTTAATGTTATCAGTACTTTTCCTACAGTGACTGAGTCTGCTGTGTTAAGGTTCTGTTGCTGAAAATCTTTTTTACTGCAGTATGGATTCAACTTGGAGAAGTGGATCTTAACTGGGCAACAGCCAGACTGCCAGGCCCCCTCCTGCCCCCCCTACTGGTTGATGTTCAGCAGCCCTGAGGGGAGCCTCAGGGCCAATCGCAGGAGCAGCGACCAGTGGGACCCAAACCCTCGACCCCGCAGTCACAGCCTGAACTCTGCAGACACTCGCTGGCTGCACCATCGCACTGTCAGGTTCCTCATATCTGACTCTGAGGATGAAGATGGTTACTATGAGGATAATGAAGCCTCCTCCAATGACGATGCACCTCGCTCCATCAAGAGCAGAGAGCAGCCCTGGAGCGTTGCAGCCAAAGACCCACTCTCCAGAGTCAAAGACATGCACCTTGGTCCTTCCCCTCACCGCAGTAAGCCTGTGTCACCTCAGAGCTTAAGAGGCTCTTCACCTTCTCTCCAAGACTGTAGACAACATCTGCGAGTACTGGAGCAGCACAGATCACAGCAGGCCAGCCCCGTGGCCCATGGGCAGAGGAATGGCAAAAAGAGGCAGCGTCCACTGGGCTCTGTGGGGAGAAGGTGCTCCCAGGACACACCACCTGCTCACTTTTCACCCAGGATGCAGCAACAACGACCCTCCTCTGCAGGGCCTGTTGTCAGAAACCACAGAAAGGTTTTTTTTTTTTTTTTTTTGTCAGTGTCTTAGAAAAATATAATTTCTGTTCTTACCTCTCTTTTTTTGTATTTCAATGTTATTGTCATCAGACCCAGAGGACTGGTGGCTCTCGTGGAGTTTTCTTTGACTCAGCAGCAGAGTTGGTGTCAGCCCTCAGCCAGGAAGAGAGGGAGCTACTTGAAACCATCACAGAGAAGGGCTACCCTTTACGCACAGCGATTTTGGCTCTGCAGAAGACAGGCTTTCACAGCCCGGAGAAGGTAGGCACCACTTTGTGTTCAGATGCTGTTAATCAACGGTTTATAAAAACTGATAATGCATAAATAAAATACTTTTCAGTTAGCTTCACTAGCTGCAGGCTTGACAACTGTAAAATGAAAACTTCCACATTACAATGCAGCATTGTTTTGTAATTTTAATAAGTTGGCAGAGACAATACACCAACAGATCCTTATTTACACTTATGTGGGCTCACATAACCAAAAGGTCTTATTTTTGCTAATCTAACTTGTGATATTTCCACATTATAAAGACCCAGCGTGTCATTCTCAATCCTTTTCAACAGATCCTAAAATACCTGGTAGCCAATGGCCGTCTGTGTGAGCAGGGTTATGATGAAGCACAGGTGGAGGAGGCCTTGGAGATGTTTCAAAACTGTGAGAGCAAGGTGACTTCCACTTTTCAGTGTTTACTTTCTAAAAAGGTTACAATAAAGCCACACTACAGCCATACCTTAATGTGTATTATTACTTAAAATTATTTTTCAGGCTGCTGAGTTCCTGCGCCTTCTGACTCTGTTTAATGAGATGGGGTTCCAGCAAAGTGCAATCAAAGAAGTGCTGCTTGTTCATGAAAATAACCGTGAGAGGGCTCTTGAAGAACTCATGACACGCATGTCTTAAACAAAACATTCATTGCTAGTCTGCATGGGAAAAAAGATCCTTTTCTATGGGAGATGCCCTTAAGATATTGAGTGGTCAAATGGAATACTTAACTCAAAGCCTAAGGCAGTATGTTAACATAAAACCTGTGCAACTCAACCATAGGGGCTAGAACATAAACATGCATGTATTGTACAATTAGAAATGACAAGATAAATAATTACAATTAGTAAGGATGAACGTTTCTTTTAAAACATTTATTTACAGAATTTAAAAAACAACAGCATGGCTGTTGGCTAGCTGCTACAGTACTAAACAAAGTTGTGCTCTAGATATGCTTAATAATAATGTTTAACTTTAAAAAGGCTGCAACCCCCCAAAGTAAAATTGTCAAATAAAAAAACCTTGATACAAATATTGTTGCCACAGTAGATATAACTGAGGAAACGGCTACAGCAGTAACCCTGAAATAAAGTTAAGAAAACAGGATTGATAGAGATTACAAATGTTCAAAGATATTTACATTTGGTGTACATTAAAGTACTACACCAAAGTACTACACCCGCTGAGCTGGATGATTCCCGGAGCCGCTGCTTTAACCCGTCACTGATGACTGACAGTGGAGTTCAGCACTCCTGACTTCACAGTCGATTGAGAAGCCTTCGAGAGGTCTCTCTGTAAAGAGAAGTGAAATTTAACAGTCAGTATCTTTGTTCACATCATCGAGATCAATATACCAAATGTGTTTGTGTATACACTGTTGTGGCATGGTCATATGAAATACTTATGCATAGATTTGTTTTACAAAACTATTTTTGTCATGACATCCAGATTTCAAAGTACTGAGGTGGAAATAAACTGTTGCCAGGGAACAAGTGATTGAGTCTTTGGTATGCAGGGAATTTTTTTTTTTTTTTTAAAAAGGAAGATTGGAGGTTTAAACAGTTTTGCCATTTTCTTATTTACAGCTCAAATAAAAATGATCTAGTGTGTCTTTATTGTATGTATGCATTGTCCACCAATATGTACATTTTGATGCAGATTTATGCACCCTTGGCAGAGGTATGCATGGTTGCTTTTAGTTGCTCCACTTGCTACATGTCACTGGACAGACAACTACACAACAAGAGGGCTCAAATATAAGTTCTGTCATCATGCTAGAAATCCTTTTGACTTTCTACAGATGGTCAATAATCTGGCTTGCACACTTGCAAAAAGCCAGGCAACACTGAGGATCGTAGACGCAGTGGTTGGCCAAGGAAACTTAGTGCTGAGGTTAACGTTGCCCAACTTTTTGCAAATGTGTCTATAAGAATTGATGCTGGTTTGAAGACAGAGGGTAGTAACACCAAATATTGATGAGATTTAGAGTTTTGTTTGCTCACTTAGAATTTTGTTAATTGATAAAAATAAACAATTTATATTTTTGAAAGCATTCTTAGTTTACAGTATTTTCTTCACACCTGCCTAAGACTTTTGCACAGGTGTGTGTGTGATAGATAGATAGATAGATAGATAGATAGATAGATAGATAGATAGATAGATACTAGACATTTTAGATATCGTAATATGGAATAAGTGTTGTATTTTCCCGGTTTTAAAGGCTGCATTACAGTAAAGTGATGTCATTTTCTGAAGTTACCAGATTAACTGTTGACCCACTTAGTCATTATATCCACATTACTAATGATTATTCATCAAAAACCTCAGTGTAAATATTTGTGAAAGCACCAATCGATATGAGGTTTTGGTAAAAAAATATGATAATTGATTTCCTCCATATTGACCAGCCCACCCACACGCTTTAAAAACAGGGGAAATCTTTCTTCAGATTGAATGTATTTTTTAAATCCAGATTAAACAGGTTTTAACCAAAATTCTGTTTTAGCCCAACAGTTATGTCAAATGGCAGTTAAATGGTAAGCCATACATTCACTGGGTTAACTATAAGCCTACAGACTTGAGTAGACTTTTTTGTAGTGAGGGACTAACTACAGAGACGTAAAACCGCATTTACCGCAAATTCCGAATAGGACCCAGCAACAGAGTTAAAGGTGAAGGTGTGATCTTGAGTATCCTGAGACCTTAGTGTGCCACTTGGAGTGTTTCTAAGATGGGTGAGGTTTTCCTTGTTTCGCTCTAGTGCACGGGGAGTCTTTCCATGTCCAGGGGTTCGCAGGCCAAGACCCTACAACAAGACCAGCTAGAATGATAATGTGCCTTTTTTGCCACCTTTTTCCATTTTACTTTATTTATTTACAGAATATGGGACCAAAATGAAGTGCAAAATGGAAAACACATTTGCACTTTACTATGAAAAAAAACTCATGTATCAAGTGCAGCTTTCGGTAGAATTATTTTTCAGTTATATTGTTAAGTATATACAATCGACAGGGTTTTCTTATTCACAAACAGACAAGCGCCATTTACACACAAAAACCATTGTGAACATACATATACTCAAATACTTGAGCTCACTGCTCACTTTAAGAGCATCTTCACTTAAGAAGATTCACGGAGTCTATTGGCTATCTTCAAAACATTACACAAATTAATTTACGAGTGTTTATCTGCCCTGACAAATCATCCATATCCAAGTTAACCTAAAACAGAGACATTATTGCACCCTTCCTAACTCCACTACCATAAAGAATAGACCAGATTAGATCAGACAGAGCTACCTAATCTAACCTTCTGTCCAACAGGCCATCAAAAACGTGAATTTCGGCAGTGAGATAAGTCAAAAGGACGACAGTGAGCCTACCTTGCTGGCAGACAGAGGTGGTTTCTGGATGGAGGACTGGCACATGGTTCCACCGAGACCAGAACTAAGGAAGCTGTTAGGAGTGGATATGGTCGAGGTGACATTGACCTAGTACACAGAATGGGTCAACTTTCAAATCTATTCACTCGCCCAGGTTCATTTAGTGTCTCTGCACATAGAATAATCTGCAGCACCATCTTACCTTTCGTACTTTTCCAGGTGTGGGAGTCCCTGCTATGCGTCTTTTGGATGGCGTTCTCATTGAAGTTCCATATAACATGTCCTCCTGTGTCTGTTTAGTTTTCTTCATTTGCTAATTAAAAATAAAAAAATGTAGTCATACTGACAACTCTTTAGGGACAGGACATTAGTGTAGTTTTAGATAAAAGTAATAACATACCCTTTCCAGTTTTTCTTTCTCCTTTTCAGTGTGGTGGTGATCCCACTGCTGCTGCACATACTCAAGAAATTTCTGTCCATTGACCATGAATTCCTTGCCATGCTTTTGCTCCCAAACATCAATTTGGGCTTTAAGACTCTTTTCCAGCTAGAACAATTGGGAAACACTAATGTTTACATAGTTAACATGTAATCACATTTGCCTTTGATAGTGGACTGTCAGTCTATAACAGTCCAACTTCTAAAATGTCCTACAGTATGTCAAAATCAGGTGCACAACAATCTGCATAGGAAATACAGACTAAAGATAATTACGGTTTTAATATTCCCATCTGTAGGCCCAAATCAGTAATGCATTTACTAATTAGTCTGGATCAACAGAAGTACATTTCCAGGATAATTGCTTGACATTGCGCCGGATGTCCTCCCCTTCTGCTCTCTGGGTTTTTGCTGTTCTCAAACTCTGTTCGCTTAAGGAAACAACAAATTTCGAGCTAGCAAGCTACACTTAGAAAATGCAAGTTTTGAAGGAATTTTGGATCGTGCAACAAGGCAGGCCTGCTTGGTTCTTTTGTGAAAAGATTAAGCTTTACAAAGACTAGGTTTACAGCATTTACCATCTAACTGGGATGTTCGGGACCAATATGAGAGGATGCTATGGACGAAGTACACACGGTGATACAGTGGTCAGAGCAAATTACGTTTGACCATGTATCCTGCTATTTTAAAATCGCTAAGTATTAAACGTTAAAGTATTGTGTGAACAGTTAACTTTATTTAAATACTATATATTGAGTTTCCATTTGCGGGGTGTAAATGTTCTACTAAAACAAGTTCCTTCACAAGACTATTTTGCCGAGCAAAGGTGGTGTCTGGAGCTTAGCGCCACCAGAGTTGATTGTGATTGGTTAAAAGAAATGCAAACAACCCAGTAAGGTCAGTCAATGAGAGACTAGTTAATAAAGGAATTGGACATGTTATTTATTTTGAGTTCCCACTCACAGCTTTTCTATAAGCAAAAACTTTCTTAAATAGCAATCCTGTTTTTCTATTTACTGAATACACAGAACATGTCAATTAAAAAAAAAAAAAACATCTTAAAAACATTTCCTTACCTTAGGCAAACTTTTCTGCAGGTCAGCCCTCTGCTTCTCTTCTTTCAGAAGGTTCCCACCTCTGTTGTTGAACCTTGCGGGGTCATTGGCTTTTTCTGAGATGGAGCGAGGGACATACATCCATCTGTTACCACACTAAGATAACTTTGTTTTAAATGCTTCCCCATTAACTCCATGAGGATAATACTTACGTCAAGTTCCAAGTACAAGGTCCAGTTCTCCTGCCATTTTGTGACTCCCTCAAAGAGTTCTCTGTGGTCCTCGTAACACTTCTTCAGGGTCTGGACCTCTGCCTCATGCAGGTTGAGAAGCTCTTCAGTAAAATCCTCTGGGGAAATAAAACATGCACTGAGACCCACACTCTTTGTGATGATCAGCCCCATTCATTCAGTGTAAAGGCATTTTTACAACAGAAATTCACCATCATGATATGGAACAAAAGCTTGCTGTTGTTCTTGGCTGTAAAAGCATCTTTCCCAGAAAAGAGCAATCTCCGCTCTGATGGCCCCAATGACACGGCTCATGCTCTGCATTTTCAACACCTCTAGACGCTGGACCTCATCCTGGAGCTTGAAAGACAGGTGAACATTTAAAAATGTAATGTAGGCATAAACACACCAGTTAATTATCTGAAATCCCCATTTACGCTAAACGACCACATGGTAGATGCCTTACTGCCACAAAGTTTCTCTTCTTTGACTTGACCATATGCTCAGAAATGGCTTCCCTCTCGTCTTGGGGAATCTCAAGTCTTTCCCACAACTCCTGGATCTTAGTGCGGAAAGCTGAACAACAGAGCTCATTCTCAGCCTTGCGTTCTTGTAACTGAAAAGAGGCATAAAATCATACATCCATTACAATATGTCAAAATTCATGATAATGGAGACTTAAAGCTACAATGGGAAGAATGCAAAAAACACCAGAACAAAGTTGAGTGAGACATTTTCCTGCAGTTTTGCCTCTGTTGCACGGGCAATGCATGCAAAGAACAGCCAATAGGAACACTCTCTCTCTGAAATAACCTGTGATTGACCTAATCTCTTGTCTTGGCTAGATTTTCTAAAGCCTGAAAACAGAGCCAAGAAGAGGTGCAGAAGTCAAGTTCTCTCAGACCACTGGAATTAAAATAACAAAGTGAAAGATAAAGTCTCTATGACAGGTGTAAATTAGTTTGACATCTAGATGAAAATATTACAAAATTCACCTGACTAAGTAGAAGTTTAAGAGCAGCAATGTTGTCATTTGACAGACAAAATTCCTCATTGTCCTCACACATCACATCCATCTCAAAACTGGTCTCAGGGAGCCGCTCCAGATCATCCATGTATACAATGATCTCCTTTTTGATACTCACGAAATTGTCATGACGACATTCCTGAAAAGACAAGACCAGTTACAACCATAATAAGAAAAGGCAAGTAATTAAGAAAAGCCGAATATCAGTAACACCTTCTCTTTGGTCAGTTCATCCAGGTAGGCATGATAGGCCTCAAGTTGCTTCAGTGATGGGATGGAGTCCTTGTCAATGCAAAATGGGGTAGTGCACATAATATCACACAGCTCGAGGTCTTTGGCAAGGAGGCCCTTAAGCTCTTCCATTCTTTGCTTCTTGTGCTGCTTCATCACCTCCAGACGTGTGCGGCTATTCTTCTCCATCTGCAACATGGTGCAGCCATCTTCCTCCTTCACAGAAAAACAAAAGTTAGTCCAAACATTAGCAATTTTCTGACAGGAACAAGAAAATCAGATATTTCTAAATGAGAATGTACCTCAAAGGGGGGCAGCTGAAGTTCCCTGCACAAATCATTAACTTCCTTATTATACAACTCTATGTTTTTCAGTAATCTCTTCTTGAGCTCCCCTTCTTCTGCAATCATTAGGTCCAGCAGACCCTGCAGGACAAGAGAACCCAAACGTGTCAATTTGTTAGCTATATCAGAACAACACCCAGGCTTTAAATATAATCTAAATCGATGTGGCAACGTTACTTACTTTAATGTGCTTGTGCATGTCATTGGTTCTATCTAGGCGTTGTTCCTCTGGAATCCCGATTTCTTCCCAAATATCCTGCAACCTGACCAGTGCTCTGTTGAGGTAGGCAACAGACTCTGCTGCGTGGACTTCACTGGAAAGAAAAGCAATGGTGCGAGTGGGTCAGTGTTCGTGATTTGGGATCAGTCAAACTTTAAATGTCTATGGCGCTAACGAGTTATTAAAAAGTTGGTAGCAGACTGTTAGTAGCACAGAGCTAACGTTAGATGCTACAAAGTTAACGTTAGCTAGCTTCTCGGTGCTGTATTGTTGCATTAGCTAATTGTTAACATTAAATAATACCAGCTCATGAGTGACATGAGATTAAAAACAAATTTAATTACCATTCAAAATTATTCATTGCGGCATAGCTACACATTGCATAGCGTTACGACAAACGTTACTTCGTCCCAACGTGACACAAGCTTTGTGCGTCAGTTCACAGTTGCTAAAGCTAGCTAGCTTTATTTAAACTCGACAGGGCTGGCGTTAACTAATCAGGAAATAAGTTTGCGAAGTTATCTCAATATACCATTATTAACGTAAAACACTGAGAATACAATTAATTACCATGTCAAGGTAACGTTACTAACCTCACTCTCATGTTACCACAGCAGACTTCTTAAATGTATTTAAAAACAATATTCCTTAACGGAAAACCGTCTTTCAACATCCAAAAGCGAACTGATGTGGACAGCTAACGCTAGTTATCGTTTTCGACTCGACGGGTTTGAAATTTGCCCCCAAACAACGTCTGAGCTCTGATTGGTTGATTAGAGTGACGTTGACGGAAGTAAACTGTCTATGCATGAGCTGCATAGAAGAGAACAAGAACTGCTGCACAGCAAATTTGCGTTCCCTAGGACGGCAAAGGCATGGTCGCCCTACTCTGAGTCATATCTCTACCTCTCAAGTTATACTTTTCTGCTAATATATTGTAAAAGTATTCCATTTAAATAAAATAATCCGCCACAAATCGTTCCATCGAAAGCTGTGACCGCAGAGGGCGCTGTTGCACGTCGTCTGCCCGTGCATGGTAGACAATGCAGGGCGAAGAAGAGAGTCTAGGCAAACGGCGTAACAACAGTAAAAGCTGTATGATTTTGTTATTTTTTCCTAACTAGAAAGAGTTAACCGCTGGTGACCATATTAACCACCTCAGGCATAGTGACATGTTAAATCAGAAGAGTAAATACAAAAATATTAAGGTACATTTTCACAATATTTTTGGGGTGGTTATTATTTCATCCCTTGTCATTACTCTGGACACACTGTTTAGTTTGAGTTATCACAGAGCCATGTACTTCAGAGGTCACCATCTGATAGGTAGCAGCCGTCAGAATGTGCACTGTAACTGCTAGTTAACTGCTGACTCATTTATTAAGCAGTAATGGAAAGGGCAACGTTAACGTTACAATTTTGAGGTAGCCGTGTTGAGTAGTTCCGTTTATAAAATGAAATAAAACGCCACCTACAATCATGATGAAGAGAAATGCACTTCGATCATTCATTATCTAAATCAACAGGCAGTTAGAACCCTTCCTTCTCTTATGGAAAAGTCAAAAAGATTGAGCTGTTTTTTTTTTCTTCTTTTCTGCTCTTCCTGCTAGTAACTCGGTGCTGACGGTGCTGACAGTCAATCACCCGCACTCACACAGAGTTAGTTTAGAAACCTGCATTTATTTTGACATGCTATATTACTGTCGTGCATTCACACAAGTTGTTTTTTGTCATGCTTCACAGGTCTCTCTCTCTCTCTCTCTCTCTCTCTCTCTCTCTCTCTCTCGATCACACATTATGCGCGCAAATAGTTTCTTTTTTGAACCTGGGGCTCTGACGCCCAGGCATAACAACGCCGCAAGGCTATTGTTACGCGTAATTTTTTCAGCTAATACCACAGTCATTAGTGTGAATATGACCATTCGAAACGGAACAACTGTGTAGGCCTAGATCAATCTTGCAGATCTGGCAGTTTCAGACCATGACCCCAGTCCAATTTTAATAAGGCTTAAAAACAATGACATATTTAAACCATGCTCTAAAATATGCACACATCAGCCGTAGGCCAGAACATGTTTTGTGCTTGTTTAAAGATGGATTTAGTTCATTCAAGTAATTTGACAAAAAATATCATAACTTAATATGTATTTAAAGTAATTCACTGTCCCTGATGTTTAATCAAACTTTAATCTTTTTACAGAAACACACATTTACACATACAAACATTTGAGTCTGAAATGAAGAAGTTTATATAGCTAGATGCCATAGAGGATGTACACTGGCTTAACAAATAACAAATAAATAGGTAAGAAAACTTGGTAGAAAAACTAAGTGAAATTGCAAACAGGCAAAACACAATCTTTTTAGCGTAATGAAAGACAGCCTTTGTTCCCTCGTCAGTGGGGATACGGACGTAAATAGAAGTTTCTCAGTACTTCCTCACTGAACTGGTAGGTTAGCTTCTTCTTTACTTTTTTAATCTCTCCAGATTTACCGTAGTTCCTCAGAGCTCGAGCCATTTTTTGGTAGGTCATTTTTTTGCGGTTTCCCTTCTGAGTTCCCCAGTGGCTGGCCAGAACTTCTTTGTGTTTTGTGGAGAACTGAAAGATGCCCTTGTCCTGGTCCAACCACCAGATACTGTCACTCATGTCACCGTTTCTTAGCAAATCCAGGAGGAACTGGTACAAGCGGATTTTTTTCTTGTTGCCTGGATTGGAAAATATGACACTCATTTATTAAGTATAGCAATTAGCAGTTTTCCCTGTTTATGTATATGACTTTCATTACATTAGGATTTGATGTTGGTATAATTTGCATTGGAAAACTCACTATTGTCTTTCCTGAAGGAGGAGTGGTTGTGGTCTTCGAGTTCATCCTCCCCTTCTGATACCTCGAGCGGGGGGCTGATTCCTCTTTGTTCCTCTTCTGAGTAGTAATGTCCAGGCGAGGAAGAGGGCTGGTACTGGTAGCACAGGGATGGGTTGTAATGTGGGATCTTTAGGAGACATTTAAAGCATGTCATGGTTCAAGTTTACACAGAGGAGTGATAGAGCTGCAATTTTATTTTGTTTTTCAGTTATTCACTGTCTGACATTTTGGCTTAAACACTGTCATTGTACTAAAAGAGGAAGTAATGGCCAAAATAGAATTCAATGCTCTACAGAAGCATGTGATGTAGATGACATTTCAGTGGAAATATCCCCAACTGTCCACATCATATTTGTATGGCAGCAATATATTTAGTCTGAAGGATCCATTCTGTTTATTCAGTTCTGGAGCATATGTACTGTAATCCACATTATGTGTATTAACAGCAACAATGTTGTTAATCAATTGTCATTTAAGCAAAAATCCCCCCAAATCCTTAGTTCCAGCTTCTTAATTGTGAATGTTTGCTGATGTTCTTTGTCTTCTATGATAGTTAACTGAATGTCTTTTGGTTTTAGACTGTTGGTTGGATAAATCCAGCAGTCTTTTGATTGACTCAACTTTGACTCTGGAAAGGGCATTTTGCACAGATTTCCAGTTCATCGCAAACATTAATATTAATTTGTGGTAACCCTTGTTAACATTTTAATTTGCAATTGTTTTCACTTTAAAAAGGAACAAACTGTGTTAAAGAAGTACCTAAACTTAACATTTAACAAAACCCTAGTATTTCTTTGTCCTTTAGCTCCTATTCTAGGGTTTATATAGACATGACTGCTGTGGATAAATATCTCTTCATTCTGGGGCAATACAGTGATAATATGACTTATGTAACTCTTCACAAGACTTCACATAATGTTTTTGGGTCAGTGCAAAAAACGTTACTGCTGCATGCTAGTAAATTCTATTCTATTAATTCCTATTACATTCTGGTATTAGATTTAGGGAGCTTTTTTCCTGCTGAACATTTCCTTATCAATATGCTTTTATATCAGTATTTCAAGTCACATATGTAAAGATTGTGTCTTCACACTAGAGCCATCACTAATCTCTACACATACTTACTTGTGATGACACAGAGAGAGGTCCGAGTGATGGGTCTAGGTGAAGAGGCAGAGACTCACTGCTGAAGCGGTATGGCTGAACCAGTTGTTGAGGAGACACAGACTGAAGCTCGATGAGGTGACTCACTGGAGAATTCTCAAAGTCCGTCGGCTGGGCGCGCTCTGTGTGGAAGGTCCATCTGTTGTCTGAAAAGTGACAGAAGGTAAGGAACTCTTGTTGTGTAGTGATTTGTGCTCTTTTCAATTGTGAAATCTTCTCACCTTCATAAATATCCCCCACATTAAGGTAAGGGTACAGCTCTGCAGGTGGTCGATAATTCTGTGGTTCATTTGGAATGATTTCCTCTGACGCCTTTGAAGGTGAACATTTTGATTTAGTCAAAGAAAGTAAAAGTTTGAGTCTTTTTGTCCTGACAAAATAAAGTCAGATATAACCATCAGTTGTTACACTAGCCTCACTTTTATTTCTATATTCAATTTCATCTTTATTGTTTCTATTAGAACATAAAGACAGGGAAATTAATAGTATAAAGTAACAGACCAGGTAGGTCAAATACATAAGGTTTACTGTATGTTAAGGGTTACTTTCCCAATTTTCACAGCAAAAAAAATCCACATCCTTAAAACCCAAACAAAACTCCCAAAGGTAAGTCTTCTTCTGATATATGAATCAATAAATGCAATTATAAGCCCCACCTTGGTCACTAGAAGGACTTGGTTATTAGAAAACCTTTTATTTATTTTTTTTTAAAGATATGATAACAGAATAAACCATAAAATATTATCTCAATGTCACTAACAACAATGAGACATGAAACATTAAAGCAGCAGCACTTACAGATGATATGACATATCTTTCCATCATGTAAACAAGGCAGCATGAGAATCTTTGTTGTTGAAGCTTCTGATGAATGTTAACTTTTTCTTCTTGCTTCACTAAAACACGCAACGTCCGTGAGCACTGACTTCACCAGACAAATGGGAACTGAAAGTGTGAAACAAGCTGGACCCTATGCAGCCTGCGTTCATATCACCCAATTGTTAAATCCATATGATCAGCTAGTTCCTGTTGATCGAGTGTCATGTACAGCATGAGACAATCGTGTCTACATGCATTTTCATGCTTATAGGAGGTATAATTGTACAAGAATTCATAATGACACGTTTTTGTGAGTAGATTGTAAGCAATTACAGTATATCTATAATTATTCAAAATATGTTTTATATGGTCCAGAGAAATAGGAATGGCAGCAGGCACAGTGCTGTTTATGTTATGTTTTCTCTAAACCCTACACCAACATAGAGGCATATATAAATCCTTTAAAGATATTTGTGGAAATAGCCACACTGTTGAAATGGACATTATTTATTATCACATATTCAATGACGTGCCCTTAAATACCTCAACTTCCCCCCCTTGTCAGTTCAAGTGCTACAGTGATGTGGCCTAACCAAAATGACATTAGTATTCATTCACACAAATCAGGCTTGCCTACACTTGCTGTGCAGGAAAATATGATTCACTTGTTGTCTTAATCACAACAAATCCCCATTACAATTAACGCATGAAGAGATTTCTTTAAGAGTTAGGCTATTGCACACAGGAGCTGAAACGAGAAATGAAGTTTGGAATCAAGCTTGTTCCTCTTTTAATTTGGCATTATGGTTTCAATTGAGGAAGTATTGACCATGAGAATGAAACCATTGAAAACATGACTGAAATGTCTGGAGCCACTGACTTGTTTGCGTTGTAATATTCCTACTAGAGATTATTAGCTTAAAACAATACTTGAATCCTATATGAGGCTTTTTAACTGTGGTTAAACAACCACTTAAGAAATGCATGAATGAACTTATCTCAAAACTATAGAGTGAACCAAATGGTATTCCACTGCATTGCTATGTTTGGCCCTGTGGGGATGGAAAGTTACCAGAGGCAATCTGTTGGATGTGATGAAACTGTTTCCTGTAGGCCTACACCAGACAGAGAAAATGAGGCCCTCTGTGGGGTTAAATATGGCTTGTCTTTCGTGTGTCATAACTGAACCTTTAGACAACAGCAGTAAGTTGATACAAAATATAACAACCTGAGGGAGGGTACTTCCTCTGGCATGACTGTGTCCAACTTTGGCCATCATTGCAGATCATGATCTACTGTTATTGCAGGCCTGGGGCTTGGTGTGCTTTAAAGTATTTGCTCTGTCTCCATCTACTGGAAAGAAATGTTGGACTGGTTAGTATCTAGGCTAGACTGAGTTCATAGGCAGAGAGGAGACAACCGAAATAGCTCATCAAGGCCCAAATGTATGTATCCCCCGCCCCGGAATTTGGCTTATTTCGGTGGTGGTTGACAAATCAAATGAAATTGAGCTTTGGGGATTTATCTGCATTTCAGATTTCCATGTATTGCTGAATTTCCTCCCTAGCCCCTAATACTGACAGCAGCAGCAGCAGCAGCAGCCAGGAGCGGAGTCCTGGTATCCCGCGCAGTTATCACGGTACTGAGGCGAAATACGCATGGAACATGGCTGCTATGAGGACTTTAACCGCGGCAGGTCTCTTTTTGGCATTTTGCGCTTTGGGACTGATAGCAGTTGCGATCAGCACTGACAACTGGTACGAGACTGACGCGAGGAGACACCGGGAACGCTGCAAGAATTATTCAAACAAAAGAAATGACCCCGGCTACATTTACATCTCCAACAACAACCTTCCACTTCGCATGTTGCCAAAAGAGAGAAATGTGGAGAGGAGGAACGACGAAATGCTGCTTCGGGCTAAGCGGCACTTCTTGCCTCCTGCCCCGGCAATGGAGTCCCTTTGCAGTCGGCAATTCAACTCCACCATCACTGGACTGTGGAAAAAGTGCCACCGAGGAGGATTTGATTTGGAGATTGAGGATTTGATCTTTAAAGGTTTGATTTTGGGGGATTATAATTTACGCTGTAATGTGTTTGGGACATGTGTGTCGTTGTGTGTGAGGCACTATCAGTAAATACTTTGTGCACGAATGCGCTATCCAAGGTGCTGATGCTGCGCACATACCCTCAAGGCCTACTCGGTAGCCTACAGCGGAGGACAGTTACAATCGCCGTGCTGTGTTGTTTTCCAAGACAAAAGGGCAAGCTGTAATAAGAGAATCCTTGAGATGCGTACAATAAGGAGCTCTACAATGGTGTGAGTGGGTGATGGTGGACGTGGGTTGGGTGATTTGTTTTGGGAGGGGGGTGGCAGCAGAGAGCCTTGTGAAATCCTCTTCATCTGATCTCAGTGCTTATGTGACATCCTCTTTTTGTTGTTTACATCCACAGGATTGGTTCCGCGCTGCACACCAATAAAATACTACTACTCATCATCCGCGCTGCCCAGAAATCTGCCAATCAATCTGACAAAGACAATAAGGCAGGACGAGTGGCATGCGCTCCGTGAGTTCCCAAAACGCCTTCATAATCTGATGAATACATTTAGAAAAACTTGCCAGTGCCCCAACAAACACTGTCATTTATCTTGTGTGCTTTGCAGACCTCCAGAGGATGACTGCCAGTTTTGTAGGCATGGCCATATCCATCATCCTGTTCGGTTGGATCATAGGTGTGCTGGGCTGCTGCAAGAAGCATGATCTAATGCAGTATGTGGCTGGACTTCTCTTCCTCATGGGAGGTAAGATTAAAGAGCACTGCCATGAATCACCACAGAGGGGCAGTAAGGTCTTTGTTAATGACAGAGTAGTGGAATTATGCATCAGAGGAGATGAAAATGGGTTGATGTTGTTTGAGACTTTTTTTCTTTCTCTCTGCCAGGGACATGCTGCATTATCTCCCTCTGCACATGTGTGGCTGGGATCAACTTTGAACTGTCCCGCTATCCTCGCTACATGTTTGGAATACCAGAGGACATCAGTCACGGTTATGGCTGGTCCATGTTTTGTGCTTGGGGTGGACTGGGCCTGACGTTGCTGGCTGGCTTCCTGTGTACACTTGCTCCTTCTCTCTACCCTCCACACACACCTGTGGTGCACAAGCCCAGGCAGGAGAACGGCTGTGTGTGACAGGCAGCCGCACATCTAACAGACACCTGTCTCATCCTGAAACAGTAACGAGCCCTGCTGCACAGACAGTTATACCCAGGGACTCAGAGCAGTGAGAGCCTTCACACAGCTTGGCACAGAGAAAGCACAGGACACTGGCTCTCGCTCACATGAAGATGAAAAAGAGGTGACATTTGGCATAGACGATTTCAGTTCCTCTGGTGCTTTTGATTCTGTCCCTCTTCATGAATGAACTGTTCAGTGTTAATTGCTTGCTCTTCAAGAAAAATCTGTAATATTCCAGTAAAATCTGCTAGTTTAAGGAGAAAAAAGAGAAAAAGAAACACAGGCAAGATGATAAACAGCACAACTTTTAAATCTGTATTTACGATCAAACAATGGATGTGAACCGTCAAATTTCAAAGGGCAACTGTGTGTCATTATGTACTCATTCAAAACAAGATATGTACATGTACTTTTTGAATTGTATGCAGATGCATTTGTGTTTTGTTCAAGGAAAAATATGAGCATTAAGACCAAACTGTTTGAGGGAAATGTTTTGTTGTTCTTAAGGTCTTACCCCATCAAAATATTTTTGAAAAATAAAACAGCCTTGCAAAACTATTATTTCTTCCCACGTAACACACTGAACAGACCTCATGCAAACTTCTTTGTGGTCGTCTTTTCTCTTGCATTATGACATGATTCCACCGGAATTTCAGCAGACGGAGCTAATGGGGTCAAAACTTCAACAGCATGATTTTTAAACAGCAGCTATTTTTTTTGTTAGTGTTACAAGGAGTCTGTTTTATTCAACAACTTCTGAACACTTAAATGTGCAAATGTCAGTGACCAAAACCTAGCAACAAAACTGATAAAAAAAACAAGCAATTGAACAATCAAATAGAACAGAAAAAGTGAAGTAATTGTCTGCTGTGCATTACAGTGAAACAAAAGCTCATTTAATAAACATAAAAAGAAATTGTTGTCAATCCAGATTACAACATTAACTCTGACAAATATGTATTATTGTTTCCACATTTATTAGAAATTAAACCTTTCTGACTTCTAATCTCATAACTCATTTTTTTTGGTTTCACTGCTCTTTAGCATCTCCTCTTTACTTGTGTTACTCAGATTCTATGTATTATCTTCATGGAGTTATTATTTGCAGCTGCTGCTTTAGTCAAAACCATATTGGCCACTGGAGACTTTTTTGGAGAGTTTTTGTAAGAAATGATACATTCATAACAGAATAAATAATGTGCTGTATATCATAAATGCGGAGAATTATCTGCATGTTGTGACAAGTTAAAAGATGATTTATTTGATGACGATGCAGCAGTAATTCCCTTTTGCCTATTGCTCATAAATGACTTGTACAAACTGCAGAGGGGGAAGAAGTAATTCTTTACTTAAGTAAAGTATCAATACCACCTTAAATTAAATTTTCTTAATTTGATATTTTAAGTAAAAGTAAGTATTTGGAGTAAAATATCAACTCATTGTAAAGAATGGTTCTTTTTGCAGTGTTGCATTGCACTGAACTCGAAACAGTGACACCTGTGTGACTAATGAGGAGAAAATCCTTCATGTCCTATATAGCATAAAAAAGGAATTTTACTACTTTCTTCACATACTCCTGGCTTATTTAAAGTCTAACTGCATTCAAATATATGAGCTCAGTCAATGTTTTACAGCTGTCAGATAAATGGAGTGGAAAAGTAAAAAGTACTTATTTAGTGAAATAGATGAAAATGTAAAAATGGCCAGTGCTTCAAAAATAAACATGAGGGTATTTTTTGAGAAAATATATACTGTGTGTACAGCAGGGATGGAAAGCAACTAAGTACATTTACTCAAGTATTGTCCTTAAGTACAGTTTTTATTTCCATTTTCTGCTATTCTGAACTTTCACTCATATAATATATTATTCTGAAAAGGGTCATCTTTCATGAATACTTTTTCTTCTGAGTACTTCACCACTGTCTGTGAGTAAATATTAGACTGTGAATAGAGCAGTTTAACAAACTAACTTTAACTCAAGGTCCACTTTTCCTTTTCAGCAGGCTTTCATCCATATCCCATGGTCCTCGTCATTGTGGGTGTTGTCTCAGTTGTAATGGAATTATGCAATGAAATGCATTTGAAAACTAAGTTACCACATTTTGACCTGCTGATGAGGACCATTAACGATGTGGTTAAAGCTTTCGGGGAAAAGTTAGGAACTGGACCTTAAATTAAGAAAAAAGTTGTCTAAATAATTCTATTCTTATGAGCAATGATCAGATTGTATCTTTCAAATAAGCACATAAAAAAAACATTTAGTGGCAGATGTAGCTGAAGGATGGTAATACTACTAGAAGTTGTAGTAATATGCAGTAGTATTCGTTTATGGGATTATAATGGTAGCGCTAGTAGCAGCTGTATTCAAATAGCTATCATCTTTCTAATAATAACACTGGAGGCATGTGGCTTTGGGGCTTTGTGCACGGAGAGGGATCAGTGTTTTCTCAGGTCAACTCCGCTCTGCATTCCTGACCTCTCTTTGTTTGTCCTTAAAATATGTCAGTGAGGAGAATACATTCTTCTAACAGCGTGCTTGACACTCGAGCCTTCCTCTGTTTGAGCATCAGGGACCTGATACCAATCTGTAGGTTGAATTATTGATTTGAGTAAAAAAAAAGACATGTTAAGTAAGACGGCTGAGTTATTTCTGAAAAGTTTAGTGAGCCACTCTAAATTTTACTCACAGTGGAAATTTTAACCAAATCTTTTAATCAAATTTTGCGATCCCTGCAGTGCCCCTGGAAATTAAGAGCCATACAGACATATAGGGTTTCTCTGCACATGGAGATCTTGCAGCTCTGGGTATTTTGACAGGGTTGGCTCGCACTGTGCTGAGCTACAGAGAACTGTTTTTCAAAAAGGGGTCCCTCAGGGGAAGCTGGACTGTGAGGAAAACCAGACAGAGGAAATCACACCCAGTCGGGCCCATGGCAGCCCATCTGGCTTCCTCACATCTGCACAGACATGATCTCTGTAAAAAGTGGGCACGCTTATGGCCGTTACTTTGTGGTTGTTACAGACTGGCTGGAACAAGAGAGTTTTAAATGGTAGTTAAAGAGAGAAAATACACAGAGTTCCACCAAAGGCATTCAACAAAACATAAAAAGCACTGCAAATTGTGGAGGAGGTGGAGTTAATGCCTCTCAAGCATGCAAAACAACTTTCCTCTTATAAACAAGGCATCTGAAATAAAATAGTGTATGTCGACACAGCAGAAGAGCAAGAGCAAATATTTCTTTGGATATTTAAACAAACTGTATGTCATTTATGAGCCTATTTTAGTCACAATGACATAATCCAAAACCAGTCGGATTTCCAACACAATGACACATTTCATATATAAACATTTTACCGATCATAACAAACAAAAGAGTATTTGACAAAGACAGTGACTGTCTTCTGACAAACATGCCTTATATTCGAATAGATGACTTCCAGATGGAAAGACAGATTTTAAACGCCAATTAACCAGGGCCACTTAGACAGGACAATCGAGACTGGCACTTGTAGTGCCAACAACAAATATGGAGATGTAAAGACATGACAGCCGAAAATCAAAAGTTAAGATATTAAATATTTTTACTGTTTAAGAAACCCTCAATCTTCAAAAGATGGAGATGTTGTTTTTTTAAAATACAGCATGGTTGGCAGTTTGTGTATATGCAGGATCAAACTTATGAATATGATGCAACATGAACTACTTTTGACATCAAAATTCTTAATTGTTAAAGACACTGAAGCATAATCTCTTGCTTAAAAGTAAAAGGGGAAGTTAAAATATGAGATGAATAATAAGCATTTATTTGATCAGTTATAACCTACATAATGTATAAACAACATAATGTAAACATACAGACAAAAATGTATAGGCAAAATATTGATTCAGAGACTGATAAATCCACTTGGAGGGCTTTTATTTTTGTACTCTGGTGGCACACAGGACTCCATGCAGACATAATTTATGTTCACATTTCCTTTGGAATGTCTTGACGTTTGTGTTAAAGCTCCTTCTATTGCCATGTCCAAAGAATGGGGATAGCCGAACGTCAGAGATATTAATTCATAAGCCACAACTTTCCAGTTGTTTGTTGAACTGGAGGGTCACATAAACACACGCATGTACGCACGCGCGCGCACACACACACACACACACACACACACACACACACACACACACACACACACACACATCTCTCAATAACCACACTATGAGCCAACATTAAGATACTCTGTTTTCAGGCGGCTCAGTCTGCTACCATGACTGCGAATGATGAGAGACAGCAGCTCGTGTTTATCTTTCAGTCCCAAAGCGATGTCTGTAGTTTCCCTCAGAGCTCCCCGGATGTCATTCACTTGCTTCATGACATAGCCGTTCAGCTGTTGCTCCTCTCTCAGCTCAGTTTCTTGACTTTGTTTAAACTTCACCTCTAGCTCCAGCAGAGACTTGTCCACGTTAGAAAACGCCTCGCCGATCTGGGAGACCTCCCGCTGGAGGAACTTTCCGTAGCTGTCCTCTCCGTCCAGGTCGTGCGCCACAGTCCGGCCGATGCTCTCCATCAGCCGCGCCGCGTCCTCCGTCTGCAGCGTGGTAATAATGAAGTCGTCCCTCACCACGGAGTCCCTCTCTTCAGAGGCCCCACATGGATACACATCCGAGAATTTAAACAGCATCTGGCAGTCCTCAGGGTCTTCAGTCTCCCCGTAATCCCCGTCCGGGACAAAGAAATGATGGAAAGTACCATTGGAGATCTCCGGTTGGAGGGGCCCGGCGTAGACTGCCGAGCAAAACGGCAAAGATGTGACTATGATGAGCAGCAGCGGGACAGGATCCATCATGCACCCCCTCTTTCTCTTTGGCTAACAGAATCTGCACTGGCAGTCGGACCAGGCGCACAGTTTTCATCGCGACTCATGTTACACAGTCCCCCGTCACCTAAAAGGAGCAGCCCGCCTGTTTAAAGCTACAGTAGGAGGGCCCCTGGTGCACCTATCAGGGGGCCCCTGATAGGCCTAGGCCTATTCCAACCACACTTCCTAACAAAAGTCACAGAACAATATAACTAAGCTAAATACTGTTGGGCTGTTTCTTATGGCTATACAACATGCTATACTTTGACTTCTTTGAGACTTTTTCCCCGATATACTACACTATGACTTTTTTTTCAATATAAATACTATGACATAGGCCTACTATACTATTTACTTTTTGGGACTTTTTCACATGCTATATAAAATTTATGAAACTATATTCATCATTAATGACTTTTCTGACATACTATTCTATAAAAAAATGTTAACATGTTATACTATGACTATTTTGGGACTTTTTTCAAAATAAAATTCTATAAAAAAAATATTCATCATCAATGTTCGACATACTATGCCATACTATTATTTTAGACATACTATACTTTGACTGCTTTGCAACTTTTTTCTGGACTTTTTGGTGGGACTTTTTCAACATGCTATACTATGACCTTTTCAACATGCTATACTATGACTTTTTATGACTTTTTTCAACATGCTATACTATGACCTTTTTGACATGCTATACTATGCCTTTTTTATGACTTTCTCGACATACTATACCACAACCTTTTGTGATTTTTTTCAATATAAATACTATGACTTTTTCTGGACTTTTTTCGACATACTACACACTATGACTTTTTTGGCATTGTTTTTGACATACTATACTGTTTAATTTTTGGGATTTTTTTTGACATGCTATACTATGACTTTTTTTCTGGACTTTTTTGTGGCCTTTTTTTCGACATACAATACTATGACATTTTCTGGACATTTTTCAATATACTACACACTATTGTGTCTTGAACAAACCCGCTGTGCTTAAATAGTTTAGCCAGCGGTTGTTGTTTTTTTTGCTGCCTCCAGCTTCTTTGAAACAAATTTTTGTCTTCTGGCTGTGGCAACACATCACATCATGCCAAGAATCAAAAGCAACACACGTTCTGTGTGTGTGTTGCTTTAGGTCACGGCAGTTTCCTGCTATGACGACCAGCCACACTAGCCTCATTTATATGAGATGGTAGAAAAAGGAGGATGGGGCACCATCTAGGACTTTTTCTGGACTTTTTTTACTATTTCTCTTTTTGGATTTCTTTTCAACATGCTATACTATTATTTTTTCTGGAATTTCGACAGATGACTTTTTAATTACTTTTTTGACTATACTATGACTTCTTTGTGATTTTTTTAACATACTATGACTTTTTGGGACTTTTTTGACATACTATACTATTTCTTTTTTTGGATTTTCTTTTTGACATGCTATACTATTTTTTCGACATGTTATGCTATGACTTTTTTGGGACTTTTTTTTCAACATACTTTGCCATGACCTTTTTTGACATGCTATACTACAACTTATTTTCAACATGCTATACTATGCCTTCTTTGTGACGTTTTTTGACATATTATACTCTAACCTAGGAAAGCTTTTTGCTCTCCTCTTTTGTCGGGCAGGTGCGTAGGATGTGACCAAAGATAGCAGATCAGGAGTTTAGAAAGAATCCTTCAGTCTTTCTCTCATTCCTAAAGTGGGAGACAGATCTATCCATTAGTCCAGACCTAAACTTCTGGACCCAAATATGTTTAAATACCTTTAGAATGACTGAAAAAGTGGCAGTGGTGACCTAAAGGTTAGAGACGCAAGCTTGTGACAGGGAGGCTGTCGGTTCAATCCCCAGATCAACATGACAAAATCTGGTTGGGAAAGTGAAAGAGCAACGCTTGTCCTACCCTCATTACCACCACTGAGGTGCCCTTAAGCAAGGCATTTAACCTCCAACTGCTTTTTGACATACTATAGGCTACAATGAATTATTATGACTTTTTGACATTCTTTACTATGACTTTTTATCACTTTTTTGACATACTATGATATGACTTTTAATAATTGTTTTTATATTTAATATTTCAAGATTGTTGCAATAAACAACAGTTCCAAAGGAAATCAAATCAGTTATGTTATTTTCATGCCAAAAAATACATGCAATGAAAGAACAGATGGTCTGTTGTTTCTTCTTATGAACAGTACACGGGAATAGGAGGAATATATTTTCATATCAGTAACTTTTACTAATGAATGCAGTGAATTTGAAGAGTGGTGCTATCAGGACTTAGCTGATGCATTTCTAGTGGGTTCCCAGTCTGTGAGAATGTATTTACAGCTCACTCTGATTACTTCACTCAGGTGATTACATTACTGCATGGATGGGGAGTCCCCTGGGCTATGATCCCCTCTACTGCACATCCTGTCTTGGGTAATTGCATCATCCCAGGGTGGTCTCAGCTATAGCTCTCAGCATGTTAGCTAAACTCGCACAAACGGGAAACATGTGGCAAGCTGTAAACACAGGACTGGTTATGGCTTGGTTTGTCCTTTGTTTGATCCATCCATTCATGTCCAAACAGTGTTTGAAGCAGGTGCTGGTGGAGTGGAAAGAATGTATATAAAGAAACATATATTTTGGGAATGAAAATGAAATGATATTTTAAGTGTTTCATTTTCGAGTTGTTTCTTGAACAGTTCTGACTTGAGAGACACAGCAGACGCCTCAGACAGCAGCAGAGGGATAAAGGCAGAATTTACCTTGTCAATAGGCAGGATACAGGTCAGCAACAGATAAGCAGTCAGCAGGAAAACAAAACCAACAGATTGTGCCGGCAGAAGTCCAAACACTTTGCTGGGATCAAAGACTCAAAACACAGGGGTGTAGATACAAGACAACAAAGCTGGAACACTTGATGCACAATCTGTCAGGAAACAAGTGCTACAGAGACGATACAGGAATGTTCTGGGAGCAGATGAAGGAATTGGGGGCAGGTGTTTAGGTGGGTGTGGAGGTCAAATGATGGAGGAAATAGACTTTAATGCAGATCATTGTGGAGATGAAATATCTGTTTTTTCATGTTCACCAGCTCACTAACTTTGTGTAACACACAACGCTAATGTACAATGGGTTATATAGAGCATTTTCACTTAGAACAGCTGCCTGCTATGATTGGATATGACCCTGATTAGAGCAGCAAGACTAAACCAAAACAGTAAAGAAGTGGGTCAGGCAACCAAAACAATGAGCTGAGAGATGTGTTAAGTGAAAATTCTCTGTGGGGTTGACACTGTAAATAACCCCTTCACATTACACACATCAGTTGACTCATTGTTAGTATAAGAATATTGATTATTCAATCTGTAGGACTCTACATTTGGCACATACACAGTTTGCCCTTTCTTTAGAATTTAACTTTGAAGGTTTAATCATGACCCAACAGTAGTTCATGAGAGATTTTAAAGAGGTCAACTCAAGGGTCAAAAAGTTAAAAAAAAAAAATCGTCAGTGTCATAGCATCTGTAGAAGTTGTATCACTGCACCGCCACATAGTGAAGTAGTAACATTCAGTTTGGAAAGATTTTGCAATTGTGGGGAGTTTTTTAAATGCTGGGAAAGATGTTTTTTTAACTTTAGCTTTCACTCCGGCTGACTTGAGCTTTGTGTTTGCAAAATTGAAATACTGTTATACTGCTAATCACCCTGTTAAAGTAGGACACAAGCAAAGACAGATTGAAGCTTTCCGGCATGCAGCCTTTCCCTGTTTCTTCTTCAGTAACACACCTGAATAAATACAGCATCTCTCAACATAAACACAGATAGAGTAAACTGAGCGGCTCGGAAAGCAGAGCAGCCACTTCACAAAGTTGCTTGAAAGCATGTGTAGCAACAGATGTGACAACAGATAATGATTTATCCAAGTGGGAGGGATGTTCTTTATCCTCGACTGTGTGTGTGTGTGTGTGTGTGTGTGTGTGTGTGTGTGTGTGCGTGCGTGTGCGTGTGCGTGTGCGTGTGCGTGTGCGTGTGCGTGTGTGCGTGTGCGTGTGTGTGTGTGTGTGTACAGAGGCCTGAAGGCTGCAGTTTGGACTGATGCTTTTCACATGGTGGTAATGTGTTTTGTATCCTCACAGTGCTGATCTGAGAGCAGGAGGGTCGAGGGCCTGCAGGCTGTGTGGGAGGCTGCAGAGATAGGCTGCAAAGCCACAGTCTCACAGTAAACCTTAATGTTCCAACATCATTTCAGACACTTTTTTTACTCAGTTAGTAGCAGTGAAGCATGGTTTATTTACTGTATGTATCCCTTCAATAAAACAAGGTTCTAGAAGAATCTTCCTCTCACTAATCAAAAGTCAATTTAAGAAAGCACCCAGAGAGCACAAACCTCTGCACAATCTTGTTCTTGTAATTACATATTTGGCCATAATCTTAGAAAATCCTTTGCTTTTGTGTCAGTTTTGTCAAATGAGCAATTTGGCAGCATTTCTTTACAAGAAAATCCCATGCAATATTTAACCAAGCAAATATATTCAGTGCCAAATTTAGTAAAGATGGATAACAATTTGAGGAGATGTAGCAAATGCTCAATTTTAAATTAAGGAATAATTTTAGGTAGAAAGTGAATAAATAATAGTTCAAGACTAAAGAGCTAAATCTAAACCTGTATGTCTGTGGGCAAATTAGTAGTACTTTTTCTCTCACTCTTCCTACACACAAACCACAGCCGAATGATGAAGCCCACACACTCACCATTGTTCAAAAGCAATAAGGTCACAAACGGAAAGTGGGAGCACTACCAATGGCTCGACTGGAAATCAACCCACTGAAGGTTACAGGTGTTGATTCAGAAGTGCAAATGAAAGTGGATGTTTTAATCATGTCCCTGCTTTTAAATGGAACAGTGTTGATGACAAATTACTCTCTTGGCTCTCGTCTTTGACACCAACACTGAGAGACGCCATGTGTGCCAGTGCCTCTCCTGTGGAGGCATGTCCACAGTATTTCAATCAGCCCATAATCCAGAGACACAGCTCCTTCCAAGCTCAGACACCGACTGTAATATATGCAGAACTGTCAGAAATATGACATAATGTGTTCAACACTTTTAGAGAGCAGTTCAGTGTTTTTTCTTCGCTTCTCAGGATTTAGTCCCTCCTTACTCTGCTTATCATACTATTTACAGTGGTGTAGTCTAATTTATTTTAGCGAGTATACTGTACTATATAAATATATGGACCACAATGGACTTCTGCAAACTTTGAGCGTCAAAGAGTTCAATTCCTGCATTCTGATACACTTTAATGCGCCAATATACAGTGGAAATACCTCTATTTAGCCTTTCAAAAGAAAACACAGATGACAATTCAAAATATATCAAAAATAAAATGGAAAGTATGTTATCATGTGTCATTGGGCATTTTTAAGTGGGTATATGAAAGTCCTGGAGGTTTCTTACTGGGTTTACTGCCTTATTTACCTGCCTTATCACATAGACTACACCACAAGTTGTTTGTATGTTGGCTGCTCTACAGATAAATTCTTCCTATGCAAAAAGTGCAGCATTTTCAATGCCTGTTGACATTAATAAGTGTTTTTCAGTGGATTTCTGCAAGATGTGTCATTTAAGGTGAGGATGTTGATTGAACAATTCATTGTCACACACATTGTCATGTGTCATGTGTCTGTCAAAGTCCTTCAGTTGATCCAGACAATCAGTTAAACTGATTCAAGTTGTTTGCTTAAACCTTTGTGTAGGTGTTATTTCCTTATGGCTGTCTGATGTCTTCTATTTATCATATTCCAATTTATTGTGAAACACTTTGTGTTTTTTTTATCTGTGAAAAGTGTTATTTAAATAAACTTTACTTACTTACTTCTTCCTTCCAGCACAGTAAAGTTATTCAAGGCTGTTGCTTCTCAGTGTAGGAGGCTTTACTCAGATCAACTTATCTGTCACTGCTGTTACTCATGCTTCATATCGGAAACCCACCCCTCTTTCACCCAACTATGCATTTACTACCATGCCTGCTAAACTGTTATCTTTACCAGAATTTTTAAAACATTTGTATTGCTTGAAATGGCTTGGTTCTTAAAAATGTCTTTTTGGTAGGCAATTATCTTAAAATTCCTAAAGTTTATGATTTAAACAACAACATGTTGGTTTAGGATTTGTTCATTGTTCTGCCATGTTTAGTCTTTCAAGTGTCCTGTCAGTTCATGCTTAAATCTCATGTTGGTCAGCACTCAATAAGAGAAGCCAGTAAACACTCAGATCAAATGCATTGATGATAAATATGCCATCCTGTGAACATGGATACATTTTTGACTTGGCAGAAGTCTACAGACAAACAAGCAGCTCTGTGAGGCTTTACTTAGGCTCAGCGGTGCTTTGAGCTAAATGCTAACATCAATGCCAACATGCTGATGTTTAGCAGTTATGTTCACCATGTTTACAATATTGTTAACATGCTACTAATATGAATATGTTTGCAGGTATTTGGTCGTATTGGACAACTTAAAATGTTGATGCTGGTACTAAATGGAAAAGTTAAGGGGTCAGGAAAATTATTTTTTGTTAATTCTGAGGAAAACATTAACACTCAAAATGTCATGACAATCTATCCAATAGTTAATAGTCAAAACATTTCACCCAGAACATCACATGTCAACCTTGTGGTGGCTAGAAGAAAGCAATACCATAGAGGACCATCAATGTCTGCACAAAATGTCATGGCAGTCCATCTCATGGTTGCTGAGATATTTTAGTCTGAACCAAAGTTGTAGATTGACCAACAGACCAACATTGCCAGCTGCCACTGTGACTGAAAATTAACTGCTCAAATAAATTCAGTGGAACAAATTTTTATTAACATGTTTTGTCATGCTGCATGTTTTTGAAAACAGATCTGTATAAAAGATTCAATTCAATACAGGTTGTGGAGTAGTAAACGCTCCCTCCATAAGCAAGCTGATGATTTGTAGACACCAGTTTGTGACTCCTTTGTCCCCTTGGTCATCCTTGGCTCCCTGTCCTGTTTACACCTCAGTACTGTTGGATTTATGGCCACAGTCTCAGCAGCCCAACTTCCAAACCCGCACTGTAAATCTTTGCTATAGGAATAACATCAGTCAGCTGAAGGTGCTCTACTGTCTGCAGTCTGAATACGAGGGAGAGTGGTTAACATAACTGATATATAAAACTGTGGTTGTAATTCTCTCATGTCTCTTGAAAACCGCTCTGCTCAAAACGTGAATAATGCTGCTCCTTTTAATGGTGGACAGTCCTACAGGATTACCTTTGGCGCCCTGCAGAAAGCCCCCAACTGCTGCTGCTATGTGCAACTGAGTCGGAGAATACATTTATTGCTGAACCAAAGCCTCTTTCTTTTTGTGGGGAGCAGATCCTGTATCTGGCTGCTGTATGTGCTGTAATTTATCAGGTACAGTGGACCTTTTTCTGAAACTTTGAGTAGATTTGATGATAATAGGCCCCATTCTGTGGGGCTTTTGAATGCAGTACTTTTACTTTTTTTTACAGTTTTGTAATGCTACTTTTACTTAAGGAAAGGGTTTGAGTAGGCTTATTTTCACTACTGTAGGATGGTAGGTGGCAGCTAGTTTTGTTTAACCCTAACCTTATAATTAAAATATCAAACATTTGTCATCTAAGCTCAAAGTAAACCATTTTGTGTTTCTTCTGGAGTGTTTAGTTTTCATGGCATGAGCGAAAAAAGAAGTTAGAAGTGAAGGCTGAGCAGCAGTGGTAGTAAACAGTTATTACATAGTGGGGAAATCCTACATTACTCAAATAGTGGATTTGTGACAAAACACATGTTATATGAACTCTCTTTTGCAAGAAGATTTGTGGTTTGTGATAATAGCTGGGGGGAAAAAAGAAAACAATCTATGCTTGCCACTGTGCTCTGGTTTGTTCCGTCAGCAGATTTAGTTAAACTTGGACAGTCATGAAGATGATATCAGTCAGGCCCCGTGGCTGTTTGTCTGTTGTTTATACTATGTAAGAGTATGTGTGTATATATAAGTAACACAAATGAAGAGAGCAGATTTAATTTAAAAGATACAATCCATGATTTATTACAGAAAAGAGTGATATCCAAATTATTTTATGTTACATTATTTTTTATACATTTCAGTATATCTTTACATGTAAACAGCAACAAAGTAAACAATGTTATTGATGCACTTCATGTCACGTATGATACCACCCTACTGTACATTTACATTTAACATCACTGTGCTTTCATGTCAAGTACTTGACTTGTTCGAGCACAATCCTATTAGGAGGCATAGCAAGGGCCAAAAGCTTAATCCCTCCCTAGACTGCTATATTTTCAGATATGTGCAAGGTCATGCCATTATTACTTATTATGCAATACCCATATTGTGCTATTGCCAACAGCAGCCTTTCCACCACTGTGCAACATTTGTGTTAGTGAGAAGGTTAATCAAAGCTCTCAGAAAGGAGAAGATAACAGAAAAAAGATTAGTGGCTGGTTAAGTCAAACATCCAAGGCCAAATTCATTCATGAAATTACCCATATCCCTTTAGGTTAAACATGTCAGCTGTTAGAGGGTAAATATAATTTAAATTCCCATTGAGTATTCAAAGAGGTCAGATTATATAAATAAGTCTGGAGTCCAAGCTTTGATTTGGAAAATACTCTTTACAATTCAAAACTCTGTCACATCAACAAACATTATGTCTTGTCCAGGCCTCCAAAAAGGATCAACACCGAAAAAGGGAGGGGATATGTTTAAGACGCTGTTAACAACTTTACAGAAGTTAGGTGTGCTTAAAGCAGACGTTAGGTCATGCATACCGTACTTTACTGTACAAATGTACCAGTACATTTACATCTGCGTCCGTTTAAACTCAAGGATAACAGCATGCATAGATTTTCAATGTTCACATAGCAAAGAAGATATCCTGAAAACCTGGACTATATTGGAATGAGATTTAAAAATTGTGAATTAAATCATTATGATCAATTGATTGAACACTGTGAAAGCCTCGTTACTTCTTACCAACAACTTGCATCATATGTCTCCATTTTGATTTCTGATCTTCTCTAATATACTTCTGTGATTATGCAAAGTAAAGTCAAACATGCTTTTAACTGAGTGTGCACTATAGTCATGCAGATACACTGCAGTGCAAAAATATATTTCTTAAAAAGCAGGACACCTTTAATTGCATCATAGAAAATATAAAACATTCAGAAGACACCTGAGAAATGGACATTACTTTGTTTAGCTAAGAGTGAAAACAGGTGAACTCATACTGACAGCACAAAATAAAAAGTATAAAAACATTACGTACATATCCTAAAATATATATACAGAGAACAGAAAAATAAATAAATTTAAATAATGTACAATTTTGTAAAATGAGAAATAAGTTTCAGTATTGTGCAATGCATTCAGGGAAGTTATATTCTTTATCTTCAGTTGTTAGATTCATGTGTGCTAAATCCTAATAACCATCATATGATCAACATGACCTGTACTGAAGCTCTTGGGCCAAATGTGAAAGCTCTCATCACCTAGAACAGAGATCTTCAACATGGGGTCCTCACAGTCAATGCAGGAGGGCCTCCAAATTATTGTTAATTTTTGAAAGTTTTTCTAAACATTAATCCAATATATTATTATCAAATATAAATACCCAGCGCGTATTGGCCTAAAGGTAAGGTAGTCACTAAGGCCATCCACAGATCATACAGTTAATCCTAAGGATTCATTGTGCCCCATGTACAGTATGTTTAACAATAAAACATGATTTATGAAATCATGCTAACTCTTATTAGGCTTTTTTAATAGCTTAGTATTCTACTGACTAAAAAGGTATGCATAAAGGCTTTAGGCCTCCCTACACGTTTTTGTATGCCCAGTTAATTTACATACATACATACATACATACATACATACATACATACATACATACATACATGTAGTAGGGGGTCCCTGCTCTGTCTCTCTTTCAGTTAAGGGGTCCTTGGCTTAAAAAACATTGAAGACCCCTGACC
The DNA here is from genome assembly GCA_013375575.1 of Percina caprodes. Classification (NCBI taxonomy): domain Eukaryota; kingdom Metazoa; phylum Chordata; class Actinopteri; order Perciformes; family Percidae; genus Percina; species Percina caprodes. The sequence goes on along the minus strand of JABXJD010000001.1, from coordinate 12,291,843 downwards.
TAGAAAATAGAAACCCCCTCATTAATACTGTTTACTTCACAACTCTCTATCTCAACATGAATGAATCAGGAAATAGTTATGATTCTGACTCAGCCTCACAGATAGATGTGTCGCTCATGCTGCCTGTTTTCCTGAGTTCCCAGACACATGCTGCTCCATGACATCAGAACTGACCAAATAAAAGGTCATGACTACAACATTTAAAAAAAAAAAATCTCTTGAGTTTCTCATCACTCAAGGCCAGGAAACAGCCAAAACGGTATTTGACCGTATGCTTAGCAAAGGAATAGAACTGTGGTATGTTGGTGTACTATGTGAGCGAGAAACAGTGGTTGGATGTTCTTTGCAAGCTGAACATCCAAGCCACAGGTATGTCCAAGTGATCCAAGTTTCAACCACGCTTCAGGGCTTCCAACAACAAATGAAAAACAGGCTGTGAGCGCAGAACGGAAGAGCAGATTTGTGGCTTCTGCATGCAAGTGTATACATTGTTCATGATGCGAGTCATGTTACACGTATACTGTGTTCCAGAGCCATTGACTGAGACCCAAGCAGGTACTGTGGTGTGACTTACATCCAAAACAAATCCTTACAGGAGAGTTCAGAGAGTTTACAAATGATCACACATTAGAACCATGAGAGAGAATATTTCTTGCACTTGCAGCATAAACAGGCACACGTGATGTTGGTGACACAATTGTGGTGCGCACAACTGTAGGCACAGTCAAATCACACTAAGTTCACATTTCCTCAACTTAAGACAGTCAAGCTCAGTAGTTCCACAAACAGATAAACACACAGCTCACATCAAGTACAGACACATGTGAACCAGGCATCAAGACAAAGACTTTCTTTGTCAAAAGGTACAAAACAATATTGCCATGCACTTTATATAATTTCATAGAGAATTCTTTGACAAATTTTCTGAATGGATGTTCACATCCTCCACGATGAATGCTGTTATTTTTTTCTTGCCGCAAATATTAATCAGCATGCTTCAAGGGCAATATACAGTCGCTTTGCAAAAACATTGTATTTTGTAGCCACATCCCCAGAATCTCGTTTGCAACAAGAAACGCTAAGTTCCACGGTAAAGAAAAACACGGCCATGAGTCAAAGCGGAGTGCTAGCTGCCACACAGAGAGAGTGCAGGATGGGTGCCAAAAGGGAACAGCGGTGATCTGCAGCCCTTGATCTGCATAGTAAACATTACAATTGCACAGGTTTTCCTAGTGAAGCCATGACACAGCACAGGCCCAAGAGGGATGAAAGCCAGGTAAGGGATGGGCCGCGGCAGGCAGGAGAGGGTCAGAGCCGGAAACTAAGAGCAGCGAATACACTGGACATGGAACAGATGGCGAAGGAGTGGTCAGGTTCAGAGCCTGAAGCCAGAAAGGTTTGGTTACTGAAAATGGTGTCTTTGGTGTACAGAATCAGCCGAGTGAAGCCTGACTCTCAAAGTTAAAATACATAAATAAGCAGGCAGGGGAGGTTGCGCCTGTGAGTTGAGGGCTGTGCGGCGTGTAATAGAGACATGGGGGTAAAAACTAAGGCCACTCGTGGTGATAACGCCCTCCGTTCTTCTTCCTCTCCTTCTGCAGGTGCTCTAGTTCGGCTTCGTACATCATCTCTTGCATCAGGTACTTTTCCCTCCTCATACGATCGCAGAGATCCTTTGGAATGTCCGGAATGAGGTATGCTATGAAGGACTTGATTCCATACACCAGGTGCTGAGAAAAAGTATGAGTCATTTATGAGTTACCTTCCACAGGACTGACACGTTTTATTTGCCAGTATTTGCTGCACAATTGAATAAGCACGCAAAGCTCAATAAGGTGTTCACCACAATGAAGAACTTTATGGGCCTGTCATGTTTATAGGTGTACGTTATGCCAGTTTCTCTCACTGTACAAATCATTGCACAATGCAGCGTTGTCAGGGCAAAAACATGATGCCTTTTGTTTAGCTGGAGCACCATGAAATTTAGAGGTTTATTTTTTGTGAAATTCCTTATCCTAGTGTAGCAGCAAGATTTGATCAAAGCGATAAATACGCTTAAATTGGGCTTGTGAGGTTTTAATTTAACATGGACAACACATAAATTAATAAAGTAAAGAAAACAGGGGGATTTTGTTTTGTTGGGAAACACACAAAAAAAGAAATGCTGACACACCTCAAAGACGATGATGAAGGCCAACCTGGCAGCCAAGACATGCCAGAACTGCAGGGTGAATTCATACGGCACTGAGCTCCATGGCGGCGCTCTGTAGTCTCTGTACCTGCAGTATCTGAATTGGCTGCTGTTCTTCATCTCCCTCATCTCAAACACAGACAGGCTGCTGTTCATGTACCCTCGCAAACACCTGAGGGAGGGAAGGAGAAGCTATCAGACCATAATACAAGCCAAATGTATCTAAAGCTTACACATTACATTTAGGGCTTACTCATCCTCGTGGTGGTGTCCCTTGTCAACACACGGGCCATATTTGAAAGCGTAAACAAAGCGGGGAATGTAGTCTGAGGTAATGGCGATGACAAAGGCATTGGTGATGACTGCCAGCACACCGATACCTTCGAGGATTCCATGCCAGATACCTGACAGTCACACCAGAGGAGAATAAACATTTATCACGGCTTTATAAAGTGTAAAAGAAGACATTCAATAACATGCTTATAAACCTGCATGCCTTCATCAATAACACATTTTAACTGAAGTTAGATGGCTTCCGAAGCCTTTTAAAGGTGAAACAAAGTGCATTAAACAGAAGATAATGATAAACAACTGAAATGGAAAATTCTACCCTATAGTTAAAAATTTACCAGAATGAGTTTTCAACAGCCTACTGAGATGGCAAAAGGACATTTCATTTATATACAGGCATAAACAGGCATTTAACCAAATAGTTTGTGAACTGTGTTACTCAAAATACAGCATGTTTTTGGCTGCTTTATAATACTGTACAGTCAGTGGAGAAACATAATTTTTCTGCCTTTTCTACAATAGTCTCTGTATGATTCGTAAATGTCCGCTTAAACCTACAAAAGGAGCTTTTCTCTTTGATTCTGTACGACTGAAATATAACGTGTTCATAACAGCTGAAGAAGTTTTAAATGTTTCAGCCTGGATTGTTCCTTTAATTACAGGGCAACATGCCATTAGAAGCATTTGGTCACATATTATATGGCAGTTGGAGGGTGTTTGTAATCATATGGGGAAGGCGAGGTGAAGCATATGGTGTTACAGACGCCAAAGATATGGGAACATATCTATCTCCACAGGATCAAACATGTTTGGTTTCCACAATGTTTTACTGTTGGAAAAGTGGCTTTGATCTAAAAATACATCCATCAGTGTGTGTGAGAGACATAAAGGGGGGTGTGGGGCCAGTCAGAGATCACACAGACCTATGTCAGTGGCTCGAGCAGGCATGGGTCTCCTCCACTGAGTGACAAACTTGTAGGCGTCAAGACGAATTTCAATGATGTTGTTGAGCAGAGCCAGGAGAGGAGCCAGCGGGAACGCTGCTACAAAGATGGTGGTGAAGCCAAACTGGAGAACTGCACATAACAGAACCGTTTGGATAAAATTCAGAGGATGTCCGTCTCAACTCTGGCACAAACAACGTACATACTTTGAATGTTTTCCTTCCCTCTTCAGACAAATATAACACTCAAAAAGAGTGTCATGTTTTACCCATTTCAAGGTATTCATCCACCAGTCCATGGGCGTTCATCGGCTGCAGATTCCAGTCTTTGTCCCACTGCGGAAGCTGGGCTTTATTCTCTACATTCTGCCCTCCACCACCTACTTTCTTCATCTTTCTACGAGACCACCAGTTCTGCAGCAAGCTGAAAACGTAGCAAGTAGCTAACTGTCACTCAAAGCATTTATTTCTGACAATTCACTGAGCACTGAATGAGGACTTTTACTAAGCCCCACACAAGAGAATTTGATGTGTTTCTGCAGGAGAAAAGCCTTTTCATATGTTAATGAGTTAAAGGACAAAAACACTGACATTACATAAGGTTTGTAAACTGCCAATCACTTGAATTTGCAGCAACAAGGATTACATTTGATAAAAGAACCACGTGATTATAATAAAATATTACTTACGGATAGCCAAGCTCCATGAAGTTGTTCCAGATTTGTTTGAAGAACATGATGACTCCCATTTGCAGGCACAGATCAATCAAACAGCCACTCGGGTGACACTGAGGAAAAATATATTTAAATAGCTATAATATCCATATTTTATGCCTGATAATGCAAAGCCATGAGCAAATCCTGAGACACAACTCATTCCATTCTCATTTTTTGATAATTACAATTTAAAATCCCAGTAATTATGTGGTAGATTAATGGTTCACATAGTAATATACAGGCAGATCATTAGAAGGATGAATTACGTGGCAACTCTAAATATTTTCTAAAACAGAAGGCAATGATCAGCCCACTTATGGGGATGCCTAATTGCACTCACCTCCTCCAGTCTCCATCGATTAAAGAGTTTATTGTATTTTCCAGGCCTGCCAGCAAACCTGAACAGATTAAGATTGGCAACATTAGCTGCAAAATTCAATCAGAGGAAAACTAATAAAGTCTGAGCATGAAAAAAAGACGCTTAAAGGTGCTAATTATGTACAATAAACCATAGCTTGGATACATTTTCAAGTCAAAGCAGTTTTGTAAATGCTGAAACATTAGGTCCAAAAAATAACTATACAGTGAGAAGGGAACGGATTATTGGCAGATGTCATGACATGGGAGTTTGAAACAAAACATCTTTGCACAATCACTCATTAAATTCACTGTAAACAGGAACTGTAGAGTTCAAGGCAGCCAGCCTACCTTCCCAGAAAGAAAGCAATGTAAAATGTGGAGCTGTTCAAATTTACAAACTGGAACAGGAACATCTTCAGAGAAAAGCTGTTCTCCCACTCAGACTCTGTCCGTGGGTGCTCTGAGGAGGGAGAAACAATATTTGGGGTGAATAAGGGCGAAAATAAATGCTTGCCAACCATCTGGGAGGCAAAAGATAATAAAGGTATAAGTGCATGCAGCAAGTGGACAACGCTTACCTAAATTTGTCAGCAAATAGGCCACCTTTTCATACACCTGACAAGATGATAATACTCATAAGCATCAACAGGGAAAACATTGAGGAGGATAATAATATTGAAAAAGAGAGGCAAACAGGAATCTCAGCAACAATATCAAAAACAAAAAAATAATGAAATGTTTCATGAAACATTTGTTGGACAGAATATGTAAACGTGCCAGATGATGCTTGTCCAGACACCCACCACGTTGAGAGACATAATGATCATAAAGTTGATGCAGACACCAGTGCCAGAGGTGGCAAACTGCCAGTTCTTCTTCACAAAATACCAGTTGAAGGAAGCAAACTTCTCCATCGCAATGAGACGGAATACCACCACAGCAAACACGGCTGTCAGAACGAGGGAAATCTAAGCAGAGATGATAGAGAGAAGAAGGCATAGAGGAGGGGATGTTATATACAGTATATATATATGTGTGTGTGTGTGTGTGTTGACCACTTCAGTTTAGGTTGTAGAGGTTTTATCTTATGCTACGGTGCAGCATTAAAATGGAAAACTGGTAAACACTAATTATTTAAATGTAATCATTAAACAGGAGAAAATAGACAGTCAGAAAGGGCAAATCCACTATTTCCTCTCAATATGGTTATCATCCAGCAGGGGGAGATGTTATGCCACTGCTGGCACATCATAAACACTCCAAGAGGTGGTACACAACATAATGGTGATCTCACTCTGAGCCTGAATCCCAAAAGGGGAGATTATTCAAAGATCAAAGCGTTTACCATGAAGAATATTCCGGACACAGACACCATGAGCCGGCTGAGTTTGTCTGTGAAGGGCTGGAAAGGCTCCGGCTTGCCAGAGATGGGGTTGACTCTCTCCACCCCGGAGTACTTGGCTTCAAACTGAGGCCTCAGCTCCTCCTGATTCACAACACATCCAGTATTAACTATTGAACTGTGTATTCTTGTTATTTTGATATCACATGATCAGTGTCAGAAGAAGATGTGCTGCATGAATTAAATTGTGAGGTAATAAAATGGTTTTTTGATTTATTTATTTGAGGATATTGCTGATGTACCTCTTCCTCCTCCCAATCGATGAGATCCCAGTCATAAGTCAGTTCTGCCCTCCTCCTTTTCCAGAACTCCAGGAATACTGTGGCTGCAGAGGGGATCAGGAAACCATTTTATTGATCAACTTTGATATGTAACACACAGTATGACTGAAAACCATGAGACTGCAGAGGGTCATTCACTGTGGACGCAATGCAGAACCAAAAACACCACATTGTGGCCAGACATCCTGAGTGAAACACAGGCTCCAGTGACGTTTCATGGGTTATTATAGAAATTGATTACAACTATCAGTTCACAGACTGCTTTGTTTCTGTGGAGAAGTCCCCCCCCAAGTTGTGTATTTTTGTGTTAAAAGAAAGACTTTAAAAGTGAAGCTTTCTGGGGGCAGAATTCACTCTGTAAGCATTGTTTCCTTTGTTTCGCACTCTATTGTGACTTGAGCTGTTGGTAATCTTTTTCTGTCAAGACCTTTCAAGTATTCAGGTTTTTTACAGATACAAAACACCAGGGGAAAAGCCTTACATAAAGGCTGAAATCAACATTTATGTGGTTCAATATATGTGGAAAAATGTGTTAGTAGTATTAGTGCAATGGCAGTGACAGATGGACCTCACCTCGGAGTCAGTGGAAAAGAAGAGTGCAATCATGTATGATCTATGATGGACAGCACACTGTAACACTATACTACTGATTCAGCCCTTTTAGTCAGTTTTCATTAGACAGACATATAATACATGTGGGATTTTGTTGCAGCGGGAGGAATGTCTAATGAAAACTGAGATGAGTATTTGATCAATGCTGTGCAGCCTTAACACAGCTCTTTTTTCTTTTCTTTTTTACATAATTTACAACATATTGCATTTGTTTGGAGCTAAAACAAAGAGTCAATTAATCAATGAACAGAAAATAATCCTTGACTAGTTTAATAATTAGAGGTATTTTTTGAGAAAAACTGCAAAACATTACTCAGTTCCAGATGCATTTATTTATATTTCATATTACCATTTTGTGGCATCTTTCAGTCTACCCATTTAATCAAGAAAATAACCAGCAGATTAATTGATACTAATTAAACTATTTGTTAGTTACAGCACTGTGTGTAATTTGGTAATACATTAAAAGTAAAACTAAATGATTCCAGCAATGAAGAAAAATTGGGGACAGAAAAAGAAATTGTGACCTTAAAAGGTCCAGAATATAAATCCTCAGTCAGAAAAACTTTGACTGTTGTTAAAGATGTTGAAGTTTAATATAGCTTGACCCAGTTTTGTTTCAAGAGAGAGAAAAGCAGCCTTCTCAGATGCCTACATTCGCTCCCTTGGGCTAACCAATTTTTCATCTCTACCTCGCACACAGAAGCTTACACACAGCAGACCTAGAGTGTACTCACTCAGTGGCGCAGTACTGTTACTTTGGTCCACATTGCCAAAAGCAGGGTTCAGAGCTGCAGACCTCAGCCAGCGAGGACGGCTGGATCTCCCTTGTCTCTCTGGCTCTCCTTGGCCTTCATTTAGCCCAAACACAGAACACAATGTGCCAAGTGTTCCCAGGGGGCACAGGTGATTTTTTTACCATGCTGGCAGATAGATGAATTTGGGCCAGACGCCGCTCACACTCTACATTACCATGATATTATAACTGTGGGAACCATAGCTGCAATATATCATGGTGCAGTTCTACTGCCGAACGATACCGTCTCCCCCTGGAGAAATGTTTAATTATCCTACTAATTACATCAGGATGGCACTGGGAGTGCAAGTGCAGATGTTCAATCAGAAAAACCTACCAATGATTTATTGTACTGACAAATGCATTACAGAGTGAAGATCTTCTGTATTTGCAATGCACAGTGTTTACTGGATTGAATTCTCGATTGAGAAGCTTAATATGTTTGGAGGAGTTGAGAGGAGAGTGGAAGCATGAGCCCTGACACACTATTGTATAAATAGATCTGAATTCCAAAAGGGTTTGTATCAAGCAAAGCACACAGTTAATATAATACAAGTGTTCGCAAAATTAGGAAAAGAAAAACAGCCTCCACCTACCCCAAATAGCCATGAAGATGGCAAAGAACACAGTGCCGCCATTATCAAACAGATGGGTCACCTACAAACACAAGCACATGAAGGGCTGCTCTGAAAAAGTGCTTCCTGAAATGTTGGCATGAAACTGAATTTTAATTTGATTTCAACAGCTTCACTTTGATCAAATGCATGTCATGATTTTGTGTCAACACCCTACTTCAGAGTTTCTGTACAAAAAATGACCAGTACAAGGACAGAGCAAGGCTAACTGTTGGCCCGTTTCCAGTCTTCATGCTAGCTAAGCTAATTGGCTGCTGGCTGTAGCTTCATATTTAACAGACAGACATGAGAGTGGTGTTGATCTTCTGACTCTTGGCAAATAAAGAAAGTAATTAAGCATATTTCCAAAAATGTCTAACCAAGCCTTTAAAATATATATTTTTGTTTCAATATCCAAGATCTCTGTGGAAATGGCATACTTTAATTCAATTATAGTCTACGGTGATGAGAGTTTTGGACCTAACAATGGTTGTAACAACTTTATAACACGCTAGAAGAGACTGAGTAACTCTAAGATTCTGAAATGTTGTGACTACGGATGAATACCAGAACAGCACTGACCTTTGCGTAGACACAACTGTCACTCAGTGTCCATGGCTCACAGGTGTCCTCACACATAGGACACATGATGGTGGTGTTGGCTTCACAAATCTCTTTACTGGTGAAGCAACAATCAAGAATATACATGTTTTAAATTACACGTTCTACATTAATATCAATACAAGGTGAGTAGTGTGCATCTTCTATGCTATGCAGATTTTGGGAACTGACCTGACTTGGCTGGAGTCCATAGTGAAGAGACCATAGAGGAAGACAAAAACCCCAACCAGGGCGGCAGGGATCAACATGCCGGTGTACCAGCCCAACCACGCAAAGTAAAGACCGATTTTCTCACCAAAGTACCGCCTGAAAGACAGACGGGGAAACAGTGTGGCCAAAATTCCCCAATAAACTGTGCTGACTGTATTAAACTTGGACATGTTCACTTGCAGTAATGTTGTGGTAGCCATATGGATAAGAAGGCTACTAGGCTGAACGCAGGATAATGCTATGGTGGGAAATGAATGAATAACTGTATCTCCCTCCTAAACCATTGCTGTCAGGGTGCTCTTAAGTAAGACACTTATTCCACAAACATCATTATTTCACACCTCCAGTAAAGCAGCTCAGTAGCTATTAGCTGTATCAGGCAACTGCTTTCTTGTTTCAGGATAAGGGCTGATACACTAGGTTTATCACTATGAGTGAGCCCTTTGCCAATGTCTTTGATAGTTATTCTAAAAATACTGATTTAAATACAATATACTGCCATAAGGTAGATCTGCTTTATTTGTAACATTCCCACAATTCAACTGGAGACAATGGTAACAGTACAATGAAAATCTCTGATGGTTGACATATATTAGAGCGGAAAGCAGGGGAAAACACCTAGTTTAAGTCTGCCTAAGTTAAAAAAAAAACATCTGTCTACCAGATTTTCTAAACTCAATAATTAACATGTTATATTTTGTTTGTTAAATGTTCTATGCAAACAATACATCCTGGATATGATCAAAGACAGAACGAGGCTCATTATCAGGACACTAGAGATCATGTAAAAACATCCAAAATGTCCTCCTTAATGGCCAAAAACAGCTCATGATTCAGCACTGATTACCTGATGAGGTCCAGAGGCTGGTATTTGTACCAGATTCCCCAGCGGGCCCAGCGCTCATACAGAAGATGCCTGTGGTTCTGGACTCCGTGTGTCTTAATTGGGTGTCTGCTCTTGTAACCACCCTAATGAGACAGAGTCGGGAACTATCCATTACATGAAGAATTTAATAGTTTGAAAATTTGTAAATCTCAATAGCTTTTCAGCATAAATAAAAATCCTCTCACCTCATGAGGAGGAAATGCAGCCTCATATGTGTTGTTGCCCAATAACCGGTTGATACCTACAGTAGAATAAACCATGTCATGTCACAGGATGCAGAAATACCAGCTACTGTAGAAAAGCACGAGGATGCCACATTAAAAATCAGTACCAGTCATGATTGAGATATGGGTCCAGTTAATTTAAACACTCTTAAACACTCTTCCACAGTCATTACAAGCATGTGTTGCATTATGTGACAAGCTGCATTAAACAAGCACATTACAAGCCTTAAACACTCAGGTCAGGTTAGAATTTTGAATAGCTTCAAACACTTGAAAATAACCGTATTTTTACTTGGTGTAAAATCACAATAAACAGAATTAATTGGCTGCAGGCACTGTACTGTATGAAGCAGTAATGAATTAAATGTTATTTTCTAGAGGACAATATTGTGTCATCTCTGGACTGAAACTGTAGATATTGAGAGCAGAAGAAAGAAGGGGGGATTTGAAAAGGATTTTCCACTCTTGTTGCAGACCTGATCTTATTTGTTGGAAAGTAGAGGGGTCAACAGTATTAAAATATTAACTTTAAATCTGTTCTAGCCCTTCAAGGCCAAACTTTAATCAGCAAAATATGTCGGCGGCAGACAAGATAGTAGATGTGGGAGTAGACAGGCATTTTGGTAACTGTTGATATAAAAAACAGCCAGAAGGAGAGGAGGGATCAGCTACAACAGCTTAGCAGCAACCCACAGCAAAATAACAAACAAAGGCACAATCCCACCCACTACCTAACTGTGACTGCATTAAGCCTAATTAATAGCAAAACCAGTCTCTTTCTCTGGTGCCACTGATGGTTATAGTAGTGATATAATAAATACAAACCATCCAGCAGGAAAATACAAAGACAAAAAATAAAGACTTATTGTGTATTTTGTTCCTTTGCCACTAGTTGGCATTAATTGTTTTGTAATGTTAAATTAATGGTGAATAAAGCTATAAAATGAACAGAAACAAACAATTTATTTCTAAAATATTTTAGACCCTGTCCCCTGCTCCTTAACAGGTCATTATGATGGGTACTTAGTACATTATTATATATAAATGAGAATGGAAATCCCTCAACACTAATGTGGCACTACTAGAAATATTGTTTAGTACGTAAGGAGCAAGAAGTGAAAGCAGCAAGCATGGTGCCTTACCCATCTTTAATTTTCCCTCCTCATACTTGGTGCGCTGCAGCACATGATGAAGAATTCTGCTTCTGGTGGAATTGGAGAAGAAGGTCTCTCTATTGTTGATAGTGAAGCTGTAATAGCACACTCCTTCAGTTATTCATCATGTAACAATACATCAATATCATCCAGTTACAGCATTTAACGAGCTGAACCCAAAATGATGCAAAGCTCATTAAAATTCAATTTGTGGTGAAAAAATGTTGTTCATTCCAGCATTGTTATTTAAAATAAACGTCAAGGCTTCAAGTTCGTTTCATGCACATCTGTTGTTGTATTTCGATATATCTTATTTATGATCAGCTTGTCTTGATTGTGATTGTTCTGACTCACAATTATAAAATATACAAGACTGCTGGTTTCTAATTCGACATCCAGAGCTCAGGATATGAATGGATGTGATGCATGAGAGGAGACAGAGCAATACAGAGCAGGGTAATGATCAGCTAGCACTACTGATACAGACACTGCCATTATGTGACCGGGAGTTTCTGTGGTGGCATGAAGGACTGTGTACATGCCCTTCTTACTGATGCATGCGTGCTCTGCTGAAGGGGGCTGTGTAGCAGTCACTTTCCTCCAGGTCAGGCAAGGCCTCTTTGTCCAACTTCATGGGATTTCTGGGAAGCCAACTTTTTATCTGACGATATCTCAAATGAAACCTGCTGCACAGACACAGAGAAAACAGGATTAATAGCATAGATTAACATGAAGATTGTTTTCTTTGATTTGAAACCGTGGCTCTGAACCCTTTTCCCTAACAAAACAAGTTCACACACACGCACGTATGCACACACGCGTACAGTACATGCACGCATTGAAGGCATCACGCTGCAGACTACTATTTTTCATTTTCACGTTGCTTAAGACTTATATTTCTTTATATTACAGTCATAATTTAAGAAAAGTTTAAGTTTGAAGGCATGCACAGATTTTGTAAGTTGTATGTCCTTTAAATGTTTAATTAATTTAAGAAATAGAAACGTTAATACGAGTCTACAACCATGCTAGCAGCTCTGTCAGTCTGTACTAAACTAAATGAGCTCTGTTTAAAACAGAGCCAAAGGATGGAAGCAACATGAGTCACACCATGTTCTCAGTTTAGTGGATAAAAACTAGCATTCCTTTATGACAAGTAATATCACACTTCACTAATTGTTGTCTGTTCAAAGCTTTACAAGGGCTCATCCAAAGCATAACACAAACATCTGCCATCATTGCTGTGGTTTTAAAATTTCAGTTACCTCTCATCACTGGAGTGACAAACATTTTAGGGTGTTTTTTTATTAAGAATTTAAAGCTATAGTGCATAGATTCTGTCGCCTCTTGAGAAATTCTACGTAATGACAACAACACTGTCAGCGCATCCACATAATACAAGCCTTCCATGATCCATCCCCACCCCTCCTCCACGCAGTTGCTAGTAGCCAAAGACAACACGGGGGATTAAAAAAACTTATGGACTCTTCAGAAAAGGTAATTATCTTCACTTGAGTTTCTGCGTTATAAAAGTTATACACTAAAGCTTTAACAGTAAGAAACTCTGCTTATCTGCTTTATCAGGACTGTGTGTGACTTCACCAGATTTGATTGACAATGAACAAGTGACACAAACAAACGGTCATCAGATTTGTGACATCAACTTTTTTCAACTAAGTCCTGCCCATTTCAAACCAGTGAGAGGAGCACAAGCAGCACAACAAATATATAAATTGCTCATGTGAAATATCCCAAACTGCTCAATGTTTGAGAGAAAATACTGAGTTAATGTACACTACAACTCACTGTGTGTGAATCGGCTTAATGTTTTTACCAATCTCTGCTAGTATTGCGAGTAAACAGTTACTATGGTCGAACAAACAAAGAAGAGAACGATGACTACAGACAATGAAAATAAAAAAACAAGTGAAGTGAGATTCAAAAACACACATGCAGTTATTGTTTCTCGCCATAGTTGGCACCAAAGGGAATGAAACAGAGATAATCCATATTGTAACTTTAAAGCAAAAGAGGGTTTGTAGACTAGACATAATTAAAATACACATGCAGTATGTTAACCAAAGTTCAAACAAAAATGCTGCTATAAAAACTATTTCAGTGATCTGTTGTTATTCTGTTTCTATCTAAATAGGGAATTTGGACTGCTGTGCAGAGCTTGGACAACTCTTGAATATCACATCAAAGTGTGAGTGCATCTCTCTAAAATTAGTATGCTGATCAGCCTGCTCCATTTGACTGAAATATTTCAAGTTTTTTTATAAAAAAGCACAGTCAAGTGTACAGTATTACTCTCAACAACGTGCCTGATGTGCAGGACGCTGTGCTTTTTGAAAAGGTTGGGAAGTTTAATTAATCATATTAATTTAAACAAACATTGCAACAGTTAACTAATCATTGAAACGACTCTCCAACCATTTCAGTTATTGCTACTAGTCAGTTAGTGCTCACACAGGGGGTGACTTTCCAATTTAAAATTGAATCCCAGACTTTACACATACCGTTTACTTAGTCTGTTTAAAGGGTTGATTAGTCCTGGACTAATTCAAATTCACTCAGTGGTTGGGTTTAAAAAAGCACAATGATGGTTGGACAAAACTTTCTCTGTTGGAGTTTCTCACTGAGGTGACTGATAACTTTAGTCCGAAAACAGCAGCCACAGCTCACATTAGGTCTCAAACCCTGCAGCTGTGCTGCTCACAAATTTCATTAAAGGCAGTGAAGCATCCAGCTTCCTGCCCCCACAGAGCAACAGAGAAAAATAATCCAATACCTTAAATCTGCTTACCTGCCCAGGCTTTTGCTCTTCCAGTCCGTAAAGTAACATTTTTTCCTTAAAGAATAAAATAGAATTTAGAAAATCTGGATGAAGTTGCCAGCCACTGAAAAAAACTGAGCATCACAATTTCCAGAGGTTAAAGCTCATTCTTTTAAATCTAACTACAGTTACCTGAAAGGCATTCGGATGTTCATCTGCTCTGCATATTTGCAAAGTGTATCCCAAGGAGCATGGACCTTCACAAACATGATGTCGTTGTTCGTCAAGGAGGGCTTTCAGATTAAAAACAAACACAGGACTTTGAGAACTGAGTTGAGAAATCAAGGAAATTAAAGTTTTCTAAAACCAAACTTTTATTTTACCTCCTTCTCTAGCATTAGACCCTCAGCCCGTAAATTCTTCTCAAAGGTGCACCTCTTTTCCACCTGTGGACTGGACTTCTTGTAAACCAGGATGTAGTCAATACGCTTTTTCCCATCTCGGAAAAACAGCCCAGAGGAAATAGCTGCTTTCTTTCCCTGAAGCAACAAGATTTCCTTTATGAATTTCAGATGCACGGTTGCTAATCACAGAACTGATTATGTTTGAAGATTCTTAGAGGGTCAATGACAAAATTAACTGTGTAGACAGTGTAACATTGGAAACATTAATGGTAATAATTGTGGATTACTGGAATCTTGGTACCTGAAGTGAATCTGTGCAGGCCTCTAGTTTAGCACGGGTGACAGGCTTTTGTAGGGGAAATGACTCCTCTGGTTTTGTTTCACACGTCACCTCTGACTCCTCCACGTACTGATCCTTGCCATCCTCTGTTGTACACAGACAAAGCACGATCAATGAAGACAGTTATTCAACTGGGGATGCACCACACAAGGCATCCTAACTGCATTAAGTCCTTTGTCGTTGCTCAAGTCAATATTTTACTTAATCCAATTGCCAACATTGAAATTAGATCTGAGATAAATCCAAGTAATTTCAATGTGGGCGCCAGCTTGAGAGCAACACCTTGATGCTATTTAACAGATCCATGCACCAATGTTGAAAGAGGGCCAATTGCATTCCTTCCTTCCTGAATCTTTAAAAATCCCACTAACAAACAAAATAAGGTTTTGTTAAACCCACACTCTGGAGCAAAAGAAACAATGCAGACTGTTCCAAGAAATCCCTTTCTAGAAGCTCAACGTTTTGAAACCTTATCAGATTGCCTTTCTTTGCCACAAACAAGAAGTTTGCCTAATTGAAGAAAAATAACTCCTTTGCAACACAAAACATGGCTTTTCCATTTTCAGTGCTTTGTGGTGTGTATTGCCAATGAGGACGACAGTAGATTTAGTGGGTATACCAATCCATCTGTCTAAATCTCGTAATACATGCATGCTGTAATTGCATGACATAGCTTACACCCTGTAGCTATAGAGACGTGTATCATTTCACAGCACAAGGTATGTATGACAGTTTGTCTCATTTCTTTGATCAAATGTGTCTTTACTATCAAATAAGCTTGGCGTGACTACAGTCAGAATGTCTTTATACTGCTGTGTTGAAATCAAGTGTAGGAAATCTTAATTATTCCAACAATGACAATAAAGTAGAATATTTTTTTTTATATCAATGACAAACATTTTTTTATTTTTACATATGTGTGAAAAAACTGCACTGCTTAATTTGCTTCATTGGAATGGGTGGTGGTGGTGGCGCAGTGGATATGACACATGCCTTTGGTGTGGAAGATGTGGATTCACTTCCCACTATAATACATCAACCAATTTATCCCTGAGCAAGACACTTAACCCCTAGTTGCTTCAGAGGCATACAACTTCTGATATATAGCAACTGTAAGTCACTTTGGATGAAAGCGTCAGCTAAATGGCGTGTAATGTAATGTAAAAATCATGGAAGCATCAAAAATTAACAGTTTAATTAACTGAATTTAAATTCAAGTCTTATACAATAATGTTTTTTAGTGTGGGAGCACATAATGGGACCTTGGACAGAAAGAATGAAGTTTGAAAGCAAAATCACTGTGACCTTTTTATACTTTCTTTCTTGAGTTTTATTTTAATCAGCATCTTCCCTGATCCAGGCTGGGATTGGAAGAAAATCCTTATCCTTATCTTCGGTCTATTTTAAGATCAAAACTGAGCAGTGATGCTCTTTAGAAATCACCATATCTTTACAGAATAGTGAAAAGTCACAATAGCTCCTTGCTTTTTGATTTCATTATAATAAAGCTGAAATTACTCAGAACTTTGGTCAACATGTGGCGCTGTAAAGAATCCATAAGCAATCTGAATTTATGCTGATAGATCATGCTGTGTTTTCACACAGCAAGAAGCCATTGGAATCTATTAAAGCGTCTCCAGTTTAAGGTGCTGTGTTACATATTTGTAGGCTACTGTAAAATGAGTACAATAACAGTAAAACTAAACACTTTGGGATAAGTCTCTAGCAGCAGTACATTCAGTTCAGACCTATCAAAACACATCTGTCAGGACAAGAGGCAAGCTTTTGTAATTTACAATATTTTCACTGTCAGGACACCTGCAGGCCTTGGAGGCAAGGCAAGGCAGCTTTATTTGTATAGCACATTTCAGCAACAGGGCAATTCAAAGTGCTTTACACAAAAACAGTTAAAAAAAAATAAAAACAGATACAACACAAGAATAAACAGTTAAAAATAAAAACAGATAAAACAAGAATAAAAGTTACAGTGCAGTATAAGAAATTAAACATTAAAGAAATGAACAACCATTTAAAGAAAGGCAACATCAAAAAGAAAGGTCTTCAGCCTTGATTTAAAAGAACTGAGAGTAGCACCGGATCTGCAGTTTTCTGGGAGTTTGTTCCAGATATGAGGAGCATAGAAACTGAACGCTGCTTCCCCCTGTTTAGTTCTGACTCTGGGGACAGCAAGCAAACCTGTCCCAGATGACCTGAGAGGTCTGGGTGGTTCATAGTGTAGTAGAATATCAGAAATGTATTTTGGCCCTAAACAGTTTAGTGATTTATAAACTAGCAAAAGAACTTTGAAATCAATTCTTTGAGGCACAGGAAGCCAGTGTAAGGACTTCAGAACTGGAGTGATGTGATCCAGTCTCTTGGTCTTGGTAAGGACTCGAGCAGCAGCGTTCTGGATCAGCTGCAGCTGTCTGATTGATTTTTTAGGGAGACCTGTAAAGACCCGTTACAGTAGTCAAGTCTACTGAAGATGAAAGCATGGACAAGTTTTTCCAAATCCTGCTGAGACATGAGTCATTTAACCCTTGATATATTCTTAAGGTGTTAATATGCTGACTTTGTAATTGTCTTAATGTGGCTGTTAAAATTCAGGTCAGAGTCCATGAATACACCAAGATTTCTGGCTTTGTCTGTTGTTTTTAACATTGTTGTTTGAAGCTGAGCGCAGACTATTAATCGTTCCACTTTTGCTCCAAAAACAACCACCTCAGTTTTTCCTTCATTTAATTTCAGAAAGTTCCGGCACATCCAGACATTAATTTGTTCAATGCACTTAGTCAGTTTATTTATTAGACTTTAGCCCCTGGCAATAAGGTTATGTAAATGTGTGTGTCGTCCGCATAACTTTGGTAACTTATTTTATTGTTTTCCATAATCTGAGCCAGTGGAAGCATGTAGATGTTAAACAAAAGAGGCCCCAGACTGGAGCCTTGGGGAACTCAGCACGTCATATTTGCAGAGCTGTAGTACTCGAGTCCGGTCTTGGAATCGAGTCCAAACTCAAGACCATTTTTCTATGGACTCGGACTTGTCTCGGACTTGGTAGTATTTGGCCACTGGTCTTGCCAAATATGGCTTTTGGTCTCGATCAAGTACAGGTGTCTTTATTATGTTGATGATAATATTGGAGGGAAAGTGAAACACAGTTCAGGTGGGGATATTGTTCGGCTTTTTACAAGTTTAGACAGCTAACTAATGCTACGCCAATGTTTGCTAATGTTAGCGCACCAGCATTAGCCTAGCTTACTAGGTAAATATTACGGCTGCCTTCGGAGTTTCCTATATCTGCGTCCACGTTGTCAACATAAGACCTGTGGCGTTAGTGTTCCTTTGAGCCATCATTTTATTACATGAAATAAGCTTTGCTCCTACAAGATGGGTGGGTTTTTGTCATGTTGTAAAAAAGCTAACTGGCTATTTGTATTTGTATTTATAACTGGCGTTTGTATGCTAGCGGACATTAGCTAACGTTGCCGAGCCAGCTGTCTGTGTGTGTGTGTGTGTGTGTGTTCCCTAAACAACTTCTTCCTGATGGATTTATTTTAAAATTCCGCAATTTGTCTCAAATAAAAAGAACATATGTTAAATTACACTCTGTTCATTGTTGTTTAACCAAACTTTAATGTTTTTTGAAAATACATTTCCTATTAACCCACGTCCAAATAACAATAGAATACAATATTTTTAGGGAAGCCATAAACCAACCATAGGGCTACACTCTGTAATACTGGTCACTTCATTTCTACACTACATCTGGAGTGAAGCTATGTTGTCATTTAGTTGCTCAAATGCTCAGTACTAGTACCTACTGTAGCAGTATTGTCTATGTAGCTATTATGAGATATCACCATATGATATCAAGGGGAATGGCTATACTATATATAAAATGCTGGGTGTTCTGATACTGTTTTTGCTTTTATATCAACAAATAACCCAAATTGATTGTCTTGATACTGTCATGCATAAGACCTTTTTTCTGTCCTGGACTCGGCCTTGACTCGGACTTAAACCTCTTTGGACTCGGTCTTGACTCGGACTCGAACCTCTTTAGACTCTATCTTGAATTGGACTCGACTAGTCCTGGTCTCAACAAAGGTGGTCTTGACTACAGCCCTACATATTTGTATGCTCAGATGCAAAATTACCTATTGACACAAAGTAGTCCCTATTCTTTAAATAGAATTCAAACCAGTTTAGTACTGAGCCAGAAAGGCCAACCCAGTTTTCCCAATCGGTCTAGTAATATGTCATGGTCGACCGTGTCAAATGCAGCACTGAGATCAAGTAATATTAAGACTGAAATTAAGGTGGATGTCATTAAAGACTTTGACAAGAGCCGTCTCAGTGGTGTGGTGTGGTCGGAAACCCGACTGAAAGGTATCAAAACTGTTGTTTAGTGACAAGAAATGGTTGAGTTGTTGAAAAAAAGCTTTTTCAATGATTTTACTTAAAAATTAGAATTTTGTCTTTGAATAAGGAGGCAAAGTCATTGCAGGCCTTGGTAGATAAAAGTTCAGATGCTACTGGTACTGGAGGGTTTGTTAACCTATTGACAGTAGCAAACAAAGCAGGTGAATTATTATTGTTTCTAGCAATAATATCAGAGAAGAAGGACCTCCTTGCATTCTTCAGTTCCAAATTATAAATGCGAAGTCTCTCTTTATAGGTGTTATAATGGACCAGGAGATTTGTTTTTCACCACCTGTGTTCAGCTTTTCGACACTCTTTTTTCTGTTCTCACCAGTAGGACATTTCTCCATGGAGATCTTTTCTTACCAGAGACAACTTTGACCTTAGTGGGAGAATTGGCATCAATAACATTTGTAATTTTACAGTTGAAATTATCTACAAGCTCAGTGACTGAGAGCCCAGAGAGGGTGGGTGTGGGGGAGAAAAGCTGAATAAATGTTTTCAGTGATATATTGTTTTCTGATTAACTTTGTTTAGACACTTTTGGGCACAGAGATAGTGCCGCTAAAGAAAACACAGGAATGATCAGAGAGAGCAACGTCAGTCACCACAACCTTGGAAATATTACAGACCCAGACAATCAAGTCCAGTGTGTGCCCCTTATTGTGCGTGGGCTCTGTCACATACTGAGTAAGTCCATAGTTCTCAAAAACACAGTTCTTTGGTCCCCCTGTCCTGGGGGTTGTCAACATGAATGTTAAAATTACCCGCAATGATTACACAATCAAAAGTTAATACAGATTATAGACAGCAGTTCAGTGAAGTCATCAATGAAGGTTGCACAATATTTAGGTGGCCTTTAGATATTTAGAAATATCGCTTGAGGGGAGGACCTTAACTAAAGAGCCACATATTCAAAAGAAGCTAAATTTCCATAACATATTAGCGTACAGTGGAATGAGTCATTAAACAAAATGCCGATTTCACCTCCTTTCTTTGTCACTCTATTCTTGGTTGTCAGATGTCTGTTCTTAATGACAAAAAGGCCACTTTTCACCAAAATAGCAACACATCACCTTGTGCTGCCTCATTTGCATTAAAACTGCTTCTCATTTCTCCCTTTTGCACACTGCATGCAAATAGTAAAGGGTTGGGCAAAGGGCGTCTCAAGGTCACAAACATACCAACATGTTGAAGTGCTGGATGTGCTCGAGCCTTCACTGTCAATGGCCTCTGAAGATTCTTGATGATATTAATAACACTGAATACATTCCTCTCTCTAGCAGGCATATGCATTTTTATCAGTTCATACTGTGATAGATTGTTGCAAAAGCTGTTGCAAGCAAACAATATAACTGCCTCAGAAAGTGCAACAGACACATGTGACTGTGTTTTCTCAATCAATACTGTGCATTCACATTAAATGTCACTAACATGAAAAGCTGTGTAGCAACCAACTCTATTCCTGTTGAGCATAACATTCAAAACAGTCAGTGCAGAGTGTGGAGAGAATGAAACACACCATACAGAGGCAGTAACCAGTAATGATACATGAGATGCACAGAAATAAAAGTTTGCATCACAGAAATGATGTGGATTTGCTGTGAAAGGTCTTTGTATGTTTTATTTAGTTTAGAGACTATTATAGATCAGATAAAAAGTCACAATTCCAAATCAAATTAGGCTACAGAGCCATAGTCAGGGCCGTAGATTCTATCTTGCACAAACCTTAGTCAGATAAAGGATTAATGAGTCAGGCGGACTAGACTAACAAATTAAACAACACCTCTGCCCCTGCACTCTCTCTACTACTAGGGGATGTAGAGAGGGAATGGCAAGTTAAGGGGCATGCATTTTGGTAATTTTGCTAACAAGGGGGATAGCATCCCTGTTAATCCCACCTCAAATGGCCTACTGCTTGTAGGTATAAAAATAACCTAAACACATCATGACAAACCACTTCAATGTTATTTAGCATTTGCAGGCCATAGGAGGCCATATGAACTAAATAATGTGCATCTGAATAAACCTTGCAAAATCTTTACATTTGTCTAAGGGAAATATTTTTCAAAAAAGTCATTTTTGCATAAAAACTGAAGAATAGAAGCCAATAATTTTACAACTAATAGTAATTAAAATGTATTTAGTATACAGCACTTCTGCTAAATGGTAAGAAATGTAATTTTACCAAAGTTAAAATTATTTTTCATTAAGTCTATGTTACTTTGATTAACCACTGCAGAAGCCTCCAAGATAATCTTTAGAATCTCATGACTGAAGCATCTTATCCACTAATGGGTTTCAAAAGTCGTTAGAACAAA
The DNA here is from genome assembly GCA_013375575.1 of Percina caprodes. Classification (NCBI taxonomy): domain Eukaryota; kingdom Metazoa; phylum Chordata; class Actinopteri; order Perciformes; family Percidae; genus Percina; species Percina caprodes. The sequence continues at coordinate 12,270,276 of JABXJD010000001.1, read as the reverse complement.
CAACCTCTCAGCAGACTGACCTGTCTGCAGGCGCAGGAGCCTAGAGGAGGTGCTGATACTCTGACTCAGACCCTCAACTTCTGGTTTCAGCTCCGGGCTCAGAGGAACGGACAGGAAGTGGTTGAGGTTGATTGGATGAGTCTGACTCTGGGCCAGGCAGGGCAGGCTGCGGCGAGACGGCTTCAGGCTCTTCTCTTTCAGGATCTCGCTGATGCTGGTGTGCATGCCTGAGGACAAGAAGGACCGAGGCAGAGTGGAGGTAATTTTACTAGTTGTCGCTTTAAACATTTATTGAAAAAAAATGATAGGAAAATAAAAGACCCTGAAGCTGAATCTTGAACTTTTTTATTACATATTTATACATTTATATCATAATATAACAGCATGCTTACTCCTGCATACTTCGCACTCTTCATTGAACTATTGCCTCAACCGGTCCATATTGTTCCTTTTTATAATGGTTTGTTTTGTATGAGTAAGTGCAATGTGAGCAATATGATCCAAAGCAAAACTCCTCGTATGTGTCCTCATACCTGGCAAATAAAGCTTATTCTGATCAAAAATATTTATATTTTAGTGAGAGACACTTGCATTAAGGGATGGATTGGCTCAAGCTGGTCAAGCTCTGTTGAGACGCACACACAAAATGAAATCTTACTGAAGTCAATTAAAAAAAAAAAAGTATTACATAGGGAGGAGGTTGGGGTGGTGCTGTGACCTACAGCAGCTAATGGCATTGCCATGAAGGTATTGGCAAAGTAGTCAGGAAGAAATGTCAGGTCATTATGGCTGTACTGAGCAGCTGCATGAGCATGACTGCATGAGGCAAAATGAGTCAAAACAGCTGATAAATGAACCAGTGGTAGAGAAGCATGAAAGGGGCTTCCCATGCCACGGGTTCATTTTAAGCCATAATCAGCCTGTGAAAACAGTTGCGTCTCTTGTGATTCTGCCAACGTTATGAAAGTGAAACACTAAATCACTGGAGTATCCCTTAAGTGAAGACAATAATCTAATGCAAATGCAACTTCAGCACTTGTGCTCTAAAACAACGCTCCATAAATATTCATATATTTATACAATAGCTACATAACATTTTAATGCAGTTAGGTAGTTATAATGTTATTAACATGCTAAAGTAAACTCTACATGAACCCAGAACTGTAAGTAATCAATTTCATTAGATTAATTTCCATGTTTAAGGTCTATTTGGCAGGTAAAAGCTGCTAGGGGCATGTTTTCATAAAATTATTGCTTTAATTGTTTTGTTTTTGGTGTTTGTTGGCTGGATTTTCCATCTTATTATTTCTGTCATATCATATCTCATCTTATCTTGCAAAATATAACAAAAAAAGAGTTGCTTTTTTAAATAACACAAGTGTTCAATAACAGAAAGCATAAGAAAACCTATTTACAATACTTAGTAGATCTAGTGCATGAACTCACAACAAGAGAGTGAACAGGCAAAAAAGGGAGGGAGGGTGAAATCACTTCAGTCAACAACTGGTCCATCCATTTTATGGGCTACAGCGGCAATGTCTGTCCTTCATAGTGAAGTGCATTAAAACCATCCGCGATCCCCCTCCATCATCACACAGCTCAATACCTCAAGACAAGCCACATGATGGTGCAACACAACATTTAAATATATCAGTCGCTAGTGCTGCAACCAATATACCAACCAATAAGATACAGCATTCACGTGTACAGTTACGTAGCTTTCTCATTAGCATGTAATTATTTAATTGATTCCGGCAGAGGTCATTTTCAAGGTTATTTTAGTAATAAATGAGCAATATGGTGATAGTATGGCTGACAGATTGTTGAATAACTATTTCAACAATATTGTAAGGATGAAGACAACCTCAAGAGGTTAATAACGGTTAATAATGAATGTCCAGCAATTGAAGCCGGTCATTGTGTCCAACCTTCACACCAGCCAGCAGCACCCCCCTGCAGCTCCTGACATTTACTCATGAAATTAAGGCACTTCTCTTTCAAATGGGAACAGGACTTACTTCCCCCTCCAGTGAGGAATTTTCCCAGTAACCTTCCTGAAACAGCTGCATTGATAATGCATGCTTTCTATCCTGAAAGTCCACACGAAATTGATCCTATTGGGATTCCTCAATACTGTCATGTGCGAAGGGAGCCAGTTTAAGATGTGAGCTTGAGGGCCCAGGGAAACCACTGATCATGCTGTTTATTTCCTGTGCAGCCCCACAGTTATGAAATGAATGAACATTTTTGAGCTCCCGCTAAAAGCTATACAATGAGAATGGGTAAAATACGACAAGAGAAACTTTAAATGGATCTATTTGTGCATGTCAGAAAGTTAATCTGTCTTTAGGCTAATAACAAAGCCTGATTTCCCAGTGCTTTCATTATTTCTACACTGTACACAAGCATTCAGTTCCCCTTTGTTGCTTTTCATATTCCAATCAATTTCATTAAATCCAATACTGAGCAGGTTGTCAAGCTATTATTAAATAGCCATACTGTGCCAATTACATCTGCAATTCCATTTCAAAAACCAGAGATTATATGGTCTAGTGAGCAAGAAGGCTTGTTTCTCTCAGCAGCGAACACACCAATAACATGCTTTATGACTGGCTGGCAAATCAGTGCGAGCTTTGAGCTTCCAGTCAAGAGGCCAGAAGCCTAAAGTGCCATGTTTTCACAGTCTCTGCAGCTTTATCTGAAGAGTGCATGTACCTGCCCACTTTTCTCTCCATTAGGATGATCAATACAAAATGGCTGCTGTATATTTTCAAGGTATAGTTAAACTAGATAATCCCAACGGACATCGGTAAGGCTCAACATGTCTGAGATGATGCATCACAGCAGAGTGAGGTAATGGGCCTATAAGGGTGTGGATCGGTATCTCAAATTTTTAAATAGACCCACAAATCGGAAAGTGTAGATGTTGTATGAAATTGCTTATAAGAAAATTTCAGAGCATGTTTAGATGGAAAACAGAAAAGAAAACAGTGGTCAAATCCCTCAGCCTCTGTGGATATTATCTGACAATCATTGCCCAGACAGTGCATTGTGTATGTCTATTTAAGTATAAAGGGTTCATCTAATGTGAAATCCTGGGTTTAATCTCGTTGTGCACTGGCCAAAACTGGTCCATCAGGAGAAAGTTAATCCTGTGTGTGTGTGTGTGTGTGTGTGTGTGTGTGTGTGTGTGCATGGACTGCATTTGCATGTGTGTGTACCACTTGGTATGGTTACTGTGAGTTGTGCAAAGAGAGGAGGGACGCAGGAGAGGAATAAAAAAATTAAAAAAAGATCAAGAGGCACAGGGAGTGGATGCTCACTGTGAGGTGATGATGGGGAAAAACACCTCAAAGTTTTCACTGCATCAGCATGACACAGGGCCTTGATGACAATCCCTGTGTGTGCTCTCACAAACACCCACTCACGCTCATCTGAGATGGAGCTGGACGAGATTCAGGAGAGGTCGTGATCCGGGATTTGAATCTCTCCTGTGCAGCTTGTTCATGACGGTCTTGTGATGGGAGATTAAAATGATTTTGTGGTCTGCGCATGTGTGTGGCTATACCACTGTGACTGCCAAAATATTTGTGTTTATTCATTTGTTATGCTCCTCTTAAATATTTCTGTCATAAAAAGTAAGCATATCCCTGGCAGTGTCACGGCACTATTGCTCTTTGTGTCTGTGCAACTGTCGCCAATCTAATTTGAGCCAGCTGGAAGAACAAACATTTTATTTAAAATAAAAGATTTTACTGTATGATCAATTGCAAGCTGTTATTTACCAGATTAAGCAAAACAATGCTGTGAAAATTAGGTAAAACTGTCCAATATGTGTGAAAAAGAAATGTTGCTTTTAGTCTTTTTCTTTTGTCCATGATCACCATGAGACAACTGAGAATAAAGTTAAGAATCAAGACATTATCTGCAAGGATGTTGCACAAAGTAGCGAACAGAGAATTGAGGTCAGTGGGTTGTTTCCCATCATGCCTCTGTGTTTTCTCAATCTATACCTTCAATAATTCATCCATGTTCAGACCATAGCACTTTCAGTGTCACAGCTTTCTACTGAGAAACATCAGGACCTTTTTAGCACAACAAACAGCATTTCTGCCTTCCCCTTACAGAGTGCATTTCAGGGGATCCCTGCTATAAAAGAGTGGGCAAAGAAGAAAGGTATAACGCACACTTAGAGAATCAGGTCCAAAACACTGCACAATGTGTTTACAAAAATTAGAAGGATGCAGGACTGAGGCAGGACTGAGGCAGGCCAGCAGCCTTGCCCCAAGAAACCTTCTCTAAGCAATTAGAGTGGGTTTCATCTTCCGCCTGGCACCATATCAAACAACACATAGATGGACTGGAGTTCCCGGGGAGCATTTAGAACTGCATCATAAGCAGCCACTGAATATTCAGCTTATATCTTCTGTTACATGGTGAGTACTCCAGGCACACTGATAATTCTTGCTGACCAACAAGTATGAAATAAGTGATCTCTGGTAACAATTGCCGTGTTACCCATACATAGGTTCTACCTGAGTGCACCGCCCCGCAAGATTACGAATCCCATTATAACACATAGACAGTGAAAGACATGGACAGAGCGACGCCATATACTTTGACAGAGACCAGTGAAGTCACTTTTCCGGTGATGGTTGACAGTCTTGCGCAGCCTCAAACTGAGCTTGACAACGTAGATATGATGTGAGCAACCTGTCTGAAAGTTGTAAGTCTTCGAGTAGCTGTACCAAGAGAATTTTCAATCATTTAGAATCTTGCAGAGACAGAGAGCGTAGTTATATGTAAGGAGATAACATAGGCACAGGCTAATTATTGCTTACTAAGATGCTAGTTAACATTAGTAATTAAACTTACTGCTCCGGGGCCATAATGTGAGATACAAGGTAATGGAACATTTTATACATTCTCACGTTTCTTTTGAAATAAACAATGGACAAATAGAGTCTTTATTTTCTATTTTATTTAAAATAGAGTCAAGTTATTTGCTATCTATGTGACGCCAAAATGAATGGGAATCAATGGAATGCTAACGGAAGGTGATGGCTTATTTAGAGTCTACCCATAGGAGGAACGCTGTTCCAAATGCTCACTTACCTCCTTGCCATGGTCACACCAATGGGTCTGGGCATGGCCATAGCAAGCAGGTCAATAGGTTGGGATTAGGCATTTGACCTCAAGTGGTTAAGGTTAGAATAGATGATTGGTCAGGGGATAGGACCTGTACAAATCAGGTTATGTTACCTTGTGTAAGCATGGACGCCTGGCCAATAGTAGCTATTGAAGGGCTGGTCTAAAATCTATCTTTTAAATAAAGTTCTCAATGCTTCGGTTTACATGTAGGGACCCTTATTATGTTACCGTGGAAGTGTGGTGCTATTTTGAGCCTTGTTAGTGGTATAGAAATAGCAATTTATTTTTACTTTCGCTTGCCCCAACGGCAAGTGTTATAAGCTAATTAGGGGTTTGCGCTAAAATTGGTCACATTTGGTTAGCATGAAAACATATTTTAGAGAACAGTCGACTCTGTACCTATGTGTTAGTAACACTTAGGCTCATTTTGCACTGGACTTGTGTTAAATGCCGCATAGTGTTGAACTATTTTCATCTGTATCATCTTTTAGTCTAATTTGTTTAATGTAAATTATCTGAAAATGTTGAATAGTCATTGTTTTTACCTTTGTTTGACTAGTTTATAACTGAACCCATTATTACTAAACACAGCTGAGATTTTCTATTTAAAACAGGGAGAAAAAGCATTTTCTGAAATGCCCCACAACAAGAAGTCACTAACACATGTATTTTTAAAGGCACAATATCTTGAATTAGTCCGTTTTTGACCTTTGCACTCCCTGTGATAGTTTGCATCAATGATTTTTTCTAATTTTCTAAAATTTTCTACAAACAAAACATATTCAATCCAAATAATTTTACATAAAAATTCACAAGCATTGCTACATACAGCTTTTAAATATCAAATCCTCTGTCAATGTTTCAATGTTTGATGCAATAATAAAATGTGAGCTGTCCTAGTTACACAATCTATTGACTTAAGTCAACTTCAGTAACCATAATGACACAAACCATATATTGTAGCTAATGATACAGTGTTAATATCACACAACAGCTTATTGACTTGACCTGAAACAAAAAATTGCAGCATCTAAACACAGGAGCTAGCCATTTTTAACCAATAGCAAAGAAAAACATATTTTTATGCAGTGACAATAAATCATATTTATCCCCTCAGACATTTTTCTGTTTTACTTTTAACAACATTGAATAACACTGGAAGTAACTGTGATTTTTAGACACTGATTAATACAAACTAAACTTTAATATCAAAGTTAAAACAGCCTAAAATAGCTAATAATTTGCTCCACAGACACCGTTGCTCGTTGTCGTCTGTCGATCACGTGCAGCTGAGCCGACAGCCGGACTGTGAAAACACCTCAGAGCAGCTGGCATTTTTTTTACCCCTGGTTTAAACGGTTCAGGACCTTATTATACAATACTGGCACAACTTCTGGGTTGCATCATTTCAGCAGATTAATTCCCCCCGCTCCTTTAACGTCACACTATCTTCTTAAGTCCCCTGATTGCTTGTGTTTTCTATAGTACGTCATAGGATTTTTCCACAAAGCCTCTGTTGTGTCCCAGAGTACACACCTCATCAGAACCTCATGCATATAAACTGCCTTATATCTTATATAAACACTAGCAAGCATGTTGCCCTACTAAAATCAGTTTGTACTTTGGGCTCTGGCAGAACTTCTGCCTGCATTGTTCTCATAACCTAGCAACAAAACAACTACTGATTTAAGGACTGTGAAGCGTTAAAGCTGGTAATTGAAACATACACACACATGCAGAAAAAAACAGTCTCTTTGTTTTGTAATCTCTTTGTCTACCTGGCATGCTAACTTCCATAGAACTGATGTCTGCCTTATATTCTACAGCGGCCTGTTTGAATCACAGATGATACTGTATATGTGCTCTCCCCAAATCTGCCCTGAAATTATTTTCTGTATCTATAAAACCATCTGCCTGCTTGCATAAGAGGACAGGTGGCCTGCTTAGGACTGTACACACACACACACACACACACACACACACACACACACACACACACACACACACACACACACACCTTTATCAATCAATCTGCCATACATTTCCTTGACAAAGCAATTAATCGTTTGTTCCATAGAACACCTGAAAAACAGTGAAAAATGCTCATCATGTAAGACCAAGAAAAACGGCAGCAAATTCTCACATTTGAGAACCTGAAACCATCAACTGTTTGTCACTTTTGCTTGAAAAATTGATTAATCGTTGCAGCTCTAGAATAATAGATGTAGAAGCACTAATAAAGCTTTGCTTAAGACTGAAGTATTCGATTGTAGAACTAGTTTACATTTAAATCTCAATATACTTAAAGCAAATACTTTCTAGCAGTTATTGAGTGCTCAGTGTATCAATAAGTTTAAACCACCTGTTTATGATTCTTCCGCAAAGAAGATTTGAAATTCACTCAAATCCTGGAAAGTAAACAGATGGTTGTGAGTCATCTTTGCCCAAATGGAGCTGAATTTCTATTTTTAATAACTGAGTGACATTTTTTTTAATCAAGGCACTGAGAAAAAAAAATACCCTCATCTTATATTTTCTTGCATAATCAGTCCCTTTTCTAATTCTATCTTTTCTCACCTGCAGTTTAGAAGAGAGTGGGCTTGGCTCCAGCAATGCTGGAAAAGCGTTTTACCTCTTGTGCTCAGAACACAAAACTACATTCAGCTCTAAGCATTTAATGTTCTCATAGGGTGCAAATTATGTTTCAGGAAGAGCAACATATTGGAAAATTCTGAATTTTGCTTTAGAGGGACTTTGTGAGCCAACATTTGCTCCCTTTGCCTTCAATTTAATGGTGCACTTAGCAATCACTAAAATATTGAGTGGGCCTCAGGCCTATAGTCCGATCTTAATCTGATGTCACGTTGTGCTGTGCTATGTGTTTCCTGTTTGTACTTGCACTGAAATCCAAGTAGTGGTTCATTCTGTTTAAAATATATAGAAAAGAAAGAATTACTGCATGGATCACAATTCAAATTTTAACAAAAAATCTATGATTAGATTCAGCGGGGCATCCTCTCATCAGAAGCCAGGGGATAGACCCTTTCATCCTCCTCAGACCAGTACCGCAACAAAAAGAGGTCATTGCTCCCCATAAACCAGTGTCAGCATGAAAACAAGAAGTTTCTCCACCATTTTTCTAAATGTAGACAGCCAGCACATGAATAATTAACACAAAGTATTAAATAATCACTATAGAGTTCTCTAAAGAGCCCCTCTTAGGGTTTAAAATCAATACTGGAGCGCAGCAGTGAAATCAAGCTGGAATGGAAGACAGATTGATCACTTGATAGTAGTTATTTATAGATTTGAAGAATTTTCTCAGATGTGTAGAGACCAATTATCTGTCTTTTACTGTACAGTTTGATACATCATCTGGTTATTGTCGGTTCAAAACAAACTATTCTGCATCCTCCTGAATAGATTTGTATGGAACAGTTTGTATCCTTGTGGCCCACTTGTACGGCTGTAAATGTTTAAGCAGATCCCTGAAAGCTGACACGACTGCTAAGACTGACAAGTTCAAATGATACTAAAGCAACCTTTTCAAGATCTGCATAAGCATGGACGCCTGGCCAATAGTAGCTATTGAAGGCGGGTTTAAAAACTATCTTTTAAATAAACTGTCTGCACACTTTGGTTTGCATGTAGGGATCCTTATAATGTTACCGTGGAAGTGTGGTGCTATTTTGAGCCTTGTTAGTGGTATAGAAATAGCTATTTATTTTTACTTTCACTTGCCCCAACGGCTAGCGTTATCAGCTAATTAGGGGTTTGCACTAAAATTGGTCACATTCGATTAGCATGAAAACATATCCCAGAGAACAGTCGACTTGGTACCCATGTGTTAGTAACCCTTATGCTCATTTTGCACTGGACTTGTCCTTTAATAACTTTCTTTCTAAATTATCTAATACTGTTGTGTAGTCATTATTTTTACCTTCATTTAACTAGTTTATAACTGAACCCATTATTAATAAACACAGCCATGCCATTCGATTTTCTATTTAAAACAGGGAGAAAAAAGCATTTTCTGAAATGCTCCACAACAAGAAGTCACTAACACATTCATTTTTAAAAGCACAATATACTGAATTAGTCCATTTCCGACCTTTTCACTCCCTGTGATAATTTGAAAAAATCTTATTTTTCTACAAACAAATATATTCAATTAATTGATTAATACAAACTAAACTTTAGTAGCTGCTCAGGTCATCATCCTCTCATCAGAAGCCAGGGGATAGACCCTTTCATCCTCCTCAGACCAGTACCTCAACAAAAAGAGGTCACTGTCAGTGATACTAAAGCAACCTTTTCAAGATCTGCAATTCCTCCTCTGTGAAGATAGATCAAGTCTTGTCTATGTGCAGCATTAACTGCAACCATCAGCTATAACATACAGTACATATGGTTTGAATAAGATTATACCTGATAAATGTAATCATATTTAAGATGTTACTTATTGTTATTAACGTCCATTGAAACTATGTAGCCTCCAGCTTAACAACTAATGACCTAGGTGAATGTAACAAACTTGTAGATAAAATATCAGAGCGCACAAGGTTCATAAACAGGCTTCATACCAAGAGGAGGCAGCAATAAGACCTCCAACTCTGCGTCACACTAGAGGGTCCGATACCTCGGAGTACCATTTAACATCAAAAACTATTTAACTACAGAAGAAAAGTCAACACACATCACACTCAGCTCAAAGAAAAAACATTAACAGACACGAAATAATTACATAAGTAGTGACCAACCTTTCTGCTGCTTGAAGGACTGGATGGAGCCCGAGTGGTGCACCATTGCGACGTTCAGTTGATTTCCAGCGTTAATTGAATTCCGTATTACGAAAAGCAAAACTGCAGAATACATGGGAAACTATGGTGGGGTTGCGTGGGTGTTCTCGCAGCTCCCATCCTGCCAAACGATCTCACGAGCGATGCGCAAACCCCAGCAACACCTGTCTAAGCTCCGCATGCGCCCCCTCCGCTCCCAACCACCACCATCCTCGTCTGTTGTCATGGTGACGGGCGGTAGGGGAGGTCCTTAGATGGACACGAACCACTGGGTCCTGATTTACTGACTCCAAATAAACTGCGGGAAATTACCAGGGCAGGAGATCTCCAAATGGACCGACAAGGACATCTATTGATTCGGTCATCAATCATCCTCTTATTGCCCGTGCAGAAAACTGCTTCTAACCTATGGCATCACGTGGTCTAATGAACTACCAAGGAGGAAGAAATCAGTTCGGCTACAGAGCTAACTAAAAAACAATGCTGTCAGTGCTTCACATTTCAGACACTACACTATTATTTTTTTATTTTATTTTTATTTATTTTTTAAATTGGGCCATTTCGTTACCTTGAATAAAAGACTAAAACTTAATTAAACATTTTTCAAAGTAATTCTAAAAAAAACGACCTGTTCATGCGTTCTTGCAATAAGAACAAAAATCAAAAGGATTTCACATTCACAAGGGCCATCAGATTTTCTAAACCGATTGAACCTCAGGGAAACTTCAACATAAAACACTGATTCCAGTATCTAGTGTTGTTAACTGTAACTTTGTGCAAAAAAAGCCCAAAATATTAAAAGGGGATATGGACCATTTGACGTTTTCAAAGCTGGACCATTTGTTTTGGCAGGCATTAAAGATTGTGAGGCTGTGAGAAAAACTCAACACAATCAATAATGTGGTTTTAAATTCACAGCTCAGCTGTGCTGACACACTGCAGCTGTAGTAGCAGGGGGGGGTCCCTCTTAAGGAACAAATGTTATAAGCTACAATATCAGTCATAAAAACTGAGCAGGGTGATACAAATGGTTGCAATAGTATAGTGTGATGGTCAAATATTAAAACTGGAACCATAATGCTGGCTTTATTGCACAACATAGGGACTCAGCTAAAAATTATGAAGAAATTGTAATTGGTTATTGAGAGTTGTTGTAAGTGATAGATTTTGGACAATACATGTATACATACAATATCATATATGTAACAACCCTTAAATTAGATATTTTTCTGCTATACCACCCTGCCTTTACTTTTCTTGTCAGCTTGTTTTCTGTTGTGGTTTCTTTATTTATTTTAGTGATGTTAATGCTAGCGACCTCATGTGTCTCCGTTATCCCCTGCACATCACTGTTGTTTTCACAGCTTTTAACATTAATATGTGACATGGAAAAAATGGAACAGTGGGCATTTTATTATTAATCCCACAGTTAATGCATGAGGTATCTAAATCTGCACTATAGTGAGAATATGTAGTCAAAACACTAGTGTCTCCTTATCTCTTTGCTTCAATTGCACAGTATGAACCAAACAGATCTTATCTTGGTTTGTCTGCAAGGTCACTGGTCTTATCTCTATGTCAACCACACAGAGTTACAGACCAGCAGGCCTCCAATTATGATCTGAATCCCATGAGGAGGAAAGCCCTGTGTTGTTTATGAGCCGACACTGAAGTGACTGCTGTGACCTAGTCAGTCTTCAAAGGGTCACAATAACACAAGTTGCAGATTGGTCTGTGGTCCTACTTTTGTGTGTCAATCTCTGTCTGCGCTGGTATTCTGGTGAGTAGTCTGGCATCTGTCATAAATGCAAATACCATCTGCTTTCTTGCAGCTCAGCACGCCTCTACTCCTCCCACTGGTGTGATGTTTATTGAGGACTGGTGGCCAGGTTGTGCTTGCCAACCCCTATAATATGTCATTAAACTAACAGCAAATGCATTTCTTCCACTAGGTCGATAAATAAATAAGTAAGCAGCTCTTATACGGTCAGTCCCATTTTAAAATGTTATCTCTTCCATTCCAGCCTGTTAGTTGAGAGATCTAGGTCAGATGGCTGCTCTGCAGAGGGAACAAGGTGTTAAGATAGAAAAGATACTGCCACCTTGTGGTTAAAAACATGAGCCGTCAGCCCTCAGAAGTCAGCCCTCAGCTCCAACTAACACAAAGGTTTTACCTCAGCCATGCATGTATATTAACAATCATGAACTACTCTTGGCAAGATTCAATAAGGTCAACTTTCAGGCCGTCCTTGCATTAAAACCCAAACAACAATTCTCACAATTAAAACATAAATATCCCAAATCTGTCATGGAAAATGCATTCCATTTACATGAAGGAAGAGATATTTAATCACATTTAGAAACAATCAAAGCTGTACCATTCCAAGTATTCAACACATCTTTCGTTGCATAGATAAGTTCTGTCAGTACTGATAGCAGCTGAGGGATCTGCTGATGAAGTTATTTCAAAAGTTCAGAGCAAAAACTTTTACTGAGGGTCTAAACTGCAACATAATATTTTCATGATCGATAATTATTTCAATTATGCTTTTGATTAATCAATAAAATGATTTAGTCTATAAAATTTCAGGAAATAATTCAAAATGGCTATCACATTTTCCAATTGTCCAAGTTGATGTCTTTAAATTGCTTGTTTTGTCTGACAAAAAGTCTAAAACTAAAAAGATATTTAATGTACAGTGGTACAACTGTGGTCCAACAACAGCAGTGGATCCTCACATTTGAGAAGATGGAACCAGAAAATATTTGTGTTTGGGGCTTGATAAATGGCTTTAATGATACATTGATGGTCAAAACTTTTGCCAATTTCATTTAACTAATTGACTAATAAATCAATGGCCAATAGAATGGTCCACATTCATTAAGGAATTAACTTAAATTCTCAGTATTAACGTCATACTTTATATACACATTATATGCGCAGAAATTTGCCGAGCAAGTATGGGCAGATCTCAGATGGATGTGATGCATTTAAAAACCTTTAGTCACAAGTGCTGCTAGAAAACTTACATGAGAGTTGGTCGCTGTCTATGTCTCCAGAGTGGAAACTGTTGGCCAACGAAGAACTCCAGGACACTGAATGGCTGATGGGATTGGTTGGAACATGCCCGGTGGCTCCAGAGGAGCAGGAGGCCCGACTCTCCAGCAGGGGCAGGAATATACAGTTGTCCTGAAGACATGATCCTAATAAACATAGAAAAAGTGATCAAAGTGTGAGTATAAAGTACTGATATCATGTTATTAAAGAATATGTATCGCTTTTATCTTGAATGTCACCTACTTAAACCATTATACCCGTTTCTTAGGTTATCAGAGGGAAAATGGAATAGCTTCAATGCTCAGATCAGTAAAATTTGAAGGTGATCACAGCAGTCCAGCTCATTGCTTAGCCCACTCGTGTTACTGCACTCATACATTTTTAAACACATCTTTAAAATTCTTTTTTACACTCTGATACTTGAAACTAATGGGGAACAATAAGGCCTCTGGCTTTCCAAAACCAACTGTATGTAACTCATCTCATTGGGTTAGATCTTTTATTAAAACCAGTTAACAGTTAAACTGACAGAAATGTGATAATGGATACAGGCCTACCAGAGACCTAATCTTAATAAATCAAACTGTTTAGGGACAAATGTGATTGATTTATGGAACAAAAACAATGTAACCAAGCAAAACAATCATTTTGCACATTACGTTTTGCAAGTAAACTCTTATTTTGTCTTCTGTTCTGAATGAAAAATGGGAAAAGAATTAAGAGACATTTCACAGTTCAAGGTCTTTTCACTGTTCAATAAATGTAGTATCTTTCCAAAAGTCAACGAGTAATCGTGTTAAATAATCAATACTGCCTAAAATTATTGTGATTTTTATTTTTTCCATGATCAAGCTACCCTACCATGGAGTTTTTCAGTGTTCTTAGCTACTAGTTTCTTATTTAACAAAAAGTAAAATAATGATAATTGGGATAGATTTTAATAAGCTCATTTCCATACATGACAAACTGTCAACCAACACAATATTATGTTAAATGCATCTCTAACAATGTAGAAGATTGAGACTAATCAGCACAATGAGAAGAAAAATGGCTTCATGCACGTTATAAATTCATACTTACCATTTTTGCAAACAGCCACTGAGCCAGTGTGTTGCAACAATGGCTTTATTACATAATGTGGAGGCTACCATTTTGGTTAACCAAGTTAGCTTACAATAATGCATTTTAATTTGTTTACAATGGAAAAATAAGATTGTCATGTGTGCTGATGTGGGCTCCCTCCCTGATGTGCGCATTGGGCTTCATTATGAACAACAGGAAAGGCCGAAGGGCTGCACTCCACACAACATGACTCAGAGACATTCAGAGGTACTTTACATCTCAGAAGTCATTCTCCACAGGTATTAACGGCAACATCTCCTTCAGCATCAGCAAATGAGCCCACGAGAAAACACTGACATACACCATTAACAGAGATTACTGCACATCCAACACACCCCATCTAAACAATTTATAAGTGACTACTTGGAAAGTAGTCTAGGTTACCAGAGCTCTGAAAAATTGGTCAGGAATAATTACTCTCCCCAAAAAGTGCTTTGTCCATTACAGCTGTGTAGTCTAAGTGCAGTAATATACCGTCCTGAGGATTTCAAAGACTCTAGGTAGATCGATTGATGAGCAGGTACTTCCTGCTTGAACTTCCTGGCACATTGATTATTTATTTAAACTAATACATTTAAAAGTATGGGTCACTTATTTCGTCTCTCAAGTAATCGTGAATGTATGATGGGATGTTGAGAAAAGTGTGATGCCATTATTCATGTAGTATAATCTATCTAAGCATATACAATTGGAACCACAGCTAGACTGTCTGGCAAATGCAATTACTACGACTAAATTGAAACTTTTCAATATGGGCCACATACATATCTTGGGCTTATTGATAATCTTAAAGGACAGAATAATAGAAGCAATGTATGTAAACCAACACTTTGCAATATGAAAATGTCAACAGATGTATGTCAATGTATATAGTTTGAGCGCAGCCAGGTAGAAATCTTCTTCAGCAACTTGTAAATTTAATAGAAGGAGCATCAGTGTTTATCAACTTAATACATTAGCTAGAGGTGGTATGTATCCAGTCCGCAGGGCATTTATGCTGCCGTTTTCCATTACATGATTGCTACTCCAACCAGGTCTGTGTGCCTTACATCGCTTAAACAGCTTACATTAATCAGCAGTGATCACTTAAGGCCACATAAATGTCTCCATAAAATCACAACACTCTTGTCTCCTCTAATCCAATGTGTGCAGATAAAATGTTGGCTTCTTTCAGGTGAAATAAATGTTATATGCCAAACTGCATTGAGAAGCAAAAACACATTTCTAAACAATGGCCATCATTGTAAAAACATGCGCACACACAAAAGAATTGACGATTCCAAAAAAAGATCTTGTGGTTGCTACTTGCTAGAGACTATGTGAATATTGATTTCCTAAATAAGAATCTAATATACACAAAACTTCTTTTAAGTTTCTCTGTCTAAAGTGAAAAGTTAGACAGAGAAAGACCATTTCAAAAAGCAACAAATTAGTTTTTAATATAAGATTTTCTCAATTTTCAATTAGTCCACGGGGATGAACTCTATTGGAAACAATTTCTTTGAGGTCTCTGCTTTATGTGCACTAGTCACTGAGGAGTGACTCAAAAACATGGGGTGACTGAGAGGGCACAAACTGAAGGTTCAAAGCTAGCTTCAACACTTGATGATTATGGTAACACTTGACCCAGCTTCCAGCAGAGCCACTATGTCACAATTTGCTCATCTCAGAATCTCTGTGCAACACTGAATATTACCCACATGGCTCAACACAGATGAAAACACTGTCCAATTAGCTGTCATGACATAACCACAGTTTTTGCCATCTTCATCTTTGCCTGGGGCAGTGATGATTTAGAACAGCTAATAAAAGCCCCGGCATTCATGCATTATGATAGCTCATTAAACTGAATGTAGATAGACATGTTTGCTGGATTCCCCTAGAAAACAGTCACGCTCTCATTTCTCCAGTCTGTGAGATGTTTCAGCACAAGATTACAATGTTCTTTCCTGACATGTCAATGATAAAATGAATGCCACATACCAAATAATTGCGATGTCATTTTTATTCTAATTAATGACAGGCCTAATTAATCGATTTGTCATTAATGGAAAATGTCACAAAAGGAGCGCCCATGTGACACTTCATAAATAAATTAATCCTAAAGGATCAGTTGTCATCAAGTAGATTAACAGTTTCATACTGTTACTGAACTCCTCTGCACTCATCACATGTAGCTTTTACAGTATAATTAATATAATTATAATGGACAACTGCTAATCAATAATGTGCTTTTTCTCTAAGTAGCCTATGTTAAATTAGAGTACAGATGTGTTTTTTAACTTGCAGAACAGAAGGTGTTTAACAGAGATAAAATGTAGCCTACATTGAATATTCTTAAACATGTTAAAAGAGGTTCAACAGCTTATTAAAATATTGTTTTTTTGCATAGGGTAAATAACATATTAGGCCTCTGAAGATAACATATCAAATTCAGTACTGGTTATTGTAGTTGTATAGCTAGCTGCAGTTTTACTCCAATTCCTTGGTTAACTACCTCAGTGTGCCTCATTCAGAAGTGAGTCAAACCTACCTGAGGAGCTGCCAAGAGCCTGTGACACCTTCATTTCCACTGCATGTACCTGCGCCTTTAGTAAATCTCCCATCAATAAGTTTCTGAGTGACAACTTGTAAAACTACAAAAAGCTGTTCAATCTCATAAACATGCCATTCCCACAGTGCAGCACTTTGAGCTGTGAAGTAGCCCGGACGGTGCAGCAAGGATGGATGGGTGGAGTTTATAGTGTTGTCAGGGTATCCGGGTACAACATTAAAACTCTGAGGTTATTGATTGTCGAGTATCGATTGGACAGAAATGCTGTATGGCGAATCACTCACTTTACATGGAGCTTTTTTCTATAGTCTATTGATAACAAATTATAGGAGAAAACCACTCTCTCTGTAGGTTTTACATACATTTGATGGCTGGCACAATCGGCTAACGTTATGTAGGTTAATTACACTTGGTCTATAGAATCGGTTAGTTTACTTATTTTTATACTTTACTTTTTATTTTTGGCTGGATGAGCTTTTCTTGCCATGTTTACCTTTAATCTAGCCCATTAATACAGTAACATCATAGGGATCTAGGACACCTCTTTAACCGCCCCTCGCATGTATTGTGCTAGTCGTGAGAGAGTTGGGGAGTGCAGTAAAGTATTGCAATATGGGTGTATTATATTATTATTGTTACCATGGTGAATTTCTACACTTGATTTGTCCTTGTCCTTGTTCAATCTCATAAACATGCCATTCCCACAGTGCAGCACTTTGAGCTGTGAAGTAGCCCGGACGGTGCAGCAAGGATGGATGGGTGGAGTTTATAGTGTTGTCAGGGTATCCGGGTACAACATTAAAACTCTGAGGTTATTGATTGTCGAGTATCGATTGGACAGAAATGCTGTATGGCGAATCACTCACTTTACATGGAGCTTTTTTCTATAGTCTATTGATAACAAATTATAGGAGAAAACCACTCTCTCTGTAGGTTTTACATACATTTGATGGCTGGCACAATCGGCTAACGTTATGTAGGTTAATTACACTTGGTCTATAGAATCGGTTAGTTTACTTATTTTTATACTTTACTTTTTATTTTTGGCTGGATGAGCTTTTCTTGCCATGTTTACCTTTAATCTAGCCCATTAATACAGTAACATCATAGGGATCTAGGACACCTCTTTAACCGCCCCTCGCATGTATTGTGCTAGTCGTGAGAGAGTTGGGGAGTGCAGTAAAGTATTGCAATATGGGTGTATTATATTATTATTGTTACCATGGTGAATTTCTACACTTGATTTGTCCTTGGCCACAGGGTGGTGGTGTTGGACCAACAATCAGAGGACCAGCTTGTAGTTGCTTATCCCCACCCATCCCTTGTCACACTGAGCTACGTTCAAAATCCTACAATGAACACATTGTTACGCAATGAGGTTGTCTAAAGTGTGGCTACTACTAATTACGATTCACCAAGTATAAAATGCAGTAGCCTTGTAGTTTTTTTTTATTTCTGACATGACATTTAACGCTAGGTTAAGTGCATTTTGCTGCCTCCAAAATTCCATACTAACCTTCAAGGTCTTTTCACACCACCGCGCGGTAACCGCCCGGATAACCGCTTAACGTTACCTGCAAGAGCGTTTTCCAAAAAAGCAATGCGTAAAAGCGATAAAAGCGGTTCCTGCCATACGGTCGTTCACGCTAGAAGTTCAGCACGGTAAACTCTGGGCGGCAGAGCAAAATCTGCCAGCGTTTACGTTGGCCTCAATCGCTTTATACCCCTACCGCCGACATCAAAACCGCTTCCCCCTTTGCCGCCTTCCCCTCACTGAAATCATTGAAATGAATAGAGGCGGCGAGTTACCGCGCGGTGGTGTGAAAGCCTCTTTACGTTATTGAACATACCTTGGCAGATTCGCAAGTCACATAGTGCTGACCAAAACAAACTTAGAGGGATAAATATTTGGCTTTGACGTCTGATTTTCAAATTTTTTTTTTCTCTAAATGTCGACGCGGTTAAACAAGAGGTGTCAGGAGACATGATATATTAGGTGTCTTTGAGAATAACAGGGCGTGTATTAGCTTCAGCTAGTTGTTAGCTAGAATGCCAACGTCACTGTAAGCTAACAGAAGCCGTTAGCTGACGTTAAAGGTAACGGTATGACAGACATCCAAATAGCCGCTGGGAGTAAAAGCTGTTGCCTACCCTATCAGCCCACCAATTTTAAACTGGCTTTTCAACTAGTTAGTTAGCTAGGTAGCTAGTTAGAGTAAACATATACTCTAATAACTCGTTTTCTTTGTTGCCTTTTACTGCCTGAACTAACAACTCCAGTATGGGGATGTGCTTACCGTGCCTTGGTGGAGCAGCGGACGACGTTGTTGTCACTCCAGATCCAGTAGGTTTATTTACTCAAACTTTTATTACCAGCTGTGTCACTAGACACAGCTTAACGCTAGTCACTGACGCTCGTGGATTGCAACAATATGAATTGACGCAAATTAATTTAGTTTAACGCTGTGTGAATGTGATTAACGTTAATCATCTTTAGTATCTACTGTCGGACACCTATAGGCCCTACTAGGGCATGTTCAGGAGACGTAAACACTGCATGTAAAGTATGCTTCCAGGCCCAAACAGTTTCGTTAGCTATAGCTAGCTAAGAAAAAGAGTGTGTGCTTACAGTTGGTGCTTAGAAGTTTCCTATGGGTATTTTGTCAGGACACAAGGAGACGACAGTTAGCTGAGGCCGCTGAGAAGAGACAAAAAGAGGTAAGTTAACTCATAACTAAGTGGTTGCGTGTGTTCGTGTGTGTATAAGACAGTACGCTTCGTTTCAAAATGATTAGGTACATCTAGCTAAAAGTAACTATTTTGCAATACATTATATCGTCATTGAGGTATGATTTATTGTGGCCTTTCATTTGTAATGTTGAATTGTGTTAATATCTCAGTATAACGCTTTACAGTTCAACAGCAAAACCCCATAGACTTCAAGTTAACCTAAAAGCTCAGCAGTTATCTTAAACAGTTTAATCAAAAACTGAACATTATACCTTTTACAAAAATATGATTTACTAGGTTTGTTTTGACTGCATTGATTTTAGCTAGATGCACTTAATTATCTGGTAACTCAATGTAGCATTACTTTGTTGCCTTCTCTTACATATACTACCCCATTTAAGGTAGATGCACATGAAAGTGCGCTGAGTGATTTTTTTATTATACAGAAAAGCCACTTGCAAACCCGTAAGAGCCATGATAAAGTTGTATCAAGGTAAGTAAAAATGGACCAGAATGAAAACTCTTCTTGGCCAAGTGAATCTTTTGGATTGGATGATATCTCAACTGCCACGTTTCTGCTCCAAATCACTTTTAAAAAATGTAAATCTCCCTGACACTGACGATTCACACTTTTTCTACTGCAGATGAAAGCACTGAGCCCTAACCCACAGTCACATTTTAGTTCGCTGCTCCCTTCATTTGTCTGTATTGCCTTATTTGGCAGCTGAATGCCCTTTTGCCAGTTGTGATTGAACATGCCTTGTGCTTTTTGAAAAGTAAAATGTGTAGAAAATGATTGATTAAGAATGTGTATATCTTATAACATATCAACAAGATTAAATTATTTATTAAATGAAGCTATCATCTGTTAGTGCTTGATCATATTTCACTCTCTTTTTCAGACAACATACAGAGGTGTTAAAAATCCAGAAGCTGTCGAGAGAAAAAAGAAAAAACAGGAAGAGATTGAAAAACAGGCGATGACAACCTCTGTTTCTGGTGGTGGGGGCGGCGGTTTGAAGGTTAGTTTTGTGTTCATCCTCAAGTGATGTGATTTCTAGAACAGGATAATCAACAGGAGATTGCTTTGATGGTTTTCCCTTCTTTCTTCTCTAGTGGCAAGTTGGCTGAAAATGAAGATGAAGTCTTGACTCTGAAGTCCAAAATAACATGAAGTAGATGACAGGATGACTTGAAAGATGTTTGAACTGCTGTCCAGTTTTTTTTTAATTTTGGTTTGTGCCTCTTTTATGATGTTCTGAGACAAACGGCTACAGTTGTCATGGTTTCTGACAGAACAGCTGGACATGGACAGACACAGACATGCAAGCAAATACAGATGCTACTGTAGTAGTTTTCTTTGACAATTGATAATGAAGCCTTACAGGGAACAGCATTAGATAACACAAAAGAATATGATTATAAAGTCCAGCAGTATCTCTGGTGACTATTGTCATATTAAGACAAATCTGTCCAACGCTTTTCAGCTTTTTCACTACAGTGCTTTTGGTTTTTCATTGTGGATAATCTGTAAATATCCATTGATCACATTACTTTCACAAGTAAAACTGAGTTTATGTTTACATACAGTCAAAAAGCACCCATTTAACACTCATTTTACCTTATTTAGGGCTCTATTTGTAGGCAAGATGCAAACAGTGCTATAACTTGTTGATTTGTACTAAACTTGTAATGTGCTTTGCCTGTCCCTGGGCTGTTTTCATGACCAGTGCAGTGCATATGTCACATGGAAGTCCCTTGTTGAGGAAGGCAATGCCAGGTATTGTGTTTTTGACATTGTGTAGAGAATATTTTTGACAACAAAGTCTGTACTCGGTGCATCGTCATATAGTCACTAAATTGGTGATTCAGTACAGATACTTCATACATGACAAAATATGCAGCAGCTGCAGATTGCTGCTGATAAATATATGAAAACACTATAACATTCGGCAACCTGTAAAAATGAAAAGGATGTGCACTAGGAAATATCAGTAATGACTGTGAGCAAGGCCTATTGCACTAGTCTTTGCCATTACTCCTTTTAAAAAAGCCCTTTTTTTTTTTCTCTCTGCACAATTTGAGTTTGTTGCATTGAATTATAATGTATGCAAAACACTAATGTGATGCCTGCTTAATTTAAATTTTGTGAAATGTGTTTGTGAATTGCCGTATTATAAACAGAAGCTTTTGTTAGACATCTCTTTGCACAGTTTTTCAACATTTGGTAAACAGCCAACATGCTCGCTCATGAGAGATTCATGTCAACTGAAATGGAAATAGGAAAAAAACCTGAAGGAAAGGAACAAGTGAAGTGTGTACTGTATTTACTTTGACTTGCTTAACTGAGTGCATTTTTAAGCCTTCACTTGATCCTTAGATGCTTCCCGGAGCTCTCTGCATTTTGTAGAACAGGAAATTTGCCAATGTTATTTGCTACAATAAATCACATTTCTGCAACTTTTGTGTGGATTTCACGACAATTGCAGTTTTAAAGATGATTCAAGGTCAGATAAGAGTTAGATTTGGTTCAAATTATCAATGATCTACACTACCGTTCAAAAGTTTGGGGTCACCCAAACAATTTTTGTGTTTTCCTTGAAAGTCACACTTATTCACCACCATACGTTGTGAAATGAATAGAAAATAGAGTCAAGACATTGACAAGGTTAGAAATAATGATTTGTATTTGAAATAAGATTTTTTTTACATCAAACTTTGCTTTCGTCAAAGAATCCTCCATTTGCAGCAATTACAGCATTGCAGACCTTTGGCATTCTAGCTGTTAATTTGTTGAGGTAATCTGGAGAAATTGCACCCCACGCTTCCAGAAGCAGCTCCCACAAGTTGGATTGGTTGGATGGGCACTTCTTGCGTACCATACGGTCAAGCTGCTCCCACAACAGCTCAATGGGGTTCAGATCTGGTGACTACGCTGGCCACTCCATTACCGATAGAATACCAGCTGCCTGCTTCTGCTCTAAATAGTTCTTGCACAATTTGGAGGTGTGTTTAGGGTCATTGTCCTGTTGTAGGATGAAATTGGCTCCAATCAAGCGCTGTCCACTGGGTATGGCATGGCGTTGCAAAATGGAGTTATAGCCTTCCTTATTCAGAATCCCTTTTACCCTGTACAAATCTCCCACCTTACCAGCACCAAAGCAACCCCAGACCATCATATTACCTCCACCATGCTTAACAGATGGCGTCAGGCATTCTTCCAGCATCTTTTCATTTGTTCTGCGTCTCACAAACGTTCTTCTTTGTGATCCAAACACCTCAAACTTGGATTCATCCGTCCACAACACTTTTTCCAGTCTTCCTCTGTCCAATGTCTGTGTTCTTTTGCCCATCTTAATCTTTTTCTTTTATTGGCCAGTCTCAGATATGGCTTTTTCTTTGCCACTCTGCCCTGAAGCCCAGAATCCTGCAGCCGCCTCTTCACTGTACATGTTGACACTGGTGTTTTGCGGGTACTATTTAATGAAGATGCCAGTTGGGGACCTGTGAGGTGTCTGTTTCTCAAACTAGAGACTCTAATGTACTTATCTTCTTGCTCAGTTGTGCAATGCGGCCTCCCACTTCTTTTTCTACTCTGGTTAGAGCCTGTTTGTGCTGTCCTCTGAAGGGAGTAGTACACACCGTTGTAGGAAATCTTCAATTTCTTAGCAATGTCTCGCATGGAATAGCCTTCATTTCTAAGGACAAGAATAGACTGTCAAGGTTTCAGATGAAAGTTCTCTTTTTCTGGCCATTTTGAGCGTTTAATTGACCCCACAAATGTGATACTCCAGAAACTCAATCTGCTCAAAGGAAGGTCAGTTTTGTAGCTTCTGTAACGACCTAAACTGTTTTGAGATGTGTGAACATGATTGCACAAGGGTTTTCTAATCATCAATTAGCCTTCTGAGCCAATGAGCAAACACATTGTACCATTAGAACACTGGAGTGATAGTTGCTGGAAATGGGCCTCTATACACCTATGTACATATTGCACCAAAAACCATACATTTGCAGCTAGAATAGTCATTTACCACATTAGCAATGTATAGAGTGTATTTCTTCAAAGTTAAGACTAGTTTAAAGTTATCTTCATTGAAAAGTACAGTGCTTTTCCTTCAAAAATAAGGACATTTCAATGTGACCCCAAACTTTTGAACGGTAGTGTATATACTGTGTGTATATCTATCTATCTATCTATCTATCTATCTATCTATCTATCTATCTATCTATCTATCTATCTATCTATCTATCTATCTATCTCTGCTAAAAACAGAACTTTTTTTAGTTGCAGTTGATCTGTTAAATATTTACCAAGTATTTTTTTAGTCTTGCACATATTTAAAAAAAATAATAAAAAGGACACTCCTCCCTAAAGTTTTGATTTTGGGTCAGAAGAGTTACCCAGTCCTGCTGAAAATTATTAGACTAAGTAGATATTTCGACTTATGAAGCTTTTGAGAATTTATTGGGGAAAAGTTCCACAAATTAATACATTTAATAATAATGTCATGAATCTATGAATTGTAAGAAACTAAACAAATATTATTAAGTCTCAATGGTGGCACTACCTCTAGGGGTCAGTAACATGCAACACATTGAAGAATTGCAAACCCTTGTATGAGTAAATCTGTATTACTATCAATCATAAATCAGTTAACTAAATACTACATCTTGTACAGGGGATTGTCCATGTTCTTACAATAGAAATGATATAAAACAGGAGGTTTCCTAATAAGTAATTAATAAAATGATAATAGTATAAAAATGCATTTCATAGAATAGTCATTTAACATGTAAACGATGTAAGCATTGCTTTCATTTCTTAGCCTAATACAAAAAAAAAAAACAAAGAGAAAGCCATAACATTTTAAGACCAATATTTGGTTTCTACTGGAGGTTTGGCAGTTTTACAAAGATACTATAGAAGTATGTATATAAAAGTTTCCACTTAGTCTTCTCTTGTCAACGTTCAAATTGCTACTTGAGGTGCTGACTGCAGCCACTTCTGTATTCATTGTACTGTAAGCCAGTTAGGATAAAGTTATCAGCCAAATTGCAAATTAAAAAAGGGAGACAAATGATACATTGCCCTTGTGGAAAGTGTTGACTTGCTTTCTACTATCATATACACCAGGTTGTCCAGGAAGACTAGCTTCTTAAGGACCCTGAAACCTCCACTACTTACTTAATTTCATTCAGAAAATTATTTTAACATAGAAATGCAGCCAAGTAGGCCTGATCAACTAAATTGTAATTCATTTATATTAACACATTATTCAGTTCTGTAAAACTAAGTGAAGCACATTGTTAAGACCCACCGGTGTGATTCCAGGCTTAATCTGCTCACAAACATACATTTTTTTGTGCCTGCGGCCATAATTTATATAAGAACAGGGATATGTTATATCCATTAGTGAGTTAACAATGTAAAGAGTCAACCTCTGTGTTCTTATATAAGTGGCAGGTTTCACATGTCACATGTCTTCACTTTTTGCTGCGGTAGTGGGCCGCCACCACCAGGTAGCTGTCAGGGGTGAGGTCCTTGATATTGGGGGACTTGCTGCAGATGGGTGACATCTTACCCTCTACCCGGGAGATTTGGAGCATACGACAGGGGTCGTGTTTCAGCAGGTAGCTCTCAAAAGTCTCCCAGCCTCCACCAACACGCACCATCACATGCTTGTTGTGCAGCATCTGCAGAAAACAAGAAGATTATAGGGTCACTTCTGATGTCGGTGTTTCAAAGGAGAGCTTTACATGGTTGTTGTTGAGCCCTTCCTTCTATAAGACTAATGTCAATTTACTAATTGAGGCTTTGGTTCTCAGGCAGATGTTCAATGAACAGTTAAGCATGGCTTGGATGTCAGAGATTGATTGATTGATGTTGGAGCCCCCAGACTGGTTGATGTCCCTAGAAGGAAGCTTTCTCCATCTCTTACCAGCCTAATGTTGAGCAGGCTACAGACAAACAGAATTATTGACTCATCTCATTGTTTGATTTATGGAATTACATAACAAAATAACAAGACTGGTGGCACTGTGATACTACTTTGCCACAGCAATGCTTTGAACTAAATGTATACAATAAAAATGCTAACAAGCTAAGGTATAGTGTTTGCTATGTTCACCATCTAACTTTAACATGCTACCATTTGCTAACCAACATCAAACACAGCTGAGGTTGATAGGAATGTCATTAGTATTGCAGATATTTGGTCATAAACCAAAGTATTTGGCACACGTTTTTTATTGGCACTAGATTAAAGGCAGGAATTTAGCAAAGGTATTACAATTCATCTTGAGGAGGGCATGAATGTCTGAACAGAATTCCTTGGTAATTCTTCCAGTAGTTAAGATATGTCACTCAAAACCAAAAATGCACTAAAAGAAGTCAGCAGATCTCTAAAGACATTTGGATATACAGTATCATTAAGGAACCATGACATCTTGCAGATGTTGAGATATTTCACTGGATAAGTGAAAACTTTGATCTGCTGGTGGCCTAGAGGAGTCAGGGGTCCCCAATGTCATCAGGATTCCTCCTCTGGGGACCAGGAGTGTCTGTACAATATTTTATAGCAGTCCATCTAACTGTTGAAATATTTCAGTCTGGACTACAGTGGTTGACCGACTGACTGACCATCAAACAATGGATTTTTACATTAAACACTTTGTTTAACCAAGGATTTATTATGCAGTGTTCATTGTTCAATTTGCAACATTTGCTTTAAAATAATGCTACCTGCCACAGGGCACATTCTCAACCCACTAAAAACTCCTGGGTTACTTCTTCAACCCAGTTTCTGGGTTATTTGTGTTGGGTTAAAATTATGGATTTTTTCAGCAAGTAACCATTTTATGGGTAATAGGGCTAATATTTTGACCAAATTCCTGGGTTGTTGGGGTTTCTGGGTTATTTTTCAAACAGTAACCCATATTCTGGGTTATAGGATTCTCTCTCTCACTCTCTCTCTATCTATCTAATGTGTTTTTTGTTGGAGGAGTGTATTTTATGGAGTTATTATATTATCATGTCAACATAGTTTATAATATGAACAATAACACTTGTGTGTACATTATGATAAAACAGTATCACCATTTGTACGAGAAATAAAATGACACACCCTCTAAACATGGAATAACTAAGAAACAGAAGAAATAAGTTAATATATTACATCCTTGTCCCTTATCCTTGAGGAAGAATAAACACCTCCTTCCCTCTCTACCCCCTTAGAGGAAGAACACCCCCCCTTATTTTTTTCTTTCTAATATTGTTTTTACAGTGTGACCTGAAATAAATAGGAAAATAAACAGGTCCAAGTGTGTGTGTTTTTTAATATAATAAAGTTTTCTTTTCTAAAATAAGGCATACAGGCATTGCAACCCAAGTTAGGTTATTTTGCACCCAACTCCTGGGTTAGCATTGTGGTCTCATGGCAAGAAGGTTATGGGTTTGAATCCAGGGTAGGGATTATGTTATTTTAACCAAATATTTGGGTCAAGTATTTAACCCAGAAGTTGGGACAAAAAGAATAACCCAATTTTCTGGGTGGAAATAACCCAGAAATTAGTCGCTCCCTTTTTAAACCAGGAGTTGGATTAAAAATAACCCAAGGAGTTTTTAGTGTGAAGGTTGGGTGCCAGGCAACATTGGCCATCATAATAAAGAGAAGAAGAAATAAAAGGCTCTAATATTCACTCACATTCCCCAGAGACTGGCACATAAACACTACGGGGCCTTATTACCCCTGTACCTGGTTAACCCAACATTATACCTCTACTAAAAGGAGCTTGTTTACCAAATGCCCTTCTCAGAAAAAATAGTAAACAAACAGGTTATTATCAAGAATATTGGGATCAATGCTATATTTTATCTTTAAAAACATAAACAGTAGTAGAGTGATTCAGACAAATACCAAACTAAATCAGTTGATAAAAAGGGTAAACAACCTCATGAGATTGTCGCCTCAATCTGGCTAGATATGAGGCTTCCTGCCTTCCAGCAGAATAACATGCAACATTTATAAGCCTCTTAAAAGAATCAATCAAGAGAGCAATGGTGTGGCAGTGCTTCCAATCACCTGCACCAGCCCTTTAGGCTTTGTGACTGTAGATTTAATGGACCTGTGAGTTGCAGACGGGTTTCAATCACGTTGCTTTGGGACAAGACTCTTACAGGAGCCCATTCCCTCCTCTGCAGTCCAGAGAAGGACAGAGGCCCAGGGCTTAGCTTGGACAGCACTTCTCATAAACACTGTGATGTTACTTTGCCCCCTTGTTGAGGCTACAAGCAACTCATTTATTCCAGGAGCTGAGAAGGTCATTCTCTCAGTCATGTACAGATAATTGTAGAATAGACTCTTATATGCGCTGCATGCCACTGCTACAAACACCAAAAAAGCCTTACTGTATTCATGCCTTTTAATGGAAGCAACTGACGGACGGTAAAACAATCTAAGGAATTTTAATTAAAGCATTTTGACTGAGTGAAGAGTGCAGGCTGATCAGGCTAAATCAAGAGTTTTTGCATACAGGGAGTTGTCTGCTGTGCAGATTGTAAAGATCAATGTTCAGCTCTATTGTCATTTTACAATGTAGGATTGCACAATGAAATGCAGTTGTAGCCCCCCTCCACGCTACACACACAAAAATATAAATAAAATAAGATTCAAATATTTTAAATTAGCATAGGATAAAACAAGAACATAGGAACTAAAATAGAACTAAGTATGTAACAATAACAATTAAAGAAGAAATAAAAGTGGAAAACTAAATTTGTGATTTAATCTCTATAAATAAAATGTACTTGTCCTGACATGCAAGGTAATATAGACTATTTACTGAAGCCTGTGTTGGACCAACACTGTGAGCTTCTCACCATTTGTCCTTGGTTGCTCAGCAACACAGCAAAGACTGAAGCATTCAGTCATCGAAAAGGCTTCACTTTATGATGAATATTACGATTTACACAGTATCTCATGTTATTCAGAAATTAGAGCCTTATTGTCCTCATTAATATTACAAAAGAACTGTGTTCATCTAAACCTTACAACAACGGAGATTTGATTGAGGTTTGATATTAGTAGTTGCAATATAATGGGCTGACAGCAGAGGACATCCAAGAGTAAACTCTCTTTTGAACGTCTCCACATCTGAAAAATACCGTCAGTATGAATCACATTCTTAGAGGTGTGAATCCTGGTTGAGGGTTGCCAAGTAACCAGGATCTCAAGGGGACCAATGCTACTTCTCTAATCTGTGTTAGCCTCCATTTATCCTCCTCCAATATCCTTTATCTTTCCACTGAAAGAGAGTCGAGTAACATATCCTGGGCTGGTAGATTCAGGGGGATTACAAGATGTAATTAAGGCAATGGCCAGGATGGGTGATAAAGCTTAGTAAAATATTTTCCAAGTAATAACTTAAGATCATATGAAAATGTGTAGGTGCTATTTTCCTTTAATAGTCAGTGAGCCACGTTATGTCTGGCTGAAGATGGACATTACCGGAATACCATTACCAGTAAAGGAGACCTCACAGCAAAGTCGGGCTCTCCAGACACAATGGGTTACTTTCATCCCAAAGCCAGCTCAAGTATCAACATACAGCCATATGCTGTGTGAGTTTTGCACTGCAGTATGAGACCTTATTGTTATCAACCCAAAAGTGATTTAAAATTATTAGAATGGGTAGAATAATGAGCAAAAATGCAAACTTGTGTCATTTTTGTGAGGATTTTCCTCTGTCCTTGTCTTATGTTGTAAAATATATCAACCCAATAAAACACATAGAGGCATAAACCACAAAAAGTGGATGTCCAGTTAAGTTTATAGACACAGGCACTCCGCTTGATTTATACCCACTTTAAAGTTTATACATTTCAGAGGGCAATGTTGCACTTTTTACTCAACTACATTTATCCAGCATTTGCAGTTCCTAATTACTTTGCAGAATATTCTTTTTTAATTCTAACATTGTGATGCATAGCTGGACAATAAGCTCGCAAACAGTATATAAAGGAAAGTAGGGAGAAGGAGTTTTCAGACTCTTTGCTTTATTAAAGTAGCTACACAATGTTAAAATCCTCTATTACAAGTGAAAGTCCTCCATTCAAAATAAAAGTCCAGAAGGATTATTAGCAAAATGTACGTTAATGTGTATAAATCATTTCGTTGGTGCTGGCCAAAGTGGAGCTAATTTGAACTTTAATGCTCTTGAATAGATGATGCTGATTATATGATTTGAATGTAAATATGAATCTGTAAAGTCATCAATAACTATAGCTCTCAAATAAATGTAGCATATTAAAAAGTAAAATTTTTAGCCTCTATAATGTAATAAAGCGCAAGTAAAATAAAATGCATGTGTACCTCAAAACTAAACCTAGTACAGACGATATACTGGTAACATGAAAACAAGGATTTTTTTTCCCGTGTGGTATTCTTACGTTTAACTATGTAAAGAATTTGTATAATTATTTTCTATTGCTGTTGATGCTGCATACAACTAAACAATTGTGATAAACTCACCCGGATAAAAAGCATTTTCTCCCCAACACGGTATCGACCCTGTGACTGTCTCTCTACACAGAATCTGTTCAGACATCTGCAGGGGGGATCATCAGCAATATGTCTTACCTGTAACACACACAAAGATAAACATATTACAGATGTTTACCACATGATATCAAAAGTAGAGGCAGAGGTTAACTACTGCTAACTTACAGCATCATCCAACAGCTTCCCTGTACTTTTCTTGCTGGAATTGACTTTGGTAGGAGTTGGAGATGGGGAAGGAGACAGGGATGGAGATAAAGATGGAGATAGAGGAAGGGACTGAGCTGGGGACACAGGTGATGGAGGTGGTGGAGGTGCTTTCTCTTCTTGTTCAATCTCTTTCTCCAGTTTTATAAGGCCAGGAGGCTCCACATTGTAGCTAGACCAAGGAAACAACAAGTAATGTCATTCCATAAGCGCAGAATTAAAATGTATATGGTAAATTGGTAAAAAAATAAATTAAAAAGCAAGACCGTACCGTGATGCTATCCGTCCCAACTCTAAAAGACAGAGGCACACTTCTCGTGGCTGCTTATGAAGAACTACAGGAAGAGATTATGTTTTATTGGGGAATTACAGTATAGACATTGTATGGTTTCTGGAAAAAGTCAATGGTAGATTCAAACAGAAATGAGCTCATGAACTTCATGCATTCACAGTTCTTCCCCCTTGCAATCCTGGTTATCCCAAATCAAATGAAAATGAATAATGTTCAGATGTGGCATGTGTGTATAGACTTGCTTATTTTAACCTCACAGAATAAATGAGCAGGCAGTGAGACAAGATCTAAGTTACACGTGACACACCACACCATGCATTATAGACAAAAAAATCCATTGTATGAGAGCAAACCTGGTGTACATGTACTGCTAAACTGATAAATCCATACAGAGAACTAACAGAAGAAAGAGAGAGAGACAAAGAAAGAAAGAAAGGAGTCTTTTATTCTACTGTTTTCACAAGTATTTTCACAACATTTTATATCACAATGACATGTCAACCCACGTGTTGATGAATTACTGTGTGTGTGTGTGTGTGTGTGTGTGTGTGTGTGTGTGTGTGTGTGTGTGCCAGAAATTATTTGCATAGTTGGAATTGCTCAGCGATGGTCAAGCAGCCATTAGTCAGAAGTTACAAGATTGTATGAATATTCTCGGTATTTCTGTTCCTGGCAGAGTCACTAACCATACATCTGATTATTTCAGTCCAGGCTAGCATATTTCAGTGACATTACACACAAGAAATCCTTGCAATAGATTAGAGAGACATAGATAACACAGTGAGTGTGGGATTGAGGAAGAGAGCATAATGTACCCACTCTGAGCTGAGGAAAACATTTGCATAGCACTGGCCTAGTTTCTCATTAACACCACACCCTACTGCCTGTGCTCCCTTTGTTTTATCCAGACATTTTGTGCCTGAGCACAGTATATGAGAAGCCCTCGTCCTTATTGTCAGGTAGAGCTGCTCCCAGCAGACTGCTGCCCTTGTGAGCTTTGTGTGAATGTCAGAGGAGTTGAAGTGAAGACTGGAGATGTGAGTCCTCTAAGCCTCAGAGGGGAGGAGAGGGAAGCAGTCCAACCTGCGTGATACTCTACCTGCACAATCATGCCATTTACAGGAGATAGAAATCTGAGTCCAATGCCCTGGCAGTACCAGTCTGACAAAGAGGCTGACTGTGTTGTATCTGAAGCTTGAATAACGACTACCTTGTTTGTCCAATATTCAGATTTTCTATCCGATTTTTATGGCAGAAAAAGAGTATACTCACCTAAATCCTCTGACTCAAACAGACATGTTTCTCCAACTCCAACCTTACGACACCAGGCCAGAAAGTTGGCTGTGTTGTCCCGTGCAAAAAAGGAACCAGAAGGAGCACTCTGCCGACATGGTATCCTCTGATAGGAGATACTCTGCCAGAGACATAGAGGGGTCAGTCCATGTCTTCATGTATGCTACAAAGAAATTAATCTGAGATGAAGAAACTTTAATTGATGAATAGTACTAAGACACAGAACTGAACACAAACTTTTACTTTGTGTTTGATAAAAAGAAAACAAATGTGAGTTGACTCACATTTGACTTGTGAGTGACTTGTGAGTTTCCATCAAAACATAGAGCCACACACGTTTTATCTACACTGATTTCTTCTCCATCTGCTGGTTTCAGCTCAGGAAAGGACCTTTCCATGCAGATCAATATGAGAGATGGAGAGTTTGAAAACCCGGGCTGCTTTACCAGGCCTTCTATGATTTGGGATCAAATGACATGCTCATGGGTTTCAGCCCCCACACGGTCTGTTCTGAGAGATTTATGCGCCGCACTGTGGTTTTATACAGGATATGTGCGTCTGTGCTTTGAGAAAGGTGCAATGAGCTCATGCTGGAAATATGCAGGCTTTTGTGGGTATTTTTCTTTTCTTTCCAGGCTCTCCTTTTTACTTTTTCTGGGATCCTTTCTGTTTTTGAATTACTTTACATTCCTAGAGAAATAATGTCGACCACATTGCCAGTTTTGTTTGATCTAACAGTCAGAATGACTTGTTGTTATTTCTGTGGCGGCTTGCTGAATTATCTGCACCTTTACATATCCAATGATGGCACAGAACCTTTGGAAGACATTATGTTTCGAAAGACGGGAACAATAGTATGGATAAGGAAGTACTTTGCATAAATATAACGTTTTCTTTCCCTCAGGAAGATTACAAATGATTTATGTAGGTTCTCAACATATCAACCTTCACAGCTGTACATGTACACTTTAAAGGGATAGTTCACATTTCTGAAAATACAGTGGTTTGCCTTTTTTGCTGAGAATTAGATGAGAAGACCATACCACTGTTACATCTAATGAGTGGTATCTATGAGTGGTGACTCTCAACAAAAAAAAGCATATAAGCATATTTCATAAAATGTTAAACTTTTGCTTTAAGTGTCGGTAGTATGGTAATAAATTGTAATGTTGTACCTGCAGTTGCATCTGCAGTTCATATTGATTGATGTAAACATGTGGGAAGACAGGCATCTGCAAAGGGATTTATTGTTTCTCTCTGTTGGAATCACTTAGTCCCACTCTACGCACAACTTATAATGAGCTTTATAGCCGATGAAAGTTCTCTTTAATGTGGTCAAATGTTACAGTCAACAACTACAGTGTTTAAAATGCCATGATATGCTGATAAAGGACCAATTGTTTGATATGAATCATGCATTTAAAACAACATCAGATCAAGTCCAGTGTATCAGGCATGAAGAGCATGATTAATCTTTCATGGCTCATTAAACTGAAAGCGCTTAATGTGAGCTGCAAGTAGCTATACACTATAAAACATTTGTTTGATTGTAAAGGTCAGGGTAGACCACTTTCTGTCTTTTTTAATCTGCCTCAGGACTCTCTCTGTGTGTTGACCTCCACGATCAATAGGCGTCTCTATTTCAGTAGATCCTCTGTCGTCCCACGGTCACTGACCTCAAGCATTTCCTCACATCTGTGCTGCTACACTCACACTGAGATCAGGAGACTTACCGTCATCAGCACAGTAATGCCTCAGTGCAAACATCAACAACTCTTCTCAAGAGTCAACAAAAGAGTATTTTCCTTCATTGTCTCTGAACAGAAACTAATCAGTGTTTCCCTCTGTCCCACTGAGCACCAGATATCAGTTCAATGTGTACGTATGTACAGATAACTATAGTCATTACAGATGAAAAACAGGTATTCTTGTCTACAAGATAATGCTTTTATCATATTCAGCACTAGAAACAGAAGCAATTGTATTTTGTAACTTCTAAATTTCAGGTTAAAAGGCAATTCTTTCGAAACAATTTGCAAATCCAACAATTCTTCTGTGCAGGTTCGTTGGAAAATATCACAAACTTGGAAAAAAGTAAAATCCTCCTCTCTGCTATTGCTATAGCATCACCATTTTTTAATGTTTTGGTCCCTCTTGACTACTAATCAAAACCCCTTTTAATCAAAAGTCAACACAAATGTGCTTGATACTGTAGGATGTCTGTATGGACGTCTACAGACTAGACACAAGTGGAAATACATAAACAGTATTTTTTCCTTTGATTTGTCAGTAATAGGTTGAAGACATCAAACCATATTGCAGTAGCTCAGAAGCCGATGCTTTCTAAAGATTTGTGCCCCTCGGTTTGTTTTCTTGAGCACTGACCTAGTAAAATACATGATTTTGACTTTCAAGGTAACCCTTTAATCTTATAAAATTAATTAAAACCTCACTCAAGGCTTACAAGAAATGAACATTTAACAATTCTGCCAATTCTCACAGGGGATGTGGGGCCCCATCAGTTAATGTGTCTTTGCCAGTCTTTTTTTTTTTTGCCCTGCTGAAGGCTTCAGGCCCCCATCCCCCCTCCACCCTTTGTGCGCTGCTTTCTGAAATTATGGAGCTCCTTGCAAAGTTGGGATTCATGGTCGCTGCTGAGCTGACAAAACCAATCAACAAGTAATATAATCAGTATGGACAGGGTGGATATCAAACATAATGCTATTTACCATTTTTATGTTTTCTAAGTGTGTTTCTGTGTTACTCTCCAAAGGTTATAATATTAACATTTTTCAAGATGGGAGGGACTCTATAAGTGTAGCTTTTATTGATCTTATTAAGGGAAACCTGCTATCGGGGTTGTGCTGTTCCCTGTCTCAGGGAGAATCAATAACACTTCAATACTGTTGTCTCAAGTTTGGTCCCATAACCCATTATCAGTCTGGTTCATAATTTATGTGGCAAAACTAAACTTGGATTTGAGTAAACAAATAAAACATGTATTTCTTACAGTAGTATGTCTGGAATCAAGCATAATGATTGTCAATCAATATGATCTAATACAAGGTACCCTCCCCTCTCAGTATCAATCCTCCATTGAATCATTTACATTAAACTCAGTCAATCCAGGAACACTTTCAGCGAAGATTTGACTTCCACATTAGTGTTTACACTGTAACCGTCATCAGGCCAGACTACTGTAATCCTTAGGTTTCTCTGTACCTTGCTGTTGCCAGAGGCAGGCAGGTCTCCATTACTTTGCCTGAACTTCTCCTGTAGTGTCTCAGCCAGCTGGCACAACAGGAAGCCATTGTCTAAGCGATCCATAAAGCTCTCAGCGGTGATTTCCAGACCTGACCAGGGGACACATAAAGAAAGCAGAAATCCAGCAATAAATTCAACCAAAAAATGTTCATTTAAAAATAAAGTTCAAGTAAATTAAATATATTCTCCAGTCCATTCCCTGTTGAAGCTGAACCTGATGCAATGTTATTGCCTCTCAGAAAATGCTTGACTGATTGAGCTTAGCAGTGCTGCTTAGACAGCTCTGCAGAAGCCAAATATGCACATTTTACAACATGACTTCTGGAACCTAGGGGGGAATCTCTAGTAGTACACCATGGGGCAAAGACAAGATCACATGAAAAGGGGGCATCTGATTGTGCACATTATGTCTCATTATCCTGCACAGTTGCAGAGCTAGAGTGGTGATCAACATGTGGTGTCCAGTTGACTGACTTCCAGAGGACCATTCCTTTATAGTTAGATCATTGTGAATAGGAGGTGGTGGCGAGGGGGTGTCTGTGGAAAGAAACTGCAGAGATTTAAAAAAAAAAAATCCCTTTTCTGTTTCTTATAGGAGGAGGGGTCGGGGGGTTTTAACATTTAATGAGTTCCAAATGTTGTAATTGAGGCCAGAAAAGAAAGATTGAAATCTTGAAAAATACTCAGGGAGCTCCTGTCTTATAAGCTCAAACTCTCCCCTCGCTCCTCGCTATGTGAGGAAAATATATTCCCAAGGCCTCTGAGAGAAACATTTCACCTCAAATACTCACTCCTATAAATTGCTCAGTTCCTTTAACCCCCCATCACAACAGCAATATGACTCATCAGTATAACAAAGCATCCAGCTCCCACTCAATCAGTGGCCTTGTTATGCCGCACTGCTCCTCCCACCAGAAACCATAAACCTTGCTAGCATATCAGCCGCCTATTTATTAAAATGTTAAGGGGCTGAACACTCAGGACATGGGTTTAAACCAACAAACTGGTTGGACCCTGTGTATTTACTGCAAACATGTGGATGCTCATTTTTTTTGGTACATAATTCCTCACCACAGCAGACCAGAGGTTTCTATCTCAGCTTGTTTCACTGCAAACACACATGCCGCCAGAGATAACATATTTTAAAAAAAATATTGTGGGACTGTGTACAGTCTGCAGGGTGTTTCATGGAGTAACTCACAGACAATGCGTGAATGAACTTAACCGTATTAAGTGCAGCTACACATCCTGTATTTCAAAAGCAAGTTTTGAAGAAATGCCTCTAATAATGACGTGCATCAGCAGGCTGCCTTGCTTCTTGAAGACTATATACTTTTTTAACACATCTTAAAATGCAGATACATCAAATACTAGTGAACAGACAGTTAGCTTCTTGGAAATTCAGCAAAACATAGCTGGATTATTACATTGTCATTTATATTCTGGTAGAGAAATTTAAATTGTTTTTAGCTAACAACTACATTGTTGAGTAGACACTGGTTGCTTACTGCTGCCACATTTGAACCTGCAAATTGGCATTTCCCCATGGTCATATAAACCATACTGACTTGGCCATTAACTTAATGCATACACCCAATTAAATGAAAGTCACTTAATTCAAATCAGATCCTCAGAGTGCCTTATGCATTTGTTGTCTAATTGCACTATTGAAGAAGTACACTGCACAGGGTGATTTATTATGCAATAGCAGACTTGCACAAAGCTTCTACTGATGTTCCCTTTGCTGCTTATGGCTGTGCATTATTCGATAAATCTTAATGACAGCCATTATTCAATTAAGGACAATCTATGAGAAAGTGTGAGAACAGGAAAGCTGGTTCACACATTCTACTGACTTTAAAATAGTTTGTAATGAGGATCAGATTGATTCCAGTCCCCTTCAAAAGGTGTTTATATCAGCAATGCCAGGTCAATTAATGTTGAAGATGAGGACATTCAAAGCCAAGCTATTTATAGGACAGGGTGTTAAATGACTCAGCAACAACACTTTGTACTTTTCAAAGTGAGCAAGATCTATAGAAAATGATAATTGAGGCACTATAGTGACCTAACCATAAAAATATGAAATATAACTATTTTAAAGCATGTGTATTGCAGGATATTCTGCCTAGAAAACCTCCAACAAATACCAACAGATTAAAGCAAACATTTCAATACCACATAGGTGTAAAACAATGTTTTACTGCTAATTGAACTGAGCTTAGATCATTTAGCCTAATATATACACTGAAATAACCCTGATGCTGACTTATGATCTACAGTTTCCATTAAGAAAAATTGATTGACTAGCAAAGGTATTTAGGAAGGCAGAATTATTAGTATTTAGTCTATATCTAGTCTAGCTATGTGCCATGCAGTTATGTGTTGCTAAAGAGTTTCCTACCAAGAATATTAGTGAGCCACAGGGCCAGGTCTTCCTTCATGGGCAGGAGGCTGGCTTCATGTCGACTGGCCAGCCACTGGTGATACTGCTGCATGTCTGTGAGGTCGGGGCCACTGGGCTGTTTGGGGCTCAGGGAGCTGCACATGGTTCCCTATTGACGGCCTGAGGAAGGAGAGGAGGACAAGACGCACAAAGACGACGCAGAGAGTTGCAATGTTAATCTTCACTGTGAGTTTGCAAGGAGAATCTCAGTGTCTATATGTACTGTATGTAGGAAATCAATATGGAAATAAAAGTACAATAAAAGTAATATTTGTATAATACAGTACAGCAAATCAACAATCAATACTTCATATGTGAATCTTATCATGTCTTATTAATGTCCATGGACATTTTTTCAAACCATGTGTATTCAACATACAGCAGACACAAATAAAGAGCTCCTTCAGATTACAGATACAGTCTATCATAGAGTCCTAATCAATCCAATCCAGCAGACACTGTAGCAGGCCTGACATCACAGCCTGTAGGAGAAACTGCATTTGACATCAATATGCAGAGTGACATTTAACAGCTACTCACTGCCTGCAAAGTGAAGTCAATGAGTAAATGATACATTTCTAACAGACTTTTCCAATATGGAGCTGCAGTGTGCTAAGCGTTCACCGTCTGAGCTATAATGTGAAAATCTTTCACATCTCAATCCAGTGTCACTCCATTAGTGGATTTGTTGCTGAGACAAGTGAGTAACTGAAAACAACAACAACTGTGCACCTGATGTAAGACAGCATGGAAAGAGTTTTTGGTGTTAATCATTTTAAGAATAAGGAAGACAAAAGTTGAATAAAGTGGGCAAAGACTCTTTAAGGAATGTTTAAAGATGGGGTTCTTTTAAAAGGTGGTTTGTGCCAGATCATAGTTTGAGCTGACAGAGACATCTAAACTGTTCTATTCTTACAGTCAGAAAACTTAGATGTCAACATAGGTGAGGATAAGGATGATTGATGTGATTTTTTTGTTCCACCTCATCCTTTCTATTTTTCTATTGCTGCTAAATTCTTTGCTCAGACTTCATTGAAGAAACATAAAGTGGGCTAAATACAACGCACATTCTGACAAGGAAATCAAGCTTTTTTACATTTAAAAAAAGTTTTGCCTCCAGCTAACACACAAGCAGGAACATCTTATATGTTAAATGATAGGCAGAAAGCACCAGGATACTAGATGCAAATTACAAGAAGATCCTATTCAAACAAGTAAGTGAAGCTGCCATGAACAATAAGTTCATAGTCTGTGATGGTTGAAAATGTCCTCTGAATACCGAGGGAGTATAACACAATGTGAGGAATCTGACCTTTAAAGCTGTGTAACATTTCAAGGTCCCTCTAGAGTTGGCTGTAACCAAATCACACTGTGGTGCCACACTGGACATCAGGACCTTGATGTCCAACCAAGGTCGTCTTATCTTCCTGAAGACAAGAGTTCCTCGTTGCGTACACACTCTAAACTCTGGAGCGCAGCACTCACACAGAAGTGCTACATTCCCACATCCACTGTGGTGCAGGCTAACAGACAGAACAAGGGCACTGGGACAAGATCTCATGTCTCACAGAACAAGGCTCATTCATCTAAACCCATTCACTAGTGTCAATAAAAACACATGCATTTGCTATATCTGTCAGATTCAGATTCAGAATCTGACATTAAAGGCTCAGCATTAGAATCAGAAAAGCATCAACTACATAGCCCAGAGATATTTGAGTATACAGAGACAAACAAATATTACATTTCTCAGTCTGAAAAGCATCATGGCTTTAGTGAAGCCATCATAACCTACCACAGTTGGCTTCAAATTGCTCCAGGACAGGCATATGGATGGGAATTGCAACTGCTGAATCACATAAATTAGAAAAAAACAAACAAGAGTGGCTCTGTCTTCACCCTTGCCGCTCTTCATGCATTTCTCTACGTAAACTGATCTCAAGACTGAGTTGACCATTTAATAAACAAGAGAACTCAGCATGTATACTGC
Organism: Percina caprodes; assembly: GCA_013375575.1. Lineage (NCBI taxonomy): Eukaryota > Metazoa > Chordata > Actinopteri > Perciformes > Percidae > Percina > Percina caprodes. The sequence continues at coordinate 12,230,811 of JABXJD010000001.1, read as the reverse complement.
ATATAAGTACTGTGTGTTGTGAGTCAGTGTTGTTTTCAAGTATTAAATTATAATCATCAGCTGTAGTAAGTAAAGTACAAAGTCTCTAGCAGAAAATATCAACAAAAGGATCTAACATTAAACTGTACAATACGCCTACACCACAACATTTGTTAAAGAAATCACACATTCCAATAACTGTTCTTGTGTTTATTAGTGCACCAGTGTCATAAATCCTTAGCTGTGATATTGCACTGAATAATTTCAAAATAATATAGGCAGCCTCAGGCCTGCATTTAAAGACCCATGTGTTGTAAACATTTTCACCATCAGCGAACTGCATTTCAAATACACAACTTACTTATTCCTGCACCATACAGATATGTTGTTGTCTGAATTTAGTGCAATAAATTGGTTTTGGATTGCGTTTCATTGGCCTCTTCAAACACTCTGCAGCACATTTCATTTACAACTGTTAAAGGATTTTAAAGCTGTCTCCTTCTTTACAAGAACAGTCACAAATAAAAACAGCCACAACAGACATTTAATCACACTGGAAATAGGATCAAAGGAGGACGCTTGATGAGTTATGATTGAAATACTGCAGAGCACTAATTAAAACCAACAAAATTACTGAGAGCTGCAAGTGAGGAAAATATGTCAGATTCTATGTAATTAAATATGCCTTGAATTACTTTTGAGAAAAACAAGAACAGCCTTTTGACTGTCCAGAAGTAAGACTTAACTGAGTCCCACTTTTAAGTAGGCTATAGAATATGTGACATTAAGTGTACGTCCCATGCAAGGACATAGAAAGTTACACAAGTTACAACCCCTAACCTAAAATATGCATAAAGAAATTAGACTCACGTGCATTTTGCAATAAGAAAGCCAAATAAAAAGCTTATTATCGGTGCTCACCCTGAGGGTTCAGTTCTTTGGTGCGCACCTTTCTCTCACTCTTGAACTGCTGGATCCCAGTTTTCATGCTTTTCACCGCGGTGCACCGACCCACAGGTTATGGACTCCAAACACTGAACCAATGTGGACCGGGAAGGTTTTTCTCGCTGCGCATTTGCTCAAGGATTTGACTGCACACACACACACACACACACACACACACACACACACACACACACACACACACACACACGCGCGCGCTTCTGCTGCTAATGGGAGAGAAGTTTGATCTTGCTGGCAGTTCCTCCCTCTTCTCTCTGCTTTGTGTTGCCTCAATATATTTCTGGACTGAATTTAGCAGGTCATCTCGAAAACTAAATCCTTCGATGCACTGATTTAATGGATTCTTTTTTAATTGTGTGTGCCCATGTCACTGGTGGCACAAGTAACTTATTCAGATCATCATCATACGTATTACTTTTATTATTAAATAAAAGTAGCCCATAACTAATAGCAATATACTCTGTCACAACTAAGAGTACTACATTAAAAATGTTACTTAAGCAAAAGTATGTAAGTAAGTAATCAGGAAAGTGTACTCAGTCTTAAAAGTATTAATAAAAGTAAAAGTAGGCTGCTCAGTGCAAACAAATTCTCATATTTTAGAAAATGAAAACGAAACAGTTCTGTCAGTCTTTAATCGTCTGATCATTTCAGCTGTACTTAGGCATATTGTTGGGTAGTTTAATTTATAATAACACATCATATTGAATACTCTACATGTGTTTTGTGTGCAAAAATCTTAATTTGTAAAGTAACTAGTAACAAAAACTGTAAGATTGATGTAGTGGAGTAAAGCGTACAATATTTCCCTGTGAAATGTAGTGGAGAAGAAATAGAAAGTGGAATAAAAAAAACTAAAGTAAAGTACAAGTAGGCTACCTCAAAGTTGTACTTAATTACAGTACATGAGTAAATGTACAGTTACATTCTGCCGCTGGCCAATATGTAATCGGATTCAATAGAAAGATCCTGACTATATCAAATCTACAATTTTGTGAATACTGAATTTGAATGACAGTTTTGTAGTAAATAAATCATCATGAAGCAGACACAATCCCAAAAACATACATTATGAATGATCTGATGTCAAGAATGCTTGAATGAAAGTTTTTCCTTCTAATCCTATAGATGGGTTTTGTTTTTGTGGAGAGATGTATTACATTATGAACATTAAAACATTAAAAACAAAATGACTAAATCCAAATGTGTGTTTCGCTTTTACCTTAATTTGGTATATTATTATTATTTTTATTATTATTATTATTATTGCAGTAAGTTATTTGGAGGCTTTTATTTTGAAGGAAAATAGTTTAGCACTCAAGAACGCATGCGCAGTGGTAACAGCGGAACAAACGGGCATCCTTGCAGTCTTGGGCGGACCAGAGTAAAGAAAACTAGTGAGTACAACATAGAACAGCAACTATGTAAATTCCTACAAAATATTCCATTAATATTGTGCCATACTGTCTGTGGTGTGTAATGTTAACTCTGGACTGGACATCATTCGTTAAAGTCTATCGATTTTGGAAAACAGATTTTGTTTTGAAACGTGCCACCGGAAGTCATGTTTAACGTTGACTTTTATTAATTCGAATCTAACTGTTAGCTAACCTGTTGCTAATCCGCTAGCTAGCTCAATAACGTTTCGCAGTTTTTCGGCGTCAGACAGTTTGGGTGAATATTTAGCTAACTAAGTTCTGTCTTTCCTCCACAGTTAGCGTCCACCACCGGCGCTCAGAGGCTGAACTCTGAACACGGAGAGCGCCACATGGAGGCGGTGCTGAAAAACTTGGCGAGCACGGCGGAGCTTCTGGCCGTAGCGGCGCAGAGCGGTGTGGTGGAACAGTGGGATAAACAAACGCTGTCCAGAGCTTTTCACTGGGCGCGGTACTGCGAACACCTCTTTTCCAGGTTTCACAATAACCCTGCCATAAGAACGACTATGGAGAAGCAACTGCAGCTCACAAATCAAAGTTTGCGGGCTGTCTTCCCTGGATACACAGAAGTTTCTTTCTCGGACATCTCCCGGTGTCAGCACTTGTTGCTTGTTGGGCTGATAAAAAATCCTGAGCTGCCCATCTCCATTATGAAGATACTCTTTGACACTACCAAGCAGAGTGGGTATCAGGATGTTACCGGCTTCTGCAGCCAGATTATTCAATGCAAATCTGCTTGTAAAGTCCTGAGTCCTCTCACAGACTTGTCAGCTATTGGTGCTGATGCTGAAGTGCAGGGGGTGATGCTGATGGAGAGGTTGGGTGCTCTGCTGAGCCAAGGCACTGCAGTCTGCCACACAGAGCATATTGTAGACTCTGTCCTACCAGGATGTGAAGGAGCAGCAGGACAATTCTGTCTGGTCATCACGGCAGCTCTGCTGACAACGAAAAACTCTGCTGCACAAACTGCTTCACAGGATTTTCTCTTGGACTGGCTGCAGAAAGAACACAATGTGCTGCAGCACATGTGTTCTGCATTGCCTACTCCACTTATTAAAGACCTGGCCAAAGAACACCTGAAATTTAGAGATGCATACTATGATGTGCTGAAGAAGTGGGCCTCTGATATGGAATACAGCATAAATGAGGGTGAATGGGCTCAAACTATCACAAACAGAACTGTGTCCTTCCAGAGACTGACTGAGCATTTTCTGACCTTGTTTGAAGCCTGTCCCTCTCTGAGGGAGGATGTAGAAAAAGAGCTAAATGCTTTGAAAGTTTCTGATGGGGACTTTGATGTCAGAGGTCTGAGTGTGTGGGGAGACCTTTTGTCAGCATTAAACAAGTGACTGTCAGTCTTGTGGTTTCTTTGGAGATGGAAGACATGCTGAAATATAGCCGAATGTAATGCGAACAAACAAATGTAGTCTTGTTTGTTTATTTATTTATATATATAATTATTATTATTATTGGAAGCTGTCAATGACTAAAAGCTGGCTTCAAATGCTCGCTCAAATTCACATTTCTTCTAATTTCAGTTTCTAATTTTGTTCATATTTTCATTAGGCAAACGTTGTGTGCCTGCTTGGATTAGATAACATTTAAGAATTTCTTTTGTTAAATGAAAAAAATGGTTTTGTAGAAAAACATAATTGTTCATATTCTAACAGGAGGGTAAAAAAAGTAGCATTTTGGTATCAGAACCAAAACTCAGGTATCATAAGCATTAGTATTGCAAAAATTGTCAGAGTTCAAAATACACATAAAAAGCACACAACTCTTAAATGTTAGCCAATCGTTCCAGAAGTTTCTTTTTTGTTATTTAAATTTTTGACTCTTTATGTTGCATTTTTTTCAACTTGTGAAATATAATGACAAAGCAGAGAAAAGGGAGGTAACCTTGCCCCTTATGACCTCATAAGGAGCAAGATTCCAGATCGGCCCATGTGACCTTTAATTTTCTCAAAGGCAGAGCAGGATATCCAGGGCTTGGTTTAAAGCTATCACAATTTCTAGTCACTGGGGGACAATAGTCAGGCTGGGTGAACGCATATTAATGTTAAGAAACCTCAAAAAAGTGAAATTGTCATGCCATGGGACCTTTAAAATATGTTGCATTACCCTGTCTCTTTCACAGTATAGCTTAAATATTTTTGTAAAATGTATCCTGGTAATAATGGAGTTAATAGACGAGGTTTGGCCCATAGACTGGTTTGGACAGATGGTATCATCTCATGCTGCCTTGTCATCAGTAGCAGCACGTGATTTGACTGAATTAAATTGAGTAATTGTCAGGCAGTGAATAGTTTACACTTTTTCAATTGGTCTCTGGAGATTTAAGTCTTCTTCATTTATAGCATCACAAATCCCCCCTTTCTACCAAATTTATTATATATGTACTGTTTAAAAATAATTCTGCAGGTGCTTATTTATGAGGGCCTAGAAATTAGTTTAAAAGGACAGGGGACTATAAAGAAATTACAAAAAGCAAAAGCATTGTGTAATCCAATTTAACGTTTTCTAACTGTGCCCACCTAAAATCATTTTCACTTTCTCACACACCATCTGTCAGTACTGCCTCTTCTCCACAAATCTGCACTGCCTCTCTGAATCTAAACATTTTTATTGGCTTGATGCCAGTCATGTGACACGACTGCCAATTCACACATTTCAGACCTCTCCCGTGTGTCAGAGCAGCTCTGCGGCGAGGGATCAGTTAGTCAGACCAGGCGTCTTCAATCAAACCTTCCACAATAGCCGTGTGTGACATAACCGGCAGACAGCGGATTAGAGACCTGGCCGCCGTATGGAAGGAAACACCAACACGACCATGGCTCGTTTAACACGCCATGAAAGCAATTCACGTTGAGACAGACATGGGTCACTGAGTAAGGGGCTGCATGTACACAACCAATTTATTTCCATCCAATGAAGAACATATGCATCTGACTGGATTGAAACGAACAATGAATGTCCTAGGTTATAAATATATATGCAAATTCATTTAATTTACATTTTCATCATGTTAGGTCAGAATGTGAGAAAATAAATGAAATAATTTAGGGACACTTTATTCAGCGAATAATTTGGATCCTGTTACCAAGCAGCACATTTAGCCGTTGGGACTGAACACTGACACATTTTATTCACTTTTAGACATTTGTCAGTCTTCTTCACAGACTTAGCAGCCGTGGTGATGATTCATATGTGTGAATCTGACTCCATGTGAGAAGCCTACAATTTAGTCCTCTCCCTTTATCTACCTATACACAATGAAAACACATTTTCTATTTACATAGGATACATGTCTGACGTGATAATAATAAAAAAGGAAAGCCCATACGTTTTCAATGTTTTTAAGCCAAAAAAGCACTAGTTTTCTGTGTAGCTGTGTTATTTGAATATAAAAAAAACTTCACTTTGCAAAGGGTCCCACATGTTAAATATCAATATTACATACATTGCCCACTGCTCTTAACCTGCGAGGTGAAAGTACAGGGTTGTCTTATTGTATCACTTCAAACAGCAGGAGGGTGACGCAGCTCCATAATATCTACCAACAGCCCACTTTAAATGTTAGCTTGGAGACCCCTCTTAATTGTTCTAGTAGCAGCTAATCTCTTGGAACAGTGAGGATGGAAAATTAGAAATGAAACGCACAGTATTTTCTGCTTTCACATCTGAGCCTTGCACTGTTTTTCATTCTATCCAGGGTAATATTGTTGTGTCAGCGTGGGGCAACAAACTGCAGTTAGATGTGCTCCAGGCGACTGTTGTTCTGCTGTTTCTAAAGGCTCTTGAAGGATAGCGTTCATTAAAACTCAGATCCAGCCCCCATCTGGTAGTGTGAATAAAGAGTCCTCTGAGGGGCGGGGTGAAGGAGCGGGTGGAGGGGTGTAGAGCCCTCCCTTGGCACGTGCCTAAGCCGCTCCAGCCTGGCCCTTGTCTGGCCTCTGTGACAGATCACAGAGGCAGGAGGCCCCCTCCGCACACCTGTGTCCCACTCACAGGACGCTGATGTTCAGTGGGCACCATCATCAGGCATGCACCAATCAAGAGGGATTGATGTTTTCATTTAGGTTTATAGCAGTGAAGCTGTAAAAAAAAAAAAAAAAGATGGATGGATGGAAGTGTAATGTTTCTACTGAGTCTGGAGAACAGGATGAAAGAAGTTTACATCATCCTTTTCAGGACATCCCATAAAAACTGCACTGTCAGATTCTCCAGTGAGGTGCTGCGGTTGCAGAAACATTGTGTATTGTGGCACAGAGAAAGGGGGTTGAGTTGTAGTAAAGCCAGTGATTACTGTGCAATGAAAAAGAACAAAAGAAAGAAGAGCTGCAACAATTAATTATGAAAATAATTGTTAGATGCTGCCCTTTAAGAGAGGTTCTGTAAGTTGCAGCTATTTTATGGTTAAAAAATACCTTTTTTCATTGTGAGGTACAAGATTAAAACATAATAAATGTTATCTGAAAATTCCGTCATTTTATCCAGATTCCAAAGCAAATTACTGCAAGCAATGAGAATATCGTGTAAAATCTTATCAGCCTCTCATCCTTTGTCTGTCTGTGTGGTACAAGCCTAATCGGAGCATGTTGTAGAGAGGAGGGTATGAAGCTGTCAATGTAATGTGAAATGGGGGAGGGGAATGGAAGGACCTGTGATAGATTACCTCACATGCAACTGTAGGAAACCAGTTTTGTGGAGGATAAAACAATTGGATGTAGCAATCTCCCTCCTCTTCCTCTGATTATGGAAGATGCAATTCTCCCTCCACATATGGCAGGTCTGAAAATGTTGCCCTTAAAAGGCATCACTGTTTCTCTGCCTCAGTACTGTGTTAGTAGTGTGGTACTGATACCAATATGTTTGAGTGCACAGATGAAAATAATCATAGCACACAGTTGATATAGCTTTTGGGAGATTAACAAAATTATGTTTTACAGTAGATGACATTTGCATGTCACAAGCTGAGCATCTTAAGCAAAAAACTTTGTGCAAAAACAAGATTTTAAAAATTCATGTAGGGAAGATTCAGAAATGCTTTTGGAAACAGCAAAATAAAATAAAATATTTCAGTTTGCTCATGTGGCAGTGGGTGGAGAGCAGAGACATATGACATGTCTAGTGAGACAGAATGATTTAAGCTCTCCATTAATAAAGCAGTTAACTAAGGGAGGAGGAGAAAGAGGCGTTTATGAATTCAATTGCTTCAAGATAGTGTAATGTCACACTGGAGGGTCTCATAAAACAGTAATTACTCCAATACTGCTTTGAAATTTCTGTTCTAATAACCTGATCTTTTTGCATAATTAGGGAGTTGCATTTTACATTGTAAGTTAAAGCTATTCAGCCAAAAGTGAGGAGAGATTGCTGTGTGTAATTTGGACTTTAGACTCAAGAAGGGATCAGGAGGATAATTGCATGCAGGCAGAGTCCCAGGGGAGGATTGCAATCCTGTCATCAAACACTCATTCTGGCTAGGCCTCATCCTATTACAGTCCCCCAGGAGCCAAACTGCACCTGCCCCACAGACTGACAACTACTCAATCCCTCTTCACTTGCCCTCGCTGTTACACAAACAGCACCAACAACATCACAACAACTAAGTCTGAGATGCTGCAAAAACAAAAGAGGGTGGAGATTGGAGGCAGGTGAATGCTAAGATCATTCCTACCTATGAATGAAATGTCGACACACAGATTGTGTCCAATTACCGCGCGCACCAACAGGTACGTCACAGGTGCAACAGCCATGACCACCCCGGCTGGTTAGGCATAAGAAAACATGTTCCACATGGCTGGTGACACAATTGTGTTTTCTGTCAAATTAACATGTGCATCAAGAAGCAGGCAGTGGTGAGCGTTAATGGTTTCCTTCCTCAGCCGAGCAGATAATCGGAGGAGAAACTGGAGATTTATTGTAATTGCTGCCACTGCTGCTACTGGAGGTGTTTCAGACATGGAGCTGCTTCCTGTGATCAAAGCATCAGTCAACTCAGAGCAGGGCTACTGTAGACTTAATGCTGCCGCTGCACATTAAATTGATTCAGACTGTCCATCATGTGGATAAACCTGATGGTCAACCCTTTAACCCCCACCCCCACAAACTTTGTGCCTGTCAATCATTTCTTCTTAGTAGAAAAGGGAGCTGCTTAAATTCACCCTGGCCTACTGAGGTTGTTGGAAAACCTTACAGATCATGTGTAATGAATACCTTCAAGAAGCTGTTCAGACCTCTAATGATGCACTGATCTTATATTCTGTATCTGCTCCATATAACTCATTCCCACCTGCAGTTAGAATCATTGTCTTTGATTTATCCAGATTCTCCATTCCTGCTGTATGTAGGAGCACTGAGTGATGCATATGGATTGATGGATGCCATGTCTTCCTGAATTACTTACTACCTCAGTGATAGGCTGCAGTTTGTCGGCCTCCAGAGCGGCGTGTTTGACACACTGCAGAGCAGCACAGAAGTGCCAAATAAGGTAATATCGCCTTTCTTGTTCATTCTGTACCCCTCTGACTTCAGATTTAACTGAGTCATAATACCTCCATCAGTTCTCTCACAACTCCCTGTGGCGTTTGCTGTATAGCCTGTACAGTTCAGAAAGTTCTGCACACACTATGCATGTGTGCAATGCAAACCATTATAAAGTATCCATTTTCTATGTTATTATGTTTTGTCACAGATTCTTACTTTGTTTTTGCCTTATGATTATCTCTTTTTAAGGTTAGAGTAACAGACATCTGCCTCTATTTTCTTAATTATGTATTTTCATAATAATTTCTTTGGTCAAATGAATATTTTCCTTGGCCTGACTGTCATGCAACCATTATAACCTAAACAAACTCATCCTAAAATTCAAAAAAGTAAATGCTGTTACTGATTTTCATTGGATGGCGTCATCCCAGAACAAAGTTGTATTGAATTAATGTTGATTCAGGTTTCACCTTGTAAAGTCAGTATTTCAACTGCATTCACCCTTCGCATTTATTAATAATGGTTGCTTCTAGCACTGATAATGTAAGAATCAAACCTCATTCTGCAGCTTCACTCATTGTCAGTTACATCAAGTATTCGACTGAAATGTAAATTGACTGTCTTTGCACTATATTGAGGAGGGGTGGGAATCTTGTGGCACCTCACAATTTGATTCAATTCAGATTCAGAGGTCATTCTAAACCAATTATTGATGCATATTGATGCATCTCAATGCAACAATTTTTTTAATGTACATTTCCATGTGTGATTTCAAAAATATACATATAAATCTGAGTTTGTTACTCAGAGTTTGCTAATCACTTCCTAGACAAAGCAGCTAGACAAAGCTTAGATTTTGGCATATACGGTATTCAACACACAAGTTTTAAAGAAATGTTTTGTCTACTGAGGTTTTTATTTTGTAGTCATTCCAGGCTTAAGCCTTAAACATGCTTGTGAAAGTCACCTTCTCTCACAGTAATCTTCCATGTCAGAGGCTCAGTCATGTTTAAAGGTGGATGATTGGCTTCTTAGAACATGAAACATGAGGTGGTCAGATGTAATGTGATAAAGTAGAACAGCCTATATGTGTTTTGCCTAATTATATTATGTCTTATTAGATCATGTGTGTATATACAAAATGTAACCTTTTTGTCCTTTTGGCCATTTTTGTGGTTTTTTCTGCATTCTTGCCTAAACTCTAAGTTGTTGTCCAGTATCCCATCCTCTTTCAGTCACTCTGTTGTCTGATTTGTACTTGTTTGGAGACAGTAACTTTTAAATAAAAATCAACATTTTTTTATATTTTATATTAACTTATCAGAATCAAGCATTAAATTGTTCTAAGGAGAATCGTGATGCATCTAAGAATCTATTATTTTTCCCACCCCTAATAATGAGCATTGATGTCTTTTATGTGTTTTAAGTCAGTGTCTTTGTTCAGTGTTTTTCTAGCAAACATGAAACACAAATAACTAGAAAATACAATAACTACCACTGTACAAAGGTAGCACAACCTTCTCACCATCATTTATTCTGATTCATTAAAAGCATTTTTTGTTTTGAAAGTCCATATGCTCTAGAGTTAAACAGTATTGATTTGTTACGATTTAATGCAGAAGCTGGGTCAATAGTTGGAGATGTTGCATGTAACACAGTTGACCTCAGTTGTGTAGAAGACACACTGAGGAGACGGGGTTATATTCCGCATTGCATTTTCAGTGCGTTTTCTTTTTCGGTTATACCTCTGATAATTCTTTTCCTGTGCAATTCAGAGAAGTGTGAGATTAGTTTAACAGGTTCATCACACGTTTGCGCACCTACATGACTCCTCTTCATCTGCGCTGCATATTAAAGTCAGGACTCTTTGGGAAGACAGACAATGATCCTGAATTGTAGGAATTTAAACTACAGTAATAGCGTTAAAATTGCTGCTTTCCCCTTACTGATTACCCAGCTACAGGGTCCAATACTCTCTTCTCGGACTCCAGAGACCTCAGTCATTGATTTACTAATGAGAAACATGGAGAAAATTGGAGATGCACAACACTGATTGGAGAAGGTGGTTAACCGGTTAGGTAGTCTGGCTCCAGTCTCTGTGGACCCATAACCTTCAAATAAACAGCTGAATGCACTACAGAACATCACATGAACACACAAGATTATAAGATGAGGTAGAACGACAAAAACGTGACTTTTGGTTGTTTTTTATAAAATGATATGAGTATTTTTTACAACACTTTTGACATCAACATACCTCTTCATTAAACACAATATTAGAAGCCATAAAATCACATCTATCTGTTTACATAAACTTCAGGCACAGAGCCGTAATAGCATCTTTTGGTCATCTTAAACATTCTTAAATATTTATATATTTTTAAACATCCTTGCAAATTTCATACAGCAAATGAAGAAAGTGTTCAAATGGCAAATAAAGTGGTGAAAGAGCCATCTATTATTTCATGTGGTCCACTCAAACATGACAATATCAAAGTGTCAACAAAGTAGTTTTGGTGACAATGAGAACAACCAAGAAACACCAAGAGATCAAAACGACCTGGTTGTTCACATACATTACTGCATTCCTCACTCACAAAATGCAAAAACATGTTCTGCATCATGAGCACTAAAGCTGGATTCTCCAGACACTAGTAATTTGTTAAAACACACACCTTAATGTTGAGCATCACATAACTCCAAAACAATTACAGTTAGTTACAGCAAGCCAGTGTTACATTACAAAACAGAATGTGATGGGTGGCGGCTGGTACACAGAATTTATTGCAGTGCACACCAAACATCAATAAACAATGTCTTCTGAGCAATCACCTTCAAAACCTCTTTGAATTGTCTCACATCATGACTGGCACCTGATTATGAAAGTTCATCTTAATATTTAAAATGGCAGAAGACGCTTATCTAAGAACAAAGCAGTGAGCCGAATGAGGACTATCAATGACTGTGAGGCGGCTGCATCTGAAACATTGATCTGAGCAAATTCATGCAAACAAACACACACTAAAACTCTACGGTTCAACTTCACTCACGCTGTTTTTGTCTTATAGTGTATTATAGGCCTCGCTCCAGGAGGAGACCTTTTTTTGCAAGCAGACATCTCCCTGAAAAGGTACTGTCCATGAAAAATATGGCCTTTTATATTAATGTTAACACAGATCAACGACCCAAAATCCACAATAGTCTCACAGAAACAGTATATACATTACATAAAACACATTTGAGAAACAGAATAGAATCTTGTTTTTAGAATACTTATAGTTTTAGTGCAATCAGAGTGGTATTTCAGAGAAAGACCCTATATGATGGTCAACTGCAGTGTCGTCTGGCTCATGTTGTTGTCAAGTAGGTTTGATGAGGTTTGAGTGCCTAACAAGAACATAGGCCTGCAGTTGTCTTTGCTCTCTGTATAGTGAAGCCCTACAGTAGGTAGATGTGATGAGAGACATGAGAATCTAACGAGGATTGTTTTGCGTTGCATTTAACTATTTTTTTTACACTGGCTTTTTGAATCTAGTAACCATTTTACTTGAATACACAGAATGGATTTAAATATCTAAGATAAGGTTGTGCAATCCGTGATGGAGAGTCTGTTTTCTGTAAGCAGACTTTCCACAACTGTCGGGTTTAAGAGTAGCCACGCTCAGCATACATCTTTCCGGCCGGTTCCTGTACATACTCCTCCGTCTTATCCCAGTCCTGCACCCAGCCTCCGTTGAGCTGTGCAGTGGCCCCGTAGCTTTTAGCCGGACCACCCATTGCGCCGTAACTCTGCGTAATGTCCCCCGTCTCTTCGGCAAGCTCATCCTCATCAATGAAGCCACACTTCTCGTCGCTGGTTTCTTCAGGGTCGGCCCATGACTGTTTCTCCCCAGATGCAAAAATCCCATAAAACACCACTCCCCCATAATGCACCAGGGCAGCAATGAGGAAGACATACTGCCACTCCTCCCGGGTCTAAAGACAGAAAACAGTTGCAGCCAGGCTGAGTCACTTCTTTTAGGCCCTGATAATGTGTTCTCTCAACTGACATCTTACATGAGCAGTGGGCTCCTAACAGTTCTGCTAAAGTTCACAAAGCTTTGGTTTCCCATGAAAGATTCCTGTATCTGTGTTTATCTCTGTGCTCTTCCCACTGATTTGAAGTGGGTAAAGTAGTTGGAGAAAGATGATGTCATGCTATCTGTGTACCAATCAGGATTTAAAATCAAAATCTGATGACAGTTGTGGGGTTGCTAAGCCACTGTGAATATCAAATATCATGTTTCAAATAAGATCAAAACTACACTCATGATGAAGCAGTTTGAGTGTTAAAGTGCTAATCCTAATCCTGTGTCCCTGTGTTTATTGTTCATTTATCTCTTGTGACATGCCGAATATGTGTATTTTATATCAAAATGCCTTTTTTCTCTTCCCTTAAAACTTTGGCGCGGTTAAATACAGTGCATTTATCCAATCAAATGTGATTTGGAGCAACTAGCTAACTGTCATATAAAGGTCTAAAGTGTTCCACATAAAAAGTTCCTATCTGCATTTACATTCACATCACAGTATGAATAGAAATGACTCACCTTGTTCTTTGTCATGGCTCCCACTATTAAAGGGCAGACCATTCCAGACAGGGTACCCACCCCGTTGGATATACCCATGAGGATGCTGGCATAGCGAGGAGCGATGTCTAGATGGTTGACATTGAAACCTACAGCAACAAAGAGTGAACATTCTGAGTTTTGTGCTTTTTTGAATAACACAAAATAATTTGAACTAGAATCAATTGTTCTGAGACTTACCTGATATTGCAAATCCACTAAAACCCACTGCCAGAACTAAAAAAGAGATGGCCACCCCCTTACTGTGAGAAAAACCAACTACCAACAAGAGAGTGGCTTCCATACCAAACCCTAAAAACGACCAGAAGAGAGTCAACTGGTGAGGAATACTTAATTAATTAATATGTAATAATCTGGTAACAGAAAGAGAGTGGATTATCAAAGTCTCACCTCCACAGTTCATGATTTTCCGGACCATAGTGGTGGACATGATGTTGTGGGTCCTCAGATAGTCTGCTAACTGGCCTCCTAATGGCACGATGATGGTCATGACCAAGTGAGGGAGCGCTGACACTACACCAACCTGAGAAACCATCAAAACACTTGTCTAAATCAAAAGTGACAGCCACAAAGAAACTGTCAAAGCAAAAGTGATTCTTCTTCTATTCTCAGACCCAGTTGTTGTCTGTCTCAACCTCTGACTGCAACATCGCATCTGAGCAATAATTCACCTACAGTAATCAGAGCAGCACATCCTGAAGCTGAATTACACCTGCCAAACCAGCTTGATTCATGCTTCACACTCTCCAGCAAGGGTAAAGATTATGAAATGTTAAGATGAATTGGAAGCTTATGTCTGACACCTTCATTCATGGACAGCAGGATTAGAAAAGTAGCAAACCACAGCACTTTCAGAAGTAATTATCGTATAAATAACACAATTTGCTTCAAAATCAATGTTTAAATCTATTTCCTTAACCTAAGTGAAAGATTCCCAAAGAAGTAAGATTCTCCCGCTAAATGTTTTGTGGGCTCATTAAAATAATTTTAACCATGACTCAACTTAAAAAATCAGGTAATGATTCCCACATTCCATTTTCAGGTTAAATCAACATAAATGTATTTACCAATAAGTCAAGGTAAATCATATAAACTGTAAAAGCTCAAGCACTTTACTACATACACTCAATATACTGTACATAAGTCAGTCTCTTATAGCTCTGTTTTTGGTCTCTACCAACCAATGATGGAAGTATTCAGATCTTTTACTTGTGTAAAAGTATTAATGCCACACTGTAAAAACAAAACAATGCCATGAAAGCTGTGAGAGTAAACCAAAACAGTAAAGTTGTGGTCCAGACAGCTAAACAATGAGCTAACACTCACCATGAAGCTCCATAAAGCCGAGGAGCTGCAGATTCCAGAAATAATTCTCTGTACTGTCATTGTCATTCCATACATTGTTGTTATAAAAAATACTTTTGTTGCCTTAATATTTAGAATCACACTTTTATCAAATTTTAAAATTAACATTTTTAGAGCACAATAATACATTTCAAATTGCAAAATAAATGCTATACTTTTCCGAACCTAATAGGACAGATGAATTGAATAATACTGAGAAGGTAATCTGCAATTCATATCTGAGAAATCTTATCTTGTACTCTACAGCATTAGATTACATGACGTTGAAAGATATTTTTTTGGTTGACACCAGGAATTATTGGGTTTATTTACCTTGCTGATTTCAAAGCCAAACACCTCTTCAAAGTATGCAGGCTGGCTAATGAGAAGCAGATAAAATGTCCAACTCCTGCAGAAGTTGGCCACGATGATTGCATAGACAGGCATGGAGGTGAAGAATTTCCTCCAGGGGGTCTTGTATTTCTGTTAAAATAAACAGAGAATCAGCTGGACGTACAGCACTTAGCATGGTGTTACAGATCAACGGATACAGATTGAGAACTCACTTCCATTGCGCCCATCAGCTGAGCACTTTCACCAATGCTCTCCTCGATGTAACGCCTCTCCTCGTCTGTGATGCTCGGGTGTTCCGCTGGACTCTCATAGGACACCAAGACCCAGAACATGTACCATAATATCCCAAAGCATCCTGAACAGATCATGAGAGAGATGACCATGCCAGTCATTGTAAACTCATGCTGTGCAGTCAACTGTTGCTCAGACCCACAGAAATGTATTTTAAATTCTAGTGGAGATCCTAACATTTGTTAAAGATGTCAAATATGTCAGATTACATTTAGGGGAAATGTGTATAAAATGATGCACACGATATTTGGAATTTATAGAATGGTGTAGCCATAGCAATGGCTGTAGCATTAAAACTCCTGAGTGTACTAAATTGAGCAAAGGTGCGGGTTAGAGTTATGAATTCAACTTTTCATTTGTAAGAGAGAGCTTCAGTTGTTTCTTTTTTGAAAAGTTGCATAGTCTCACTTTAAGTTGTTAATACAGTGAAACTCACCATACAAATAGAAGACAGAGGGCCATCCAGTGTACTGGACCAGGATCCCAGCCAGAGGCATGGCTATCACTGCACCAGCATATGATCCTGAACAAGACAAAATTTTATGACCGGGCAGAATCCATCCTGCTTATTCAGAGAGCAGTGTTGTTCTAGTGTGTTCAGTACATGCTTACACACACATTTGAGTAGCAGTATTTTGTTATTCTAAACTTGCATTGCAGTGCATGAAGTCATATGATGATAAGTCTCTATGACACTAATGAGCCAATCACATAAACATGGGTATGTGTAGATTATGTACCACAGAAGGAGATGGTTGCCAGACGACTTCTTTCCAGCGGTGGAGCCCATTTACTCCAGATCCCGTGGCAAGCTGGATAAGTCACTCCCTGCATGGAAACAAATGACATTACAGTCAGAGTCTGAACACACAAGGATAATTTCCCTTCAACTTTATTGTCTTTTTCTTAATCTTCTTAATTATTATACATCTATTTTTTCCACTTTCAGTCAATAGAATTTATGCAATGAAACTGATTAATGCTGTCTGTTCGCTTTTGCCAAAGACATGCAAGACAAATTGCAGTTAATAACAAACAAACGGATGTGCATTGTACCTAACCTTTCTAATAGAGACTAATGGGTTAGGTGTGAGTCAGTGCAGATTCAGGCTGCCCACTTCATGAAAAAAAAACTGAATTTGCTCCCATTAAATCTTCATTATACACTAAGTGGCATACAATCAACCATTGATAGACACAAATTGCTGGGGCTTGCAGTGGGAGACACCCTGAAATGCTAATGTTTAATTTGCAGTAATAAGTCAATGGGTGCTGAACACAGGCGGCTCGCTCATGAGCTGCTATTGAAACGACAGCGTGCAGCAAAAAACAAAATCACAAAGGAGGATGACCTTCAGTCTGATAATAGCATCTCTTTCTGAAATCTTTTCTTTTCTGTTGAGCTGTGGGAGCCGCCCACATCAAGTGGTTTTTATCTCTTTTGTTCTAGATGTTTCTATGTGAACATGGAGCTGTTTTGGCCAGGGACACCAACATAAATAAACCCTGCTATTCAGAGGTTTAGGCTGTTTGCTGTACTGATCTGACAATTGTGTACAGTATATTGAATGGAAGCTCTCCATAATTGGTTTCATGTTCTAGTGCAAATTCGAATAGAAAGCCAGGGAGTTCAGTATGAAAAGTAGGATGGTCAAACTGTAAAACATGGTCAAATGCAGAATGTCAGGACAATTTCATTAGGGGTTTAGTTTAGCTGTCAGCTTGATAATGAGGCATCATTTGTTGAGTCTTTTAAAGGTCAGGATCTGAAGTGCAAACTGTGCATCCGTACCTCCACCAACCCTTGTAATATCCTCACAAAGATGACACATCCATAGTGCGTCCGGGCGGCAGAGGGAATGAACATGTTCAGGATGGATGTCAGCACGATGGCAGCACCGAAAACTCTGGATAAGCAGTGTGTTGGAATTATTTGCCAGAATATCATTATAACAAGATAATCTTATTCAAGCATGATACAACATGGCGGCAATATTGATTCAAGCACTTCAAAGACATTAAAACATTAGATATGCAATAACATATCCATACAATGTTCAAGTTAACTGTATAATACTTCACATACTGGAACAATAAACACTGATAAGGAAGATACATCAAACCTAATTGATGTCACACACACACAGACACACACACACACACACACACACACACACACACACACACACACACACACACACACACACACAACAGGCAAACATTGAGTTTCCAGGGAGTGAGCACAGAAGGTGTTTGCAGCAGAAGGGGAGCTCGGATGACTTGGCATGATGAAGCTCTTGAAAGATTTGCATCTTCTTTTGGCTCCATTTCCTTCGTAATTTAACAAATAATCTCTCTCTCTCTGTCTCTTTCTATCACCTCCAACCGGTCGAGGCAGATGACCGCCCACCCTGAGCCATGGTTCTGCTCGAGGTTTCTGCCTCTTAAAAGGAAGTTTTTCCTTGCCTCTGTGGCCTAGTGCTTGCTCTTGGTGGGAATTGTTGGGTTTCTGTAAATAACATCACAGAGTACGGTCTAGACCTGCTCTTTTATGAAAAGTGCAATGAGATAACTGTTGTTAGCGCTGTATAAATAAAATTGAATTGAATTGAAATAATGTGGATGTACAAGGCCTTTTTCTGCGGCCTTATCCTACTTTGGTTGTTTTTATAGCATTACTCTTGTATTTGTAGAATTTTCAAATAGCACATTGCACATTTGTTTGGTTCCCTTTGTCTAATTGTAGCTGAATAATCAGTTGTTAGTAAAATAATGTGATAAACAGGCAGTATGGCCATTATAATCATACAACAATCATTACTTAGAACTGCATTTCACACAGGGCTTTGGCTGGTGTGGTTGCCATGCCTCTGAACATAAAGGATTAGACATGGTGGTCCCATGGGAGCTCATTAACATGAGGAGGCACGCCTGGTGGGCATCAGCCAAATCCCCAGTTTCTCTGCTGTAAGGTCAGGCTCCTTTCTTCAAACCATCAGACCAACATCCAAATATTACACCTACTTTTCCATTAGAAATTAAAAATAGGAAAATATCTGCAACAGGGAGTCTGATACTTAGAAATCTATTTCCTTATACCCCCCACCCGCATTATTTATTCGTAGTTTATTTCCAAAAGAGTGTTACCTGTTTGCAGCCAGTCTTGAGGAGATATATCCTCCTGGAATCTGAGTAACGATGTAGCCCCAGAAGAAGGAGCCATGAATCATCCCCACGGTCTCTGGGCCCCAGTTGAATTTCGCTTTCTTTCAGACAAAAATAAAGACACATTTTAATCATAAAAAGAAAAGAAAACCAATGTAACATGATGAACTCGTTAAAATGCTTCTTATATAAATGTGAAATACTGTCAGTGGAAAATAGTATAATCGTAGAAAGTTATCTGGATCTATTTCATTTGATGCTTAATTACCTTTGCAGCGACACCAGTGGTAAATAACGTGATCGATCAAATAATTATAGCACATAATAAGCAGATACTTTAGGAAAATTACGAATGAAAATAAAGCAACCTACACGTATTTGCTTCTACTTTGCTACTGTAACATGCTCAGTACAAGAAATGCAATATAAACTCAATTAAGGTTCCCCAGGTGTGCTTAAAAACCTATTGATAGTCTAGACTCTGGCCCTCATAACTTATTAAGCATGTGGGGCTCGTGCATGGGGGGCGGAGTTTACAGGCACCTCTATGATGATGATCTTGCCGTTTTGATGGATCGTGCTGTTATTGACCATGCTGACGATGGCCACACCCAAGTTACACCGGATACCGAAGGAGATGCAGAAGCCGAGCCCGCTCAGCATAGCGATGATGTATCTGCGCGGAAGCCCGAAGCATGTGCAGTCACACAGGGGCTTCTTCCGCGCCTGGTCCGCCCTGGGTCTCCCATCCTCAGTCAGCTCGATCGCATCACCTGTCTGCTGCCGCTTTTCCAACCTCCTGCACGACACGAGCCGATTATATATGCTATTTTTTTTTTAGATTAGGCCTACATCCAATGATGTGAGGAATCAAACATGCAGGCAGATTTAGCTGCATTTAAAGGAGCGAGTACTATCATAAGATTTCGGTGATTTTTTTTAACAACAAAAAACTGTTTATAGACTACTCGTGTATTTATTTATTTGCCTTTTACACGGTTTTTGCAGTTTATGCTACAAAGGAAATGATGCTTGCAACGACAGGCCCTCTTTATTTTTTCTTTAAATTTGCCCGAGGCCCGTTTGGAAGCTTGCTCCCTTTTAGTTAAAGTCAAAGTGCTTTTATTTCGTTCCCTGCTGAAATTCTACATGTTTCTGTAAGTAAGACACGTTGGCAAACCAGGAAAAACTAACCTTCATACCGCATTGCAGCAATATCAGCATCGTCGTTGTTTAGAGTTAATTTGGCCCTTTTATTTATTTTTTGTTAGCTCTCATACATGTGGCATTGGCATTTTGCTTAGGTTTTACTTCAAATTTGTACAATGAAATTTAGGTTAATTAAAAAAACTAAGCATTGAAATGTGAAGGCCTCATCCAGTAAAATACCAGGCCTGCCACAGCTTAAATGAAACCAACAGATTTTATTTTTCTTGCATTGCTTTGAACGTTTCAATGTTGCAGCTTGAAATCAAGTTCAACATCTGAAAGCCATTTAAGTAGTAACAAAAATAAACGAATGTTGTGTGCTTGGGCAAAATGGTCATCTAAAGTATCTGTATTTTTTCCAGATAATTTGTGTTATGATTTCGGCTTCAAATTCAAACAAAGGACATTTTTATTCACATTTCCAATCAAAATTAATACATAATAAAATGTTATAAATGTGCAAACTGCTTCTCTACATCCTTCTCCCTTTCTCTGATTTCAAATTGAATAGATCTGTTTGCTTTCCAGTCAGTTATCAGTTTTCTTTTGGACTACATTTCATTTAGGTCCTTCTGACAGTATAAAGAATAAAGGAAGTCAATTGATATGGAGTCCATCGATCTTGGATTAATAGAGTTCGATACATAAGGTAATGGATATTCTCCAACCTTGTGTCACGACTCGTTCTGTTTCATTAATTATTAAAAAACACCCACAGCAGCTGGTGGAGGGAATCATCCTCCAGGGAAATATCTGATCCTTAAATATTCGGGCCACACGACTCTGCTTTCAGCATCCTGTCCCTGATTCATCTCATAAAGAAGCGATTTCCCTCATGATTTAATTGTAATTAAGCAATAAGCACATTTAAAGCCAGTGCATGTTTTATCTGTCATCTTAACATCTGGACATTGCTCAATTTTCCATTTTTCAATTCCTTTTTTTTTTTTAATTTATTTCTCACAACAGATTCATACTGTCATAGAAAGGCATGCAGAAATGGAAATTTCTTTCGCCTTACCTGTAAATCTTCCCGAGGGCCTTCCCTGCGATCTGTTTTATTCCCTCCTTAGTGGTAGGGGCAGCTTTCTCAGTGCCTGGCTCCATATTCAAATTATCTTAAATTTGTTTATAGTACTATAACAAATGGAAGTGCAGCATTAATGAGCATATTGTTAAGATATTAATCCAAATAACGCGCTTCTGGCTTTTAAGCAGAAAACGCCTTGATGTCCTAAAAAGAGGAGCCAGAAAATGGAGTAAGGGGGGGAACACGTTCAGTCTGAAAGGGCTGGTTTCACAGTCACAAAACAGCAGTCAAATAAGTCCGCTTTTGCCTTGCGCAATGTTAATCCATGCAGTGCCATCTTAAGATCCAAGCGGCGATTAGAAAACAGCAGCCCAGAAAATAGATTTTTTTTTTTTCTATTCTTTGAGAAATCGAGGTGGAAAAAGTGAAAATCTTCTGCCGGTACAGGTCAGCGGAGCTCCGGTCTAATCTGAGGTGAGGATCTCCGGTGAGGCAGCAGCCTGAGGAGGTTTCAGCACCGCGGACAGCGCACAGCTCATCTACCTGTCAGCAGCTCCGTGCAGCGCCCCTCCTCCCTCCGCTCCCTTCTCTAATTCAATTAGCCCACTACTACTGGTAACAGTGACAATTGCCAATTGCATAACATCGCTCCTTTACTCAGGCAAACTATATATAACTGTATAAAAAAGGATTTCAGGACTAGCTCCGACCACTTATAAATACCTTGCTGCAGATGGCACAAAGCAATGACACCGCCCCCACCAACATCCGGTTATTTATCGGTTTTAGTTTTACCTACGGCGTTTACACATAGTGTTAAAACTTCAGTGACACGTTTCAAGGCAGAAAGATTTGTTTTCACTAACATGTATAAACTGAGTGATGTAATGTTGGTATGAATAAAGGAATAAAGGAAAGACATGCCATTCACACGTGGAACGAGACCATAGTACAGTATGCAGTCAACCACGCAGAGGCAGTGTTGTGTAAGGAAATTAAGGAGACCAAATCTCTGATATGAGATAAAGGAGTCTGAGAAGTGGAAACCATTGTCATACAGTGTATTTATCGTATTCCAGTAATCAAAGAAAACAGTTGATTAAACAAAAGGGCATACAAACAGTTGTCTATACAATTTAATTGTGCACAAAGAACATTATTTATTTAGCCTACATTTATTCAGCTCGTTAAGATCCAGGTGCAGGCAGTGCGCACACAGGTGTGACAGTAGACATCCCCTGCCTTTTCCTCGCCGTCATCCTGGTCCGCTTAGATATCATTGAGGCCACCTGCGTGCCTGGACACCGGGAAAACATGACAGCAAAAATGCCGTGAAACTCCTTTCTGAACTGGCGGCCCATGAAGCAGCCGAACAGAGGGTTCACGCAGGAGATGAGGCTACAGAAGCACATCTCCAAGGCGAAGGCCAGGTCTGCATGCTGCCAGGAGGCGGGGCTGCCAGGGTAGACTGTCCGCATCACAATGGCCGCGTTACGGCTCAGGTGGTAGGGCAGGTAAAACAAGGCAAAGAAAACTAGCGCTGCGCTCAGTACCCGCCGCAGCCGCCGTTGCCTGTTGTGCGGGTCGGGGCGGCAGGGCCGGTGGCGCAGCTCTCTGACGCTGCGCAGGCCACAGTAGCAGATGGAGAGCAGCGGGAAAAGGAAGCCGATGATGGAACAACAAATGGAAAAGGGAAGGCTCTCCCCGGTCTCACTCAGCAATATGTACAGGGTACAGACGGTGCGGTTGCTCCTAGGACAAGTCTGGATCAGAGTCATAGTGGCAACAGGTATGCTGAGCATCAGAGTGGCCACCCAGACCGCCACACACAGCAGGCATGTCTGCCTTCGGCCCAGCAGCACCAGAGAGCGCAGCGGGTGCACAATGGCCAGGTATCGGTCCACACTGATGCAGGTGACGAAGAAGATGCTGAGGTAGAAGTAGTTGTGGTAGAACAGCCTCACACCCATGCAAAGTGGCAGCCCCAGCTTCCAGTACAGATGGTCCAGGTGGTAGTAGATGAGGTAAGGCAAGGCCAGCAGCCACGAGGTGTCAGCCAGGGTCAGGTTGAAGAGGAACACCGTGCTGCGGGTCCAGCGCCGCAGGCGGTGGAGGAAAACCCAGAGGGAGAGCAGGTTGAGGGGAAGCCCGAGGATCAGCACCGTCAGGAAGAAGGACGGAATCACGTAGAGCTGGACCACCATTAAACCTCGATGTGTGTCCAGGTCGCAGAAGGCTTCCTCAGAAGGCTGAATATTAATGGGCACAGAGGTTCAACTTGGAGTTTACAATGCAGATCTATTACAAGATAGTGTGTGATAGTGTCTCTTTCCTTGTCGAAAGCTCCATTTAATAGTCAACACTTGGGCTTCGGTACATAAAACATTAAATATTGACAATATCTGCCCTAATAGAAAAACATGCTTAACTTATAAACCATCATTTGCCATAATTACAATACTCCGTGTAAAATCTGTACTTGGTGTTTCATAAATGTTATCCACACTGTCCAACCTACCTGAACCTGAGTGTTGCCCATGTCTTTGTTTAAGTGGCTTCGCGGTGTGCCAAGTGAAACAACCATGCCTATGTATTTTGGAGGAAACACACCCACCACTATGAACAAACACTGAATAGTTATCAGTGTCCTCTCGGGCCATCTGTTATGTGAACAGAAACTTCCATGTCCTCAGCAGAGGCGCTCCAAACATGTCCAACAAGCACTCAAGTTGAACTGGTACTTTATTTTGGAGATTTGTCTTTGTTTACAATACACATTTGGATACAAGGCAATTACAAAAAAATACACAAACAAATGAATGAAACCATTAACATGTACTACAACTTTAAGCATACAGTAAACAGGTTCACTTTTTTCCAAGCACGGTAATGGTATACAATAGAATGTTACTAGAGCATAACAAAAAGAAGACAAAAAAGAGAAGGACAAGGAAATAAAATATAAAAACACAAGGTATTAGATGTATTAAGGCATCAACAGGTATGCGTTTAGCTGAGGGCACAGCCGGAAAAAGGCAAACTGGATCAGTGCAACATTGCATCTACATGCATCTCAAACAAATAGATTTAGATGCCTGAGTTTGTTGCACTGCGAGCCAGCTATTTCACCTAAAATTCAAATATCTCACAACAGATACCTCTCACATATTTCTATGTAGGCAGCCAAATAAACATTAAATGTCTATATAATTTTAAAACAAAAAGCTACAACTTTTTCCTTGTTGTCATTTAAGCATGATATAAATATTAAATTCAGACTCCCTCTTACCTATAGAACAACCGTTATTCCATTTAAATGAACACATATTCAAAAGACTAATTATGAATACGTAGTGTCATGACAACGTTTACACTGACATGTTTGTCTTGGTAGTCGTGTTTCATTAAGTGCTTTGTGCAAAATAAAAAATAAAACAATTGTGTATCTTTCCTTCTCTACACAGACAAAGCTGAGGAAAACAGAAGCACAAGAACTGGGAGATGGCTGATGTGCTTTGTGTAGTGGAGCAAACATAGTTCAGTAGGTAGGGGCAGGCTTTTATTAGTGCCGACGTGTTGGTAAACAGAGGCACATTAAAAAGGAATCTCTTCACTCTCTCAGGGCTTAAAGCTTGTCATCTCCAGGAACAGGACTCACTGTCAACAGTCAACATGCACCAGCTACTGCTGCTGCTGCTGCCCAAAACTGGCCATTGCAGGACAAAATTTGCCCTTACTCACAGTACTAACAGCTGCACAGATTTGTCTTCATAAAAAGCTAATTCACATGTCAGATTTTGGCCTGGAGAAATTGCTGGGCTGTTATGACATTAAAGCAAAAATGTGACCAGCCTATGAACATGAAAACATCTGTGGTGTGACCTCAATGAAAATAAACAATGCTCACATTTGTTGCAGTAACTGAAAAAAACAACAAAAATCAAGTTGAACATAAACTTACAGTATATAAAACTGGAATCCTTCATACAACTGCACATATGAACAAGGGAAACACTCAAAACCTATAATTGCTCAGTTTCTAAATATTAATTGTTATTCTAATGGCAGATAGAACCAATGATAAGTGTATGATATATTAAGGCATTCAGTCTTTGGTACTCATAGTGGCACTTCAATAAATAGTCTCATTAAAATAAGAGCAAGTTGTCAGGCTTAGACACAGTGTATACCATTTTCATTTTCTTTTTCTTACAGCAAATGTTGATTATCATCAGCAATTTGATTACAACATTGAGTAAAAAGCCAAAAATACGAGAAAGAGGTTTAAATGTACATCTCTGCATGCATGAAGACTTTGTCTTTCACCTGTGTGCACTTTTACGATTAGAAGAGGGATGGCTGTGAATGGAGTAAACTGTCCGTGTGTGTGTGTGTGTGTGTGTGTGTGTGTTGTGACAAACAACACAAACACAGGCACTACAGCAAAGTGATGGTCAGTATCATGATACACAAGCAGGGCAATCTACATCATCACCATGTCCTCCCATCATGTCCAGCTGATTGACCAGCAGCTCGCTGGGCTAGAGACACTCTGACAGCATCTCATGTCTGGGTAGAGACGGATAGATCACTGGCGGGCAGGTACAATCATTATGGCCATTTTGGAGTTGGATCTTCAGCTTCTCCACTTCATAGTTATGGAGATACTCTTGGACGAGGTAGCGCTCTCTCTTTATTCGAGCCCTCACTTCAGAGGGAACATCAGGAATCATCCAGGCCACAAAGAACTTGACCAGAAATACAACATGCTGTGGAACAAGAAGGAACAAGAGGTTTGTTTTACTTCAAGCTGGAGTCAGGAAGAGCTGCAGAGAAAAGTCAGCATGGATTTGTATTATCTGAAAAAATGTGTGTATGGTAGAATGGGCGTTATTATCACTGTAACAATCGACTACTGCCCAGGGTAAAAAAAGTGAGGCCCAGTTCAAGTGGTCAATAAGTGTTGGTGGTGCTGGTGGAAGCACTGCGGCTGGGTTTTACCTCCATGATAATGATGAAAGCCAGCTTGGCTGCCAGAATGTGCCAGAACTGCATTGTGTGGTAGTACTGTCTCTCATGGCCAGGAGGGTAGCGGTAATCACGATACCTACAAAGAAGGAACATGTTTATAAAGGCTTTGAATCAAGATTGTTCTTCGGTGCATTGTGCAATGGAAAAGGAAGTAATAACAACTCCGGTATTATCTATAAAAATGCATTGCAATTATGAAAAAGCACACACATAATATTCACCATTTTAATAGTAGTTTAGTTAAATGGTGATTTAAGTCAAGTGGTTTAGCTGTATTTATGAGGCTTTTACTACATTCGAATTCTTAGCTAAAAAAAATAAAAATGTAAACTAAATCTTGCACCAATATGTCCAGAAGGCACTGGACTATTTCACACCACCATGATCTGATATCAGTTGTGAAAAGTAACTAAGTACATGTACTTGAATACTGTACTTAAGTACAACTTTGAGGTTCTTTACTTACTTACTAGAACCAACACGAGTGATAAAGTTTTAACAATACCTTGGGTGTGGGCCATGGGTGTGCAGGGTTAACCCTAAACTACCAAACCCAAAGTTATAAAAAGCTTCAAACTAGCTTCACTCAGCTAGCTACATTACAATGCTCTTAAATCATCAACAATAATAATAATAATAATAATAATAATAATCCACTAATGTAATATATTTAAGGTGTCATTCTGCAAAATAAATATGTGCCCTTTGATACTTTAATACTGTTAATAATTAATTTTACTTTAATCAAGTAGAATTTTGAATGGATGGCTTTAACATTAAACAGAGTATTTTTCAATGTGGTATTTATTTTTGTACTAAAGTAAAGTATCTGAGTATGTCTTCCACCACTGTCATATATTAACACCAAAGTGGAAACATGCCTTATAATCACACACACCTGCAGGTAGTGATGGTGGAGCTGTTGAACCAGGAAGGGTTCTCCTCGTCATCAGGCTTGTTGGCCAGTGGAATCGCAGAGATATTAAACACAGACAGGCTGTTGTTTATGTAGCCTTGCATTTTCATCTCACCCTCTGGCTGAGTGTACATGTACACGAGCCGAGGTATCATATCAGAGGTGAAGGCCACAATGAACGCCTAGAAAGCAGGGAAAGAAATGGTGTGCGGAAAACTAGAGATACAACAGGGAAGATAATGAGCAGACACAAAGCACACATGTGTTGTCCAGCACTCACATTTGTGACCACAGAGAGTACGGCCATCCCATTGAGGATTTCCTGCCAGGCTCCGATGCTGTGGGCCTTTGCTGCCACAGGACGTCTGAACTGAGTGGTTAGCTTCCAGGCATCCACTCTTACCTCAATGATGTTGTTGATCAGTGCCAGCAGGGGTGCCAGGGGAAAGGAGGCGACGAACAGTGTAATGAAACCAAACTGGATCACTGGGACACAGAAAGAATAGACAGTAGGATGGAAACAGCACCATCTGGTGAATGTCAGTGGACACTGCATCTATCTATCTATCTATCTATCTATCTATCTATCTATCTATCTATCTATCTATCTATCTATCTATCTATCTATCTATCTATCTATCTATCTATCTATCTATCTATCTATCTATCTATCTATCTATCTATCTATCTATCTATAATTTGGGTTGTTTTACAAAAAGTTCTTTTAATTTTCTCCCATTATCACAAATAGTTTAAAATCTGTGTTTGTGTAAATTCCTAAATGTTGCTGCAGTATTTTAACAGGTAATAACCAATCTTTGTCTTGGTTTTGCTTTTGGCTTGGTCTTAATAGAAACGGGATTTCACTAAAATGTTCTTGACTGCCGCCAAGCTGTCAAGTGTGTCCATAAATCTCCTCTTTGTGTAATGGATGGACTGGGTACTGAATGTTTACCCATTTCCAGGTACTCGTCAAAGAGGCCCAGCTGTCCAAAGCCTTGCAGGTCGTGGTCCTGCTCCCAGCGGCTGTACAGACTCTCTGGGTGGTTTCGTGCCTTCCTGCTGCCCCACCAGTTCATCAGCCACCTGAAGGACATAAGAGGGCGATAGAGAGCTTTGAGGCAACATAATTCACCTTCTAACAGCCATACTGGACGCTGTATTGAATTGTAAACAAAAGCTATAAAGAGATCTTTCTTTGAATGCCAAAATCTTATTAATTTTGTGCTTAGATAATGCTATATTAAATTACATTACTTTGATTATTTTCTAAATCAACTCACAGAATGAAATAAGTGACAATTACAACAACAAAAAATCATCCTAGCAAAGATGACTTTAAAAATTGAAAAAGTGAAAAAACACTAACTGTGGAAAAAGATAAATGACATCAAAACAAGGCCACAGCAGTTATGTGATTGGGCTGCAAAGCATGTTAAGAGAGTGTGTGAAATTTAACCCCTCTGCATATGTTTCTGTTTGCAGAGGAATTATGCTTTGAATGGTCAGTTCAGTTGGAGTACTCACGGGACCAGAGCCTCCTGGATGTTGCCCCACACTTGTTTACCAGTCATCACTATCACCAGCTGGGTGGTCAACTCAATCAAACAGCCCCCAGGATCACACTGAATGTTGAGATTGAGGAGGGATGGTAAAGAAACAAACATTAACTAAAATTCAGATTAAAATTTAATTACCAGTGCTTATCTCATGCAATGTAATTTTGTTATGTCTGGTACCTCTTCATTCCTCAGGTTGCTGCCAAACATATATGCGTAATTTCCAGGATAGCCAACAAACTTGCCCTTAAAGAAAGCCACGTAGAAGCAGGAGGAATAGTAGTTGACAAACTGGAAGAGGAACATCTTCACAGTCAGTTTGTTCTCATACTCCAGGTGGGTCTTGGGGATTTCTGCCACATAATAAAACATAAAACAACTATTTCAAGGATCAATGTGAAATGCATAATGGAATCATAAAGACATAGAAACCTAATAATATGGGACTCGTTCTCTCGCCCTGACCCTCACCCATGTCAGTGATCCAAATAGCCACTCTCTCATACATGAGGTTGAGGATCATGATGATGACAAAGTTGATGCAGGAGGCTGTGACAGAGGTGGCCAGCTGTGGCGTGATGTAGGGGCCAACCACCTGCAGGTTGCTGGTGGCACTGTCCTTCATGATGCTGGCAAAGGCTGCGTATACCGCCAGGCGGTATGCTATCACCCCAATGATGCAGGCAATGATCAATGAGAGCTTCAGGACAGAGACGATAAAGACAACAGAGACAACATGAAAGACAACTGCATGTCACAAGACAAAAGTACAGTGAGAACACCATACCAATTGTGATGCAAGTGCAAACACCAAAGCACATATAGACATATGAATAAAGCAAGGGGAATGATTGCCAACATAGATGTTAGGAGTAACGGTCATGCTTGAAGTTTGCAGACATTCCCCATGAAAAGAAATACTCCGTAATCTGGCTTCCCATTAGCTCATTCATATGTAACAGGTTTTTACTAAAAAAAAAGAGTCCACAAGAGTGAAAATCTGGGCCAGTATGTTTAAAGCCGTAGGTATTTGATCTTAAATAGATCCCATTTCTAAGAATAAATCTTGCCCATATTTTTTGAATTTAGAATGCCATGAATAAACAAGTGTTCTGATTTGTCTCAACTCCCAAATAATTTGAGAGAACTCCATGTCTTAGAATTTTTATATATACTGGCCCTAGCCACATAATATTAGTGATGATGATAAAAAGTATGGGTAAGACAAAAAGACACAGGGTGGAGGAACAGTTAGAGAACAAAAATCATTAAGATTCATTAAGTCTACCAAAGATACTATGCTTACCCATAACAGGACAGTGGCTCCAGACAGACATGTGCGTGCACACTTGCTTGTTACGGGTAAGTATGGCTCCATTTCCTACATCATAAGCAAGCAAAGCATGTACACAGGAGTCAGTCACACTTTGTTATATCCTGAAAAGACAGCGCTAAAAGGCCAGGTTCCTTTAATTATCACTGGCCTCAGATGCAAGGCAGAACAAGGTCACCCAATCACAGCTCTTTGTGTGTAGATGTCTGAGACCAATTCTTTCATCGGGTGGTCTTCTAGCAAAAACCAGCCTTTCAAGATACTGATCCACCAGACAAATGTGGTACTGAAGGAAACTTAAGCCTCTGAGTCTTTCCAGAAATGTCTGCTATCCACACAAACTAAACCACACCAAAACCATTTTCCTCACCAATGTGCCATTACACATTAAGTGCCACCCTTACCCAGAGCATCACGGTGGCCCAACACAGCAACAACTTCCCCATTATATCTGTAGAAGTCCTGTTAAGAACCCACTCCATTTCCTAAAGACGGGTGGGATGTGGTCATGGAAAATTACAGCACCATGTTTCTGTTAATCTCACACATCTGTGTCTGTCACTATTACCAACTACGTATTCCTGATTTCCAGAAAACACAGTTGGTCACTTTTACTTTAGTTTTAGTAGTATAGTTTATATTAACAAGAGTGTTTTAGTCCCAAAACT
Source organism: Percina caprodes (assembly GCA_013375575.1). NCBI lineage: Eukaryota > Metazoa > Chordata > Actinopteri > Perciformes > Percidae > Percina > Percina caprodes. The sequence goes on along the minus strand of JABXJD010000001.1, from coordinate 12,200,416 downwards.
GGCTTAATGAATGTCTGCAACCAGTTTAGTGTGTAGAGTGATTCAAAAAATACAATATATACTGTAATCTGTCTAATCTTATCATGCAGTATCTGTACCTGATGCAAGATACAGAGACCTAGAGTTGTACATTAGAACAGTATTATTGAGCATATTAGTATTTCATGAGTACACAAACACCTGAGTGATGCGGTTCAGCTTGCGGTTGGTGCACATGGCCTCATACTCTGGCCGAAGCTGCAGCTGCTGTTGTTCCTCCTCAAAGTCGACCAGATCCCACTCATACTCGAGACGAGCCTGTCGCCTCTTCCAGAACTCCAGGAACAGCGTCACTACAGCACATAGACCCACACATGTAATATTTGAGTGCTTTGACCACCATTCTGCTCTAATATACCAGTGTGGTGGTGTATGTGGTTAGAAAATATAAATTGCAGAGAGCAGACATTTTTACTTACCCCAAATCCCCATAAATATGGCAAAAAACACCGTCGCCACATTGTCAAACAGGTGGGATTGCTAAAAGAAGAACATGTTTGAGAAATAGTGAGATAATAAAAAATTATTTATTTTCATTTAGTTGCAACTACAGCTTCAAATGTCACATTAACAGAACATCATTTATGATGACCAAAAACCACTCAGTCACAAAGTCAAGAAGTCTCACCCACGAGGAGTTGCATGTTGAGTTGAGTTTCCAGTAGCCACATTTCTTGTCACACAGCGGGCACATGACAATATGCCCTCCAACTTTATCACTACATATTTCTTTACTGTAGTGAAATAGGAGTAATTTTCAACAAAAAAGTACAATGACATTAGTAATAAAATAATATCTAATAAAACAATGACACCTGAAAACAGGCTTGAATTCTTGATAATACTTGATAATAATCACCTCCACTGGTTGTCATCATAGGTGAGGAATCCGTAGATGAAACAAATTGTCCCAACTATTGCAGCAAACAACAGCATCTCAGTGTAGAAGCCCAGCCAAGCAAAATAAATACCTATCTTCTCCCCATAATACTTCCTGTTAAAAGGAAAAACTGCTGTAAATTATTTTAGTTAATGTTGAGTAACTACACATCAGTTATGACTACTTTGTTGTTGAGTCTTACCTTATAAGATTGAGGGGCTGCTCCTTGAAGAAACAGAAGAATCTGGCCCAGTGTTTGTAGAGATTGTATCTGTCACTTTCACAGTTAGCATCCTTAGATCTTGTCCAGTATCTACACTGCACTCACACAGAAGACAGTGTCACATGCATAGCATTAATGCAATATTATTCACTTGCAATGCAACATGCAACACTGCCTCCAACGGCATTAGTGCACATTGCATTGAGGCGTCCATGTCTTTTTTTCGAATTATAAAAAAGTGCTAAAAGTTCACCAAAAAGGCTCACATCATGCAGGGGGAAGGCAGCAGTGTAGGTGCCGTTGTTGAGTAATCTCTTGATCCCCTTCTTGTCTCTATCACCACATTCATCCCTGAGGTATGAACAGCGGGACAGGATGTAGTAGACCTGGGCAGAGAGAAAATAGAGTGACATTGTGTTTTGTTATTTAGAAGCTTGACATATGTATGGATGAAAACATTATTATAAAGTTGCTTTTGTATTCACAACAGTTTATAATAGAGATAGTATTTCATACTTTACAAGACATATCCTACTGGATTTGTGTATAAGCCTGCACATGTCAGGAGAATGTTTACATTTGGTGCTCACAAACAACATAATAACGGTTACAGAATACTTACTATCCTGTTGCGATTAGATGGCGGGAAGAACGTGTCTTTGTCACCGATAAGGAAGAAGTCAGACTTGCTCTTGTCAAAGGGAGCTGTGAAAAAGTCTGGCTCAGGGTGCATGATGTGCTCTGGCAGACGAAAGGGGGTAGACAGCCAGTTCATGGGCATCTCGCTGTTGTTTGGGATGTCGTTGGCCTTGAATGGCACTTTAATCTTCAGCACGTCTGCGTACGTGGCCAACACTTCCCATGGGGCATGGATCTTGACAAAATAAGTCTTTCCATCTTCTGACTCCTGATGATAACGACAGTGAGACAGGTGATACAGCATAATGAGTATAGGGCTACTGATTCATATACTAATTTAGTGATAAAAAGGAGGAGATTCCTAAAAAGTGCCCTTTAAAAGTTGTATATAAAATGCATGGTTAGTTGACTTTATAGTAATAAGATGATTGGCAGTTTGCTTTTGCTGTGTTAAAAAAGACACTTATGCACTGGTTTATAGTTTTATCACAAAAGCACTACCATATTGGTTTCTGTCTTTGTAAAAACAAGAACAATTAAAAAAACAGCAAAACCACAACACAGATATGTTGTATGATGTACACATACAGAAATGCATGTCTTTGTGGGCCACTTAATTTCCTTTCACATTAGACATAATCAAATCAATAACTGGACGCTCTTACCGATTTATCTTCAATCTCCAGCTCCAGGCCAACATTCACTAGATTGGCCTCATACAACCTCCTCCTCTCCTTTAAAGGAAAACAAAGCAATGTATATTTATTAGTTCAATATATATTCCTTTACTGCCATTGTACAATAGTGAAATAAATTGTACAAAAAAATGAAGTACAGACAAAGTTGTGTTAAAGGATGATATACACTATGGATCACGTTGTATGACACACAAATGATGATATACAACTGCAATAATGTTGAATACTGCAAATGTAAGTACATCAAGCCCAGCACAGAGAAAGGAATTGTCTATGTCAGCAAATGTACCTCTTTGTTAGAGCTGTCACATTTTACAAACCATGCAGATAATACACAGGAACTGGCCTCCTGTTTACCCTGTCTCATACAGTGGAAAAAATGAGCGAGTTCCTGACTATGCCAGAGGTTTGAGTGTTGACTCACTAACAAGGCTGTGGGTAAAATGTGAGTCGGCTATGACACAATGCCTCATTTCCGAGTGCTAACACAGAGATGGGAGGCCTAACAACTCAGTGTCAAACACTAGTCAAACATAAGTCTTTCAGCACCTCACACAGCTGATAAAGAGACACACCACAAAAACAAATCTGGCCAGCAATAGTACACAACTTCTTTTTTTCCTTAAGAAAAAAAGGTCTGTAAGTATATCTCTAAAAGTGACCTTCTCAGAAGATTCCTAAAGAGGATTACTGACAATATCTGAGAATAATCAGTGGTGTGGTATTTGGGGCATGCCGCTGACACCCACTGTGAACTCTGAGGATATCCTGTAAGAAACAGATCTCACTGTTTAAATCAAGAAGTGGAAATAACACTGCTGTTCTTTTGTGTGATATTTTAGGATTTCAAGATATTTAGTTCTGGAAATACAACAATAACACTAAAAAACATTCATCAAGAAACAAAACATAAGTTATTAGAAAGGCATGCTTGTAGTAAGTGAACTAGGGAAATGTATTGAACATACAGTGCCTCAAAGTTGTTTCTTACCTGTTTTCTTTCACCATCTTTATCGGCAACATAGGACAGGACAAAATCAATCCTGCGCACTCCGTCACGGAAGAATACAGAGTCTTTACTGTGTTGTTGTTTGTCGATCTATAATGAGAATGAACAATGGTCACAACATGTAAACACACACACACGCACACACACACACACACACACACACACACACACACACACACACACACACACACACACACACACACACACACTCTCTATCAGCATAACAAGTCCTTAGATGCATTCATCACAGCAGACCAGACAGTCAAACTATGTGTCAGTGGCTAACAGCAAAACCCAAAGAACAAGACCTCTACACCACTTCAAGCCCAACTCCAAAACAACAAAAAGACTGATTATCATATTTTCACTCTAAACACAAATAGCATGCTAAATGGAGTTCATCTGCTATGGTTATGTTTCATGTTGCTCATGCCCCCTTTTTAGGATTTACTAAAGATGAAAATGTGCTTTTAAAGAAATCTTTGTTGTATCACAGAAAAAACATCCACACAGATGCTTTAGAATGCTTTGATTTCAAGTCTTCTGTTACCTCATTAAACACAACCTCAGGTTACATTTCATAGCAAAGGATATGTGGAAAGGACTACAAATTCATTGACACCACACTCCAACATTGTTGGTGCTGATTTACTTTTATGTAAATCCTGGAATCCAGTGTCTGAAAACACCAGTACTGGTGGCTGAACAAATTCCAAACAAATGTCAGCCCTGAAGAGACACTGCCTCTTCAGTAGCCACAGGGCTGAAGGGAAATGAACTACACAGGAATGCTTTAAGGGAGGAAAGGAAGGCATGCCTGCTTGTGCTGCTTCAGCTGTTCAGAAAGCTAAAAATAACCATGTACCAGTTACTTCTGTCATCACTACAGTAGCTTCCTACACTTAACATTTAGCATCACAAAAACTACAACATTACACTGTATTGTAGTTCTGACAAGCTAGCCCTGTCCATTAGCACAACGCTGTGGGGGTAGGGAGGAAAGGAAGAGCACTTTACCACCATGGCCCACTCCCTTTATGGTAATGATGCAGCAGCGGAAAGGCTGTCTGTCTGAAAAAAATTGCCCTTCTCCAGGGAGTATGGTCCAACCCTGAAAGCACTGCTTCTCTCACTCTCACTCCGCTGATCGCCCAGCCACAGAAGCTCCATCCAGTCCACCCACCTCCCAGAACAATCCCTTGCTCATTACAAAAAGAGTGAGGGAGAGAGACAGGAGAAGGGATACTAAGAAGTCTCCTAGAGATGACATCAGCACAGTGATAGCTTAGCGACTGCCAGCTAGCTAGCTAATGTAATAAGAGCACAGCATCAGGGGAGGTGATATCACTGTACAACAAAGACCATCAGGAAGGTAAAAGTCCCTCAAACATATTGTCTAATATTTCAGATAACCAGTAAAATGTTAGCTGAAAAGACAACTGACCATATGAAGAAAACTGTTAAAACTGTTTCTAATAAAGCTGTTTCTAAAAAAATTTGAAAACCAAAATTGAGAACTGCTGCATAATCGCCCCGGTCTGACTTGACTGTTTGACACTAATCAATTAAACAATGTGGACACCTTACCACAACAATGTATGAAGTGCAAATGGCACACTTATCAGTGGATAATGCATGTAAACTGCCTCAAACAAGTAGTGATATACTGTAGGTAAGACAGCTGTCTTTAGCCCTACAACTGGATCTACCACCCTGATTCCTACTGTCCAGACTATACTGGACCATTTTTACCATGACAGGGTGGATGCTTTCTTTAACTGGGACGTCTCTGCAAAAACTCTCTAATTTGCAGTAATTACAGATCAGCCGTATGGAATCAGTGCATCTGCTCAGTAAAGCTGGTAGAGGCCACAGAGCTCTATACATTTACCAACTAACCCCTAACTACTGGGTGTTTAAACATGTGTATGTATTTTATCTTAATTATGAAGAGTAAATGTAGAACTATGCTACTAGTTTCAGGGAGGGGTTTCTTTAAAATATTACTTTCAAAGCATTTCTTTTTTTGGGCCTAAATAAGTTTGGAACAGAGCTTCAATGGAACTGGTCACCTCTTTGATCTTAAATACATCACAGCTGCTACATTCACTGATAATAGTGCCACAAAAGCTAAGGGTTCATTTGCATTATTAATTCAACAATATGATTTTTTTTATTTATTTTTTTGAATCATAGTTCTGTACTGTTAGCCAAATGTAGTAAATGGTTGCCTTTAAATCTCTGGATTATAGCTGAAAAAAAATACTGTGATTCCCAGATTTGCAAAAAAAAAAATTGTAACTGGTTCAGTGAGCCTCCCTAAAAGTTTTATGCAGCTAAAACGTCTTGTAGGGAGGAGAACAATACTCAGCAATTTTAGAAAAGCGTATTGCAAGTCATCTTTCTTAAAGATTAGTTGCTGTTAAAAAGGGTAATGATTCAACTTTTCATTTAAAGGGGTTACACACTGTTTCAAAAAAAGAAGCCTACCATGCAGTACATTATATGGTTAGCCAAAGCAAAGTCCAGTCCTGTCATGAGCACAGGGCAGGGTCATGATTACAGTATCTAGACTGTATACATTTAAATTACAGGAACACACATAAATGCACACACACAAAAACAGCTAGGCAAATAAAATGATGAATACGATATACGTGTGTGTGTGTGTGTGTGTGTGTGTGTGTGTGTGTGCGCAAGTGTGCCATTTCTAATTATGCTGTAACACCACCATGCTGTTGATTTCTCTTCAGTGAAGCAGACGATCATCACAGGTGAGAACAAAGCAAGTGAAAAGGCATTTTCCATTTTCAATGAACTCAAAGCTCAGCATGTTTACATTAGTCTCTGCAGAAAAAAACATGCTCTCTGTCAAAAAATGTGTATAGATTTCAACTCTGATGCCCAAGCTATTTTCTCTGAATATGTAGTGCCGCTGGAGAAACTCCACACTGAACAGACATTTCTCAAGAAAGAAATAAAAACTGTCCGGCAGACATATGCATAAAGTTGCATCACATCACAAGCCTGTTTTACCATGCCATACCCTTGAACGAAACTTCAGGAATAGTGCCTGCTTTCTCGACAGCTGTGGAGGAACCAAGTGGACAGTGAGAGAAAGCCTAACAACACAACAAATTCAACAACACACAGCTAAAACTGTAACAGCAACCTTACAGACTGAGGTGATCAAATTGACACTTCGCACGGGTATTTTGTTTACACATCGTTTACAGATTATGTTTAACACTTATAAAACCATCAAAACCACTGGACGTTATAAGTCAGCCATGATCACAGTCCTGTTTTGCTTAGTTACAGGTTAGAGTTTGGAGATGAAGTGAAAAGACACAAACACGCAGACGCTGACACAGCAGCATGCATCTGTGTCCTTGAACTGGTGTCTTACCCCAGTCAAAGCATTGATTCGCTCTAAGGTCTGAGCCTCAAACCGTGGACTGTCGCTGTGGTCAGAGGGGGCTAGCGAGGCCAGGCTGGTGTTGAGAGACTCACAGGTCTCTACACACACATCAGGCGTTAAAGGGGACTTTAAGTACAGTGTGAAAGAGGAAGAATAGACAGGAGCATACAGGTTATCTCTGACTCTCTCATGACATTTACAGGTTGTAAACTATTATGATATGATTAGATTGGAAAAATTGATGTAATCTCAAAACTGAGACTATAAACTATGGGCTCTAATAACATAGCAACAACAACAACAACAACAACAACAAGTTAACCCTTCTACCACATGTTGACTGTTGATTGGTGGAGGATTCACAATAAGAAAATCAGTGTGACTAATGGGTAGTTGGTATAAATTCAAAAAATCCAAGAATTTGTCAACTATTCTGAGGCACTTGCAAACATGTATAATTACATGGGATGTTAAACAATAATGATTTGGAATTTGTATGAAAATAAAATGCTCTCTTGGACTGTCCACAATCAAGGCAAAGTAATTTCCTTCACAGAAATGTGTGCATGAAGGTGTGAGTTTTTTGTTTACCGGTGATTGTCCCTGCTGGAGGGATCCTGTGCTGGACGAGGCATGTTGGTGGTAGCCATTTATACCATCTGCAAGACAGTAACATAAGGAAGACTTAATTAAGAATAAAACTGCCAATGTTTATGAGGGCAGTATTCTCTATCCATTGTGTAATAATAACAAGTAGCATAGTGAATCTCAGACAGGCGGGTTGGTGGCAATAAAGTTTCAGGCATTGAACAAGCGGCCTCAGTTAAGAGGGCAGCAATGACAGATGGCCGATGTTGTGGCCTATATTTGTACAGCATTTTGTGGCAGCACTCCCACTGGCCAGGCAGCATGACTTAACAGGATCACTGTGAAAGGATACACAAAGTCATGTTGCTGTGCTGTGATTCTACAACTACAGGAGTGACTGCAGGAAACAAGACTGAGAAGTCTGGTAAACCCCCTGAATGAGATTGAAAACGAAAGCTGCCTGTATGAGAAACATCCCTTTAACTATAAAAAAAAGTTCTGCTTTAATCTGTCATTTATTGCGTTTTAAAATCAGTTAAAACCTTCTGATGAAGAAATGTACATGACCAAGTAGCAGGCTAGATAGAAAAGCAAGGCAAACATCAAGTGCTGTTGGCACCACTATCTCTAAAAACATAAAGCAGAAGGTTTCAGCCTCTATGTTTAAATAGAAATCTAATTGATGGTCTGTCTGAGGTTATAATTAGTCTGGACTCAACATAGTAAATGTGCTTACACAGACCTGAAACAAGCATTTGAACCTTCACTGTCTCTACGTTAAAAAACACAGTCAGACAAGTATAAGTAAGTGGTTCAAAATAAATGACATTTTCCAGTACTGGAACACAGCACCTTTTTCCACTGCAGATCTTTAGTTTTCTGTTTTGTTGTACTGAATCATTGTTTTTCATTTCAGCCAAACTTTTATGCCAGACTTTTATAGTGTTTTAACAACAATGTTCAATCCAACTTCTTATTTCAGCTTCCTTAAAAACAGTTATGATACTGACTTTGGTAGATAGATTGCTTTCACAACATTAGAATAGAATGCCTCTCAGTATAATTTTGCACAGTTGGACACAGTATAAGAGCACTTAGTGTAAGCCTCTCAGATAAGCAGTAACAGTATTTTACTACCTAGTTAGGAAGCCTCCACAGTTAAAGCTTTGTTCAAGAAAGAGCAGCTGATCTTTTCCACAGTGGAAATGCCACATGGTTGCTTCTGTCTCTTTTTTTTATTACCACAGCCACCCAAGAGACTCCAGATTCAAAACCTTATTTACATACATAAACTGATTTTCTCAGCTATACTGATAATAAAAGGTACATTATGCTGCATTATAAAACAGAACAACAAATACAGCTTGTGTATTGAAATAACAAGAGACATGAGAACTACTCTTTAGTAACCTATGCCTATCTGTATAGTTTGAATTTTATAGTATTGAATTTTGCATCCATAGTTTTATAGTGTTACAACTGCTATCTAACAAGGGTGTTAACGTAAATTCACCAGCCTCACTTCAAACTGCTAAATGTGTGGGTGAGAGTGTCTGATTTCCTGTGACAGGAAGTTGTCTGTCATATTGTTGTGAGTTTCAGGTACACACATGCATACACCTGCTTTGACCGGCCAGTTCACACAGACAATGCTAGATGAATTAAATCCATATTTGCAGTAAGGGTGAGCATTGATGCAATGACAAGCGTCAATCCAAGTTAGTCTGAATTGACATGGTCAAACCACAACCCTAAATAGTCTGGGAACTTGTAGTATAGTTCCAAATTATATACCGTAGTTCCATGTGGTTTTAATCTGTATATAAATGCAGAAAGAATACTGCAAACTGTGACAGCTTGTTTTTTCCATTTAGACTCTAATTGTATTGTCTGGAAATATTAGCAGCCAGGGGATATACCAGTAACAGTAAGATTGTTCGAGTGTATTTTTTTTTCTGGCCCAATGTCATACAATAAGAATACTAGATATTTCAGTTATAACGGTTCTTAGAAGTTATAAAGGGGCTGTTTACCATCAACAGTCACCATTGTAAAATATAGAGCTATTAAAATTATCAAGAATTAGAGTAGGACACTATAGTGATTTAATGTTGTGGAGCTGCTGTAACTGTTGTGAACACCATAAACACACAATACCAAAGTAACACTATAGTTCATGATCCTGCAGTGATCTGCTATATTATTCTGTCTATGCAGCAGAGGAAACACAAAACTATTATATCGACTCCTACAGAAAATGGTTGCTTAAGGGCATTCAGGGTGAATCATCTTCTATTCAGCAACACCATAAATGGCAAAAAAAACTAAACAATTCTCTAAGCATTTGTTCAAATTTTACATTAAGGCAGAAGCAGAGATCGAGGGGCGCCACTTAAGTGACAAAGTGTTTCCAGTAAGCAGGCCAGCTGTCACTGCTGCTCCCATAGAAAGAAAGAGAGCTGGTTATAGTGTAAAAGGGGAAATGTGCAGGGTGGGGTACATTTTAAAATAGCCTAGCTGAGCAAATGTTAGTTCAATTAATTTTCAAATGTCCTGTGTAGTGAAAGTGGTACAAGTTGTTACTGGCACATGCACTGTAATTTATCAGTTGTTGCAAATCAAGATAGTGACGCAAATCTAACTTAAAATGTGTTGCTTACCTTTGTTGTTAATTGAGAAATGTCATGGATGGTTATGCTGTTATGGCCGTTAGACCGTTTCAGTTCGTGTAAACTGTGTCCAATAAAATATTCACAGAGTAGGTGTTTATGGGTTTTAGTTTTAGTGTAATATGTGTTAGTAGTCCTGGGAAACATTAGCATTTGTTTAAAGTTCTTCTTAACATAATCTGATCAGAGTCTGAATAACAACAGACTGATGAATAACAACAAACTTCTTCAGAGACTGATTGAGGAATACGTACCTATCTCAGTTTGGTCTTACTGATTTCCCAGTAGGAAACTCTAATGATGCACAACTCAAGTCATGGCAACATTTGGAATGTGAAAACTACGGATCCACACAGCCTGGCTCAGGCAGGGTTTACCTAACGTTACTCACCATTGAAAGAGTCTGTTGGGCTCATCTCAATTAAACTGTCCCCTCCTGCTTTCCCCGTTATTCGGTGCATGTTGAGTTTCTCGTTTACCAAAACTTATCGGTCCTCATGTACACCAAGATTTTTCTCAGACGATGTCTGCACCGCTTTTCTACGCTTGAACTCCAAACCTGAGCTCCTTCGCAGTAGCTAGTCCTCTTCAGAGACGCCTCGCCTAACGTAATGTTAGTTAGGTCTTCCCTCCGTCTCCCACTGACCGCGGACTGCTGCATCACTTCAGCACGTAGGGAGGTATGAGGGGGAAGGGGAGGGGGAATGGCTCCACACCACAAACCAATGAGCCTGCGGGCAAGCATTTCTTTTTTTTTTTTTTGATTTTAGCAAGCACTAGGTAGCCTACTGATCAAACACAAATACAAACTGTCCAAATAATATGAAATATTAGCCAAGCAAAATATTAACCTAACATAGCTAGCTCCAACACTACCTATCATGCAAAACAGCAACGAATTATAGGCTAATGTTAAGCTAACGAGCAAGTTTCCTCCATTGACTTCCTTAAACTCCATTAATGTTTTCGCCTCAGTATTCTACTTAACGCTAGACAGAAAATAAAATAAAACACAGCTAGGTCAACGGTTGTCTGTTTTCATGTTAATTTCTAGATAGTCAATTTAAGCAGAGGTTCATTATGTATTTCGTGAGTTTTGTTGTCATGGCACCAGCCCTTTAGCTAGATTTGACACCTTTCATGATGACCTGTTAATTAAATTTAATTAGAAGCAACTTAATAAAGCAAGTATATTCTGGGCTATCTTTGTGGCACTGTTTAAAGCCGTTTTTGTTTGTTTTTGGCACTTGACGGTTGAAAAATTGGGAAGTAAAATACGTAGCCTAACGCTAGGTTAGTCTGTTGGACAATCATCAGCCATTACACAAAGTTCTACGCATGAGTTGTGCAAACGAGGCTACATTCAACAAAGACTAAACAAAGACAGACTAAGGGTTTGGGATTGTGACGCTGTGTCATGATGGTCCCTTAGAGCACATACTTGCTTAGGTCTAAATTAAATTTGTTTATCCAAATATCCAGTGAGCTCAGCTTCCAGGGACTTATCACAACTAACCACAAAAACTATCTGGATAGGCCTAACGTCTCCTGAGAAGTTCAGGCAATTAAAAAAAAAAAGATCTGTTGAGAGTGATCCCTCATGATGGCTAGGCCTGTAGCCTACTGTCTAAATCCTTCAGTTAAATAAAACATCACAGTTTTTGTAACTGTCTGAGGGACAGTGTTACTGAGATTTCATGTTTAGTCTATATTTTTTAGATAATTTCATTAGTGTTTGAATTCCTACAGTAATTAAAAACCTTAAAAATGTTATATACAAGAGTTTAAAAATGGATGTTTGATCTAAAATTGTACTAAAGATATTTTGTTTACATTTTGTGTTTTTTATCACAAATGCCATTTTTTTATGTTGAAGTCAAAGATCAAATGACCAGAGTTTAGCGAATGCCACACCTGTTGCATTGTGGGTAAGAAGGAATACAGTCAACGTGGCTGCAGAGGAAAAATGTTCAAACAAAGATTTTGCACGGTCAAAGAGTCGCACACGGTAATTGTGCTTTTGTATTTCAACCTTGTTATATTTGTTTAATATTTGTTGTAATTTCTTTGAATTTAATGCACTTTCTGTACTGTTGTGATGCTTACATTGTGGGGCCCGTATAGTTAAGGAAACGTGTTTAAGAGACTGTAAAATGACTGAAAGAAGTATATTGTATCTCATTGTATTTTATGTGTTTTTTTTCTTTGTAGTTTTCACGGTGTCTTACTACGGAAATGTGGAAATAAATGATCAAAGGACATTTGTATGATGCGTGGCCTTATTCAATTGGACCAGTGTAATTACGGTTGTAATTGCTGTTGAGAAGCCATTTCCAGGATTGTGAGCTTCAGTGACTCTTTCAGCAATTACTCGGATGTTTAGTTTAGTGTTGTGTTCTGTTGTTTTTTGAAACAACGTGATGTTTAGTTTATCTGCAGTCGTTCACCTCCTCTGTACATTTAAGGAATGGTCTGTCGCAGCAGCTTTTCCCTACTCCTCCCCAGCCACCTCCACCTTGTACTTCCACTCTGGTCAGATGTAGCCGCAGCGGCCCCCTCTGTCGCTCTTCAAGTGGTTTGCACAGTCCTCTACTGGTGTAATTACGTGATCCTTCTATGCGGGGTGTGGCCGAGTACAGAAATACAGCTGCTTATTTTCGCCACCACTTTTTCTTGAGACTTTATATCGCCCTCCTCGACATGTGGGTCTTCCTGGGTGTGCACTGCTTTCTAAGGTTCCCAAGAGTAATGGTGAAACTCATCTTTAATAACAAGGCACAGAGGGCCACCAGTTTGAAATGTTTGTTTTTCTCAAAGAGAAAGGATGGGAAACAGAAATAGCTCACACAAAGGTCACACATATCAAGTAGGCGTACTCTGACTGTCAGTAGCCTACAATTTAAAGCAGACAAAGATTAAAAACCTTTTTTATAATAATGTAAATACAGCCAAGTTTAAACACAGCAAAAACTACATAGGCCTACAATGTAAATGTACACAAGTAAAAGTAGTAACGGTAAAATCTATTATGGATTGGATTAGTACTAGGCTATTTAAAGGAGAATTCCGGCCAATTTTTATGTTAATCTTGATCGCTATAAATATGCGAGTACTTTCAATGATGAAAAAACCCTGACCTGAATCAGTGCAGGCAACACTGAATAGCTGCAGCTACGTGTAAAAGCTTCCACTGAGCTAAAACGGTAGTTAACGGGGCAAGTTTTAGAGTGCCTTTGTGCCTCTTAACAGACACACAATGCAATTAATGTTTGTAAAACATGAACAGGGCCCTTACATAACATCAAGATGTGTTTTCAAGTCACACATTGTTTTAATTCACCTACCTTGTCTTGTTCTTGAGTAGCTGGCAGACATCAAACTCAAAAGGCTCTTCCGTGTGTTGTATATCTGCTATATTCTCTTAGTTACGTTACTCCAAAATTCTTCCCTTGTGAACAACTCAGTGAACAACTGCGCTTTCATTTCACACACACGATCTGCACACTGTTGGTTTTCTTTTCCTGCTACAACTAAATTCCCAGGAGACAACGCGAGGCAACAGCTAGCCTTCAGTGCCGTTACTAGCTGTTAGCTGCTAGTGATAAGTGTGTTCAGCCAGGCTATTGTGAAAATCATAACGCAGCAGTTCCGTGTGTATTTGTAGCGCATTCTTTTTGTGTGTGATCTATCTGTTGTTGGTGAGTAAGAGGCTTGGCAGTGTCGATCTGTGTGCTAGTTCCCTTAGCCGGGAAGGCAGCCTTCGTCCCCGCCTTCCTCGCCTCCTGCTGCCGACGACAATTCCCAGAGCGCCCGGTGGTGTGGTGGGTGTCCTTCATGCCTTCGCTGCAACAAACTGTAGTTTATATCCTCCTCAAAAATAGGTTATTCCATGTAGTTAAATTGTTACTGATATGGTCATAACCACTGCAGTGCTCAATTACCTATTTTTGAGGGGGAAATAAACTCAAATTTGTCGCCACAACGGCAGGACACCCACCACACCACCAGGTGCTTGTGGGATTGTTGCCGGCTTCGGGAGGCTAGGAAGGCGGGGGCAAAGGCTGCCTGCCTGGCTAGGGGAAGTGTCGATCTGTGTGCTAGACACAGATCAACACTGCCAAGCTTTATTCTCACCAACAACAGATCGATCACACACAAAATGCAAGGAGTGATTCAGGACTGTCTACAAGCTCCAACATTGAAAAGAGATGCAACATATACAAAAGTTAGTGCTGTAGTACAACAAGCAGGAGACAAGTTATAACTGAGGTAAGTTTGGATACACAACCTTTTATTTAATCAATAAATTGATAGCCTGCACATTTTGTTTTATCTCTTTTCTGTGTTGTAGCTTGTAGACAGTCCTGAAGCACTCCTTGCAGTATCAACACAGGAATTAAACACAGCTGAATTAGCACAACTTTCATGCATTTCTTTCACAGCTACTGCAGTCGGGTTCACTGTGTTCCCTCAGAAGGAATCATTGCACGTGGGTAGGCCCTTTTAATGACATTTTCAACGTTTAAAACTTGCCCTGTAAGCGTGTTGGGTGCTAACTCCAGCCGGAGGATAACACGGTGTAGGCAGCACCAATTGTTTTTCTCTCTGACAGGACTCCAAATTTACAAACTACAGAGCTACGTGTTTAAGATTCTCCTTTAAGAGGCACAAAGGCACTCACTGGTGGAGAGAGAGTCTCTTCACTCAGAGAACTAAATTGCCCCGTTAACTGCCGTTCTAGGAATATATGTTGATGGTTAATCACAGACTGGAATATGTCAACTTTTACTCAATACGATTTCAAAACCACTTCAAATGATATAAAGTTGAATAAGACACCCCAAAATTAATGAAAGTAGAGATTTGTACTTGCCAAAGAGCATTGTGTGGAATCAGTCATGATATTTGGGGTAATTACAATTGGGTAGTTAAAAAGAACATTGATATAGGAAAATGGATCAATTTGACCCGAGGACAACATGAGGGTTAACATAAAAATTGGCCGGAATTTTACTTTAAGCAGCACTTCAATAGTGGTTAAATAAATCAAAGTTTAGTACTGTTGGAGGCTAGTTTAATCTGCCATTATGCATTGTTTCTCATAAGTTGGTCATATATTGTGTATGTGAAATACTATTATAATACAAGTATCAAAAAAGCAACTTAAGCTTGAAGTGAGTGAAACAACCTATAAATAATAATCTTCAAGTAAAAATGAAGTAGCCTACAGTTAAAACTGTACTTGAGTAGGCCTACAGTTACTTTCCACTACTAAAAACGTACAGTTATGGTGGGTAGGCCACATCTTTTGTATTTTTCATAGAGATTATTTCAAACTATTCTTTTATTACTTTTGTTTTGGTACTTCCTGTAAATGTGGACTTGTTTTGCCTGTTGTCAAAAGGGAATTTACAGGAGAAGTAAAACTACTGAAGCAGCAACTTGGAAAGCTACACTGTGTAATTGTTTTATATATTTGTTACATAGTCAAAGCTCACACCGGAACATTTAATAAGGTGAGTTTATTTTGAACATGATTTAAATCACTTAATTTAGCTTGTTATAGCCTACAGCTTAACTAATAGTAGCTCCATCTTGGCAATAAGGAATGAACTAACGCTGAAACAGTTATGATGAATAGGCTATAGGTTTGAATAGTGACAATGAATTGGCATTATTTTCATTTTATTTTCATGTTGTCACTCAAGTGCTTAAACTTTTATGTTTTAAATAGTAGCCTAATGCATGCTTAGACTTCATTATCAACTTCGAGATGCTCTGAAGGTGAAATTTCATGGCTCAAAGTTTGAAGGTGTTGATGTCTTTTTAACAAATGTCGCAGTGTGTCAGGGCTGGCTGACTGTGTGTGTGTGTGTTTGTGTGTATATTCAGTCACAGCCAGTGATTAACAGGCTGTTAAAGTCACTGCTTCCATCTAGCGGTAGGCTAGATATTAATTTGAACCAGAGGGAGGATGCAACAAACATGTAATTCCATCGCACCTGACAAACAATATCGAGATTATCTCTGAAACATACAGTAGGCTATAGCCCGTTTGGTTGTGTGACCGCACCGTTGAACTGACTGAACTGAGGAAAAAAAGGTGGAGACGTTAAAGAGAAATGCTGTGACACCAGCAACAGGTAGAGTCGCTTTTACATTCCTTAGCTAATAATACAACAACACGTTTGTTCTCAGAGGAAGTACGGAAGTTGTCAACTGCTTGTTCAAGATCACTCATTTCATTTTCTAGTTGTGCATATCGGTGAGCTGACAGAGAGGCTCTGGGATCATTGAATGGTGACTGATTTTTTTTTTTTTTTATCTGTGAAGTCGTATCTGCATTCAGTCTACTCATTATGTCCGCCCACAAGAGGCAGGTAGGTAATAATTATTCACACATGTAATATATCATATCGATACATATTGAAGCTGTTCTCAGGACGGTGTTGTGTTAAACACGGCTTGCTTGTTTTTTTTACCACGATTATCAATAGCTCCAACATTAGCTGATTCCAGTGCTGTACCCACCCTTACACAAACCAAGACTACATGGTCATGGTCATGGTCAAAATCCAAGTTAGGATTGAACGGGGTGTGTACGTGCTTCTCCTGATATACTGTTGAGATTGCATGTCTAGGTCTGCCACACCTATACTGTGTTGGCCTACATGTACAGTATCAGTGTGTAGACTGCCTAAATGAATATCTGGATTGGCATGAAGGTGAGAGCATTTCCACATGCCATGCTGTTTAATCAGGTACGATTAGCCTTCTTTTCTGACAGTCAGGATCACCACAGTGACGTTCACTGACACACCCCCACGTCACAGTTAAACAGGATTCCTTTTTCATAAAACCATTATGTCATTTACGCCTTTTTATAGAATTTCAAAAACGTAATTGTTTATTAATGATGTGTGGAATTTTACATTGTGTGGATGACTTCTACTTGTATTATTTTTTCAATATTTAGCCCAGTATTGAATTCTTGGAATTGATTGGAGTGGTAAAAGAGAATGGCAATGAACAGACATCACTCCCTCCTTTGGTAAGAATTTGATGCATCCACTTTTAACAATATGCTAACTTGCTCTGGCCAACATAATTCACAGATTAAGCTTGATATATGTCTGAAAGTCTGACTTTGCCCTATGTTTGTCACACAGTACACACCGCTATCATATGACTATGTCCTGGTTGCCAAAACAGTTGATAACCAGGAGAGAGAGGCTTTCAAGAAGCAAACTGAATACATTGAAGAACTGAAAAAAAAGAACTTGAAAGTTACCGTAAGTCTGAAAATAATAATACAAATGATAAACAAAAATGTGTCTTTACTGTTTGAAAGTCACATGACTATTCTTCTCGTCTTTATATATCTCTGTTAGAAAATTATAGATGATGATCTTGTCTTCTATGGGATTCAAGGACCTAAAGCAATTTTTGAGAAGTACAGGTATCTTCTCAAAGTGTCTGATGCTTGTAACTGGAGCTCTGATCAGAACGCTGTACCACTCAGCACCAGGTAAAACACGTTACCGTAGCTATTTGTAGACAATCACGGGTGCCATTTGAAGTATTTGTGATTGTTTATGTGCTTCGTATAATCTTAATACAATTTTGTTTTTAAATATGATACGGAGATACAATCTTATTCTGTGTGTTTGTATGAATGTGATATTTTAAAAGCCCATCTCTTCTTTAGCTTTACTTAAAGGCAGCATAGGTTCAAAGGTTCCATACATTTTTTTGTTTTTACGGTCTCTTGTCTGCTTTACTTGGACTTGTTACAGGATAAGGATTATCCACTTCATCTTGAATCACACCCCTTTACGTTCAGGAGGTAAGAAAGACTAACTGTATTTCACAAGCTCCTCAGGTAACCGGACATCTAATCTTTCATGTTATTCTTCTCACCTTTTATTCTTCCCAGAGGGTTTGCGGGATCTTATGAAGATGAAGGTTTTTGAGGCAAAGTTTTGCTTGCATGAGGTAAAAATCCTTAAATACAGTATTGTTCTAGCATCTAGGATTTATCACTATTACAGGGTTTAATATTGTCACCATTTCTGGCCTGATAATTGTTTTATTGCCAGGTTTTGGACAGAAACTGCAGGTTTAACAGATTGTATGAATAAAGAATGAAAACAGTACACTGAATCAACCTTTTCACACATCCTCATACTTAAGATAGTGACACTATTATGTACTGATAATCTCCTCTTCACGTGGTTGCAAACATGTTTTGTGTTCCTTAAAGAGCATCTAAAATGATGAGGTGAAACTTGGCAGTGGCTTCCAAAACAGTAAATTGCTGCCAATAAAGTATTTGATCACAGAGGCGCTATGTGAGGAATGTTACAGTAATGCAGTGAGTCATTCAGTGCTGGGATATGTGGACATGTGTGTGAACATACAGACCTTTATGTAAGCATGTGTGTTTACTCTGTCACATCGTGGAAAGTGACATTTTGACCAAATCAAATGTCAAGGAAATTAAAATGTAAATCATTTTCCAAAGCTTATTCAAAATATAAAGCAACATTAATTTGGGATTTTGTTTTTCATAAAGTATGTACAGTATAAACCATTAGGTTATCATTATTATTTTTTTTTATCTTTGTAAGCTTCTGTTTTCAGTTTGACTGGACGTTGTGTTTACCAATATGTACAAAGGTCTTCTTTATGTTGGTAATTTCCTTAGATTTACAGTATTTGTTTGTGCTTCTGCTTTCAGAAAAAGAAACAGAGAGAGCTGAAGGAGAGCTGGGCACGATGGACAGCCTGTCTCCAAGGGCAACCCATTACTGCCGTCAGGTTTGAACTGCAACACAACAACCTATTCATTACCCTGCTTTTATTTGTTTATTTATTTTTTACAGTTGAAGTTTTTGCATCATTATTGTTTTCCATGTCAAATATGTCACCCCCCCACGCATGATGCAGGCATTGTTTAGACTCATTGTTTAAAATCATCAACAGTACTTAATGCTAGTACAGACAAGAGCTGTTATCTTTGGATTCACTTGTATATTGAGTCCAAACCATAGACTGTTAAAAAAAAGGTCCATACAGCAGAACACAACGCTTTCATAATCTGAGTTGATATTAATTTCATCATTGTTTACTGCTTATTTGCTTTTATTTGTGCTTATGATCTTGTGTTTATGTGCTCTTGTATGTTTTTCTTTTAATGTCAATAATCCTGCCAGGGAATGCAGATGAAATTAAGCCTTTTTTTTGCCATATTAACACATTGGACTCAAGTGCTCAGGTTAATTAATGTGCATTGTCCCTTCTTAAATAAATAAACATAATGCAAACATGCATCATGTCTCCAATTTTGCGTAAAGTAATTGGATATGTGTAAGAATCATGTCAGTATGCTAGCTGTGAGATTCTAGCACCCACATTAGACCTATCAGGAAACCATAGTGACAAGAAACACTGTACATCATCACTCCACATTTTGTTTTAAATCAGTCAAATGTGCACAGGAGGCAACAATGAGCCAATTCATCTCTCATTAACAAGCTGTTTTTTCAGTTTTGCAAAAACTTACTGTCTTTGTAAGTTTAACAATGTTAAATACCTGGGGGCTAAAACACAGCCGTATGTACACTTTATAAACTTTACATATCAATGTATAGAGTTTCTGTTTATGTCTAGCTTGATATGTCAATTATGCACAGATTTTACACACTGACAGTAACATTTTAAAATGTTGTACCACATACTGTTCTTTAATGTATGCCTTGCATGTGTGCCTTATGAATTTGTCATTTTGTGGGTGTGTGGTTGTGTGTGTGCGCTCATGTCAGGAACTACTTTGGGGAGAAGGTGGCCTTGTACTTCCTGTGGTTGGGATGGTACACATATTTGCTCATCCCACCTGCTGTCATTGGGGTCATTGTCTTCCTTTATGGTCTTGCCTTCTTCAACAGCTCACCCCTCATGTAAGTTTTTCTACAACTCCACACTATCTGTGTCAAAATAACAGAGCATTTGCACTGTAACAAATAAAGTGCTTATTGTGTTGTAGAAAGGAGGTTTGTGAGTCTGACACAGTCATGTGTCCTCTTTGTGACAAGGGATGCAAAGTGTGGCAGCTCTCCGACACCTGCACATACGCCAAGGTACATCAGTGCATTAAAAGTAAACATGCAGCTGAATGGTGTATTTGTCTGTTTGTGCTCATTGCCGGTCTCATCTACCTGCAGGTGAGCTTGCTGTTTGATAATAATGGCACGGTGCTCTTTGCAATGTTCATGGCAGTGTGGGGTGAGTTTTGTGTGTCCATATGACATACGTATTCTTGTGTTGATAGAAATAGTGATGTATGTTGAATATTATGTTTAGATTAGCCTGACTTATAACAATCATACTTCCTGCAGATAAAATATTGCTTTATAACCATGTAACCCCATGCAATAGGCACATTTGATGAAAAAATAATTGAATGTCTAGGTACGGAACTCTTCTGTTGTTTATTGGCCTAAACATGTTTGGCTTCACAGGACAACTTGTACAAAGAAGTCTTTTATCTGCCTAACATGTATTTTATCCAACTGCCTGGATGTTTCATGATCACTGAGATATGCACTGCCAACAAAATGCCACATTACTGAGAGAACCTACTTGTCCTGGCTTCTCACATCTTAATCAGCCCAGGCCATCTGGCCGTGGGGGTGGTTAGGCAGTGATCTATTAGAAAATATAAATGCTCTTTTAGTGGCATTTATTATCACAACTGTGGGAAAGGTACAGTTCACTAGAACAGTCACTGCAGGCTTCAATAAGTGATTACATGAGTATAGGAAAAAGGTGTAAGGCATGGGTGAGATACAGAAAGAGGACAATAAAATGTTGACATTGCAGGACAAATTGTGCCGAGGTGAATGGGAGAGCCCGGTTTGAAAATTTGAAATTAAAAGTAATACACTAGAATGTTGCATTACTGTCTAAATAAAGCATTACTGCTGGTTTCTAGTTTTTGTGGCAAAGCCCTGTGGCAAAGTGCTATAACAAAATATGTGTATATATAGTGAAATGAAAACGTTTTTCAACTGATTTTAAACCTTAAATGGATGCATGTTGATATTTTCATAAATGCAAAGAAAGATGAATACAAAACTGCAACCATATCCCAAAACTGTCCAAAGGCATTACCCGTGGATCTGTTTTCAAAAACTGTTACTGTTCAGTTTTGTTGTTTTAGTTTTATGAACAATAAATTATTTATCTTTACAGCAACACTGTTTTTGGAGTTTTGGAAGAGACATCGGGCTTCCTATGTGTGCGAATGGAAAGTGTCTGATTGGTGTGAGGAGGAGGTATGATCAGTTTTATACATCTCTGTTTCAGTAACACCTACTCAGTGATCATTGGAATTCATGGTTGTGTGTATTTTTCTATTGTATTTAACTGTAGGAGGAACTGATCCTGGAAATTGTGAACAACGTCAACTGTGAACCAAAAGAATATAAGCACTCTTATCTGCGCAGCACTCTGGTTTTGATCTGTGTCACAGCTATGGTGGGGAAGTTGTAATTTTTATACTCTTCATATATATTAATCAAATTGCTTAAACTTCGTTAGAGTTCAGGTTTAAATAAGAATTAGGTTGAAGTTGTATGAGGTTCAGGTTTCGGCATGAACAGTCTTTGAGGGTAATTATGTTATTCATAGTTAATGGAGGCTCTCACAAGTATAGTAATACAAATGAGTATTTTTTGTGTTTC
Organism: Percina caprodes; assembly: GCA_013375575.1. Lineage (NCBI taxonomy): Eukaryota > Metazoa > Chordata > Actinopteri > Perciformes > Percidae > Percina > Percina caprodes. The sequence goes on along the minus strand of JABXJD010000001.1, from coordinate 12,178,506 downwards.
CACAGATATTGGTGATCATTGGCCTGACACATGCCTTGGTGGTGTTCAGGGTGATTGCTGCAGTGCTCTTAGCTGAGGGATCATGGGAGTTCCTGAGCAAATACTCCAACAGTGGAGCGATGATGCTGGGGGCCGTCCTCCATTACCTCATCATCACTGTCATGACACGGGTACGCCGTTCTGTTAATGTGCATCTCTTCCTCCTTTAAGTGATACTCTCCGTGACTCTATGTCTTTGTCTTTGCAGATCAACAGGATTGTTGCCATGAAGCTCTGTGAATTAGGTACCTATACTGTACCTATTTTGATTATTACATTTTTAAGAGATGCTCTTACACTAATATCCCACTGATGTTTCCATGGAGAATTACACATTAGCTTAACATATTTGGTCAGTGTGTCGGGCAGTGAGAACAGGCAAACAAATGCAGGGGGGCTGAAGCAGGCAATCCAACAAAGTGCTTGAGAAGAGAATTACCCACAAATCAACATCTGCAATCAAAACCAGTGGCAGCGGAAACCCAAAATCATTTTTAAAAACTGAAGTAAAAGTTAACAAATAATAGCAGCAAGTGCAATGTCTCTATTATATGAAGGCATCATCATGTTCATGAGCAGTGCTCAGGGTGGACATTGGAACTGAGCCACCATAGACGTACACTGATTGAGGAAATGAGCGGCAGTATAAAGACGTGATAGGTCAGGTGATATTCAGAGGAGGGAAACTCCCTGAGGTCAACTAGAGGGAAGGTGAGGTACAACATTGAGTGAACTGTTTCACAACACACAGTACAAAAAAAATGGAGAGTCTGAGGGTGTAGGGTAGAAAGTAACTGTTGACATTTATTCAAGTACTGTACTTAAGTGCCACTTTGAGGTACTTGTAGTTTACTTAAGCATTTCCATTTTATGTGACTTACACTTCTATTCTCCACTACATCTAAGAGTATTTCTACAGTATGGTGTGCTACTTTTACTTAAGTAAAAGATCTGAGTACTTCTTTGAAGTGCAGCAGACCAGTTTACAGTTTCTAAAAGCTGCCTATAAAAATGGAACAACAAACATTCACTTGAGATTTGATCACTTAAAATTATCTTTATGTTGTGTGCACTAACATACAATTATTTAGATGAATGAAATGTAAATAGAGGTAATAATATAATAGATGGACAATTCAATAATATGGCTTCTCTTAAGTGTGTGAGATTGTGCCATCTATTGACCAAATAGTGAACTGCATGAACACTGACATGACGTCTGTCTTTACCAGAAAAAACAAGATCATTTGCTACAACAGAGAAGAGTTTCACTGTCAAGATGTTCACCTTCCAGTTCTTCACCTATTTTTCCTCCCTCTTCTACGTGGCCTTTTTTCTCGGCAGGTAGGAACGTTTTGACTGGCAATCGAAAAATATTCGATATTCATATTTTGCAACTTTGAGTTGTGTCATATATTGTGTATCAGTATCAAAAAATATGCTTATTGATATCATTTCAAACATAGTACTCACTCCAGACTCAGACTCTAAACCCACACAACACATAACATAAAGTACTTTAAATGAACATCCAAATTTAAATAAAGTCATTGTCTTTACTTATTAATATCCTTTGTACTAACCTGAACAATGACACGTTTTTGTAACAAACAACAGGATAAATGGCCATCCTGGTGGTTACGTCCGAATTTCAGGGAAATGGAGGCTAGAGGAGGTGAGTCACATAAATATTTATCTAATTTAGAAATACTAAATGTCCAGTTTTAAGTAAAATTAATTTGCTTCTTTACATATGAATATTGTGTTTGTTGCATTCTAAACATGTCCCTCTGCTGTGCAGTGTCATCCCAGTGGATGTCTCACAGATCTGTTCATCCAAATGGCCATTATAATGGTACTCAAGCAAACCATCAGTAATGTCTTTGAGTTCACTGGACCGTAAGTATATATCAGATTTGTAATAATATACTGTATATCACTGTACATTCCACTTATGTCAGATGATTTTGAAAGCTGTCTCTTGTTTGCATCAGCTGGCTCTGCAGGTGGTTGAAAAGACGAAGAATTCAGAAGCTACAGAGGAAATGTGCCCACTGCTACCTGAAAGATGAATCACAGGCCAAATATGGAGCTGAACTGTGTGATAACTGCAAGCTTCGAGACTGGCTCAGTAACTACCGTCTCAATGATGTTGACTCCTTCAGCCTGTTCAATGAGTTCCTGGAGATGGGTATGTTCTGTACTTTGCTAAACACTTTAATAACCAACATAGCAGGCACTATCGACAAGTACTGGACTGGTTTTGGTAAATAATATTCTTCTTTGCTCTCTTCTTAGTGATCCAGTTCAGCTTTACCACCATATTTGTGGCAGCGTTTCCTCTTGCTCCTCTGCTAGCCCTTATTAATAATATCATTGAGATACGCCTGGATGCCATTAAAATGGTCACTCTGGAGCGCAGAATGGTTCCTAAGAAAACCAATGATATTGGTGAGTATCACTTTTGAACTAAAAATGTAAATGTTGTTTGCCTTTTTATACAGTAGATGAAATTCTCTCTACATCAATGTTTCCGTTCTTTAGGTGTGTGGACAGACGTATTGGAAGCCATTGGTGTCTTAGCTGTCATTGCAAACGGGCTGGTCATTGGTGTATCATCAGACTTCATCCCTCGATTAGTGTACCGTTACCGTTTTGGCCCATGTGCCAACAGCACAGCAACAGATATTGAGTGAGAATTCTTCTAGAAACCGTTTATGTTCTGTCATGTTGTTTGCAACATTTGTTTTAAATACGTTTTTATGTTTTTCAAGCTGCATGGTTGGATACATCAACAACACTCTCTCTGTTGCACGAATGGATGACCAAAGCATAGGCAACGAGTTTTCAGGCAGTCAGATGATTACTTCTAGTGGCTTGAATGTCTCTTCCTGCAGGTTTGTTCTTTTTCTATCTTATTCGTCTTCTACAGCTGAATAGCTATTCTGGCATTATGTTTATTTTTTTAAATAACTTTTTTTTTATAATATATTTTAAAAATATTATTATTATCAGCATCAGTGTACATGACTGCTCAGCGTTCGCAGTACGCTTAGATGTCTTGGTAGTATTGCACTGTGACTGTTGCTGTAATGACTGTATAACCTCAGGTTATATGAGCACTTTATGAATAAAGTTGGCTGCCATCACCGCAGCTGGTAGGGGGATAACTGCCACTTTCTGGTCTGTTTCTGTTCACAGGTATAAAGACTACAGAAGCAATGAGGACTACAGTCTTACCCCACAGTTTTGGCTAATTTTAGCTGTGCGCTTTGCATTTGTAATCCTGTTCGAGGTAAGCCTTAACCATGACCAAACAAGGAACCACTAACCATTTCTTCTTACATTGATTTCTTTGACCAGTTTTTATATACTTTAGCACCCAATACAACACGCACATATGTCCTCCTAGCTCACCGTTTAGCTCACTGTTTATTTTGATGTTTCACGACATTGATATGCTAAAACAAAATCAAGAAGTGCCAGTGTTGTATTTTTTGAAACCACATTTTCACAGCTAGAAAAGAAGATTACATTGCTGACATTTTTCTCTCTGCTTGCAGCACGTTGTTGTCATATGCAAGTTCATTGCAGCCTGGTTTGTGCCAAGCGCTCCCATGCAGGTCAAGAATGACAGACTCTTTGATAAACTCAAAAGACTAAAAGAGGAACTCAGGTGAGCCTCAAGTAATATGTGGTTGCCAACAAAAAGTACAATATTGCTCATTTGTTTTCAAAATAACAAAATATAACATGTTAGTGCCTTTGTTTAAATATTTAAAACATAAGTTAATACAGTGGTTCCCAAAGTTTTTTTTGTCGTGCCATAACACCGATTCCCATCTGATACACTGGATTGTTATTGGAGCTGATACTGACTTTATTAGATGTATCAGGTATCGGCCATGATGGGACCACACAAAAGCAACAAGGTGCTATATTTGCGGTGATTTCAGAAGCAAGATATTGTTCACTCCTTCATATTTTGAATTGAACTGATGTGTTTGGTTCATTAGCATAACCACTTAATTCATTTCCCTGTTAAAAGTGTATTTATCTTGTGCTTTACACAGGATGAATCAGTTAAATACGGTAAATCAGATTCACAGATGTTTTCACTTTTTCTCAGTTGACATTCTGACTTGTGGAAACCACTGCATTAAAACCTTTGAGAAACGTTGCCCTGACCATGAAATTATATCCCACTGTATAAGCACTTGTTTGTGATTTTTTTTTTTCTGTTTTAAGTAAAAGCAAATAAATTGCTGCATGCTATATACTGCGTGTGTGTGTATGTGTGTGTATATATATATATGTGTAAAATACAGCCCGCATTACTTATTAATCATTTCTAAGGTTTACATTGAAAAAAATTCTACTTAAATTGAACTGAAACCTAACTGCCTAAATGATGACATGTGACATTTGTAGGTTGTTGCTGTAATTATGTGTTTATTATACATTAATAAACATAAATTTTTAAGATGTGTTTTGCAGTGTTGTGACCACTTTTAGTTTTGTTTGCATAGATGTTGCAACTAACCAGCCTTTGCTTTAATTTTTTACAGTTCATTTGAAGTGTGACCCCATTCAGATACAGAAGGGTTATACATTGTTCCCTGCGGACATGAGCCTATTTTTGCCTTGTGCATTAAGGTGTCCAGACTATCACAGTGTTGAGTTAACTTTTAAAGTCATTCTCTCATCTCTCTGAAGTGCTGTCTGAATTCTCATCTTTGAAGACAGACTTATTTTCTTGGACAAACAAGTGTACAGCAATGGATTTTATTGACCACACGATTGTTGTTATTCTATTGTAAGAATGCACTGATAGCTTACTGTTGGATCTCTACATTTGTGAGACGTATGTGAGGGTTTTTAATGAATGCCTAAAGATAATTTATACTGCTATTGCACATACAGTACCGATTGTGTGTTACGATGTTGCCTTATATTGTAAAACAGCGCTGTGATGATTGTTATTACTGCAGACCAAATCTTATGGTGTCTTTTGTAAACCAGACACAAGAATGTTTTGCAATATAATATTTTATATTACTGAATAAAAGCGAAAATCTTTGGTCCCATGAAATGTCTTTTGACTTTAAGCTTGTCTGTTAAAGGTGTGTTATAGGGGACATTTTGAAATTGCCGAATTACAGATTTTAAAGTTCAAACTATTTTATTTCAGTAATTTATGACAGTGTTGTCTTCCTGTTCTCTCTCTACACCATTTATGGTAATTTGGTAGATTTAACAACCTGAGGATAATGTTACTTTCTGTAACTACATAGAAGTCAAACATAAGGCTATTCTAAGGCTATTCTAGTATGTCCTACTCTTAATACCTTTACAATAAAATGTTGTTACGTACAAAATATAGCACAATTTATCCACTAGATACACACCGGCAGTGTGGAAAATGCTTTGAAACAGCAGTTTGACTATCATCAAAGTTAAATATTAGGAAAACATAGTTAAACACTATAACATTCTGTAATAAGGCACCATTATAAGTTATGAATAACTTCTAACCATTAATAGGGACACCCATTGGGTTGCCAGGTTGTGAAAACTACCCTCAACTGGTTGGACTTCTAAACTTCATTTTTGGAAAGGGCTCCTGACAATCCATAACCTTTTAACACTTACAGCTGCAGATTTGATGATTAAAAAAAACATGTATTGGGCCTACTTATGAACATTTACACTAATAATATAATACTAGAAAGGGAAAAACTCATGAACATGTATTAAGTTATATTGTACATATTTATAGTATCTTTTTCATATTTTTTTGCAATTTTTTTTTCTGTATTTATGTTCTTGACTACAGCAGTACCCTATGTTTATTGTATGCACCAAATATTTCTTGTAAGTGAAAATTTACTTGATATAGGCCTAGCCTTATTCCGATTCTAACAGATTAACAACACAAACAACTGCAAATACCAAATAGAAATAAGCACAATAGCATTTTCAAATTATGTATTTATCATCATTAATGGCATTAGCCTACAACTTCTATACATCCTGTTTAAATGTGCCTCGTTAGAAAGAGTGAAGCTACCTTTTAAGCAATTCTTAAACCCAAAAACGATCATTTACTAAAGCTGGGCGCATTGGAGTAGATTAACTTTACTGAGTTTTTTTTTCATCATCTCCTCCCAAAATTCACTTGGACTACACGCAGGTAAAAGGCGGTGCAAACATCACGTGAGCACGGGGAGCCAATGGTCACAAGAGTTTCAGGTACGTGGACAGGTGCTGTTGAGCGACCAGATGGCGGACCTGTGCGCATTCACTTCAACGGCTCCGCACAGTTAAGAAACTGTAATAAACAAGAATGTAATGTAGTCTTACAAAAACTTTTCACTCGGTTTATTCATCACCTGAGGAAGGAGGAAGAGGAAGACTGCGGGTCATGGCCGTGATTTTAGCCGCTTTTATGTTGTTGTTCACCGGGAAATGGGACAAGACTTCCCTTGCAGTCGGTAAGGATGTAGAAAATTAAACGTTATTCACTTAAATGTACCTAGATATGATACATTTTGGGAATTCTAGTTTGAAATACACTGCATTGGTTGATAGCCAGGATTCACCTCATTGTTTTTGGTACATTTGTCCATTAGCCTATAAACTGTTTGTCGGAGTCAGTTTTACGGGATGTTGGATGTGTAATCACAATACCAGGTCAATGCACATGTGGTCAGTGTGCACCACGGTATACAGGTCAGTATCAGACAGTCACATGCTGTTGCCTGGCAACATGAGGACCAGACCCGGACTTCGGACCCGGATGTGTGACTCTTTGAGAAACGGTAAAAAGAAAAAGAAGAAGACGAAGAGGAATTATGCAAAAGCCAACACACAGAAAGGAACCAGAGAGGGCAGTTGTGCGGGTTATTTGTGGGTGTCACGACGTGTAGGCTACATGCTATGAATATCTTGAAGAACAGGTCCAGGTTCAGTAATGCAGATCTCATTAGTTTTATCAGGGATGTATTTTAAATCTGATCTTACATATGACTAGTTAGGCCTGATAGTAAGTTTTTCAAACAAACAGAAAAGGAGATTTAGTTCAGTCAGCCAAAGTGAAAGAGTAAACAGGTTCACCTTAGGCACTCACCCATTGCCAATAGCTACACTAGAGCTGAACCCAGTCTGCTGAAGCTGCACAGAATGAATGCAAACATCCACGGATGGTAGGCAAAGTGGTTGTTTTGTTAAAGGAAGCAAAGGAAGCTTGTAGGTAGGCTATTGAGATTTGATCACACAGCATAAATACAGTTTCTTAATTATGTCATAATTGAAATTCAATTGTATCCATCCATGGTCATGACATCAAGCAGGTGTCCTCTTTTAAATATCTAGGAGTGTATATTGACAAGGACCTGAATTGGTGCTCACATGTTACAAATGTCTGTGCCAGAACTCATCAGCGTCTCCACTTTTTGCGCAGGCTTAGAGTGTTTGGGGTCTGTAAAAATATCATGTTAATCTTCTATAGAGCAACATTAGAGTCAATTCTTCGGTATGGTATTACCAGCTGGTTTGGAAATTTGACAGTAAAATCTAAATCCCAGATTTTTAATCTGGTTAAGACGGCAGGTAAAATTATGGGAACACCTGCATCTCTCAACCCGCAGGAGCTTTTTGAACAGACAACGATCAGGCAGGCTAAGACCATTCTGTCTGATAACTCTCATGTCCTGTTTTCACAGTTTGAGCTGTTGAACTCAGGAAAGAGGTACAGGGTTCCTTTGTGTAAATATAATAGGTATAAGCACTCATTTGTCCCTATCGCAGTAAAGCTCATTAATGAACAGAGATGAATGTATGACTACGAATATTTTAATTTATATTTGTGACTATCATGGATGAATGAAATTGTTTGTGTTGTGAAGTATGGCTTTTATCTTGTTTAGTATAGGAAATTGTAAATCTGTAATTTGCACAGGCCTTCGAGTGGCCCTTATGTTGACTGTACATTTGTCTTTTAATTGTTTTTAACCCTGTGCTTGTCGGTATGTCTGTAACTCTTGCAGCTAAGTAGGTTGCTCAGTGTCCAAAGCAAATTTCTCCTTAGGGAGACTAATAAAAAGTACTTTACTTTACTTACTTGTCCCTGAGTTGAGGGATCAAAATCATTTTGGGGGCAGATAAAGTTGGCTTGTTGCATGCCTAATGTTAAGAATACTGTGTTAACTCCCTCTGTCTCTAGCTCAGACTTGTGTAAATGAGAGCGGGTTTAAGGAGCAGGTGCTCTATGTGGGGCAGCAGGGGCCTCCATATCGGCTGAAATGCCCTCTGGAACCCCAGAGCTCCCCCCAGCCCAAGCTGACCTGGCAGAAGGACTGCCACCTACTACCCACCCAGGAAGGGAAGGCCTACCTGGAGTTTTCCAGCCTCAACTTGCAAGATCAAGGGAATTACACCTGTATGCAACCGGGCAACAGCACAGCCTCATTCACTGTGCATCTCATAGTTAAAGGTTTATATTATATTATATTACTTTTGTCTAGAGTGCCTGCAATAAGCCCAAATAACAATGATATGTCTTTCCACAGAGTCCCAGTGCTCCAAAGCCCCAGAATTTAAACCAAATGGGAGACCAGACAGTCTCTATAGGAATGTCGGATCCTCTGTGACGCTGAACTGCACCTCTCTGCTCTGGGACACAAGAGAAGAGCACTGTGACACCACGCTACAGTGGAGTAAAGATGGCCAACCCCTCACCAATCACACACATTACATGCAGAACACCTCCTCATGGTGATTTAAAGCATTTTAAAATATGAGCTTCATAAAAAAAAGAGTAAATGTAAGATAAGTTTTCCATTCTACTTAACAGGTCTCCTGTTGCTGGCCAACTGATGGTAAGCAGTATACTGGTGATCAACCTTAGAGAGCCGGATGATTTTGGGCTTTACAGCTGCACAGTGAGGAACATTTCCTTTGACTTCAGCCTGCTGTATTCAAGTAAGACAACTAAAAATAGATATGCAGCATTTCTAACATTCTGCCTGGCGTATTGTGTAATATTTCTATTCTATCTATATTGCTAAGAAAAGATCACCAACCCAAAGATGAAAGATACACACACACACAAATGTTACCACGTAGATTGGAGGACATACATTACAGTGAAAGGCAAGACTTCATAAATAAAGAGAGAAGCAGCAGTTATACAGTATGTTATCTATATAACAAATCATAAAAATGTGTTGTAGACATGATACAAACCTTTCACATATTTGCAGCAGAAAGAGGTCAGCCAGCTCCACAAAAAATACAAACTGTCTCACTCCTGTTGATACCAGATAAACAAAGACACATCCAGTCTGTATCATTTTACAGTGTCTTGATAGGGAGCCTGGCCCAACATGTAAATGGTTAGCTGATGAAAATCCTTGTGATTGATCTGTGAATTGAAAATATGAATAGTACTGTTTTAGTTTCAAGGACCCAGTTGTACAGACACACTCTAGTTACTTACATATTCCATATTCTGTTAAAGTTAAAAAAAAGATCTCATAAAGTTTTTGATGATCAATTTTAATCAAAGTATTGGTTGATTATTTTATGCTCACTTTTGGATTTGGATTATTGCGTGTTTTCCAGCGGGCCCCAACCACACAGCTGCTGTTATTGCATCCATCATCCTCCTCCTCCTCATGGCCATAGCTGCTGTTGTGTACTGCAGGTGTCACCTGAACATCAAACTCTGGTACAAGAACTTCTACGCAGAATGTTATGGAGACAATGAACTCAATGGTGAGGCCTCTGAAGTGATATAAGGTTACTATTATCATGTACAAGACTAGTATTAACACCACTGGCATGTATGTGTCTCTGTGTCTTCAGATGGCAAATTATATGACGCTTATATCTCCTATGTGAACAATGATCATGACAGGAAGTTTGTCAACTTTATTCTCAAACCTCACCTGGAGAATAAAAATGCACACAAGCTGCATCTTAATGACAACGATATTCTACCTGGCTCTGGTAAGTTTTCTGTCTGTCAGTTTTGGAAATATGTAATCCATTGTTAGTTTTAATCGTCACAATCTCAAACAAATGCCACATTTGAGACATTTGCAAACTTTACAATTTGCAAGCAACAATCATTTGTGTGACCATTTGCGAGTGTAAGCACTTTTTGTGAAACAGGCTCCTGGGTATAAATTGTAATGTAAAGCTGTCCATTTTTAACAATGCACAACAATATTATTTTTCTTCAGAACCTTCTGCAGAGCTGCTAATGAACATTAGTCGCTCTCGCCGTCTGATTGTGTTGCTCTCTTATGCTTACCTTGAGCAGGACTGGTGCTCCAATAACTTCAGGTCAGATACATTTAATGTAGAAACCACACTGTTAAAACAGCACTTCATATACTGTATAAAACTGATTAAAATATGGCATCATTACAATATAGTGTAGTACAAATCAGTGTTGCTGCTATATACTGCAGTGTCTTCACTATAGTGTTACACTGTAGCTGTGTGTGTTTTCAGACAGGGCCTGCTGCACTTGTTGGAGTTGTGTCAGCACGAGCGGCCCATCCTCATCATGTTGGAAGGTCAGTCCAAACACATGAGGCCTGAGATCAAGCAACTGCTCAGTGAGCACCAGCACCGTCTCACCATACTCACCTGGAGGCACAACTCTGTGGTAAGATCCACATTAATACCCATTAGTGCTTTCTGAGAAAACAAACAAAATGTGATACAAGTAATTTTAAACACCAATGTGGTTCTCTTTTGACAAAAAACACCTAAAGGTAAATTTGATTTCCACCAACTCCCATGGAAGTAATATATTATGTAAAATTAATACAAATATACACATGTGCAAAGTATCTATAAGGTTTATAGTTAGTGTCTGGACTCTGTCTGCCCTCTATCTACCACTTAGAGCATGTTATGTTTTCCTTGAAATCACATAACAGTGAAAAATAATCATGTGAATGGTATGACACAACATATTTAGATCTCTAACGCCCCCGTTTTAAATTTTCAGTATTTTATATATTTATGACTAAATAAGAAATAATCAGTTTATATTGAAAAAAAACTGACAATAAAAAACTAACATGTATTTCAATGTAATTATGAATGAATGAATGAATGAATTAAAATTAGGAAATGTTAAGTTCAGACTATATATGGTGATACATAGACTACGTAAGATACGTAAGACTTCTGCAGTTGAGAGTTTAGTTCAGTTTGACTCTTAACCACGTGGTGTAATGCATTGTGTTTGGTTTCCACAGACTCCTTCATCAGTCTTTTGGAAGGAACTGGCTTTAGCGATGCCTCGCAGGGTCTTCTACCGCAGTAAGTCAGCCGGCGACCCTCAAACTCTGCTACAAGATGACAAAGACCCCATGCTGACCCTCGACTCCGACTGCCTGGACGGCCGCTCAGACACTGACCCTGCTGGAGATCTGGGTAAGAACAACAGTCACTGAACAAGAAGAGTCCTCAAGTATTAATGTTTGGTTCACTCTTCACTGCTCATGCAATAAAAAAGATGCATATTAAAGCGGTGCTATACCTAGACAACATGCTGAGCCAAGCATGCTCATATTTAACAACGATTGGACTCTGATCCAAAGATGTAAATGCCTGTACCTCACAAGAGGAGTTGGTGTTGAACAGTGGACTGATTTATTGCCTTTCATCAAGCACAAAACACACAAGGGTTCAGTTTCTTGTCCTGCAACAAACTTTAAGTTAAGGAGTTGAAATACAAAGTGTTCAGTTTCTTGTCCTGTGTGTGTATTTGGTATACACTACTACAACTACCTATTAAAACTACACTGGTAGAGCTTAGTGTGTACCTGTTCTTATCTAGGGTCTGAATGAATAATCAAGCTAGTCAGACGTCCTCTGTGTGCAGGTCTTACAGTCAGCCAAACCGCATCCAGAACCGTCCACAGTCTAGCTGCCTAGTTGGACTCGCCATCTCAGAATTCTACAAATCCTATCTAGTATTTCAATAATAGTAAAAAACAAAACTACACTAAAAGTGCAAGAACAAGAAGTAATTTTGTTCTCTTTCTAATATGTGACCTAATTAACCTTTTTCCTCATTAACAATACCTTACAATGTATAACCAATAACTAAGGATATCATTTGATTACAATAAATGAATGACCATATATCACTACATTTTAACACATATTTAACATCCTTTTTTAACCTTTTTAATACATAATTTTAATATGTTCAACCATAAACCATAACATTAATTGACTTATCCCTACTAACAAATACATAAAAAATACATTGTGTATATATTAGTGTGTATATTTAGTTTTGGTTGTTTTTTATGCGTAAGCACAGTGTGAGTAACGATGTTCCAAAGAGAAATTCCTCGTATGTGTCCTCATACCTGGCAAATAAAGCTGATTCTGATTCTAAAATGTTTATTTATTTATTTATTTATTTATTTATTTATTTATTCAGTCAGTCATTATTCCCAAGCCTTTAGTGGTGCAAAATACAGGAGATCACACAGTGTTTTACACTCATTGACTAACTGATGGTTTTGTGTGACAAGAAGCATCAAGAAATTACCCTTTTGCAAACCAATTTTCTAGAAAGCTTCAATCCTTTATGAAGCTTTATGTCCAGCACATTTGAACTGGAAGCTGGATTAGCTTTGGAGTGAGTACCGACTCTAGTCATAGTGAGAGAAACAAAGTATCTCCCCTGGATTTTCTGACCACGGTGGGAAATATAAGCCAACGTACAAACACGCCTGGCTTTTAAAGGGAATTTTATGTTACGGCCAAAACACACCTGAATGAATTAATGAAGACACTAAGTACAACCCTTTTGAACCATGCGCCCACACAGAACCCTTTTTCAGCTGTCAAACTAATGTGGATTTGGACACGCCCTAAACACACCTGTGCCATGTGCTTCACACCGTGCGTTTAGATCTTTAAGATAGGGACCCTAATGTGTTTACACTTTGGTGGTGGTGGTAAGCTGGCTTTAGAGATACTGGTAGATTGATTTATTTATCTTTGCACAGAGCAAGGCTAACTGTTTCCCCCTGTTTCCAGTATTTATGCTAAGCTAAGCTCACACGATGCTGTCTTCACATCTAACTCTTGGCAAGAAAACAAGTATTCACAAAATGTCAAACAACTCCTTTTTTGAGTCCTGAGCAGCTTTGCATGAAGCATCGTCTTGTAACTGTATAGTAAAATAGCATTTTACCCATCCTGCAGGGCAAAAAATAATGTGACCAAAATCACAATTTATATATATTTTTTTACATAAACAATACAGGAACAATATAATGCATTTGCATTCATTTGGGATACATGTTTCACCTTTTCTCTCTCTGCTGCAGGGCTCCACCTCCCTGTGTACAAGGCTCTGGCCTTTAAAGCTCCAGTCTTCCCTGCTGCTCCAATCACTGTAGCTGAGCCCAAATCCTCTGAAATTGACGTGTCGGATCTTGGACTACGCAACTATGGAGCCCGCTCAGACTTCTACTGCCTGGTCACTGAAGAGGACATTTGATCCACCCTCCTGTCACTTGTGCTGACCTCTAAACGTTAACAACTGCATGGAGATCCACTTTAGCTTTGCTTAATAGTTATCTAAGTCAATATGGTAAATAGTTTTTTTCGTTTATTATATGTACAACGTGTTGTTAAAATTGAAGTGTTGTCTGTTTCCTTTTCACCAAAGACTGGTTTTTAATGTATTTCTTTTTTTTTTTACTTTTTAAAATATTTTAAGAAATGATCTGAAATATATCTGTCAATCAGAAAAAGAAGTAACTTTTGATTGTCATTTCACTGCCAACATTTCTCATGAAGTCCCCGGCAGAGGGTCAGATAAGATCAATTCTGCTTTGTCATAATTTCACAGCTTACGGTACACAGAAGTTCGAAATGCCAGAGAAAATAAATGTTACAATGTCTTAAAGTCAGATTTGAACACGGAACACGTTTCTGTCTGCACACCAGTCAACTGAAGCAGGACAACGCTCATGACTGAAGAACTCATCGCTTTTGGTCTCTGTAAAGGTGGGGGCTATGTGTGTGATGTAAACACAACCTGATATCACAACAATCACACCAATAAAGTAGTTTGACAAAATACCTGCTTATTTCTCTCTGTAGGGACTGATCTTTGTCCTCATGGTGTAATGATTACCTGCGGTGAAATAAGAGCCTTAATAAGGGTGCAGCAGAGAAAGTCTGGTATTGTTCCTGTCTGAGCAGGAGCAAATATGTAAACAGGGAGTGGCCGCCATTTCACCATGTTCGTGTCACTTTATTAGTCATAGCAGATGCTGCAGCACACATTCGTGAGAAACGCTTAACTAATGAATACACTTCCAAATTATGTCTTTATTAGCTGAAAAAAATCCAGATGATACATCTGCCTGTACACAGACACATAAGCAAATATTACAACATTCAGAAGCCAGACGGAAACACAAGGTTTTGCTTTTTAATTTTATACCACAGAGCAGTGATTTTTAATGAGCAGAGCAAAAAAGTTTATCTAAATTTTGAAGTAAACTTTGTATAAATACTTACAAGTTACACAAATATAATTACAATATACCTGGCAATTGAAACTGAAAAGTTTCAATGGGGTCTAAATGTAAAGTGTGATTTTGCAAAAAAAGACCTCAAATACAACAATTATTGTACTTGTTCTGAAATTAAATTTAGGACTGTATCCTGTGTATGAAAAATAAACAGACATAATGGTACTCTATGAGTTCTGTTTGGCAAAGCGATAATGAATGTCACACAGCAGCATTTTGTGCGACAAAACAGATTATGCAAGTTTTAAAAAGCACATAAGTACAAAAGTCAACTTTGGAGACACAATCCTTATCCCTACATTTCTGAATCTAAATTAACATCCACATTTCTTTAAATGTCCTGTTGTTTACATTCAATATAACTATGTTATAATTTGACTGATGATGAACATATTTAACTATCCGAAAACTACAAATACAAAGTACACAGCTGTAATATATAAAACATTTGATTTATGTGTAAAAGAAGAAGCAATATTTACAAAAATGCCATGTTAGTACCACACTTGTTTGCATTCAGGCTGTGATTGAGGTGCAACAGTGACAAAATAAGGCACAAGTGTCCACAACATTGTCTATCAGTAGGTTATGAAATGTTGTCAAATGGCAGAAACAGAAACAGCTGCATTTTCATCTGAATACATGTCACTCTGAAAGAAAAGAAATCCCTGATTCCACAATAAAACATACAGTGTTCAAACAAAGAGAGTAAATGAAAGGTGCACACATGTCTATCAGAGTCCATCAATAGTCCATCGCTCCGGATCCACATTTCTTTAACTGTCCATCGAGTGTAAGAAAAAAAACAGAAAGTCCTTTTCCATTGAGTAGATCTTCCATTACTTGTGTGTCCATATTCTCATTGCAAAGTTTGGCAGAAAAAAACTGAACTTATGTTATCTTTGAATAATGAAACAGTCTATTTATATTCCACAGGGGGCTGGTGGCCTGATCACTGTTGTAGAAGTTAACCGTGTTACTTTTGGTTTTAGATTGACATGTCTGCAAAATCCGGTCTCGTAAATCCTTTCTGTAACACAAAGAAACAAACAAGATAGTGTTATGACACTGCATATATGAATTATACTTTACACCACAGAGGTGCAAACAACAGCTGCCTTGATTTTGATAATTGACTTGGGGGGACCTCTGAACTCAATCCATTTCAGAATAATGCCATTCAGTGTTAAAATAGCTTAATGTTTTTTCTACTGTAATATTCGGTGGTTACTGAGGATGTAAGTTATGAGTAAGACAAGCATTATTGCATTTTTTGTTCTGTTGGGACCTGTTAGGAAATAAGGTGAACACTGCGCCCTTAGGAGGGGCAAGTAATGATCTGAAAAAGACAGTAAATCTATAGTAGCCGGTCATGCCCAAGACAAGGACATGCCTGAGAAGGTGCATGTGTTGAAATAGCTGCAGTGGGAACTGTCAGTAATATATGTGTTTTAAACATGCACTTCCCAACATACGAGGGAATTTTAGAGAGAGAGGAATGTACTTGGTCTGACACACACACACACACACACACACACACACACACACACACACACACACACACACACACACACACACACACACACACACACACACACACACACACACACACACACACACACACACTATTTTACACACACACACACACACACACACACACACACACACACACACACACACACACACACACACACACACACACAAAGATATAAGAATGAGGGTGGGGCTCCATAAAGAGACAGCTTTCGTGCGGCAGTTGACGTACAAAATCTACCTTGTTGTATTTGCCATGTTAAAAGGCCAGGAGACTCTTGAAAAAGATTGTTTTGTACTGAACTGAGGGCATTGTCGTCAAAAGAAATGTTTTGCAAATTAAGTTGGTCATGTTTTACTTTGGTCTGTTTTTTTATATCTTTTTAAACTGAATTAAATAGAACTATAATGTGTGAGAAGAATACTTTTAAGTCCCTTAATAAGATGTCCTCAAGTGCAAGATAGTCAGGCTATAATATATATCCTTGGCCTTTGACACCAGATGTTGACATTTTGATTTTTATGTTTTACTGTATGGCTGTCTTCACTTGTTTTATATCTCTTAACTTGTTTTAGTTGGTAATGCTTAAAGTTTTTTTTTTATAACAGTGTGATCTGTGCTTTCGGAGTTTCAACATCCTTATTCATGTTTAAAATCTGCTACTGTGTGATGTTTTGGTTTGATATCACAATAACTTTAATCATAAAATTCCTCATTTGATCCTTTTTTATCTGAATGGATGTGATTGACACTTAAAAACTCGGCTCAAACTCGCAATAGACGATTAGAAAAAAATTAAATAACACAGATGCATTATCTTTGATATATTATTGATTTGTTTAGTTTTTTGGCTGCTCTATTATCAATCACACAGAGCTCCTTTTAAGTCTCTTACCTCTTTGTAATTTTTGTGCAGTTTCTTGTACTGGAACATATTGCTGAGAACTGTGGCTGCTGCTTTGGCTGCTTTTATCTTTCCAGTGCTGGAAAAAATTAAGATTCATCCAACGATAACGCTCAGTATGAAGAACATTGTGTGAGAAGATAGGCTGCAATATTATGTGAAACATTCAATATTAAATGTTATGCAAATGTCTATCAGGCTAAGTACATACATTTCAGTACATTAACCATAAAGTGTGTAAACATAAACCACTCACCTGTTGTCATGTGAGTTCTTGATGCCGACTAGTTTTGGCAGGCCATCAAAGAAGGTGATGTCTCTTGCAGCTAAAGTGCTGCTGGTCACCAAGTTATTGAGAACACCACAGATGTTGACCACCACCTCGCTTGAGGGCTCCTTCTTGTTTCCATCATCAGGCAGCTTGTTCACCAGATTGTTCACCACCTTTGTGGCTGAAAAAACAAGTCTTGTTAGGATTAATATGTTTAAAAGTTATCATAGAGATTTTCCGTATTTGTTTGTTTTACACAAAATATTAAATGTTACAGACAGACGATTGATTGATTAATTCCATTCCATTCCATTCAGGTTTTATTTGCTTACCCTGGGTGTACCGGATGTTAAAGTTTGAATTTCACCTTAAATTTACCCGAACGAGTTTAAGCAACCAGATTTTATTGACTTGACTTTAATCATTCAATCCAAATTTGAATTATTTGATTTTCTAAACCTGTAAAATAAATACCTACAATCAAGTTTTGAATTTGCACTTAAACTTAAAATGAGCTAACAAAAGAAACTTTCAAAAAAGGAAACTTCAGACCACATACATTCAAGTAAATTATTTTCCAAGTCAAATATTTAAAATGCTAAATTCAGTGGCATGGACATTTCAACATTTACGTTGAGACGCACTCAACGTAAATGTTGAAACGTCCATGCCACTGAATTTAGCATTTTAAATATTTTACTGGTGAGAAGTGTCATCTCACAACGCACCAATTCCTGGAGTTTGTCTCAAATGTGATAAAACAATACATTATACACATGATAGTGTGTACAAGTAACTCAGAGCCATTGCATTAACAATAAGAAAAAAACAAGACTGACCCATGTCATTCTTATCCCTGGAATGGCGGGACAGATTTCGGAGGAAGCCTGTGAGAGAACGTAGCTCTAGGTCATTGTTGGTACGCAGGAGGTCCAGCAGCACTGGCAGCATGCGCTCCTGCTCCAGAGCCACCCGGCTCAGCACTGACGCCCACTGCAGGACAAAGAGAGAGAGACCATTTAAATGCTGTATGGGGCACATAAAACTTATGCTACTTACATAAACTTAATGTTGTTGCATTTGAATGCTGATGAATATGCTGCTTACCCTCTTGTCTCCAGCTGTGATGTTCTGCAGCGCTCCGGCAGCAGCCTCCCGGGTGGTGGAGTTGATCTCACACTGACGCAGCACACGGTTGTACACCCCCACTATCTGTGGGTGCCACAGCCACTCCACGCCCTTTGGCACCCGAGCCACCTCGGTGAAAGTGGAGAGATCCTGGTTCTTGCTCTGTCGGGGGGAAGGAAGACACAAGAAGACATTATTGAGACAAATGAATCTGGTCGGTGCGCACAAAACGCTGATGGGTAAATCTTACGTGTCCGTACATTTTTGGCTTTCCGGCTCTGAGGTGTAAAGCAACCAATGGCGTCGCCCTTTCCTGAGTCCTGACCTCTGGTTGGTCCTTCCAGGCGCATCATAGCAGATGGAGGCATCTCACCGTAGAGCTGGTAGGAGAGGTTCCTCAAGACACAAACTGCATTTTCCACTCCCTAAGAATAAATGCACACAAAGAGGCAAATGAATACACAAGCCTTGGGTTGAACAGAAACAGCAGCTTGGATTCAGCTCCATCACGTCTCATCTCACCTTGTCTTCTGTCTTGTTTTCATCAAGGGAGTTCTTAATGTAGCATACTAAAGAGTCCACCAGTCCATGTGTTTCTCTCATCAGCTGGCGGGTCTTCTCGTTCACAGAGCTCATATTTCTGAGCACACAAAGAGTAATTAAGGGGTCAAAGAGCTATTTCAGGTAAAATTCATTCAGCAACTATGCATGTGATTACTTTTACTAGCAATGGCAGTACAGTTTGGCTTGGTAGTGAGTTTCCAATCCTGACACTGTGCAGGAAGCATTGTAAATATCCCCCAAATGACAATAAATATGGAGATAAAAAAACCTCAAGGGTGCACATAAACAGAGCCAAAGCAACTCAAGGCTGAAATTTAATGGGTGTGGTGAAAGCTCCAGTAGCTGTGAGCTGCTACGTGAGTTGGAGTGCCCTGCCAGAACAAGTCCCCCAAATGAAGTCATGGGAGAAAAGGAATGCATGTTGAACCAGGAAGAGATTTTTTTTAAACAAACGAGCATGCTGCAACCACAGGCAGAAGACACAGATAAGCGATGTGCACCTGAGGCATCCTGTGGTGTTGTAGAAGATGTCTGCCTCAGAGGGCGTCTGCTGGAGGGCCTCAGACTCTCTGCTGCCTGACAGAGGGATCAGGATCTTGTCAGTCAGCTCAGGAAGTGCCTCCCTGGCCAGTTTCTCCTTCAGATTGTCTTTAGATGAAAGGTTCCACAGGATACCTGCACACATGTACACCAGGGGAGAGTCAGCAAAAAGACATGTATGCTTTATTTTGCATATTACTGCAGCTTCTTTAATGTTTTATTTTGCAACATGGATGTCCAGACTTTCTAAAATTTTTACTTCAATTTTCATGTTTTATAGTAACTTTAGTTTTATAGAAATACTTAGTAGCTACTAAAGGCTTAGTAGCTTTCTTGCCAACAGTTAGATGAGAAAATTGAAACCCCTCTTACACATGTAAGTGGTATAGATCTTTTTATCGAAATTTCTGCAAGAAAGCAAATAAGTGTATTTCACAAAATGTTAAACTTCCAATTCCTTCCAAAAACTGTGAAAGAAAACTGAAATGGCAGTAAATATAATACATTATTTGGCACTATAAAACCCTGTGTGTCACATTTTGGCAAACTGCCCAGAAAAAGGTGTCCAGGTACAGTTGCTTTGTTATTTTTCACTTTCACACCGATATGAGTTGTTTTAGTGACCAAAAAGATACACATTAAGGTGTAACCGCTCAAAGGATAGAGTGACAAGGCCATTGCTCATCATAAAAGGGAGCGGCAGACATTCTGAGAGTCCGCAGGACCAGGCAACTCCCTTACACTCCCTTAACCCCCCTCTTCACACACCGTGTAGAAAAGTCTGCAGCTCTACCTCATAGACCTCATACTCTGTGTACTCTCAGACACACTGCAATGTCTACAAATCTCTACTCTACAGTATGAAGTTGGAGTTGTAACATCTGTTTTCTCAATTTCCAATCAGCGTTCATTTTATGATAAAGTATGACCGCCACTGGTGACAGATAATTGTGACTTAAAGTGGATGCATTTTTGAGACTATATGAGTGCTGAAGGTTGTGGAGTTAACTGGAAACAACGTATTTAGACACGAACTGTGAACAGACCAAAAAAAACAACAACACTATTGTGAGAAAGAATACTGTTTCTTACATTTGAAACTATAATTTAGTTACAGTAGATGCTTTTAATCTGTGGATTTTTCTAAAAGTGTCCTCCTATTTGTAAGTTGCAGAATGATATCAATTTCAAAGGCTACTGTAGGCTCAAAGAATTCCAAGGACACCACCGCCAAGATCATGTTGCATCCAAATATTGTGACTAACTAATTTGCATAATTTTCTACTCAAAAGGCAAAAGTCCAAAACAAGCAGTCTGAGATCAGGTCTGCTCGCTATGTCATGTTTTTTTATTTAAAATGACTGCAATCAGGAATTTCCTACCAGTGATGTTTTTGTGGAGCTCGTCGTCGGAATCCTTAAGAGCTTCAACAAGCTGTGGGATGCCGCCCTCCTCGATCAGGGCCACCTTGTTGTCCATGTTCTCATAGATGAGGTTGCGTGTGGCGCCAGTGGCGTACCGCTGCACTTCCTGGTTATCGCAGTTAAACAGCTTCACCAGCGCACCAATACCCTTCAATTGACGCACCTAGAGACAGGGTTGTGGGGAAGAAATTCCGCTTATGATATTACATTTTTTGGTAACTCCATTTTCTTCAGTGGTTAGGTGAGTCAAGTCTTTTTTTTTTTTATCTTAGACACTAAATATTAACAGTTCTCATTGATCCAAGCGTAGAATGTTTAAAGCCCCTACGTGTAGAATGTGTATGTGAATAGAGCATCTTTGAAATTTTTCTACCTTTAACTTTCAATCGTAGAAGAATTGGTGCAGTCTCATTTTTATTCTGAGTGACCCTGGGTTCGATCCATGATGCATCTGCATGCATTGCTGTCACCACTAGAGTACCTTTGGACAGAGCCAGGATTACCGTTTCCCTCTGTTTCCAGTCTTTATGCTAAGCTCAGCTAACAGGATGTTGGCTGTAACTTCAGATTTACCATACAAACAGGGAGAGTGGTATCATTCTTCTCATCTAACTCTCTCTCAGCAAAGAAATCGAACAAGTGTATTGCCCAAAATGTCAAACTATTTCTTTTAATATAAAATGATCTGGATCTCTTCTCATTAAACTCATTAAACAGTGACTCCAAATCAGGTCACAAGAGACTGTATCCTCAGAGCAGAGAAAATAACTTCAACAGGCTAAAAGCACAGGGCAGCACTAAGCGACTGAGCTGTCTTTCACATAAGTCTGTCTGTCACATCATTGATCAAAACCCCATCAGGCCTCTCAGATCATCAGGCAGAGATCTTCCTAGTCATAACTAGGGCTAGAATCACCAGACACCTCCCGATACAATATCATCACGATACTTATGCCACAATACAATATTACTGCGATTTTAAACATATTGCAATATTCTGCAATATATTGCAATTTATAACCTTTTTTCCAACTTCTAATTTTTCCCTCTTTCAAATGATGTCTCCAAAAACAAAACTTTGTCAACATCTGTTTTATCTAAAAAGATACATTTCTCTGTTTGTTCATCTCACTTCAATTTTATTGCTGCAAAATGGGATTGTCAAGCAGGCAAACTGACCAACGCATATATAATAAAAGATTGATACTTGCCGCCTTTGTATCGATACAATATTGTCACTGAAAATATCGCGATACTATGATGTATAGATTTTTTTCCCCACCCCTAGTTATAACCTAAAATGAAATCCAAGTCCAATAAGGGGGCCTTCAGTTTCTGTGGTCCTGCAATATGGAACAAGCTACCCGATAACCTGAAATCCATTAAAACTGTGTCCACGTACAAAAGCAAACTCAAAAGCTTAATATTCTCTCAGGCATTTGTCAAATTGCTGTGTGTGTGTGTGTGTGTGTGTGTGTGTATGTGTTCCAGTCAACACCTATGCAGGGTGTGGTCCAGGTACGTTTACAGCAGTTATAAAAATCGACCAATATGGGGAACAGCTGGAGCACATCAGAGCAGAAGCGAAACTGAAGCTATTTTATATCACCAGAAATTGAGAAAAACATCCATCAATCGACATCAACGCCCACAAATTTCTAACTGAGTTTCTCAATATGGGATTGCAAAGAGGAAGACTGAGGAATTCTAACCGCAGGGTTTTCCACAACACTTTGCAACTAAGGAGGTCTCTTAAGCAACCCACGCCTGCCGCCTTAACTACGTCGTAAAAAAAATGTATATGAGCGATATCTGCCGTGTTCCTCTGTCCTGTTTTCTCCCTCACATTCCATACACACAGTTGACAACCTACAAGTGGAGACGGTGGAGACAGGCTCAAACATAAACGCCACGGGCTGCTGTGGACTTGTCAGTCTCGCAGCGCTCTCAAGAAAGTGGTTTCAGGAAAGTGGCTGCATGTGTCCGACAATTCACAGAACATTAACGGTCCAAGCCACAGCTTGCCGTGGACACGGTGTGCAGAAGATGTGTCAGAGCCTCCCGGACGATGAACTGAGACTCCGTTTACTGCTTGTTGGTCAATGGTTATAGGTAATGACCGGTTAACATTTCATTTCATTGTTTTATCTTTTGAAAGGCTGGCTGCCAAAAATCGCCCCTTACTAGCTAGTAGGCCTTTATAATAATTATATAATGTTATTTAAAGTTAATATTTAGTGTTTCATGAATAATTAATTCCCCTCAGCCCCGGTCTGATGGCAAACCCTACCCTACCACCTTAACTAGCAAATATTCTCCGGGAAACCGACCATATTCACCTCGTTTTTGGCATCGTTGTCATTGTAACACTCATGTTGAATGTAGGCGGCACCAAGGACCTGCAGATCATGGTCGGAGTCTCTCAGATTTTGCACTGCTGTGGGCATGTCCAAGGAGGTGATCCTAGTGAAGGAGCAAATTAACAAATTTAAACAAAGAATCTAAAACATTTGAATGATGTCATAAGTCTTTTGGATGTTTGAATGAGAAGGCAACAGTAATTATTCGTAGATGATTTGTTTCTTGTCAGCAGAATTTAGCTTGTTGAATGTCTTTCAAATCACACAGTGTTCTGCAAACTCACTCAGCTAACCACGAGCTGTGGGATGTGTGAAATGCAAGGCCTGACACTAATGTGCCACACCCAAAACCAGTTCTGCCACTATGGAGCCTCCTCCCAAGCCACAGCTCTTATGAAATACACTGTTCACACCACTCACTTAAAAGCTTGTGACATATGAAAGTTGTGACTCCATTTTTCCTGAACATCAGGAAAAATACGACAGACTGAGTCAACAGAATGACTACAGCATCATCTCTGTCATTGTGTATTAGGACCTAATTAAAGGATAAGGCTGGCGTTATTCTATACTTTTCTTATTGTCAAGAAATCCCATGAAGAGATCGAAACCAATAATGTGTTAGACCGTCTCTTAATACTTTCTGACCACCCTACCCGGTCTGTAGTTAAGGCCCCAAACCCATTTGTGCCTATTAAAGACATAGAGCTTAGATAACAATTGTTCAATATTTCATAAAACAACTAAACACTGTAGTTTCAGGCAAACTTTACTCAAACAAAAAAGAAGTAAAGCAAAAGCTTGAAAATACTTTCAGCAGCAGATTATTTACATATTTGAAGCACTAGTGAGGTTTTTTGGCAGCAGGAGGGTGTATGTGTGAGTGGATTTAAGATGAACTACATGACCGTGTTAATCGTAACAAAGGGACATGTCAATCAGAGCGAATGTGTGGCTTATTGATGTGTTTTCAGTTGTTTTTGGACAATGGAAGCATAGGGTACTAAGTTACTGTATATAAGGCGCTGCCTAAACAAACAATATCTACACTGTCAGTAATAGTATGAGAACATGCAAATGAAAACAGCATTATTGTGAATGTGAACAGAAATAGTGGGTGACTTTGTTATGTGAGCTTCTCACCCGCTGAGGTTGCCCATGCTGGCTCCCATCTCCATCTGCCCACCGTAGATGTCCATGCCCCTGCCCACACTCTGCATGCTTTTGACTGACATGGCACGGGATATGGTGCCCTGACGCTGCATAAGGTTCCCCTGGGAAGCAGAGGACACTCCGGATGTGATGAACCCTCTGTCCACTCTGTCCCCGCCTCCACCATAGATGCTTCCACCTGAGGAAATCTGCTGCCCAGACATAGAGCCGACGCTCATCCGGTTTCGGTTTGTAATCCTGTTGATGGTGCGGTGGGCTGGGCCTTTGAAGGATGGTTGCTGGATGACCTCAGCATCTCCTACTGCCATCCCTCCACCGCGGGAAAGTGTGCCACTAAGTGATCGGCGCATGGGTGAGGTAAAGGTCATGGTGCCTCCTCCTTGCCTCACCTGGCTGGTGTAGCCGTTGTTTACGCTCTGAGCGTACTGGCGGCTGAGGGTGGCGTCACGCTCGGAGATCATGCTGCCAGCATCACTGCCATCCACCATCCAGGGAGTTGCCTGCGCTGTGTGCTGCCGCACTGCATGCAAGGAGAGGGTCTCTGGGTCCATTCGGCTCGGTTGCCTGGCAATACCTTGGTAATTGCCCATGCGTATGTCTTCACGATAAAAACCACCACCACCACCACCAACACCACCACCACCACCACCACCCCGACACTGATCCTGTGCATCTGGGCCAGGTCTGGGCCAGCAGACTGGCCGCTAAAGCCTGACCGCTGGGATACGCGTGGACCCTGAGGATGAGGAGAAGAATAACTGTTACAATCCCAGTTATCACCAGAGTTACTTTTTTTATTCTTCTGTTTGTTGTAGTCACAGCATATCCGCAAACATGATTTCTAAATTTTATCACAGGAAAATAAAAGGTCATGTCCTAAGTATTTTTTTTCATATTAATTTATATTTCTTACATAATAATATGTTTGTTTAGGAGAGGAGGGCAACATTATTGACTCAACTATAAAATCATGATGAAGTCTAAAATGCAACTTTAGGTCTCTCTTAAGCTTGGAGCTCAAACATCTGTGGCACAAAGCCAGTGTCTTGCTGTTGAATCACTAAAATGGAGGAATCTAGAGCGTGGACTTGAAAACCCTGAGCTGATCTCATCACGACACACTGTGAAATACCACACATGAGTCCTCGGTGACCCACTGTGGCAGAGAGTCAGTGAAAGTGTTTGTGGTATTAGAATATAACAGTGAGATCATGATGTAGCGCTTACCATTGTTCTTGCGCCTGAGTACACGTAGGATTTAGAGCTGTAGTTTGGGTTGTAGGTATGATATTTCATTGTTGAAGAGCCGCCGTAGTCTGGAAGGAAGCAGAATAACAGATAAATACCACAGATGATATCACATTCATATCATTCCTGGAAGACTTAAAACAGGTTTTCACTTTTTATAAACTATAAATTAAAACATACAGTGATCTGTTTGTAATTTTATTGCCTTTTTCGCAATGGTAATATATCTGTTCATAAAGAATAGGTTCAGTTTTTCCAAGTTTATCTTAAAACAAAATTAGTTTTTTTAACGGCTAGTATTAACAGTAGGAATGATACAGCACTTAGAAGTGCTTAAGAACAAGCACTTTGAACTCTATTTGTCACCTCTTGGGATAACATTTAGCTAAATAGTAACTTAACTAATCTGCATTTATGGGGATTTTATGATATTAAAAACACGAAGAGAACTTGAAGCTCTTTAATTGCAAAAAGTGCTGTCTCGTTGGGCTTGAAAATACAGTATGTTGTCCACATATCTGCATGTTATGTTAAAGCTACTCTGTTCATCTTTTGTTCTGTGTACACTTTTGCTGAAATGTATTGAAATATCTTCACTTTTTGCAAGAAAGGAGTTAATTTTTACTCTGAAAGTAGTCTACTCAGCAGACAGTTTTTACCCTTGTTGTGAATTCACCTTTCAGTAATGATAAATGTAGGATGTTTTATTTAAAATTGCACCATTTTAAATTGCTCAAAACACTGATTAATGTTGTTTTGTAATCATGTAGAAGCAGAACAATGTTAGCTGTCCTAGCTATACCTGACAGGAAGAACACATTGAATGGTATTTGTTGTGTCAACCGATCATTGAGCTCTGTCGCATACATAAATAATACAACATCAAGTCAAGCCTGACCTTTGGTGTTACTGCACATAACATTACACTTATGGAAACAATGAACATGTAACCCTGTTTACCTTTACAAGCTTGTGTTTCCAAATTAAAACCCACATTTCTTTGGGTTGTTGTTTTTTTAAATCATTGATACTCATATAAGTTTATTTAAATATAATTGAGACAGACTTTTTGTGTGCAAGACTTACTGTTAACATGGCAACATTCAAAGTAAAGAGGGTAGGTTAAAAAAAATGGCACACTGGAGGTAGATTTAATCACATCATGATAGCTATATCGAGGTCTAACTATTTCATTTACAACAATGATTTGCATGAAAGACACAATTTGAATAGCAGGTGTCCTGTTTCACTGAAGACTGAACTTTTGATTGCACACACAGTCTGTAACAGCAGGACCCAACCAGTCACCAGGCCTGATGTCTCAAGTTACCCTTCACTCAGAGTGAACAGTTCACGTGACACACAAAGACACTCTCGGCTCCTTTAGCACAGAGTGCAAATATTTTGTGTCTCAAACCAGAATACAGAGTTACAAGACAGGTGAGTGGTGAATGTGACAGCAGGCACGTGAAATAACTGAAAGCAAAATAAGTCCCAAAAAGTGTCAACACCCTATTAATTATACTGGATGTAGTATCTATGTGTTTAAATGTGTAATAACACAATTTCTCATCATTAGGAATTCATTGTACATCCCCTCATTTACTTCCTGGAAGACTGAAACAGATTTTTAGGAAGTCATATGTTGTTCCATGACACAGTGATACAAACTAACGATAAAAAGACTACAACCATTCTAGTGGCTCTAAGCTAAATGCTGACACGTCTTAGTTCAGTGTGTTGGCATGCTAACATTTGCTAAATAGCACAAAACACAAAGTTGAGCTAAGGCTGATAGGGAATGTCATTTGTTATGCAGGTTTTTGGTGTTAGAATTAGACAAGATAAAATTAACTGACCTGATAACGCAAGATGAAAAGTTTAGGGATCACCAAAGTTATTACAGATCATTCTCTAGGGAACAGAAATATCTACAAAAAAACTAAAATGTCAACTTCATGGTGACACTAGAGGAAAAGTCAGGGAATCACCAAAGTCAGTAGGATTCATCTTCTGGGGTCCATGAACATCTGTACAAAATGTCATTGTAATACATTAATTAGTTGTTGAAATATTCGTAGAGCCACACCGCTAGCATGCCTAAAAAGGTAACCGGCAGAGCAGTGTTTGAAGATCTGCAACATGTTCTGACATGACGTCCAAGCTACAGTAGTGATCAGCATTACATCCAAGCTGCACTGATATGATTCAAAACCATTTCCTTTGCTTGAGGGAGTCCAAATGTAATGATCTCAGAAAGCAAATAAAAATAACTAAATTTTGAGGAAACATTAAAAAATCAAAGAATAATTTTTTACATGTAAGTGCACTATACATGTTTGTCTGTATGTTGTAGGTTTTACATGTGAACAGAGTGGAGGGGTGAACTGCCTTCATGCTTCATTTATTTAGAGCACACACACAAAGACACACATGTGCACACACATGTCCACATGCACAAAACCAGTTGGTATAAAGGACACGCCCCATGGCCCCTGTCCAAGCCCAACCTCGGTGACGCTCAGCACACCTTTGCACCTCATGGAAAACACACCTTGGAAACTGAACTTTCTCTCTGAACTTTTGAAAAATTCACTTTGGTCATAACTCTATTTTCTTCTCTAATTTTCTGCTGAGACCTGCATACCTGTGAACACCAATCATGGACAATTGTTGCAGCATTTAAATACAGAAGAGTAGGCTTTTCTTGCAGAATCCTCTGGGTGTTTTCCAGTCCTCTAAAGCCACAAACCACTGAAATTGCAGCATTCACTATTGTGTTGTCAGGAATTCTTCTCCCCTTCTTGTACAAGTTTCAAAAGACCATAACTATGACGTGGCAACATTTTATTTGTATGTGTGTTTTCCTCCTGGCAAAGCCCAGGGCAAAGGACAGGCAGAGATAACGGTATAAAACATCATGCTTGGCCTGGATTTTCATGCAGTATGGCCATGTTTGAATTGTTTGACAACTATAATGGTGGTAAACCAGACAGTGACTCATTTAGCAGACGTGTATGTCCCTCTGCATTCCTGTTAGTAAAAATGGCATGAACACTTTTCTCTTGAGGCAGGTATTGTTGGCGCTACAGGATAATGCACAAACCAGAATTTTAAAGGGTTATATAACTAAGAACTGATGTTGAGCTGCTGCCTTGGTGAGTATGATCTAGCATCTACCTGTTCCATTTAGTTTGTTGGACCACTAAGGTAGGGAATCACCAGCAGCCCCACAATACCATGTTGTCCCAATAGTTACGTTCCATTATTGCAATGTTAAACATATTACAATATTCTGCAACATATTGCAGTGTATTACCTTTGTCAACATCGGTTTTATATAAAAAGATAAATGTCTCTGTTTGTTTATCTTCAATTTTTGCAATTGCTTTTATTTTTTTAGTACCAAGATGTTAAAATCTCAATTTTATAATAAAAGATTGATACTTGGTGTCCGTGTTTCAAAACAATATTGCCACAGAAAATACCCCACCCCTAGGGAACACAATTGATCATAGGAGGTGAAGGAATATCTTAATGCATCAACCAGGTGTACAAGTTTTAGTCACTATATTTATTTATCCACATGAGCCCTAGTTCAGCTCCATAACCTCATCAAATTATCAAATGTGTCGTAACAATGGAGTAAACTAATTCACAGCTCTCCTGGAAGCCTTTAACCTTGACGTGGGAGTCTCACTGCTGCTCACATACTACCCCACCTTGACTGACTGACTGTGCCCAGACGACTTAATGCGACATCTTAGAACAGACGACACAACAGCTGGTTCTAACGACACCGTCATAACCCAGATATGCCTACCTCTTCAACCCTAAACTTTTTAAAGCTGAGTAACACCTGTAACCCAATCCCACAAAGGGAGGCTTTCACCTTGGTCTGCTATCAGGGAAGTCCATGAATGCAGGTCTTGTTTGAACCGGTTACACATTAACCCTTTCTAATGTGCTTGTACACGGCACTCAGCGATTTAAGATCGCTGCAAAGGATTCAGCTTTACTTTCATCTGCTAACAAATTCCCTGATGAGCTGCCAAGGAACATGTCTCCAGAAATGCTCGCGCGCCACCACCAGGTGTTTAATGCCTGAGTCTCTTTGGGGTATTTATGAAATTGGTTCCATTAAAATAAATGAAAAGAGAAATTAACTTTTGGTAACCTCTAAAGATGAAACTATTAGTCGAATAATCATAATCACTGGCAGCCTCTTTCGTGTATATGGTTCTCTTTATTTTTTATGATAGTAAGCTGGATATATTTGGGTTTTAAACTAGCAAATCTGACAAAGGTCTATGGTGCTGGAGTGGGTGTGGATGAGGGGCCAAATTTGGAAAATGTTGTCCCTGTTTATAATTCCTAAAAGCGGGCCTGCTTGTTAGTTATCTCGATGTTTACAATCTATTAATATGCTTGTGTGGTATGATTTAAACACTGAGAAAGGAACCCTGGAGGGCTTTTACTTTAAAAAAAATATATAATCATGAATATGTCAAGTTTTGCTGTATGGGATATCCAGTGTTTGATGCTTAATATCACAGCTCCTTATTTCAGTTATTTGGAGATAGGCTTACAGGTAAAATAAGCACAAATATGGGGCCAATTACCAGGCTATAAACTCAGCAGTAATGTCAGAGTCAGACACCTGTAACTCTCGGAGTAGTTTTAGCTTTAGCAGTCCCACACTGAGCCCAAAACATTCGTCAGCTTATTGCGCGCTCTTCTCACCGAATACTGTCATTGAGCAGAACATAACGGGCCGTTGCAGTTCCCTATGAAAGTGATTAAAGATACGTGTTGGTGTGTACCTGACATGGCGTAGTGTGCGGCTGATCCATTTTGACGCGGAAGTGTGGATTTCTCCGCCAGTCTCATCTGAACTTGCTGTTGGACACGCCGCGCTCGAGCCATTTCGTCCGACATGGTGCCGCCGTTCCCGAGGTGGATCTCAGACGGAAGTCCATAGGTGGTGACCGAGGTGTTGGGCTGTAAAGCGGACAAAAACACACTCTCTGAGGCCACACTCATGGTGAGAAGTTAAGCGAGACGCGAATGGAGCGCCAGAACAGAAACAGGAGTGTGTTGGTTGTTCGCGCAGCTGAAAGTGTTTGGGAGGCGCACAGAGAGACGATCAGAGCGAGCAGAAGTGCACAGCAGCAGGAGGTGGAGTTACTGTTAGTGAGCCCATATCACCGTACCTGACTCATCCAGGTGCTCTTCTTCTTCTTTACGGCAGTTGACATCTTAAAGTTGCATTACTGCCTTCCTCTGGATTTACTCTCTTTCTCTCTCTCTCTCTCTCTTTCTCATTGTCTGTTTTTGTATTTTTGTGTAATTAGTCCACTCTGAAAACCATTTTCTGCCCTCCACACTCTAATATAGGCCACTGTTTACTGGGGTCTGCGTATCCTATATTCAGTAATAACTCACAGGTGAGCTGCTACCTTTTTTTGGATTGGAAACACACCTCTGCTGTTGGTTTTCAGTCAGCTAAACGTTTTTTGTTTTTTACTATTTAGTTTTTGCATGTTTTGTCACATCTCCAACAGAGTGCTCAACTAGAAATTAAAAATAGGGCATAATTGGATTTGAAATGTTTGTGAGGTTTTATAATTGGAAAAGACCTGAAAATGGCATAAATCAAAATATCTGAACCAACTTTCTCACTCAGTATTAATTATGTTTCATTCCCTCCTCTTGCATTACTTCTATGGCAGACGACCTGTAAAGAAAATGTTTTAACTTAAAGGCCCCATGACATGGTGCTCTTTGGATGCTTTTAGATTGACCTTAGTGGTCCCCTAATACCATATGTGAAGTCTCTTTCCAAAATTCAGCTTTGGTGCAGAATTACAGCCACTTGAGCCAGTCCCACAATGAGCTTTCCTTAGAATGTGCCAATTCTGAGTCAGTAGCTTTTGAGGAGGAGGGGGGGGGGCAAGGTGGAGGCTGGGGGTGTGGCCTTGACCAACTGCCACTTGAAGCCATGATGTACCTCTCTCATGGGTGGGTCACATTCTCTGGGCGGTCAAAACAGAGAAAGGGGATTCCAGAGCAACCCTCTGGGAGCACAGTGGCTCGGCGGTTAGCACTTCTGCTTTACAGCAAGAAGGTTCTGGGTTCAAATCTAGGTACTTCTAGGCCTTTCTGTGTGGAGTTTGTATGGTTTGAATGGGTTTTCTCTGGGTGCACTGGTTTCTTCCCACCATAAAGATATGCATGCTAGGTATGACTGCAATTGAAAATTTGGTGCATTTACAGAAAATGTTGATTAATGTGCATTGTTCTAATCAAATAAATAAATCTACATCTGACCTTTCATTTCCTCAAAGCCAGAGCAGGATACCCAGGGCTCCGTTTACACCTGTCACCATTTCTAGCCACTGGGGGACCAAGGACAGGCTCGGGGAACTCATATTAATGTTAAAAAACTTCATAAAGTGAAATTTTCATGCCATGGGACCTTTTATGTTAAAATGTTTTAAATGTAAATTGAATACGTTACAGTTATGTCAACATTAAAATACAAGCAAATATCCATCTCGAGAGGAGTTAAACAGCATGTGGCAGTTTGAATAAACCAAATAACTGTCTAACAGCTCGATGTTGGTGGTCAGTGGAGTCATATTTAAAAGAATATTTGGCTTAAATGTGACAGGGCCATTCATTCATTAACATAATGATGCCACATGTCATCTACAGGGGTGGAAAGTAACTAAGTACATATAATTAAGACTTAGACTTAGAATTCTCTTTATTAATCCTTTTGGGATGACTCCCGCGAAGAAATTGAAAATTCCAGCAGCAGTTTTAGCATGAAAAAAAAAAGATAAAAAAGACAGTATAAAGACAACAAAATAACAGTAATAATAATAACAACAATAAGAACATTTGTCAAATAAACAAACAAAAAAAAGACCATAAATTATTATTAAAGTGTCAGTGTTGAGTCCAGTGTTAAAGTGATAAAGTGATAAGTACTGTACTACTAAGTACAATCTTAAGGTACTTTACTCAAGTATTTCCATTTATGCTACTTTATTGGTTACTTCTACTCCACTACATTTATTTTACCACTACATTAGTTACTTGTTACTTTTCAGATTCAGATTATTATTAATGATGCAACATATAAATTAACTATTAAATTAGATGTATTATAATATATTAACTTAACTTTAAATTAAAGACACCCAGCCATATTAATTAGTTTTAACTAGTACTAGCTGCAACATTAAAGTGATAAACACATTAATGCATCTGTAATTGGAAATGGGCCATTTTGCATAATAGAGAGTACTTTTACTTTTGGCACTTAAGTTAATTTTGATGTAATACTTATGTACTTTCACTACAACCTTTAGTAGAGTGTTTTCACACAGTACTTATTCCACCACTGTCTTTTTACTTTTGCAAATACAGTTTTATTTATTCGTTAATTAAACAGGGATATTGCTCTTCCTTTTCAAGATGAAATAAGGAGGTAAATCCCTTATGGTTCAGTATGCTGCAGTAGTCAGAGAGCTTTGTCCCTGATGTTTTCACAAATTGGCCAGATATGTAAGTTCAAGTTCAAGCTTGCAAATGATACTGGATATGAATGGAGCACTGTTACAAGGTGTGCCACAGGCTCACTCTATTATTAAGGGGGAGCCACACCTTAGTTTTATCTGGTTTGTTTTATTTGAGCAACTTAGCAACTGTGAGTCACTGCAGCTGATATGAAGCGTGGGAGCAGTGCATGATGCATGATGCATGATGCATGTCTACGAGTCTGGATTCAGGCTATGTCAGAAAAAAGATTTAAGTAAATAAACATATCTGCTCTAAATGCTTTATTTCCTGATTTCCTCTGTTTAGGTGCATCTGCGCAGAAAAAGATAAACCGCAACCTTTCTAACTGATATTCAAGCAGCCAATCATATCCCTCGAAAGCAGATCAAAGGCAATACGTTTACGCTGAAATAGATGCAGAAGGAGATCTGGAGAAGCATCCTTATCCTCTACTTATCAGCTCCTCATCTACCTGAAAAAAATTACCTGTCACTTTTACACATATTTCTCTAAACTCCTTGCTAATCTCTGTACTCTAACTTCATCGTGGTTATCACAGCATGTTTGTAAAAAGAAACAAACAGCGTCACACGCAGTCATTTAATGTCTCAATGAGTCCGAGACGGTGACAGATGTGCTCAGTGAAATTAAATTTACTTTATAATTCAAAAAGCAATTAAATAGATTAATCTGGTATACATAGTTAAAACAAATCACATATTTTTACTTACCATTACCATTGATGCTGTGTTGATTGTAGATGTTCTCCTCTCTGGTGAAGTGTACCTTCTCATCTAACAAGGTGATCTGATCTGGTGGGATATCAGAAAGTATTAAAAGTTATAGTCACAGTCACCGCCCTAAAAATTACAATTACGCTTTCCATTGCAGGTAAATGCAGATTATACACAAAACAAAGAGATGAGTCAAAGTAGATGATGACGCCATGGGTGTGTGCAGACGGGGTGGGCAGACAGTCTGACAGTAACAGCCAGGACCAGTTGAATTAAGCTGTTCTGGGGAAGTGAGGTGAAGTTTTGTATTATAAGTTTGCACGACACATTTTATTTATGTTGTGTGATTCTGTGCAGATTTTGTCAGGATTTTGCAACACTTTATTGATGAGTCAGAACATCAGAGCAGCTGTTTTATTGAATTCCTAGCCTAGTTCAAAAAAGCAAAGTGACAGCAATCAGCCTAAAGGATGATTTATGCGCGTGTGTGTGTGTGCATGTGCGTGTGCGTTTGCGTGTGTGCGTGCGTGTGTGCGTGCGTCAGAAAAAGTGATTGCATCAGAGAGTGAGAGTGACACCCTTGCTTGCTCTGCCTATTTCATGCGTCAGGAGTCAACTGTCTGTCTGTGGCAATCTCTGAAACTACACTACATGGCCAAAAGTATATGGACATGTTAAGATTACCTAAAAACCTACAAATTATATAATAGAAAGTAAAAATGTTTGTGTTTTAAATTCACCCAACACACATTAAAAGAGATACAAACACCTATAGAGAAAATACAGCAGCAGGTTTGGACAGATTATAAATACTGGGCACAGGCATGTTGAAGGCCCCCATACCTCAAACTGAAAGAGACACAAAACAGAATACAGGACATAAAGCATTGTTAATAAACCCAATTAGAAAATATTTAATTTTATATGCTAAATATGTATTCCTTTCATTTGCCAAAAAGCATGTTATTCTACATAGTGATGGCAGGAGTCAGTATGGAATCAGTTTCTTCTTGTTAGACCTCCACATAGACTTATTTGGGATTTGGGCTTATGATAGTGCTTCATAAAAAGTACTGTCAGCACCAATAACAGGTATAGAGCATATTTAAATCCATTGAATTTGTGCATGCTTTACTGCTGTTAATGAAGTAATGCTACTTTTTCTGTCCCTAATTTCTCTTAAAATTAGGAAGAGTTGGGGGTAAAATAATCAATGTTAAGTATGTTTTTTTGAGTAGTTAAAGAGGGCCCAGAGTCTCCACGACCCCAAACAAGATAGGGTAAAGACCTTGCTGCAGCACTCTTGGACAAGATGAGTGATGATGAGTGATGAACTCTAAAGAGTTGCGGTAATCGAGACGAGTGGAGATGAAGGTGTGGGTGGCTTTCTCCAGGTTCAGGAGTTTCGAGCTGACTAAATCTTGATTTGACAAAGTGATTTATTTGTTTGCCAAACTTCAGTGCTGAATCAAACATATATAATTGATTATTGTAAACAAGTGATTGTTGAACATCTCATCACAAAGCAATTTAATAATCTACAATAATATATAAATAAACACCCTCCACTCTTCTGGGAAGGCTTTCCACCAGATGTCTGAACCTGTCTGCTGCAGGGATTCAGTCTCATTCAGCCTACAAGATCATTAGTGAGGTCAGGTGTTGAGGTAGGGTGATGCTGCAGTTTGTGCTGCTGTTGTGTGTTACATTGAGAGGAGTTTCTAATATTAAGTCCAGCAAAGAAGAAACAGAGAAAACAAAAGGTCTCCTTTTGTGTACCATGTGTGTGTGTGTGTGTGTGTGTGTGTGTGTGTGTGTGTGTGTGTGTGTGTGTGTGTGGGGGTCCTGAATACATTTAAACTTCATAAGAGCTGTGTCCTCTGAGGGGAAGGTAAACCTCTTGGCAGAACAAACACAGGGTGTACTGGGTGTGTCTGCAGCCACAGTACCAGAAATACAAGTCGGTGGAGTTTTTAATGTATTCAAATGTGTTGCAGGGGGAGATTGTGCTGATTGAGCAAGAGGGGCGTTGATATCACACTGCCCCCCTATGGTTACATACGGAAAATACTGCAGAAAGTGAACTATCAGAGGGGAAGACAGAGATTATTGTACAGATTGTTGATTATCTTACTGTAGAATAGAGAGCTTGTACAATATGTGTATTACAGACAAATTCAAACTCAGTCCTACATTTAAAACAATCTCACAGTGAAGAACGTCACTGAAAGAACATCAGTGTGCAACTTGGGGCCGGGACCCTTAAGTATGATTGTAGGAAATAAGAAAAAAATCAAACTCACTCTACTCATTTGGATTCACAAAATAATTTTATTTGCTTGACTTTTCTCCATTCATTGCTCTCTCTTTTTTTGGAAAATACTACAGTTGTACCTCTTCAGACTTCTAAAAGTTATTCAACTGAAATAATCTAAAGAGTGAAAATCCCTCCCTGATTGAACTAATCACAATTTATAGACGTGGAAGAAGAAATTGCTTCATCTTAAGGAGTCACAAGCAAAATTAAAGGCTGGGAAACAACGATGTGGTGGATGCTCCACCAAAAAAAAAAAGGGTGACATCATTTATTAGCATTACTAAACCAGGTTGCAGAAGAAGACATAATTATTTATTTAAAGACGGGTGTTTCTCAAGTTAATAAAGGAGAGAACGCATGAAGGTGGTTCATTAAAGAAGAGACACACAGTCGACTGAACAACACAAAGGCTAACTTGTCATCCTGATCGTCATTAGAGTAGACAGTACATTGCATTAGACCACTGAAACCCTGCTGTTTAAATTATATTATAACACTGTAACACTGCAGCGAAATGCAACACAAAGAATCAATCAGGGAATACAGGCACTCTCCTAAGTGTTATTAACATCTGACAAGTATATTTACAATTTATACATCCACAGAAACAGCATTTTGACCTCAGAGAGATATTTCACAACATACCCTATGTATAAAAGATTTCTATGAAGTGTGAGATAAATAAAAAAACATCTGACTGAGAGAAGCTGAATTATTGTGTAAGAAAGATGAGTGTTGATGGAATAGCAATATTAAAAACAAGATGGGATTTCTAATCTAGAAAAAAAAAGAGAGCTATCCATCTTGTTGTGTGATAATACGTAATAGGAAAGAGAAGCCGATGCATAGAAACACATAATCAAATCATTTGATTGTAAGCTGTTGCTTGTTGGACTCCTAGTATACTCCAGGGCTGTTACGAATCCCACAACAGAGCACCATGGTGAATATCATCTCGAAGATCTAAATGGAAAAGGACATAACTGCTTAATTCAATACGTTTTATCATGGCTAATAAAAGCCATTGAGGTTCACCATGTATAAAATGTTTGGCCATGATTAGAGCCTCTTCACACCACAGTGGTGTGAAATATCCACATTTGAACTTACCATGATGACAGCAACCACCAACGCAGCCAGACCAATCAGGTAGAGCTTCTCCGAGAACAGCTCAATCAGTTTATTGTGACAGCTCTGAAAGGAGGCAGAAATAAAGACGTTGACCATGCCACAATGATAAATGAGAAGTGCTTTAACCCTCACACTGTACACGCACTGTACACACACTGTACTGGATCACATGTAATGGAGAGCAGCGGCTGCTGTCAAAACATGGGGCTAAATATCAGCTGCATCTGACCACACTATTTTGAACTATTAATTATGTAATATGTATTAGCAACTAGAGAGATGTCAAAAACGATTAAAGTCTTTATAGCTAGTAATAGTAATTTGGGTTAGGTAAGCACCAACTGGGTTAACTTTACCCATACTGTAGGTAGAAAACTCACTCACTCAAGTAACTCTTTTTTTTTTAAAGATTATTTTCAGGGCTTTTCCCTTTATTTGATAGTGGATAGACAGGAAAGGTGGGAATGAGATGCGTGTGTGTGTGTGTGTGTGTCAGAGAAAGTGACTGCATCAGTCAGCGAAAGTAACACCCTTGCTTGCTCTGTCTGTCATTGGTGTCAAATTTTGCACATTGCTTTGGACAACTATACATTTGTGACAATCTTGAGGTAAATTTTGAGCTGATTGTGTCTAACACTGGGTCGAAATATTCAGATTTAGTTTGAGATAATAACCTGACGGTTAAATTTAAAAAGAAAACAAAAAAAAAACACTAACACCCATTGGTGTAAAGTTAACCCAGTATTATATTGATCCAAACCTTAAGTTTCTGCAAAATTAATTGAGAAATGGATAAACTAATCAAACAGTAATGTCTGTTTTTGGCTAATCCAATATTTCCAAAAACAGTCATCCTCATTGATTTAAATTATTGTTCGCAATGACCTAATGCTCCCTGGGATGGTAACGTTTTTATCTATCACTGTATAAACTGTATGGAAAATTAATTATATTGTCTCACAGGTATAGTCATCTTGGCCACACTAATACTAAATACAATTAACGATAAAAACTATTAATAAACAATGGAGATAACATGCTTTTTCACTTTTGACATACAGTCCCCCTTTTCTTAATGACATTGGTCCATCAAAACACAGTTTCACATTCAGCTGTATTTATTTAGCAATATATAGCAATATGCTAATAAATCATGCACGTGTTCCTGTCTATTCCTGTCCACTGAAATATATTTTAAGGATGGCAGACAATTGCCAACATTTATGTACCAGGTATTGTGTACATTCATGTGAATTCAAGTGTGAATTTGTGTTTACCTGAGATTTCAGAAAATCTTCTGGAGACTTTCTGGGACACAAGGTGCCGACGACTTGTTTGAAGAGAGCAGTGTCGTCTCCTTTACCACAGCAGTCAAGCTGAAGGGGAAACAAAGAAAAATACATGATGAAAATAGATTCCTATCACTTACACACACATAACAAAACAACTGTAAAGTGATTTTGAGTCATGACGTACCGTATTGTGGAAGGCTTCCAGCACCTTGATGGCAGAGTCTTTACTGGGAGTTCCTGAGACATCCACGGCTTTGATGTACGCGGAGTCGTAGAAATTGATCAGTTCTTTGGAGATCTGTGTTTCAGTGAAACAAACAGAACGGGTTCACTGGAGCAGAGGTGGAAAATCAATGCAAATATCAAACATTCAATGGCAGGCTTGTGTTTTTGATGCTTACTGTGTCCCTGTTCATGAAACCCCACATTGCTGCAGCCACTTCACAGGCAAAGAGGATCACCAAAAAGAAGAAGAACTAAAGAAAGAAAATAAAGGAAATTATTTATTTATTTAAACTGTGTCAGTGACAGAAAAATAGTTCCTGATAGAAGTAAAAAAAAAAAAAAAAAAAAAGAGATACTCACTGTTCCCAACAGGCACTGAGATTCTTGAATGGCACCGTAACAACCGAGGAAGCCCACGAGCATCATCAGAGCCCCAACAGCTATCAGTATGTACACACCTGTAAACACAGAGACAACAGGGATCTGTCAATCATACATGACAATTTAAAGAAATGTAGTTTAGCAGGGTTGTGTCCTCAGCACCACCAGGGGGCAGCAGTGTAAGAGCTGGGATTTAACTCATTGATCCACATACTATTTGCTAATGGACTTCCTGCATGTTTCTCTTGCCTTCCCTGTAGGATGACATGACATTATTGACATCCTGGAAATAAACAAATCCCAGATCCTGAGAGAAAGCTGAATCTGTTCAGCTGTCGGGCTAGGAAATGCCTTCCAGGCAATCCTCACCCCCCCAGAAAACCCACTCTTACTGACCCCTGACCCCAAGCATTATCCGATTCCTTACCCAGGAAACCGTGTGAATACACAGACACCACACCTTTGTGTGATTAAACTGATGAGTCTAAAAAAATGTACACTGAGCGCTTGATCAATGTAATAATCTTTAAAAGAAATACATTTTTGGCCATTGTCCATAGTGATGACTACAATCCAGTTTCCTTGACTTTTAAGCAAACAGGAGTGTGTAACATGCTCCAGTGCAGGTCAATGAATAGCAATAAAGCTCCAATTACAGTACAGCTCTGGATTATGTTTAACGTAACTGAAGGGAAAACATTCAGGACCCAGAATGAAGTAAATAAATATTGTACTGGCTGTATGGTGAGTTTAATTTAGAGTACAAAGCTGAATGGACCTTGAGGTGACTGCTGTTTCTCAAAATGTCAGCAATAAATGTGCAGCCTGTATTAGCAGGCCAAAATACAAATTCTTGTAATTGGGTCCTATTTCTTTCCATCAGAGAGATTACAGGAAGGGTTGGTGCAGCGCAGGTTAGAGGTTAGAGGTTGAGTGGCCCCGTTCCAACGGGAGGAGTTGATAAAATCAATAACCCGCCTAAATAATTTGCATGAAGGAGATTTCAGAGAAGCTACAGTTTGTTTTGGAATATTCTAATGACTTCAATCCATCCTCATAACCTCAGCAGATCCACAGCAACCTCCCAACTCCAACACTAAAACTCCTTAAAGGTAAATTCCTTTTAGCCAGTGGTGGAAGATAACCAGATACATTTACTCAAATGATGAGGTTCAAATTAAATGTTTAC
Source organism: Percina caprodes (assembly GCA_013375575.1). Lineage (NCBI taxonomy): Eukaryota > Metazoa > Chordata > Actinopteri > Perciformes > Percidae > Percina > Percina caprodes. The sequence goes on along the minus strand of JABXJD010000001.1, from coordinate 12,137,889 downwards.
ATGAAAAACACACAATAAGCTTATAAAATACAATTAAAAAATACATTGTCAGAGATTGGCCCATTGGCCCATTGTCATTTTGCAGAGGTATCTGAGGCTGTTAGCAGTTCCACCAAATAGAGCTTTCCGCTCTTTATTTCTCAAATGATTTCATTTAAATAATCAAGATACCTTTAATTCCCAACCATAGAGTCAGAACCACAGAAATAAACTACCTGACAGTGTGTAAAGAAGTGTACTGGTACTTTCTGAATATTTTCACACCACTGCTGTTAGGAAGATGGTTTGGATGCAGTATGTTTCTGGATTTTCTATTCTTACTCACACACGAACAAAACACACATAGGCTCTAGCCTAAAACAGGGATCTAAAAATGACTGACAGACCCGGTAAAAGACAAAGCCTCCAACCTCACACTGTACCTCATATATCACACACTCTGCAATCTTTCCCCATACTTACATCTAAACTCTCTTTTTCTTTATCGGTCTCAACTCAACACCCTCATCCTTTATTCCTCCTCCTCTCTTTCAGGTTTTTGTTGTAGTGAGAAACGGCTACCATGGCCAGTAACCCAGCAATGCGGCAAAGCAGGCATTATTTCCACCTCCTTCCATTACTATGACAACACCCTTAGAGGTTTGAAGGCTATTGAGACTTTAAAGGAGACAGGCAATTTTAAACCACCGGGGAAGTTCATTTATTTCTTGTCTCCCAGTGTAATCTCTAGAGGGGGAAAGGGGGAGGTGACGACAAACTAAAAGCCCCACTTAGACTTTTTACATCCAGTCCCTTTAAAAAGAGCTGGGAAGTCATGTTCACTCTGTCGGAGCATGGCACCAATAAACTGAGATGATCCCACTCATTTTGTGTGTTAATAGATAAATGGTGAGATGAGGATTCATTATTAAAAAAGGCTCCATATAAACATTTCCTCCTGTCGTCTTGTTAACAGAAAGAGTTGGAACAGGGGCAGAGAGAACATTTGACCTGCTGCAGTAAATATACTAAATTACCCAATATGTTTTTAGCCCACCTTAACAGTAGCTTCAAAATGATTCACCATTTAAAGATGATTGAAGAGTGGGCACTGTAAATAGTGCCACTTGTCTGTAAGAAGTGACAGCAGTTTAAAGTAATAGATGGTTTATTGTTTATTCACTATCTTGCCAAAAGTTAGAAAAGAATATTGACGCCACTCTCATGTCTGTACGCTAAATATGAAGCTGTAGCAAGTAGCCACTTAGCTTAACATTTGTACTGAAAGTAGAAAAACAGCTAGCTTGGTTATTTCCAAAGCTGATGTAACAAAACCTGCCTACCACGACTTCAAGAGCTCACAAATTGTTATTTTTACACTTTGTATTTTGTACAGATTAAACCAACAAGATGTAACATGTTCATTAATGAGCTTTAGAGGTGCTCATAGGCAGATTGTAACGCCTTTGGACAGAGTTAGGCTAGACTGTGTTCAGTCTTTATGCTAAAGTAACCTCAGATAAGCTGTAGCTTCAAATTTAAAGTTTTTTTCCCCTATAACTCATGTCAAGAAAGCGAATAAGCACATTTACCAAAATGTTGAACTATTCCATTAAATGTCAGAGAAAAAGTAGAAATCAGTTGAAGTGTTAGATGATGCGCAGAATATGAAAGCAGTTTGATTTTCAGGTGAAGTGAGAGAGAATCAGAGCTGCTGAAGCCACAGTGTATTTCTTTTGTTTTAACTTGAATAAACAGCTTTCTTAAAGAAATATGGAGCTTTGTTTATAGCCATTTTCATGAGGGAGATGTTTGGGAGAAATTTCCTATAAAGACGAAGCAGTTAAAGTATAAACAGAGCCTGTTTCAGTAGCTGTGAGAGTTCCTTTGTTTTTAATATACTGTACACATTTTTATCAAATACTTCCTTCATGGCCTGCTTAGCCAAAATGCAACCTTGTTGTTTATATCTTTTAGCTATGAAATAAAGCAAAAAAGACATTCAGGCCAAGGCTCTGCATTATACATACAGTGTAAAGCAATTGAAACATAGTGTGTTAAATCTGTATTACTGTATCTCCTACAGTATGAGAGGCTGGAGCACTAACCAGACCAGACTACTGACAACTGCCAGCAATTATGATTTCAGGCACTGGTTAAAAGGCAGGAGATGTATTTTCAGCCTTACATAAATACCACTTTGGTGTGCCAACATGCTAAAAACATCCACTCTAAACTCTAATTTGAAGGGTAATGTGCAGATGTACAAGGTTATTTGAATTATGCAAGGGCGTATGTTCAAGGGAGGGTAAAAAAAAAAAGAAACCGTCCCTTGATCTCGCTTGGGTGGGCCTCGCTTGCCGCACTGCCTTTAAAATCAAGAGTGTGTCTTTCCTCCATAAAAAAGCATGGGCTCGCATTCACTCTGTATACTTACCGAGGGGTAAGTATGGGGGAGCAGCTGAAGCCCAAATGTAAATGAATGGGCTCACTAGAGTTCCCAACCACAACAAGCCCAGATGACGGACCTTTGAAATGTTTAAATCATATCATGTATTGTAGCTTTTAGGGCCAATCTGTGGGTTGCTGAGGGCAGGGAAGGAGACTTGATTTATGACTTTAGTTCATGAAGTAAGCAAAACTTGAAGCACATATTCCTGAACACTTTTACAAAGACATATAGAGATACTTTAAAGAAAAGCAACATAAGGCAAATGATGGTTTTATTTGGGCACCATGCTCAAAGACCGATCAGAGCCCACATATGTCTCAACATCTGTCTGAAACATCTGGCTTCTCTCTTAAAGGAACCTCGCTAAAGTCATAAACATGTATTTTTATCTGTGTTAGTGAACATCACCTATAGTATTTGGTCATCAGAGTGACAGCTTAGTAAAACCATTGAGGTGTAGAGGCCAGCTGTGCCACTCTTATGTCACGCTGCGGATTTACGCAGGTCCTGTTTCCTGATCTTTTCTCAGAGGTCACACCGTTCCTACTATTTCTGGACTCACATGGTTCCAGCTGAGTGTAAAAGACAGGTATTTTCTGTGAATTTTAGTTAACTCATCACTCTGTTAATAGTGAGCTTCCTGTCATTTGGAGAACAAGGAATGAGGACAGAGTAACCAAGGAGCACAAGAGGAACAATAACTCAAGGAGGACGAACGCTTGTGAGGAAATGTTGGGACACAAGATGATGACCAAGCAAGTCATAGGAGGCAAACAAGCCCTGAAATAGATACTTATTTTGTGAAGACTATAGTCTTATCTCTGTTAAGAGGAGTTGACGTTTATGGTATTTTCTTGCGCCCATAGTTTGTTGTTTTGCTGTAGTTGATTGTACTATATTGTAAGCTGTATTTTGTCAAATTATCCAAAATGAGGCCACTACACTCAATGAACATTTAGCACTGAGTCGTGAAATATATAACAGCTTTCCCAACTATAGAAAATGAATCCAGTGATGTACAGTAATCACAAAAACATGGGGAACTAGTTTTTATGTCCACTTTCATACAATGTATGGTGTGATTGTGAAGCTGTGCTGTTGATGGTGAATACTCACTGATATAGAAGGTGCTTGGTGCCTGCTGGCCTTCAAACTGGAGTATGAGGAGGTTGCTGGTTTTACTGTCATGGCGGAGCCACAGAGCCACTCCTAAGATCACACCTCCAGCTAGCTATTGCAAAGAGAAAAGACTTTTCACTTTTTTATTTCCCGTTTCTTTACTTTGGTGAATCCCAGGGAGGAACAGAATAATTTAAAATGTTGGATATTCAAAAGAGATGTTAGCATGAATATTAAAACAAACCTTTAGTTATTAATTTTTAAGACTTTCAAAAAAGACCCATCAAGAAAGAGTGCACAAAGCCTGACTCTCCTGAGATCAAATCAGTGTCCAAACCTTCCTGCTAATGTCTCTCTGTTCAGCTTCTGCATGAGGCTGTGAACTCTGCGCTGTCCTGTAGTGATGAAAGGACATCCTGACACCTCAGTGACCTACGGCACAGACCATGTCCTCACTACATTGTTTAAAGCCAACTCAAGAACTTTGTTGTTCAACTTTGTCTCCCTTGATCTCTCCTCTATAGACTAAAGCAGAAATACCCTGATAAAAGTGTTATCATGTAAAAGCTAATGGAGCATAACTACTGAAGGATCAATGCAACTTATTGTTTACATGCAGACACTCTTTTTTCTATGCCAGTGTTTATATTAAGATATCAGCACATTTAGTGCCATAACTGCACTCTATTGTTCTCCAAGAAACAGGAAACTAAATCCTCAACGTGAAAAATAGCAAAACTTTTCACAATGACAGGCAAAACCAACAGAGGAAACACCCCAAGTCAAGTGCGGAGTGTTCAGGATGTGGTGACTTATCTAAAAAAAGGTCACTAAATGGGAATTCACAAACAAGTAGAGATCATTTCTGACTGTGCAAGGCCACGGGTGTAATATAAAGTGGATGGCACATCTGCAGGAAGTCTGATACGATGTCAAGAAGTGTTATATGCAGACAGCTGCATTAGGAACTACTGTGGCAAGTATTAGCCTACTGAAATAACAGAAAACAAGACAGTCAGTTCCGTTTGAAAGGTGAATGTGAACAAATGAATTGTAAAAAATGCTCCATCAGATGAGGTGTTTCCTGAGCCCTTTAAATGTTCAAATGCAGAAAATGCTACAGTCTGGTGACCAGGTAGGAACAAAGGAAATGTCACAGAGCAGCTTCCCTCCCCCAGAAACTCTGTTAGCCCTGTTCAATATCTCTCTACCTCTTTATGTATGTTTGATTTGCGGAGAACCAGACTCCTTAAAAAAAACAAGAAATCTTTCAGGTGGGACAATTCTGTTCAGTTTTCCATCAGAAACAACTTTAGAAATCAGACCTTCCTGTCTGGAGTATTTGACTAATATGAACACCAGTTAATTCAATGAAATGATAGATCTAAAGCAGAGTTAATGTGAGAGACATGCTGGAGGAAAAAACAGTATTATCCCCGTGAGGAGACTGAAGCCCACCCACTCTGAAGTGCTCCCTCAGCCACCTTGCTTGGCCATGCAGAAAATAACTGTTGATGAAGAACATTTCAACTCCTGCCTTGACAAGGTTTAGTGTGCTGTGATGCTGGGCAGAGCAGCGTAATTAATAAAGCAGGGCGGGAAAACTGTGCATGATTTATCATTATCATTAAGCCCTGAGCTACACAGATGTGGAAACGACAAACAACAAGGGAGAGCGTTTTAAGAAAAAAGGAGTTAGATTACTTAAAGAGCAAAGGCGCAAATTCAAAAGCAACTTCAAAGTAAAAGATATGTTCAACTCACCCAGAAAATAAAATTAAAGAAAAATAACATATATTTAATGCATTTCGTGCAGCCCGCTACAACCATGTTTCCAGATTAAATCAGCTCGTCCTTTTGCCCAAATCAAACACTATGTGAGGTCAGCCTACTGTCCCGGATCATAGAGTTTCTGCCAGACTATACGGCCAGTTGGGGTATAGGCGCCTCTATGCTGCAAGCTCCTCCTTTATAATCCAGAGTGAAAACCGAGACGGAGAACTGCCCACCAAGTGAAGCGGACAGGAGGAGAAGGCTGAGGGAACAACAAGCTCCCCATCCGCAAGAGCGAACAGAGAGCACTTCCTCTGCAAGTTTAAAAATGGGTTAGGCTATGGATGATGAAGATGAAGTGTAGGACAGAAACCTTCATGTTGTTTCTGAGGTAAAGGAGTAGAAGAAAGAAAAGACAGAAGGAAGTAGTCCTACAATCCCCAATCTTTTAATAATAAATCCTGTTTAGTAGCCTATAATAGGCCTACGTTTTATTATGAGAAAATGTACAAAATAAGCTATACAAATGGCAATGTTAAGAAATCCTTCATCTGCAACGAAAACTAAAAGTTTATGGCCTAATTTTACATATTCTTTTTTTTCTTTTGTTGAATTAGTTCGCGTTAACAAACAGCCTACGACATGAAGGGGAACAAAGAGTGAGCAATGGCGCCCTCTGCTGGTACACTGATCACAGGTGGACGCTAATCATAGCCTATAGATCAACAGCAGCACATAAGAGTTGCGTAAAAACAATAAAATAATTAATAATTCCTTGTTTCAAAATATCTCAACAGTAAGTGCATCAAACACGCATAGGCTACAGACCGTCAACAACCGTTTGAATCTAACCTCCATCCGTAAATCAGGGAGCTATAAGAAGGAAGATGATCAGACTCTTTCTGGTGGTTGGGCTATGGGCGGATCTGCGCGTTCATGGCTTCAGGTCACACCTTCTCCAGCCAGCAGTGCATGAAGACCAGTCCCTCCTGTCACAGCCGCTAACCGACCATAACCCTCCCAGCGACGACGGGAGGAAAAGTGTGCAGCGATGACAATTTCAACAGCTTTAAATTGATAACTTGACAGCGTGTTTTAACAAATGCAGGGTCCACTGGGCATGCTCCATCTGATCTGAGAGGAGAGCTGGGCACGGTGTGAATAGCAGGCAGTTTGGGCGTTTTTGAGGAGGTTCGCCCCCCTTTCATCTCCGGCTTTCTTTTTCTTTAACTACGCAGCTCAGAAAACAGTATTTTCCTCCCTTCAAATAGAAGGTGTGTGTTTTCTTCTCAGCCATGCAGGAAGGAAAGGGAAAGTTCCTGAGCAGGAGAGCATCTCTGCGCTGAGACAAAGAGCTGCTGCACAGTGTGTCGTTAAACGCAGAGAGCGTCGGTGTGAGGAGGTGAGTCTGTAGGCAGCAACAGAGGAGGCAGTGAAAGCAGCGCCGAGTCTCCATCAGGAGCTGCCGGATAGACGCTGTCCGCTCAGCACCACCGCAGTCACCTTGCTGTGAAAGTCAAAAACCTACTCAGGACTGATCTGATCAATTACCGCAACTTGGGAGTCAAATGAGCTGGATTTATTCTGCTGTTGGGTGGGGGGATTTGTCAGTGTTTGTCCCTTTATCACGGCATCTTGGATTTACAGACGATGTGACGTCCATTCCTAATGCAATGCCATTGGCTGCAATCATTTTGGATTTCGTTTTGATACCCTCCAGTAGGTCTGGCAGCTATAAGCGTTTATGATCATCCAGTTGCATGACAGGTGCTTGTTGAAAACACAGGGCTTAGAGTGTATGTAGCCTAATGCGTGTCAAGCAGTCCCGATTTAGTTGGTGATAAACGACAGGTTGTCTTGTGCATTGATTCTTTTATGTAGGCATAATTGTTTCCTTCAGTGTTATCACTGATGTCTATGGTTGCACGGGGCGCCTAGACTTGCCTTTGCAATGAAGGGAACTTATTGGAGAAATGCCTAAGGGACGCAATGGGCCTGAGCGACGACAAGGATCGCATTGTGATAAACGTGGGAGGGATCAGACATCAGACATACCGCAGCACCCTGCGCACTCTACCTGGCACTCGCTTGTCCTGGTTGGCCGAGCCTGATGCACCCAACCACTTTGACTATGATGCCAAGATCGAGGAATTTTTCTTTGACCGCCACCCTGGCGTGTTTGCACACATCCTCAATTACTACAGGACAGGTAAACTGCACTGCCCGGCTGATGTCTGCGGACCCCTCTATGAGGAGGAACTGGCCTTCTGGGGCATTGATGAGACAGACGTGGAGCCATGCTGCTGGATGACCTATCGTCAGCACCGGGAGGCAGAGGAGGCCCTTGATAGTTTCGGCGGGGGGGGGTTGTTAGACCTGGTGAACGATGATGCAGAGCCGGATCTGGAGCATGCTGCCGAGGATGATGTGGATGAAATGACAAGGAGGCTGGCGCAAGGAGACACTCATGATGCCAGGAGTGGAAGCCTGTGGAGCCGGTGGCAGAAACATGTCTGGGCTCTGTTTGAGGACCCTTACTCCACTAAATATGCAAGGGTGAGTTGCTTTTAAGTCTAAGATGTTTAAACTGATAAAAGAGATGTATCTGCACACTTCGATCTAACAGACCTTCATGACAGCATAGCTACATGATTCAACAATGGACAGGCAGGTAAAAATACCAACATGTGTGCACATCCTGATGGAACCTCTTGGGAATTGTAGTACTGGATTGAGTACCATGAGGTATACAGATGGAAGCCACACTTATAAAATACAAAAAGGGGTGGAACACAGTAAAGAAACATATACAATTGAGAAGCACCTTATGCAATTTCATCACATAGTAAATAGGGCTTTGAAAGGGATCAGGCTTGAGCCATCATTAATCAGAGATTCCATCTCAAAACAAAAAAAGATTAAATGACATGGGGGTATCAGTCAAGGGCCATCATAAACTATAGCCCCAAATTCTACATAGAATTTAAGAAAACATCTTGGCCTACAGCATAACACAATAAATACTTGTTGAGGCCCGTAGGTTGATATTTAAAGTGTCAATTTGTTTGGCATATCTTTTGTTTCATATCTCCCCCTCTTGGCAATTCAACATGTTAAAGTCTAAGATGTTTGCCATGGTTTTATTCTTCTTAATAATCTTCTTTCTTAGTAATAATCGTTGGTACAATATCAGCTAAAAGCAAACACAACATGTTTCATTGCTGGTATGAAACAGTCAAAGCTGCATGAACAGGAATTTAGTTGTAAATGTGCCTGCCTTTGCCTTCTGATAGTGAAACAAAGATTGATGGCTATGGGAGGTGTAAAGAGGCTTTTGATTACCTTGAAATTGCCCTCCCAGGGGTCTCCACAGCGGGGACGTGACTGTAAAAAAAAATCAACCAACAAATCAACAAAAATCAAAGACCTCATCTGTCAAAATCATTTACATGCAAAGCATTACTGCCATCCTCTAGCATGCAGCAGAAAGAACATAGTGATTATGGCGCTCACGTCAGTCTTTGGATTGATATTTTCACAAGAATTCATGAGCAGGCTGGTTTTTTGGTTTAATAGGTCAGATACACGTAGGAAACCAAATCTTTGGCACCACCAGGATTTTAGTGGCAGACCTCCAGACAAAATTTGGGTTGCTGTTTGAGGTGACATTTTTGGTCTTTTTTATGGGCACTTTTCCATCTGGGCATAATGCCTCTTAATGGTGACAATGAAATGACTTTACACCTTCTGATTTGTTCTTTTTTGACCACTGCCCCCTACAAAGACCGCTGTGCTGCCCGCTGGTTTAACAGCTGTAACACTGATTGGTGTAATTAGTTACCAGGCCCCATCCAGCAAGTGTAAACTGTATTGACATGTTCTCGCTCTTACAGCAAGCATTACTGTAAGTGGTTTAACCAACACACATGCACACTTCTTTCAAATTTCACCTTCTGCATGCAGGGACATTTCCCAAAACAGAAAACTCCTCAGATGTGTCCCACATTTAGCAGTGAGCAAGACAAAGCACAGAGCGGAGATTGACAGAGCTCCACCAAGACTGGCAAGAAGATTAATTAGATGTGAGCATCAGAGTTAATTACAGACTCTATTCACAGTGGATACATCAGAGGAAACCCTTGTCAATGCATAGCACTGTAGATTCAGTCAATAAGGAGCAAACAATCTTCGCCTGTCATCCTCTCTCCAGGCTGAGGCCACACTGTTGCTAACACACAATTTACTGAAAGGCAGTCTGATTAGATGCAGTGTTTGTTTAACAGTTTGAAGGGTGGGATGTTCAGAGGGCTGAGTGAGCCAGTGTGTCAGGAGGCACGAAAGTAGCTTGTAAGAACGAGACCTTATCGCACTAAAGCATGCTGGCGGTGATGGTGAATATTCTTTACCAATTCCCTTGCTAATGGATGTTCATACGCGGGACAAAATGAGAAGAGCACCTGTCAATTAGGATTATTTTTATCACTGAGATATCTGACAAATATGTTCTTGATTAATTGAATAAGGAAAAATCCCCATCACAACTTTCTAAATCTCATGTTGACAAATTCAAATTTTTGTCCATCCAAAATCCAAAAGCCAAAGAAATTCAGTTAACAATTATAGAAAACTAAGAAAAACTGCAATAATTATCAATTAATTATATACAGACAATTGACAAAATTGTTGTTGATTCATTATTTGTTGAACTAATCTATGGACTTATTGTTTTAGCTCCACTGTCAGTTACCTAAAATATCTCTTCATATTGACATGAAGGAAATGGGCTGTGTGAAAATAACTTGTTTTAGTTGTTTTAGTTAAACTTATTCAGGAATGTGCACCATTTAAATTTAGACAAGACACTCACAAATATTATCAATTAATGAAATAAGCACAAAGCAGCTGACAATAAATCTGCTGGGACCCCTGAAGGTCTAGGAGCCCCAGGGCAGTTACCTCGCTTTGCCCACTTGGTAATCCAGCCTTTGTTGTTGATTCCAATCTGTTATTTTTTGCCTATAGTTTTCAGTGTGGTTGAATTGGATTGGATTATATTCTAGGATGTACTTGTTATTTTGTACAGTACTACTGTAGAGGGGGTGGACAAAACAACAATATTATGTAATCCAATAAACATTACATATACTGTACTAATGCCTCAAAAATGCTGAACATTAGCTTGACAAAGGGACATTTTGTATTTGATTGCATTAAAATGCAGTTCTTTTAGTCCGCACTCTATTTTTATGTTGAAATTCAAACATTCTGTACTGAACAGACGACAGCCCTGCTGACAGAACAGGAGTCGGTGTGCTGTTGTCTCTGCTAATGCACAGTTTCCCTCCAGACTGCCACACTAACATAGATAAGAAGCAGACATTTAGAAGCAGCAGTGATTTCCTCAGCGCAATGCAATGATCTGCCAGTGATGAGATGTTATGATGAGGGCCTGTTTCTCATCTTGTGCTGCATGCCTGCCTTACTGACAAACTGTGAATGGCTTAACTCTGACTAAGATGGTGTGTTTCAATAAACTAAATATTTAAGATGCCCTTATGCCTAGACATGCCCCGCTCCAACTAACCTCCTCCCTTATTCTACACTTTCCTGCTACTTAACAAGTTTGAGCAGCACTACAGAACCCCACTTACTGTTATAAAGACATCTTCAAGCATGAACAAACAGCTATTGGTATTTTTTTTTAATGATTAAGTACCCACTATTCTTGTCTGAATCTTTGTCTACCACCTCTGATCTATTGGCCTCCGGTTTCCATTGTAGATATAGTAGTGTTTTACCATTCCAACTACAGCAAACAATTTCTGTAAACCAGTATAGTATCATCAGAGCAGGATATCATTAGGACAGGGTTGCAATCAATACCTAGTTAAGAAAACTGTATCTGTCACACCCATGTAGTAGGCATCAGACATATCAGAGCCTAAATGTGATGAAACTGGATAATTTAATCAGTACATAATGAAAACTAAAGTAGACATTTGCCATTAAGGTAAATATAGGTTTCTCATACACATCTGTTATCAGCTCAGCAAGCCTCTCAGCTCACTACAATTCCCAAGAGTTGATCGTCATGGATAGTATGACCTTGAATAGGGAAAAGCCCCAGCTAATGTCAGTCTTGTGATTTAATGTCCCGTATCCTGCTGCTGGCTCTTAGTAATTCTAATGTAGCATATCCTTGAAAATGCCATGACCTTGGAGATAAAGCAGTGGGAAGAGAAGCAAGAACAGTATTGATTGTCACTTTTACAGTGACGCTTTTGAATCAAGACAAATTGAAAGCGAGAGTGAGAAAGGGGGGAGTGAGAGAGTGTGTCAATGCCACTGTCACTGTCAAACTAGACGGCACTGTCTCTGATAATAGATTGAATTGCATTGTGGGGTACTAAGATTGGCTGCTGGGTGTTGAGCTTGATTACATTGCATGAATTACTGTGCTCCTCTCTGTCCTTCTTTCCCCTCCTCTCTCCCTTCTATTTCTGCTTCTGCACCCTATATATATTTCCTGCTCAGTGGGTTGCTCTGGCCTCGCTGTTCTTCATTCTGGTGTCCATCACTACCTTCTGTCTGGAGACCCACGAGGCCTTCAACCCCATAATCAACCGCACCGAGGTGGATGTGGTGGACAACATCACAGTGGTGCGCACCTACCAGGAGACTGAGACTGCGCTCTACCTCACCTACATTGAAGGAGTGTGTGTGGTGTGGTTCACTTTTGAATTTCTAATGCGAATAACTTTCTGTCCGAATAAATGTGACTTCATTCGGAACGCCCTGAACATCATTGACTTTGTGGCCATCCTGCCTTTCTACCTGGAGGTTGGCCTCAGTGGGCTCTCCTCCAAGGCAGCTAAGGATGTGCTGGGTTTTCTGAGGGTTGTCCGCTTTGTGCGGATCCTGCGTATCTTCAAGCTGACTCGTCACTTTGTGGGACTGAGGGTGCTGGGCCACACATTGAGGGCCAGCACCAACGAGTTCCTGCTTCTCATTATCTTCCTTGCCCTCGGTGTTCTCATCTTTGCTACTATGATCTACTACGCGGAACGGATTGGAGCTAACCCCAACGACCCTCGAGCCAGTGAGCACACACACTTCAAGAACATCCCGATTGGATTCTGGTGGGCTGTGGTGACCATGACGACCCTCGGCTATGGAGACATGTACCCTCAGACCACCTCTGGTATGCTGGTTGGAGCCCTGTGCGCCCTGGCAGGTGTGCTGACCATTGCCATGCCTGTCCCTGTGATTGTCAACAACTTTGGAATGTATTACTCTCTGGCCATGGCAAAACAGAAACTACCAAAGAAAAAGAATAGGCATATCCCTCGGGCACCCCAACCAGGTTCTCCAAACTTCTGTAAGTCAAGCATGAGCTCCCAACAACCGAGCCCCATACCCCATGACGACGTTTTCGAGATAAAGTTTCAAGGTAAGAAAGATTATGTATAGTCTGATAAACTGTTGTCTCATTACTTCTCTGTCCTCCTGAAGCTACCACATCACCAGCATTTTCATTGTTTCTCTGTTCCCACACGTTAATCAGCAATTGTTTCAGATTAAACAAATGACTTTCCCACTGAAAACAATCAATAACATGTGTAATGTGCACGTTTTACTCTGAATAGGAGAATAGAGGTTTTGAGGCAGACTGTGAGTAATCTTAAGCTATTGATTTTGCACTTCTTAATGGAGTGATTCACTCCTCCTCTATCTTAAGACTTACTAAGAGTCTGTAATAATCATGTATTTGTGATGTTAAGAACATGCAAGTAGACGCAGGAGTCACTTGATTTCCTCTTGAATTCCTATTGCGGCACTAGAGCAAGGATGAAGTTACCTGATACAGTTTGTGCTCAAAAACAACAGTGCACAGAGCTAACATTAGACAGCAGCCAAACCGTATTATTGGACTTGTTAAACCCTGTGTGCATCCAGGTAGTAGAACGTGAAAACTGAAAATAGATTAATAATGTGGCACTTAAATTCTGATAAAAGCTGGTATATTAAACCAGATTTTGTCTTTGTTATTTTCTTATAAGATTCCAAGCTGAATGGTGAAGCAGCTAACGCAGCGCTGGCCAACGAAGATTGCCCTCATATAGACCAGGCCATATCTCCAGAGGAAATCTTCAGCCCCAGTGAGAGAGAGCGGCCCTGCTTCCTAGTCACCACTGCTGAACGCCCCAACCACACAGGGGGCAGAGTGAGGAGGGGTACGTACAGTAACAGCCAATCACAGGCCCCTGTAAGACACTGACACCCTGTAGACAGTAGAGACAGAACATGCTTTTTTTCCCCTCTTCGCTGAGTGTTATGCCTCAGTTTTTCACAGGCACACAACACACCTCTTATTACACACTTTCTTTAAAGACAACTGCTCCTCAATCATCCCTTTGGGATTTGTATATATTTCACATCACACTAACATCTGTTAAAGCCAAGCACAATCACCACAAATGTCAATAATAATTGTCCATATCTACATAATATATTTTTTGATACCATGAATGATGTAATACCCCTATTTATTTACCAGTAAGGAAGCTATTTTAAGATTTCTATGGTCTAGAATGTGTTGTTGACATTCATGTGCCATGTGTGTACCACGTATGTATTTGTGTTCTAATGATAAATACCATGCAGGACCCTGACTTAGGAGTACATTGCTCTTGACCACAAAGGTGCATGAAGTGTCTTGCTGAGGGGTGCTATCAGTATGGTGAAGGAGCACAACACAAATGGAGCAAGTCTAATGTCAAATATTATTACTAATGTTATATAGAGCCAAATTCAAATTGACTAATTTCTTCAATTTAATACCAGGGTTAAAGCCTTTGTGTTTATTTTATTTATTTAGTATGAATCTACAAATTATTCCTCTAAGAAAGTGACGTTAGTCTGAGTGCAGCCAGCATATCAACAGTTAATAGTGTACAGCATAAAATTCTACCTGCAGCTGAGAATACATTCCCTGCCTGAGGTGCCTACCTTTTCGAGTCTTTTGTAGTGTTATACTCCAAACCATTCCAGTACCACCCGGTGCATGCTGTTGTAGTCCTGATACACTCAATGCATGGAGAATAATCTTTCTCAAAGTCTGTTTTGACCTGTTTCTTTGGAGACAAAAACAAGAAAGCAACAGGTGTAGTATTGCCAGTGAGGAACAACCAAAACATTTGTTATGGATTCAGTGCTGCAGTGTACTCAGAACGTTCTCTGTTTTTCAACTGAAGGTTATGAAAAGCCTTGGAGCCTTAACAGCATGTCTGGCATGAGCGGGGATGCCTCTGGAGTGTCCTCAGTGTCCGCCCTGCCCTGCAGCCCACCTTGTCTAATGCAGCACTCACATTCCCCCATCCCATCCATTATGTAGCATGGTTGAGTAGCAGACACAATGCCATTGGAAGGCCAGTCCACACTTCTTACCTGTCAAATTTTGTTTTTACACTTGCCTTCACTCTTGTTTTTTTTCATTTTTATTTCATTCTTTTACTGGAAAACTGTATCTTTACTGTGTCTTATACTCAAGCTTACCCAAGTGTTCTCCTTGGGTGTGTCATCATATCTTAGACTAGAAAACATTGGCACTTGCCACTCTGCATGGGTCACTTCAGTTGCAGACAAAGCACTGTTCTACTTCTACCACAGGCTACTCCCTCTTTCCCTTTACATCATTGCCTGTTGCTCTGTTGCTTTTGATCTCGCATATTCTTCTGCCAATAACTTTTATCTCATCTGCTTTTTACAATTTTGTGAAAGAAACTTTCATAAGATGTAACCCCTGCTAATAATAAGCTGGACATTACCAATACATGGCTCTGAAACATATCCAAAAGGTACCATTGCCAGCTGTTAAGGGAAATCCTCTTAAGTGCTTTGTATGTTGCAAAGTAGAGACGTTATCATTCTGAAAGTGCAATCCAAACAAGGCTCAATGTTATCTGTACCCATTTAAAAAAAAAAATTGAACATGATGTTCAATGCAATATGAAGATGGTGACAATTTCTATATTAGTGATGAATACATTTAATGTCAACAGAACTAAAACTGTTGTGTTCATTTGCATGCATTGCACGATAAATCAT
Organism: Percina caprodes; assembly: GCA_013375575.1. Lineage (NCBI taxonomy): Eukaryota > Metazoa > Chordata > Actinopteri > Perciformes > Percidae > Percina > Percina caprodes. Next base: position 12,122,459 of record JABXJD010000001.1, on the reverse strand, counting down.
GTTCAACAAGAAGCTAAATGTATTGCAGTACCTGTAAGAAAAGAAAATAATTTTTTTTCTTTTAAAAGCTTTGTCATTTTAATGCATTTTGAGACAGCTTTAGAAGAGACTCGGTCATAGCAGAGATTTTTATGTAGCTGCCATTCTTTGCCTTTCCCCAAATTCATATATTTATTTTCTTGTATTCATTTGACTGGGGCCTCCAACTAAAATAGCATGATTTGACTTGAACAATATGTCATAAAGCCAACTAATGCTGTTATGAGCATAAAAAGTTTTATACAGATATATTTACTGGTAGTTATTAGTTTTTAAACAGTATCCACAGTCTGCAGCAACTTCTATTACTGCTGTGATGCCTAAATTATGGCAAGACTCATGAATTATAAAACAACGGTGCCTTCATACCTGGTAAGTCCAAGGAAAAGCAAGTAATGAATTGAAATATTACATAAGTGCTCCCAGTGTAGCATCAATACACTTTATAATGTTTATACCATGCTCATAACAGTGTAACAAAAGCTTTATTTTATAGGGTGCACCTTGTACCTTTTGCACCACCCTCGTATTCTTAATCACATGGAATTGGTCATTGTTGTTATATCAGCTAACACATAGTAGGATCTAACCCTTAGGGGGATACAGAGCTCCAAGCAGAAAAGATAACTAACTTTATAGTCCCCATCTCAAAAAATGTTTGTATGATAAAGCACAAATTATTAAAGGGGACCAGGCAACTCTACAGAGTCAAAATATATTGAGAAACTAGAGATGTCACGATGACTACAGCAGTATGTATGTCTATTGATTTAAAACATCAATACTGGTACTGTTAAATGTATTGATGCTGTCCCAATAATTATGCACATTTTTTTCAGGGCACTTTAACAAATGTTATGTTGACCAATCAGAAAAGGGTGATTTCTAGAAGAAGATATAAGTATAGCAACTCATCTACGTTTTGTCTTTATTCTGAATGAGCAGAGTTTAACATTTCGAGTCATGTCTCTTGTGGTAATTAATGGACGTTATATATTTAAGAAAAAAAAAACTTGTAAAGATGCAGGTGAATTATATGCTCATGCAAATCAAGTGAAAAAAGTACAATACGACACAGCATGGGACAGGGGTCTATTTTGGGGAAAAGGTAAATGCATGTATTTTCCATTTATGCAACAGAAAAGTATTCAAATAAATATGTAAATACAAGTCCTTGCATGAAATAAATTTTATACACAACGAGCGTTTAGACTGCGTTTTTATTCAACAGCACATTCATACATACAACTTTCCTTTCCCACTGGCTCACAGCTAGTGCTGTCAACAGCTGTTTGACCCTCTGTTTACCTATGTCCGGGTCAAAGAGAGCATAACATACAAGGTGACTGTAAAAGCATGACGCAAAATATACAAACGCATGACAATGACCAAACTACTGTACATCAACCTGTTAAACGCAGCATGACTGGGCATGTTTATTAACCAACTCAGAGTCTAACCTCTGCACAGAGACAGTACACCGTTGTCTGATGCCTTGGCTAAGCATGGGAAATACATGGTAAACCTGTCGTTTACCATGAGGAACTAACGGAGCACATTTTCTTTACTCTCCAAGCTTGTGTCATGTCTCATCTCTCGCAGAGGTATCCATCATCGCCATCATTTCTACCATTATACATAATTTGTGTAATAATTTATTTTTGTTATTGTTTTTTTATATGTTTATAGAGACCCAGCGACAGCACCGGAGCAGACAACCAACAGAGTCAGTTTGTGTTATGAACCATGGTGTCCCAACCACTATGTGTATGACCCATAATGGCCCATCACCCACCTGATAGTGCTGTAAACATTGTTGTGTGTATTACTTAGTCTTTTAAATGGGTGTGTGGGACAGTGACAACCTGTACATCACAAACTCAGCATAGATGTAGCACTGAGGAAGTTTGTTGTCAAGCCTTATGTAGCTCAGTATCTGTGACTGGTTACTGTGTTGTAATTTGTGTGCCTATTTTTGGTGTGTGACAGTGCTGTAAATACGCTTTTTCGTGTGCAGATGTTTTGTGTACCAATGTTTTTGAATGATCATCAAATATATGTGTGCTTCTTCTGTTGAAAGAAAAAAAAATGTTGCTCCGATTTTAATCACCCAGCAAAAAATCTCTCACCTGTCAGCCAGACTTAATAGTTAAAAACAAATCAATAACTTTGCACTGTCATCGGACTTTTGCACTGTTTTGCACCACTGCACCTTTAAAATTCCTTTGATATGTTTTTAGGCATCAGAGAGATAACATCCACAAAAAAATGAAAAAAAAGGTCATACAAAAAAAAAAAAAGGAAACACCACTCTTACCTTAACTCTTACTTAATGAGGCATTCAAATGGCAAATTGTGCTGTTAAGAGTAAATAGTTGTTTGGTGATTCAAATCTTAAATGAGGGTATTCAGAAAGGAATACTAGATTTTTAACATTCATTAAATGTTGATATATCTTTATATGTAGCTACACTTTGATTAATAAAGACAGCTTATATATACACAATTGACATTGACTCACATACCAGCTCAGACATTCATAATTATTCTGTAGTACATTTTAATTTCTGCACACATGCAAATTGGCATAGTATGTAATACTAACCATTGCCAAAATATAACACACATACTGGACAAGTGCCTCTGTTATGCAAATTCTTCTTACCATTCAGGAGTGTAGCTTAACCAACATGATAAATTAATGTACATTTTATTTGACATTAGTCATCAGTCACCAGCCTTTGAAAACAAGTCAGTTAGGTACTCAAAAAGCACAAGGATACAATAAGGACCCCCATGCGGATCAGTTTCTAAAGGCAAGCAATGAGCATACCTAATTAAAAACCTAGAGGAAGGCCATTGAGTACAGAGAACATCTTCATTTTTGTGTGGATAAGTTAGTGAAAAAGCCTCCACCACCTTTTTACTAAACAACTGCAAACACACTGCCAACAACGTACTGAGATCTGTTACAGATCAGGTACAGCAGATCTGAATCTGCCAAAAGAGCTGAGCACAAATGGGGGGACAGTGTGCTAATAGTTGTCCGACACAGAACAATAACAGCAGCTGTTATTAAACGGATCAATAACACAACTAAGAGGCAACTAATGTGCCATTTAGTAAGAAGTGTGTGTTTTGAACACCTTGCATTTTGTGGTTAGTTATCTCAATAAGGTGATTCAGTGATCGTTTTGATTTGTTTGTTGTTTCGGGATTTTTTGTGTTTTTTTGACCGATACAGTTCAGGCTTGTACAATAAATAGTGACAAATAAAAGAAAACACAGAAATGATCATTTTCAACGAGTGTTGATTTATTTTTAAAAACTAATCCAGATATAAGCACATTAATTCAACTTTTATTAATGCATAAGTCAGTGATATAGTTTTTTTTATATTTTTATAATTTGCATAAATCATAAGGTTAAAATAAAAACCTTTTTAACCATTGAGTGCTGCCATTTCCTAGCTTCAGACCTGCAGTTGGTCCCCGCATGCTGCACTGCGGCCACTTAAAGCTCATAAATATGTAGGTTGGGTCAAATGCAGTGGTCAAATTTCTGAATGAAATATGAAAGTGGTGGAAATGAGACAAACAGAACATCAAAGAATATGAAAGACTGCCAAGAATATAAATAAGTGAGTTGCCAAAGAAAAAATACTGCACTCACTGTCTGTTTAAGTGGTAAATCATGAGATGACCAATGGGTTTTCAGTACGAAGTGCAAAGATTGACTGCCTTCTGACACTCTGGATCACAGCAATAAAACCGCTGACATGGGAAGATGGAGCTATAGCACCAGTCTAGCCCATCCCTCACATAATTCTTAACGGCTTTCTTAGGAAAGACACACATGGCAGGTGGACCAGGAGCCACAGGCATGGTCATTTCCTGCAAAGTCATCGGCCCCAATCATGTCCATCAAAGTGATGGGCTGGTCAGAGAAATGATGGTCTCTTTTCACATGTAACATAACTCATCCTGTGTGTATTTATGATGACTACAGTTTAAAGCCTGATTTTTTCAAAGGAGCTCAAGTAGCCTATTAAAAGGTGAAAGCTACAGTATATTCAAAGACACTTAGAATACTCATGTGTGCTTTGCAATGCACCAATAACAACCGTTAGAATTTGTTAATTGCCAAGTGCTAAATAAATGTCCCTGCTCCTATGTTAGTGAGGCGGAGTCACTGCAGTGTTTTGTCTTAAGTCAGTCGTCGCAGCGCACACTGCCATAGAGTGTCCGGCTCCACAGCCAATTAGAAGAGGTGTGAGACCAGAAACGAGCTGTGGCTGAAATACGTTGCTCTGTGAACCGTCTCCACACATTCCATGTTCGTTCCAGCCCCAGGAGAGAAGACAACCCCCTGAAAACGAGAGGGGTCATAGGTCAGTGGAGCTGACAGGCGAGAGGGACAGGGCTGCAGCAGAGTACAATGTAAGCTAAAATTAGTAGCCTTAAGAAAAAAGGCTAGGAGCAAAACACACACACACGCACACACACGCACGCACACGCACGCACGCACGCACACGCACGCACACACACACGCACGCGCACACGCACACACACACGCCTCCCTGCTCTTCACAGCTGGTGAGCTTGTTGGTGGGTGTGGTCAGGTCTGCATCACAGAGAGACACGTGCCATGGCAACACAGTTACCTAATAGGCTCCATTGCCATGGCAACAGAAGTGAGCTTGCTTTCTCAAGGGTAACACATCTTCAAGCTCTCCCCATCCTGCAGTTGAGTGTCTTTCATACCATTTTTTAATTTCTTTCATTCTGGAGTTTCTTTGCCTTTCTGTGTTTTCAGCACGTCTCTAAAAAATTGGTGCCATTAAGGTTTGGATTCGCCAAGTGACACATATGCTTTCGCCAGTCAGTACACCGAGATGTCATGCCAGCCATTTATGTCAGTGTGACATTTTTCCAGATATGGCTTATACATTACAAACACACATGTTGCTCCGTCTTTAAGATACTACATGCATTTATAACTGGACTGCATATGTCCCCATCTTTAAGTTTATTCAGTAAATATACTTGTTTTCATTATTATTAGTTAGCTTTATGTCTTGACATGTTTCGTTTATTGGGGGGAAAAGCCTTGTTTTGGTGCCGTGCTTAATTCATGGACTTACTGACAGGAGTACAGCACATCAGTGTTTCCATGGCAACAAAGTGCCTGCACAATATTCTGCACAACAAAAGGATAGAAATCAAGACACTAGAGGAAAAAAGCCATTCCTTGTCATTTGGTTTAAAATCTTACACCTAATTAAAAATACCACAGTGACACAATATGTAGGACTTACACCATACTACACGTACTATACAAGTTAAAACGGGATCTGATGTAAGGTGTTTGTCCCTATGCATTTCTGTTCAAAATGTTCACATTAACACACATCTTTCCTCAGATTGGATGAGCTGTGCCGAGACCGTCTTTGGACTATCTTCCACGTCTGACCATGATGAATTTCATTTATGAGGAGCACTCAGGTTCCACCTCAGGTGGAAATGTGCAACAGATATCACAAGTAGCATGCAATGCTCTCGGTTCCTTTCCATGTGACCTACTTCAGCACCAGAAATAGCAGTACTCAGGTCTCTGCTTCCAATCCTGTTTTGTTATTTCATTGCTCCTGCCACTGCGCTACAGACAGGAGGAAAGGAGGACAGCATGGCGCAAGAGTGAGGTGCAGGAGGTTCACATGAGCTCTCCATTTACTGGTTCTGCTTTCTAATCACTGAACTTCTGAAAGCAGAGAGCAGTGCTTTGTGAGAACTGCCATCACGACGGACACTTAGCATTAACAATTTCCCTTAATTATAATGGCATTTCCAGTTAACTATTCAAATTGGTCATAACAGTAAAAGTGGCCATTTGCTTGTAGAAATACCAGCCATGTCCAGCATGTCCTCTCTAATGGAACCCTGTGCTTTTGTTTCAGTGTTCATCTGCGGTTTATAAATTCATGCCGATGTAAAAATAAAAGTGGGTCAGTGTTCAAAATTTAATGCAGAAGATTTTACTTCCAAAATGTTTGTGCCTATGGGAAAGCAAGAGACTTTTGGCAAGCCTGAAAGGAATAAAAGCATATCTATTCTCTTTGTAAATTTGACAAGGACCCACAAACATTCAATATGTCTGTGTTTGTTTAGTATTATAAAGGGATGTGTGTAGCTGCAATGTCTATGTTCTGTTCTTACGTGGGCAAAGGGAGACTGCTCTCCAAACAATCTGGAACAATATGCCTGCAAATGTGTGTGTGGTTAATTCTGCCGTTTTGCAGGCCTGTATGGATAATTGCTTCTGTCAATGATACTCATCTATCCATGCTGTAATTACTTCCTGATGCAAAGGTCACAGAGCAATGAGCTGACCTCAGAAATCCTCTGCAGCATTACCAGAAGGATTAATATTTTACACTCATGTTTAACTGTAATGTATTAGACATCTCCCTTACTCATTCTTTGATTTAATGTGTATTCCCTATTCTTTTTAAGAGCCAGAGTCATGTCACACCAAAGGTCTCTTATTTCAGGCACATGCAGTTATCACTACTGAATCCAAAACTGCAAGTTTAGGCTATTTTTTTAATTCTCAGAAACTGCTTATCCTTGATGCATCTTTCCAGTGCAGTTGTGTTACATCTTAGATGTTTATGTTTATTAATATTACAGGTTCTAATACAAGAAAACAAAGCAGTTTTTGAAAATAACATGCAAAAATAAAATGAGAAGAGAGAATAAACTCACCTACAATGGCATGGTTATGTTCAGATCCGCATGCGATCTGTAGAGAAAAGGATTTTCAAGTGTTTAAAATGTGTGTTAAATGCAGACAGACAAGTTTAAGACTGTAATAGTTACACTTTCATATGCTAACATGGATACCAAGATACTTTGTAACTAAATATAAGGAACCTTTTATTCAAAACTGCATACAACATAGGTTTTTTCAATATAAAAGCCCTCACTCTACATTACATCTTTAGATGGCAGAGCAGAAAACTAGAACAGAAAAGCCAGCTCATTCATAAAAGCTAGAACACACCGGAGGAGTTAATGCAACTGTCACAGGACGGCTGTATGTGCCTGCCTTTGATGACCAAAAGCTTTTTTTTTTTTTAACAGTCCTCTTGTTCATAACTGCTACAAGAACTAAGGGGACATGTTTAAATTCTGATCCTGAAAGCTACAAAGCTCAACAAGAGTAAAAACATGAGAGAGCTCTCATTTACTAGCAATTAAAGTCATTGAATTATGTATCCTTGTTTATACAGTTTAAACTGCTTTGATAAAGCAATGTTTTTGATAAAGCATACAGCTGCGACAAGCCATGAATGGAAACACACCAATTGATTCCTGAACCACTGACAGGTAATATTTGTAACTCCAGTAATGTTAATAGGCCTCATAAAAGGGGACAGTTTAACAAATATTGACTCTGTGGGTATATATGGACAGTGTTAGGAGGACTAACATGGTGGGCTGGGTTGAGAGATTCATAAGCCCAACAACTAATCCGTCTTGCCTTTAGCTTTACATACACAAGGTGACTATGCCTTGACATATGCAGTGCTGCTGTAATGATCATGTGTGCAGTGGAAGAATGACCCAGAGATTGCCCTTGCCTGTCCCTGACATCAACTTTATTGGCAACAATCTCCTACAATACAGCTGCCATTTAGACTTCAGGTTAACTGCTGCAATCCCACGATGCTCTCACATAATTGCCCCCATGGGAGAAGAGATCTCTGCCTTCACTAAATCTAAGTGGTCCTCTGGCAGTATGTGTGAACTCTACATGATAGATGTAGTGATGCAAATCATTAAGAAGCTACTCTTAGTGGGCTTGGCTCTCATTCAGTCACTGTTTTATCTCAAACAAAACAACTCTTTGCTACCGGTTTTGTTTGTGGTTGTCTGCTGCCCTCTGCTGCTGTGACACAAACATTTACTTCTGAAACACGAGGGCGATGGCCACAACAATAAGAATCAATACAGCAAATAATCATCTAAAACACACTACTACATGAATGAACGTTTGTCATATGCCTTATAGGTTTTTCAGTCTTTAGATTTGTCAAACACTGATAACTCTGACCTGTGTCGCTCCACGAAGGACATTAACTTCTGCAGGAAGACAAGCCTCCTGGTTTCCACCGTCAGCTGAAGGAGCAGTCGGTAGCAGCTCTGGGTTCTGACTGGTTGATGCTTGTCGGCCCAGCTGTCCATAATCTCCTCTGCCCCATGTGAACACTCTCCCACTCTCTGAAATAGATGATGGCCTTGTTCAGATATGGCTACTGTCCTTTAAATCCTGTTAAAACTGATGACATAACATGTGTTATGTTTCACCTGTTTGAGCAACAATGTGCGTCCAGCCGCTCCACACACTGATAACTTTCTCTCCACCCAGCAGTGAGCGCTTTACAAGAGTGGGAGAGGACAGGAAAGGCTGTGTGGTGGTCAGCTGGCCATGCTTGTTGCTTCCCCACAGAAACAAATCACCATCTCCTGCACACCCGACAGAAGTGACATTATTCTTCTGGTCAACTAATTACATGACAGGAGGGAGGCCAGACATGATGTATGAACATCAAGTTAAAGACAGAGAAAGAGCAGCACAAAATGCTTTGCATATCTGCTTTCAAATTATAGCCTCGCTTATGTTCATCCAGTGAAATTACACACTTCTAAAGCATAAAAAAACTGTTGGTGTCAGCCTCGAAAGCCATTTCGGGAGGAAACATCTTGCTGGGATGCCTATATCCAAAATCCCAATACAAAATCAAACTTTTTCTTTAATTTGGGATGATAAATTAAGTAGATCTGCTGCCTTGTTTGGAGCTCACACACATTTCCAACATGCTATTCTTTTAATTTCCAGGCTGATTGGAATATTTTTTTCTCCGTCAGAGGCTCATATTTATGTTAAATAAACTAAATGTAACATCAACTGTATATGCTGTTGACATACCTGTAAGGCACACACAGTGTGCTGAGCCTGCAGTTACCATGTGTGAGGTCTTATGATCCAGACCTGCAACATAGGCACAAGTATGTGGACACATTTATCAATCATCAGTGGCATTGCAAATTACGGAATTCCAATAAACTTTCTTTTCTGTAACTTTTTCTAATTAGTACAGAGTTCCACTTACCTGGTACGAGAGAGGGTACTGTAGAGCTGAGGTGTGATGGGACAGGGCGAAGACTGAGTGCTCTCTTAGCGTGATTAAAAAGACCACTTCCCCACTGATATACGCAGCCTGAGACTGAGGGCAGAACAGAAAATTAGGATTTGTGGATTGACTGCTAAATAAAAACACACTAATGACGTTTTTGGTGCAAACTTACCAGTACCAGCTAGTGAATGTCTAAGTCCTGCTGCTACACTCAATACTGGCTCCTTCAGACTCTGAGAACACAAACAGCACATCTGCTTCAAAGGAATTGATCGTGAGGTGAAGTTGGTTTGTAGCAGTTTTTATGGGATTGATAAGATAAAGGTATGGCAAACATTAGTTTGGTTATATTGTGTTTCTTAAAGAAGTACAATACTTCCCCACTGATATACACAGTTTGAGTCTAAGGGCAAAACAGAAAATTACATTGTTTTTGTGCTCACCTCAACAACCAGTAGATCTGCACAGTGTGTGACTGTTTGTCCAACACCTAGTTGTCCAAATGCATTGGAACCACATGCCAGTACTCGACCACAATCTTTCGGTGTCACATAAAAACAAAGGAAATATCTCTATGTAAAAATCACACTGAAATACTCAACTTTTGGATAGAAAGTAGTTCCAGGCTTCCTCCAATGTTTAACATAACACTGCTATAAATTCTCAAAGCAAAGTAGGCAAGACTGCAGACTTACAGAAGGTGGGGCCTAAGGGCAAAGCTAGTCTGCATGAGAGCCCTCAAACTATTGCTGCTTTTAGGACAACCCTGATCACTTGGACTTGTCTAATGCTGCATTTGCGTCATTTGTCTGTGTGCTTTTTTAGGCACTTCTGTATAAATGCCAAGAGGGATATATATAGATTTTTAAAAATGTGATGATTTTTATTTAAAAGTTACTGTCTCCAAACAAGTACAAATCAGAAAACAGTAATTGAAAGAGGATGGGATAATGGAGAGTTTAGGCAAAAGTGCAGAAAAAAACACAAACATGTCCAAAAGGAAGAATAAAATTACATTTTGTATAAATACACATGATCTAATAAGACATACATAAAATAATAAGGCAAAACACATAATATAGTCTGTTCATCTACTTTATCACATTACAACTGACCACCTCATGTTTCACGTTCTAAGAAGCCAATCATCCACCTTTAAACATGACTGAGCCTCTGACATGGAAGATTGCTGTGAGAGAAGGTGACTTTCACAAGCATGTTTAAGGCTTAAGCATGGAATGACTACAAAATAAAAACCTCAGGAGACAAAACAATTCTTTAAAACTTGTGTGTGACAAATAAATGTCAAAATCTAAGCTTTGTCTAGCTGTTTTGTCTAGGACAAAAAAAGTGTGCATAAAAAATTGTTGCAGAGATGCATTGATAATCGATTTAGAATCAAATTGTTGGCCTCTGAATCGGAATCGAATCGAATCATGAGGTGCCAAGAGATTCCCATCCCAAAATACAGTAACTTCTTTATGACATGAATGTAGCATATGTCTGTGAGGACTTTTGCATTTCAATTTCTGTCCTCTCTTATTTTTGGCTGCTGTGACATCCAGATTTGCCCTGAAGGATAAATAAAATGCCTATCCTATCCATTATCCCGCCTATTAGGAACACCTGGGGTAGAAGCTTAATCATCGTTCATGAAACTATTATATCCTTCTAAACATAGTGTAGTGTAAAACAGAGCACCACATCCCAGTGAAAAATGGTTCTCACCACTGAGAAGAAGAGTAAAATCCCAACCACAGGCTACTGCTGTGACCCTCTGAGTCAGGCTAGGGCAGAGTTGAAGAGTTGAGATGTCTACATTGTGACCAAGTCCCAGCTGGCCTCGGTGATTCTGTCCACACACAAACACCTCTCCATTCTCTGCCCAACACAAAATACACCACAAACATAAGAGAACCACGCTAGCTGAGTTTTCTGTCTTTCTCCTACTATTTTTGTTGTATGTTGTATTGCTGTATATTTTTGATGTCTGAAACACAATAGTGTTTTATAATTCCATGTGGAATTGGCTAAATGTTTGTCAAATAAATCGCAATCAACAACATCAACCATTAACCTATTTGGCCTGGAGGGGGCGCCACGTGATCTCTGTAGCCTTGTTCAGACTTCACATTGCTGAACACATGTTATCAGGCTTATATTTTAAGGAATCGTGCGGTTTAGGAGCGATGTGTAACCTACCCGTGATGACCACAGTGTGACCCCCGCCGCCGATGAGAGCCCTTATTGCCAAGTTTTGTAGAGCAGTGGTGTCAGAGAGCCGGGGCTCTGACAGGTCCTCCACATGTCCCTGTCCTAGCTGCCCGTAGCTGTTGGCTCCCTGACGGACACGACATTAATCCATAGCATTAATCACGTTAATACCGTACAGAGCTAGTAATTCCGAGTTAAATCGTAACGAGAGTTTGTTTTCGCCGCACTTGTATGTTGGAGCTAGTTAGCTAGCTATACAGTTAAGTTAACGTTAGCAAAAGTGCTAAACATTCCCCATTGAAGTGTCCGTCAGCTGGTTGGTGAGTATTTGAGATAATTAAACAACACGGTCAGACGTACACAACTTTAACGGTGAATATAACGAACTTACCCAAGAGTGTAAACAAAACTCCGGCCGTGAGCTAGTTTCCATGAGTAACGTTACATTATGATTTGCGACACTGCCGTAAAGCATTTTGCCTAGTAACATGGTAAACACATAGAAAGTAAAAGAAACCCATATGGTAAACATAACCAGCGCTGCATAAAACATACAAGAAAAGCAAATTCCAGGGGATTACAAAAAAGACAAAAAAAATCACAAAGCAGTTCATAAAATGTTATATAGGATATAGATACAATATTTTTTAAAGAAATTCAGACCTTGCCAAAAACTAAAAAGAGTGGGGACATGACCTAAAAAGATGACATTAATCTTCTGGTACTATATGATGAAATAAGCAGACCACATCAGTGTCCTCTTTGTAGAAATGTCCTGGAAGGATAATCCATCATTTTAAATGTCCCTACCAAAGGATGTTTGGGTTTTGTTCCTCAGAAATTGAATTATGGATTTTCATTTTGTGAGCAGAAAAGAAATTTATGATTTGTTAATTTCATATTTTTACTGATACAAATTACCTACCTAGAAGTACACTCAGTTGCCAGTTTAAAGTCACCCACCTTAAACTCATTGATAACTTTATTTTATACTCTTAATTATATAAATGGGGTGAACAATATCGGAAACAAATCTTGGGTCACCTAACGGGTAACATTTTTTAATGATGGTGATTTGTAAAAAATGTTAGACTCAGTATAATTGTTACTTTTTATTGTTCCCTTTTTAATACGTATATGTTCTTAAGAAGGAGGGTCAAGCTACTCCACAACACATTCAGGGATGGGAGGAAAACATGCTCGGGTTTAATGGAATTTCTTCAAACCAATCAGAATTGTCATGGGCTGTGCTTAACTTTGCACAGAGCCACTGCAAAATAGTCGTTTGAGTGAAAACTCAGATTGGACATAGTCAAGCTAGCTTCCAACACAAAGACAGCAGAAGTAAACTTCCTGTAGCACCGGAACAATCCCAGATGAGGAATGTCAAGGATATGGACTACACAAACTCCAACCTGGACATAACTACAGTGGTGCTCAAAAGTTTACATACACATGCTTAAGTTGACTAAAAAGAGGAATAAAAAAATCATGTTTTGGAAATTTATTTTAATACCTAAATTAAAAAATGAGGTAAAATCCAACCTTTAAGGACACCAATTTTCTTTGTGAATGAATAACGTATTGTAAATAAATAAATGTTCTTATTTAAAATACAGGGGTCATAAGTATATACCCTATGTTAAATTCCCATAGAGGCAGGCAGATTTTTATTATTAAAGGCCAGTTATTTCCTGGATTCAGGATATTATGCATCTGATAAGTTCCCTTGGCCTTTAGAATTAAAATAGCCCCACATCATCACATACTCTTCACCATGCTTAGAGATAGGCATGGGATACTTTCTATAAAATCATCTCTCAATGCAAATCAAACCAGGTATTAGTCTAACTGAAATAAAACCATGCCTATCTCTAAGCATGGTGAAGAGTATGTGATGATGTGGGGCTATTTTAATTCTAAAGGCCAAGGAACTTTATCAGGATGCATAATATCCTGAATCAGGAAATAACTGGCCTTTAATAATAAAATCTGCCTGCCTCTATGGGAATTTAACATAGGGTATGTATACTTATGACCCCTGTATTTTAAATAAGAACATTTATTTATTTACAATACGTTATTCATTCACAAAGAAAATTGGTGTCCTTAAAGGGATTTTACCTCATTTTTAATTTAGGTATTAAAATAAATTTCCAAAACATGATTTTTTTATTCCTCTTTTTAGTCAACTTAAGCATGTGTATGTAAACTTTTGAGCACCACTGTATTGTCACCCCTTTCAGGGTCCTTGCTGTCATAATTCTCCATGAACATCATCAGCATCTTCCTCAGTGTCTAATATCCATCACCCAACCCACCATGAGGACATCAAAAAGTAACAAGTCAACAGGTAACAAACCATTTGACACACTGGAGACACAATTAACTCTTTAACATTTATTTATTTATTTATATACTGTATATTTACTGTTTATATATATATATTATTATTTTTTCAATAGTTTCATTACATAGCCTACACATGGTGATTCATATATTTTTTTTTACAGTAGAAAAATAATGTTTTGATTTCAGGAGTACTACAATTATATTCACTTCGAGCGGAGGTATTCAAAATCATCACTGTAAAATAAAATAGGTCAGGATACATGGGCCAAGTCTGTCGTAATACGTCAAGAAAACATTCTTATAACACCAGTTTTCACTTTTATAATTTCCCTCAACAGCACACAAAAAGGAATATGACACATACACCAAATTAATACAAACAAGGTACATTTTATACACATCACTGAAGTGAGGAAGATTAAATGTGAAGACAAAGAAGTAGAAGAATACAAAAAAAATGCACATGATAATATACAACAGCAGAGGTAACGATAGGATGAGGAAACCACATCGGTGATTGTAACAGCTGGGGATTTTTAAAAGGGTACTAAAGTACCATGAAAGGGCGTTGATGTTTGGATAACAGATGCCGATTGAGCCAAGTACAACGGAAGCAAAACAGTGTCTCAGGTTAAGCAGCTCTTTGGGTTTGTGCATTTTAATGATATAAGTTGCTAAGCATACCTTATGCACCTCTGTGAATGGTATAAGCCGTATACCATGCAGTGGGGACAACAGAGCGCTTTGCCAAAAGCAGTGCACATTCAATTTATGGACGAAGGGCGATACACAAGCAGTATCTCTACAGCAGTGCTTGGGGGTGACACAGCAAGCGTTGATGGAGTGTATGTGGATAACTCCAACTGGAATGTGGGCAGTCAGACACCCAGCTGCTTGTTCAGCCGGTTGAGGGCATCACCGACGATGTCAAGCTCGTGTCGAAGTTCCTCCACCACGCTGTTGATGCTGGGAGTGTCTTTTAGCACATCCACACTCTGGGTGTAAGGGTTGTATCGAACTGTGAAGGGACGCTTGATGGTCTTGGCAAACTCCCTGAAATGAAAATAATATCACTGAATTTATGTAGCAGATATTTAATTATATATAAAACAGTGCAATTTGTAGATAATTCTCATTTATCCATGTAAGATCTATCAATATGAATATATCTTGTGTTAAATTACTAAGAAATCAAGCTCACCTCATCTTAACTTTGGCCTCCTCAAAGCTGTCTGACACAAAGTAGACATCCTGAAATGTTGTGATGATGCATTCTTGTTTGGATGTAACTTTGGGGTCAAAAGGCATTATCCTTGCTTTGCCAGAGAGTGCATGCTGTAAAACAGAAACAAAGAACAGATGTTGCAACCATTTTGAGTAAATATAGGTAATATACAGCTTTCAGGCATTTTTTGATATGTATTCTATGGTGAGGAAATACATTTAATGGTGCGCAGTTAGAAAATATAAGGAGGAAGATTGTGCTAACATGTCTACTGTACGGTCCTGTAAAACTGGTCTTACCTTAAGCTCACTGATAGATGACAGCAGTCCTGCTCCATATGCTCGCAGCTGTCCTTCTTGTTTGCATAGGCCAAACTCCACCGTAAAGAAATAGCACTGTAACATAAGAGTCAATGAAACAGAAATAAGAATGACAATTATTTTAGATTTTAAATTTGAGAATAGGAAATCGATTTGATCAGTTTCACTCACTGTGGCCAGTTTCTGAACTGAGTCATCTGAGGCCCCGAGTGAAGCAAGACCAATTTCCTGAGAAAACTGCGCAAAGCTGGGCTCTGCTAGCAGCGGGACGTGACCTAGCAGCTCATGGCATGTGTCTCTTGATAATAAAAAATAACAGCATATTAGGACCCAGAGATGCATATGAACCCTTTTCCGTTTTCTAAATATAGTACTGTATATTACTCACGGCTCTGGGGTGTATAAAGGGTCAGAGCTGTGTCGCACATACTGGGTACAGTGGAAAACCCGGAAGGCCAAACCAGCGAGGAAGTCACGTGGGGACAGATAACCAGCCACAGGCCTGATGGTGAATCCAGTGCGTTCTGAGAAGATAAGATGTTTGAATCACAGATGAGTGAGGGACTACATAAAAAAATCTGAAAATACTTTAAAATAATATGTTCAATTTTTTATTTGAAGTAAAAGTTAAAAACCTACCCCTGAGGAAACGTGACACATCTTCCAGCTGAGGGATGTTGTCCTCCCGAAAGTCACAGTATTTTGACAGCAGTGGCAGGTTCTTCAAGTATTCCCGGCAGGCATGGGTGGGGTACAACTTGTTGAGCTCCCTGTACACAACTCCCCAAGTCTTCACTTCCTCTACTGTGAACTCAATACGTGGAATGGGATCCCCACTGCAACAAGAGAGAATGATTCTATGAATATTAAATAAAAACAGCACATTTTTCCAAAATAACTTTTTAAATGTACAAGAAATGCTCACTGTCTGTATGCCATGGCAAGATCAGCAAAGTACTTTCGCCTTTTCCTGTAGACATTGTCCTTGAAACCCTAATGGAGAGGAAGATAGACGGATATATGAGAATGCTTCAAAATGAAGGACTTTCCTTTTTTGTAAGTCAACCAGTTTTTTTCAATTCTGATTTGTGCCTACAGTACATACCGGATGATCCGCATCCAACTCAGAGCCATACATTAGGACACGGTTAGCACACTTGTCCAAGTCTGAAATCTTCTTTGGGAACCAAGGTACATTAGACATATCTGAGTAGAGAGAAGAAGAAAATTAGTTGTTTGCTGATAATACGGTCTAATATAATATATTTGTAATACAATGTCTTCAGGATTATATTTACCTTCCTCTTCAAGACAGGAGTTATCTGGAGGATCCATATCTACCACGTTCACATGCTTTCTAAGCAGCTGGATTATTTCATTCAGTTGTTCGTGGTTGCTGTCGCAGTCCACAAAGATTTCAAACTCAGAGTTGCGTCTTTTGGATTTTCTGGACTCTATGTGTACAAGGTTGACATGGTTTTCCTGCAAGAAACATGGAGATTCATTTTTAGGTTTGCTACTTTAGCCTTATCATCAGTATGATGAATAAATAAGTTGCTGGCAGACATATACAGTATTTTTTATATGTATGATATTTATATGGTATGAAAATGTTATTCTACAATGGAGACTATTCGAGTTAAATACATTATTAATATGAACAGGAACCATGACTATAATAACTTTGTCCATACCTGGAAGAGTTTGAGTGCCTTCACTAGTCCTCCTACTTCATTCTTGAGGGAAAATATTATTGTTGCTCTCCCTTTCTCTGATGAATTGTTTTTTTCAGTGTTTTCCTCAATTTTCGTGAAGGTTGATTTGTTTATCTGAAAACCGTGATGAAAGAAATAAACTCCATTTTAAAAATTGTGGCATCAACATTATTGTGAAAAGAGCACTTTACTATCATGTTCTGTGTTACATAGTTTCAAGAACATTCCAGTGTTACACAATGCATTTCCCCCAACTGAACCATAACTCAGGGCAGGTCTTGAAGTAAATGCACAACATGCAACACTCACAACAAGTAGTAAGTAATGAGCTTGAGAGTCACAGAGAACTGCTGCAGAAACCAACATGGGTTGATTCTTTACATCCATACTTATGAAACAGGTAATACACTACCAGTCAAAAGTTTGGGGGCACTTACAAATTTCCATTCCACTCCATTATACACAGAATACCAGCTGATCTGAGTGGGTGGCTGATCTTTAATGCAATATCTACATTGCCCATTATCAGCAACATTCATGAGAAAACATTATAGAACCCTTTTGCAATAGTGTAAGCACATAATCCGAAAACTGCTGCCCTGGTTAAAAAAAAAAAATAAATAAATGAATTCTGGTATTCTGTCTATAATGGAGTTCAATGGAAATTTCTAAGTGACCCCAAACTTTTGACCGGTAATGTAGATACATAGAGAGACAGCGCTGATATTAGTGACCACAGGAGGCGAACCAACCCCTTCTTGTGTATTTCAGCACCTTGGACAGCGCTGTCACGTTGACGCATGTCTGTGCACGCGCTGCACATGCGGAAATTAATCCTGCATCAGATTTAGAAGCAGGATTGTAACATGCCAACAGCACAGAAAACTAATCTGTTTTGATTGGCTGCAATGTATTCTCGTTTACTTTAGTCGTAGCCTAACGTCTGATTCAGAAACTATATTTTGTCCCTGTCATGTGCAACTACATTTTCGAAACTTTCGAAATATCACACAATAGATCAAAGTGATTTGTGGAAAAGGAGTACATTCGTTAAATGCATTTAGTTGCTGCCTACCATATTCCACCCTTCGAGCACTGTGTAGACAGCGCGGCAGACCAGTTTTCGGTGGACCCTTGTCGGTAGTATCCCTGAAAGCATTATGGAGACTGGATCAGGACGCTCCCCGGCGTCAGCTCTTTGCGTCTCGGTTTAACGAAGATGAACTTGTCTCTGTCTCAACGCATCGCCTTAGTGCAATCTCATTTAAACAGCGGGGAAGCCTATTATTAGCCTCCTGTACGTTTAATCACTGCAGCGCGCAGCAGGCAGCAAAGTGCGACGATTGTACGCACACATGTAGAATTACTTATTTTTACCTGTCTTGATGTCAGCTGTATTAATGCAACGTTTATACAACTTTAACTTTATTTTCAATATGCACATTAAAAGTACTTGTGATTATTAAAAACAAAATCTACAGTTAAGTCCAATTACAGCTGCTTGATTTAACCCATTTTTCTTTTATCCTCATTGTAAGAGAGAGAAGATGTGAAACACATTTATTCCCTTTTAGATATACAGTTTGTCGGAAAGGCCTATAATTAATAAAGAATTCTGTGTTTAACATGTTCAAAGTTTGCAGGTGAAGGTCACAGACACAATCGGATTGCCTGCTGAAGCTAGACGTTAAGTCACAGTTTAGAGAACAATTTGTCTTCCACTTGTTCAATAACATGATTATTTTGTGTATTTATTTTGTTTTTTCCCGCTTTTTTGTTGAGCATTTTTTGCAACTTTGAAATAGAAAAGGCACCCACCTGGACGATTGCTAAATAATAGGCTGAATCTTTATGTATGTAGCTATTTATGCGATTTATTTATATAGATTTCTACATTCAACATCACTTTAGAAAATGTCTCCCGTCAATATCCTTTTCCGTGTGCGTAATGGAAACATCCCTGCAGGTTTATCGGTTTATCTTTTTTGTCTTTCACTTTGGAAATCAGTGAATGGTGAACAGATAGAGCAATAATGAATGTTTTATGACATTACATTTGGAGATATCCCACTTTAACCCTCTTAACCCTTTGACGAAAATTACACAAGCTATAACAATAAATGGCTTAAATTAATCTACGCTGACGGGAAAGGGAATTTAATAAGACCATTTCCGCACCGCTGTCAAAAAGTAGTCATGCAAGGAAACCTCTTCACCTTCTTAGCAATCTCACCGAACAGGACAAAACATTCGTGCTGTTGGCAGATGCCTGTTTCAAAGGATTACAATCACTAGGCTTTTTTTCTTACCTCATTGTTCAGAAGTTTTTCTTCCAAGCCGATGTTCATGGAGTCAAAAGATCTTCCTCTACGCGGTCCTTCGTTTTTGTTTGAGTACATATTAAAGTGCTGCAGGGTTATCTACCTTTTAATGTAGTGCTTACAGGTAGATTATCTAAATAACCTCCGCTTTGTAAAGTGGGCTGTGTACCACGAGAAGCAGCGCGCTTTGCTATTTAACCACGGAGAGAAAGAGGAGGGGGCAATAGGCTCACTCGCAGCAACAAATGGAAAAAGAACGCCACGCCTCACGTCATTAGGGGAGAAGAGTAGCCTATCTTTTATTTCACCTAAAGGCCTGAAACAGCTTCAATGAGATCAATCACAAATTCAGATTTTACTGAGAGAGAGAGAGATAAAACAGTTATTAGATATTTTAATGTGTTAAAGAAAAAAGTGCACCAGTCATAAAAAGACATAAAGCAGGATTTATTGTTATATTATGTTATGTCTTACAACTAAAACCAAATATGGAAAATATATTTCATCATATAGAGACTGATAGCATTTAGTAAGAATGCAGACCTAATAATTCGTTGTGGCCTCTTCATGTTAATACAAGCAGTTAATTCCCCTGGTTTGTTGACACCTTGAGACAAGAAAGGGGTCAAGGTTTAAGAGGATTCAAGAGTAGCCCCTCTGCTTTACTGTACTGTGATCCAGACATACCCCCCCCCCCAAAAAAAAAAAATCTGCACCGTAAGCACGTCTGGGTTCTCCTGCACATGACATACATAATCTGCATGTTTTCCCGTCTTTAAGACTATGACCCTTTTAATAAGATCAAGGCAATCAATGGAAAAAGCTTTGGGGGCCTATGCAAGCAGAAGCAAGATGAGGGAGAACTGAACTTAAATAGGCCTCATTACTTTTAAACACCAATGTTCTCTGTAAGCTTAAGTCACCTCGCAAGTAGGAAACTTGAAATGTCTGTCAGCCAGTCGGTACCTCGCAGCTCTAATGCAGTGATGCATGCGGCTGATGCACATGCTGTTTGTCTGAGGTGGTCCTGTCCTGTGTCACTGGTGACATGGACAGATGCTTTACACAACAAAGGAGGTCTGACTATGACATTGAATAAAAGGAGCCAGTGAAGGGAACTTCCTCTTCTCTGGAACTGAATCCAGATCTGCTCTCAGATGTTGTGTTAAGACATAGCAAGGTCAAGCTTTTATTATGCAGTCGTGTTACAGAATAGTAAAGCACTGTAAACGTATTATGTGGGCATCCAGTCTGTTCTGGTGGTCATTAAAACACATCTGGCACCATTCATGTTAATGCAGGAAACAGTCTTTGTACAAAGAGCCTCACCATCAGTAACTACATGTACCAGTATGCATTGCACATAAAGCTAAACATTACCAAAGTATGAGTGAACATGTTTACCTGACTGTTGGTTTAAGCTCTTTATCACCTTCACTATCAGAAGGCAAACATTTCTGCTTCAATGTGCAAACACAATATACCTGAGCTACAAATGAACAATGAATATTTTGTTCACTTGAAAGGTCAGCTGAAACATTTTAAATCTCCATTTTAGAGTTGGCAGTGTTACACATTAAGCAATAATAACTACAGCAAACACATTATATATTATCAGATAGCAATATTATAAAATCACAGACTGGCTTACAGAAACACTCAGCAGGCAGACGCTCTCTGGTTTCTCTTGGCATTAAAGTAATTATTTGTGCTGAAACAATTAGTTGATTAATTGATTAGTTGGTAGAAATCAAATAAATTGGCAACTGTTTTGATTGTCAATTAATCATTAAAAGTCAAGTCAAAACTCCAAACATACTCTGGTTCTGAAATGTGAGGACTTTCCAATTTTCTATTAGCTTCATTATCGCAAACTGAATATTAGTAGATATTTGGATTGTTGGTCAAAAAAAATCAAGCAGTTTGAAGATGCCCCCACTCTGGGGTATTCATATCATAACAGAGCAGGAACTGAAAAGACCCTAGAACATAATAATAGTATGATTAGAAATATTATTAAAAAAACTTAAATGGTACAAACCAGAAGCTTTATTTGGTCATAACAACCATTTTAATTAGTAGAAGTTTGAAAAAAAGGGTACTGAACTGATAAATCTAAGGAGATATGCTTTCTCTGTTTTTACTGTATAGTAAACATGCACATCTAAAATGCTGGTTAATAAATGAGAATTCTTTCAGACAAACTCTCTTTGTAGTTGTGCCTCATTGTGGACCTTATACACATGTCAACCCTGTGACTAATATATGGAAAAAGGTTGAAAGGACAAAGCCTACTGAATTGTATGGCCATGTCATTGTTCATGATTCAGTAATGAACGGTTCCTTTCATGAAGCTTCTGCACAGCAGCATCAAGCTAGTCCAAATCTACTTATAAATACATATTCACAAGCAGAACATTTATGCTGCACATGCTCTGCCCATGATTTCAATCTCCTTGTGTCTTCACAGTTTATTCAATGTCATAGTCAGTTTATCATTCTTTATCAATAATGTGATGATATCATGTGTCTGCTCTGTCGTTCAGAAGGTAATTGGCACAGGTGCTTTGAGATGTTTTAAGCCATCGAGTACCTTGACAGGGGTGCAACATGAATTGTAGTTTGCTCTCCTGGTGACCCACTGACTTTGTGTGGATGGTGGTCAATAAATAATTAGCTCCAAGGATGAGATAATATGTCTGAACTCAGCCATTATAGTCTTCTATTATTACCACCAATAGTCCATGTCAACTAACTATTCGTCCACATTATATTCTATAAATTGTGCAAACCATACTTTGAAAAAACTAAAATTTAAACATGTGAATGTACTGTAAACCTTTCCTTAGTTATAGCTGAACTCAATTATGCTCAGTATTGATTTCTTGTACTTCCTGATAAGGCACTTCAAGCTCTATTGCAGTCAGACAATGGGAGTACTCAATACATTTACACATCTCATTACTGAACCATAATCTGCTTATGAGGAAAAAGCCATGGACTGGCTGTTGAAAGGCTGCCAGGCTAACCAGGCAACCAAACTACTTTGAATGCTTGCATGAATAAATAACAGTTATTAATTAAAAGCATTAATTATTTGAAAAAAAACCCACATTGCTCAAGCTCTTATTTCTAATCACTTTCTGTTGGTTTTTGTAGACAGACATGTCTGAGAGTGTGAGGGTTTCACCGTGTCTGCCAATCTGTCCCAGTTCTGTTCACTTTAATCAGAGGGATTTACTCACAGTGTCAAGCTGCAAGAGATCTCTCTGGCTAATCTTACCCCTGGTACTAAGACACTGCCCAACATGAGCATTAGAATGTAGTAAAACTGCACTACTTCTCGCTGGGCATTTGGAAGATAACTATACTAAAATAATACAATAATACTTGTGTTGTCTGTTTAAAGTCATGCCACCATTAGTTTAGACATCCATGGCTAAAGTAATAAATGACATACTGTACACTTTTATTTTACTAAAGTAACAGTTACACAACCAAAATTAAGTGTTACACCAGCAAAGAGGTTTGGTATTATGCACATAAAAAATAAAACAGAAAAATCTTAACAAATAAATTAAAATGAAAAAGCTACCATTTAAAAAATAATTTTTTAAACAGAAATTGATTTGATTTTAATTTTTTATATATGGATGATGCAACATGACTGAGTTGGCAATTCATGTGCAGAACATTGAAATTGGCCAAAACCAAATTAATATAACATGAAACTACAGATATACAAACATTAAAGTATGTTACTTTAATACATTCTAATCTCATCTAGTTAAAAATCTAAATTTTTCAGTAAACATGACATAATATACTGTAACATTAATGCACAAAATAATACAGGAATGTTATTTAGATGCCATCTGTCTGTAAAACTAATAATAGAAGCATCAGTATAATGGGATCTACTTTTGATAGTTTTTTAACATATTTTATTTCTACTTAAGAGAAGGGCTCAGTGGTTTTACTTGAGTGGGATGTTCTACCTTTCTACCTTTCTGCCATTCTGCCTTTCCACTTCACACTGGTGTTATTTGAATTTCCAGAGAATTCAAGGTCTTCTAATAGCACCTCATCAATAGAGTTACAGTCTTTCACCTGATACAGAGCCTTGTTTGAACAACTATCTAATCAGAGCAGTGAATGGTCTGCTTACGTACACTTCCTGTGGCAGCACTACATCTCTTTAATTAGCTCCAATTCTTTCATTGCAGAACAAACAAGAGCATATGCCACTTGGTGACAGGCGTCAGCGGTACACAAGGACAGGACAGGACAGAGCTGCGCTCATAAACACCTGCCACATTCAAAATAGATACGGGATATGTAATGTAAAAAACATATAGAGATTAAAAAAGGGTGACTGAAAGTCCCGTGCATTTATTCTGGAAAGCTTTTTGAATGTGTTTTGATTATAAATTAGGTAAGTGATCACATGTCTTGCTGTTTCCTGTTGCGCTGGTTTAAAATCATCTGGCCAAAGGACTATGGTTGAAAATTAGCCAGCTGACACATTTACAGAAATGTTAATTCATGTAAGTTGCCCTTTATAAAATAATGCATAAGAATGTATTTATTAATAATGTCTTCAATACAAGCAATTGAAAACATATTTAAAAAATAAAGACAATTTTACATGTTTTTTTTAGACAACAAATACATGTAATAATTTACGCAGTATAGTTGTTTTATAAAATAATATTTACTTACAATTTTTTACTATGGAAAGCAATTCAGTGCCGTCATGTATACGATATCAATCTTGTAGATTGATCTTCATTTATGTCTTAATTAATGAAGACATAAATGAACATACTTACAAATATTCACTCACTGAAAAACTAATACATTTGTATTCTATATGTAGTTAAGCTGCCTTCATCACACTGTTTATTATTTGTGTATTGACAAAAGAAAGTGGAGTATTCCAGCTTTGTATTCCAACATTTTTATTGATTTTAGGATCACTCTGCCTAATATGCCTTATAGAAGATTATATTTGGCAATATATAACTTTTCTAACTCGGCATAACTGATGTTTTGTTGGTGACCTTGTAAGATGGCACTGCCATTGACAAAGATTGTACACTGTTTAGCACATTTGCTTTCTAGTTTATCATTACAACATCCTAACAGAACAGGAAGTTAAGGCAAATGCAAACACCTAACGTCACAGCATCACTTCTTGCAAGCAGGAAATGTCAGTGTCTTTGATATTCAGGGATCACGAAGGGGAAAGTTTCATTGTGATTCTGTTGACAAGAGATAGAAAGCCAGGGGAACTCAGGAAATGAGCTAAAGGAGGCTTTGATTGCACCCAATAGCATCATGTGTCTTTATTAACATGCCTTGACCAGGTGGTTGTGAATAGGCCAGGCCTTAGAATCAAAGGAGAGGGAACGTGACGCTGCACACGCATTCTTCATCCCTCCATTATCCGTCCTGCTTGCCCAGCAACACGTACTACACCAGTGTTAGGGACATTTCACACACTCAGGAGGGCTTAACGTAGATGATCTAGCTTAACTAAATCATACATACATTTATTTTTACCATCCTGGAAAGGTCAGTCCACATCTCAGAGCATAACTCAAGAATAATTATTAGCAAAACATTCTTCTTATGTTGAATGACAGACCGTCTTGCATCATGAGAAGGCAGTTCAGTCCCTTTCACTGCCTTTTGATCCCACTTGATAACAGGTTAAAGCTTTTTCGTTATTTTTTTACTGAAGAGTTGTATATTACCTCCAAATCCTTTGAAGAGCTTTAGTAAAATGTTAAAATCAAAATATTTATCAACTTCTTAGTGTTATATTCTTTCCAGGTTACATAGGGACCAGCTGTACATTTTCACACAAATGTGAGGCAAAAATAGAATGCATTTCACTGTAAGGCAAAATATTCGGTCACTTAACAGAACAGGGATTTGTGTGGGCAGAGGTAATCAGAAAAAGAAGTTAACTGACATCCAGCATCAGCATCAGACAGGCCTGACGTGTCTCAGCATCAATGTTTCTAAAGCCCTAGCCACACGCGGAACGGCCTACTGTGTTGTGTGCATGGAGTCGGATCATATCAAGCTGCTGTAAAGACTGACAGACTGACAATGAAATGTGGCAGGGCAGCAGGAAACATCTGGGCTTCACCCTGATCTCTGTGACATGACAGGCCTGGGAGCAAGGCCTGAAGACTCAGCAAAGTGCAAGTCACTGGCCACAAGTAATCTTGAAAGGCCAAACATGATTACATCCACATCATTCCAGCCATTTACAGCACAAACAGGACATGACTCGCAGATCAAGGCATGGTCTGTGCATCACAAGTCTAGTCAAAGTTCAGATTGTGTCCAGAGATAGCAGGTTTTTTTTCCCCATAGGGTGATCTCTGTCTCTAATACGCTCATATGCATCTACAGTACGCATCTTGGGATTTCCATTAGAAAGAGTGTTCTACATATCAATCCAAGCTTTAATTAAAAAGCTGCTATATTCAGAGCCTTCATAAGCTTGCTGGAAATGCGCAGGTTGTCCTGCTCTTCTCCATGAGTAGGCGAAATGGTGCATTTGGAAACCAAATGAGATCATTGTTGCCAGGCTTGAGCCTTTCATCTAATTTTATTGTCGTTACCGAGTGACTGTCACCCTCTGGTAAACACTTGATGTTGTCATTAGCATTAGTACCATTACTCATATGCTTGAAGAGGTGACTCAATACAGTCAATGTAGTTTCATCTTATATATAAATGTATAGTTTCATTAAAACTAAAGGAACAAATAATATATATTGTGATGGATGCATTCAGTGCTTAAAGCGTGCGTTAATATGCAAAGAGCTATGCTAATTTTTGGTTAAAAATGGCTTGTGCCTAGCTGTAGTAAAAACTGATATGGTGTATGTGTACAGAGACATGCCTATATGTGGTAAATAGATAAGGACAGAAATACAGTACAGCAAAAAAAAAATTTAATTATCAAAACAATAAGTACATAGTACATATTTACAATTGTAAAATGTACAGTGCTGTTTAGTGTCTTTTAGTCACATGTGAATGATCTTTGGATGCCAACTTGTGGCCTTAAATATATTTATTTTCCTGAAATTATATAAAAAGGTCTCAAGCTGCTTTGTACTTACTCTTTATTTTAAAATTCATGTATATATAGTTCAGGCCAAAAGTTTGGACACACCTCATTCAATGCGTTCTTTATTTTCATGACTATTTACATTGTAGATTCTCACTAAAGGCATCAAAACTATGAATGAACACATGGAATTATGTACTAAACAAAAAAGTGTGAAATAACTGAAAACATGTCTTATAGTTCATTTTCTTCAAAGTAGCCACCCTTTGCTCTGATTACTGCTTTGCACACTCTTGCCATTCTCTTGATGAGCTTCAAGAGGTAGTCACCTGAAATGGTTTCCCAACAGTCTTGAAGCAGTTCCCAGAGATACTCAGCACTTGTTGGCCCTTTTGCCTTCACTCTACAGTCCAGCTCTCCCCAAACCATCTTGATTGGGTTCAGGTCCAGTGACTGTGGAGGCGCAGCACTCCGACACTCTCCTTCTTGGTCCAATAGCCCTTACACAGCCTGGAGGTGTGTTTGGGGTCGTTGACCTGTTAAAAATAAATGATGGTCTAACTAAACGCAAACCAGATGTGATTGCATGCCACTGCAGGATGCTGTGGTAGCCATGCTGGTTCAGAATGCCTTCAATTTGGAATAAATCCCTAACAGTGTCACCAGCAAAGCACCCCCACACCATCACACCTCCTCCTCAATGCTTCATGGTGGGAACCAGGCATGTAGAATCCATCCGGTAACCTTTTCTGCGTTGCACAAAGACCTCAAATTTGGAGTCATCAGACCAAAGCCCAGATTTCCACTGGTCTAATGTCCATTCCTTGTGTTTCTTGGCCCAGAAAAATCTCTTCTGCTTGTTGCCTCTCCTCAGCAGTGGTTTCCTAGCTGCAGATGTTCTAGAGATGTGTCTGCTGCTAGAACTCTGTGTGGTATTCATCCGGTCTCTAATCTGAGTTGTTGTTAACTTGCGATTTCTGAGGCTGGTGACTCAGATTAATTTATCCTCAGCAGCAGAGGTTACTCTTGGTCTTCCTTTCCTGGGGTGGTCCTCATGTGAGCCAGTTTCGTTGTAGCGCTTGATGGTTTTTGCGACTGCACTTGGGGACACATTCAAAGTTTTTGCAATTTTAAGTAAGTAATGATGGCCACTCGTTTCTCTTTACTTAGCTGATTGGTTCTTGCCATAATATGAATTCTAACAGTTGTCCAATAGGGCTGTCGACTGTGTATCAACCTGAGTTCTGCACAACACAACCGATGGTCCCAACCCCATTAATAAGGCAAGAAACTCCACTAATTAACCCTGACAAGGCACACCTGTGAAGTGAAAACCATTTCAGGTGACTACCTCATGAAGCTCATTGAGAGAACGCCAAGGGTTTGCAGCGCTATCAAAAAAACAAAGGGTGGCAACTTTTAGGAATCTAAAATATAAGACCTTTTTACGAGTTATGTCACACTTTTTTGTTAAGTACATCATTCCATTCATTGTTTAAATGCCTTCAGTGAAAATCTACAATGTAAATAGTCATGAAAATAAAG
Organism: Percina caprodes; assembly: GCA_013375575.1. Taxonomy (NCBI): domain Eukaryota; kingdom Metazoa; phylum Chordata; class Actinopteri; order Perciformes; family Percidae; genus Percina; species Percina caprodes. The sequence continues at coordinate 12,094,433 of JABXJD010000001.1, read as the reverse complement.
AAAACGCAGTGAATGAGGTGTGTCCAAACGTTTGGCCAATCTATATCTATCTATCTATCTATCTATCTATCTATCTATCTATCTATCTATCTATCTGCAATAGTAAAGTCATGAAAATAATACACATTTAATATATATACATATACACACACCATGTATGTATATATTATATATACACACATGTGTATATACACATACACTGTATATATACACACACATATACACTCACCTATAGGATTATTAGGAACACCATACTAATAGTGTTTGACCCCCTTTTGCCTTCAGAACTGCCTTAATTCTACGTGGCATTGACTCAACAAGGTGCTGAAAGCATTCTTTAGAAATGTTGGCCCATATTGATAGGATAGCCTCTTGCAGTTGATGGAGATTTGTGGGATGCACATCCAGGGCACGAAGCTCCCGTTCCACCACATCCCAAAGATGCTCTATTGGGTTGAGATCTGGTGACTGTGGGGGTCATTTTAGTACAGTGAACTCATTGTCATGTTCAAGAAACCAATTTGAAATGATTTGAGCTTTGTGACATGGTGCATTATCCTGCTGGAAGTAGCCATCAGAGGATGGGTACATGGTGGCCATTAAGGGATGGACATGGTCAGAAACAATGCTCAGGTAGGCCGTGGCATTTAGTGTGCCAAGAAAACATGCCCCACACCATTACACCACCACCACCAGCCTGCACAGTGGTAACAAGGCATGATGGATCCATGTTCTCATTCTGTTTCCACCAAATTCTGACTCTACTATCTGAATGTCTGTATATTTTATAATCGTAGCCTCTTTTTTCTATTTGTAGTGGAGATGAGTGGTACCTGGTGGAGTCTTCTGCTGTTGTAGCCCATCCGCCTCAAGGTTGTGCGTGTTGTGGCTTCACAAATGCTTTGCTGCATACCTCAGTTGTAACGAGTGGTTATTTCAGTCAAAGTCGCTCTTCTATCAGCTTGAATCAGTCGGCCCATTCTCCTCTGACCTCTAGCATCAACAAGGCATTTTTGCCCACAGTACTGCCGAATACTGGATGTTTTTCCCTTTTCACACCATTCTTTGTAAACCCTAGAAATGATTGTGCGTGAAAATCCCAGTAACTGAGCAGATTGTGAAATACTCAGACCGGCCCGTCTGGCACCAACAACCATGCCACGCTCAAAATTGCTTAAATCACCTTTCTTTCCCATTCTGACATTCGGTTTGGAGTTCAGGAGATTGTCTTGACCAGGAACACACCCCTAAATGCATTGAAGCAACTGCCATGTTTGGTTGATTAGATAATTGGATTAATGAGAAATTTAACAGGTGTTCCTAATAATCCTTTAGGTGAGTATATATATATATATATATATATATATATATATATATATATATATATATATATATATATATATATATCTGATTGCCAAGATGATGACGAGTAAAAGCTTTTAAGCATAAGCACAAACTCTTAAGAGGAAAGATATTATTAAAAGTTATTTAATACAAAAATATCATTCACAGAACAAAAACAAACTTTAAACAGAATCACAATTGAATTTTGCCAAGTGTGGCTCAAAATACGAAAGAAAAACAAAAACAATATACAGTCTTTTTTCCCCACTTGTGGTGGTGTGACATCCTCATTTAGTCTCCTAGGCCTATTAAGGCCCTTTGGTTGCTGGGATCTGGGGATTGGCTAATGAGGACTGATGATTGACACCTGAAGCAACTGATTGTCTATAAATAGGATTGTTTGGGCATTGGCCCTCTCTCTCCCTCCTCAAGGTTGCTTGGTTTGTTTGGATTTAGTTACTTTTGCATTCTAGCACAGACAGACGTACAGACACACACACACACAGACACACACACAGACACACACATAACTGATTGCACGTTGATCTTTGTATAAACATGCGATCAGTCAAACAATCCTATTTATAGACATGTGAGCAATCAGTTGATTTAGGTGTCAATCATCAGTCCTCATTAGCCAATCCAGATCCCAGCAACCAAAGGGTCTTAATAGGCCTAGGAGCTTTCACACTTTCCAATGGAAATGTAAATAGTGTGAGTTGAAGCAGGATCTTTGGAGGGGAAATAGATGCTGCTATAAAAAGCAGTGGTGAGAGTGTGGATGAGTGCTGAACACTGATCTGCTGGGCACCTCAGACAGGAAACTGTTTCCTCACCATGTCTGCCATTTGGGGATCAGTCTCTGACAGCATGGAGTACAGGTGTTGAAACTGCACAAAAGGAAGAAGGGTGGGGTGGAAACATGTTTATTTTCCACTGGAGCTGGTGGTGTATAGCCACAGTCCATCACACATCTTAACCTGACACAGGCTCTATAATAAATCCTAAATCCTTTTGTGAAACAAAGGCACCACAGGCAGCGGTTTGCACAGGATAAGGCGATTAGAGAAATTCAATGTGTTATTAACCCAAATATCCATTTGTCATTGTGTCTAAAACATTTTTTAAAACTTGTGGCATTTTAAAATACCTTTTTTGTCTTTTTCAACATACCATTTCAACAGAAATAACATTCAATGACCATGTATACAGTAATTAGACATTAGATGAGACGTTTAAACTGTTATGTGGGAACTGTTAGGATTTTACAATTAACCTTCATTTTAAAGTAAAAAAAGTAGACAGGAGGATTATAGTTGCTCCATACTTGCATGTAATACGTATCTAATTATATTTAAAGCATTTTGGTGAAAGCACTTACTGAAGTCTTAAAGTTTAGAACTAAACTGCCTGCAGCCGTGAGAGCAGTCCTCTCTGTAAGGTAACCTTTCTTCACCAAATCTGCCAAGGTGTCCTACGAAGAACAAAACAATTATATACACAGACAGTTCAGTGGCATTTCAAAGAGCAAAGAAAAGCACTGATTCACCATATTTGCATTTAAAAATCTCAGTTAACAATCTGACCCAACAGGAAAGTTAGCAAAGCATTTCTCTGGTATTATTACTTTGGAAATCTGAATGCAGATGTCAGCTAGAAACTCAGCTGTGATCTCTGCTAGAGTCTGGAGCTGTTCATCTTTTGTGTCATCTTTGCCCTCACTGTGGTACTGAAGCACCCGCAAAATGGTTCCAATAAGAGAAAGACCTGTATGCAAAAGACAAAACGCATCAAACCATTAATAAGAACTGGGCATATTAAAATGGGGGATATTGTCTTTACAGTCTTTTCTAATAATGTAATTATATATTTTGTTCCTGCATAATGAAAGTATTTTTAAAAAAGCCTTGATTGCTGTCATAATCATGTGGATCATTTTAGAAAAAATAAAATTCCCAATTTACCATAGAATTACATCTATTTTGAATACCAAATATCCAACAGCTGTGTGTGTAGTCCTTCAGTGCCTCATCCTCTAAACACCACGCTAATGGCGCTAACACACAATCTGCAAGAATTAAGTTGCACTGCTTCTCTAAACTGACTTTGTTTAACAACGATCATCTCACGTCCCATTTGTGATTCAGCTCGCTACTGCAGGCAGCGGTTGACAGTACATATGGAATATCATCTGAAAGTCTTAATACAGATGTGGGAAAAATGGCATGGCTGAATAGCTATCTTGTCTTGTTCTTAAACATACTATCAAAATTATATTCAACTGTACGCAATGTTATTGACTCCGAATCGTGCGAGCATGACATTAGCTAAAGTTAGCTGAGCCAAAGGGTTCTACTGTATGAGTTGAGCGGACTAGAAATATCTCCTGTTGCCACATCCTATCTAAGGTCTGTTCTATTTACTGGAGCAGTGAACATCTGCATTGCATAAGAACCTTATGGGATGGGAATGACTCAAGGTATTACTCAAGCCCTTGGGTGTTATCAGGAAAATGGAGTTATTGTTTGAAAAAACTTTAGACTTTTGCAAATGCATGAAAATATAAATGAATGGTCTTAAAACATTAACAAAACATAACTTAAGCAAGAGACCATGGTTTACGCGGATTAATACCCCTCAAGGTGTCCATTATCAGGTAGTTAATGGCTTTCAGAGGAGGAAACCTGTCGTCCATTAATTCCTGATAATGGACACATCTTCGAACATTAATCAAAAACTTACTTGTATCACTTCTGCTGCGCCACTGATCCTTGTATCTATAAAGAGCCTGCAGCACAGCAAACGCCTGAACCAAAATGGTCTTCTGCTCTTGCAAGACAACTGGAAGATCGGTTGGCTGACAGAGGTCCTCACACACTACGTCACAGACAAAGTCCCACACTGCTTTGCCAGGTCCATCAGGGGCAGCTAGAAGACACAATTAAAATTCTTTGTCTATCGAAAGGTTACTTCAGTCTTCCGGTAGATTTGACTGCATTAACAACTATGTTTAACATCTTTAACTTCTGTTATGATGTGATGCAAACTGTTTTGATCTCTCTTACCAAAAGTCTGAATGCCCTCATCTATGGTGGTGAGGAGTTGGAGTGTGTGAAGGTAAACCTCTAAGCCATTTGGACTCTCTGATCTGTAAAAGTAATTAAATACTGTTGAAAATAAACAAAATCATCACTATCATAAGTACCATGTCTTTGAACTCTACTACTGCTGTATCAGACCAACAATAAATAATAGATTGTTTTATAGACACGTCAGTATTATCAACAAAAATACAAGTGCATCATCAGAGTCAAGTATGAAAAAATAGCGACTGAGGGCATTTCATTAAGACTAAAGTAATCGTTCATTTTGTTTTGGGCCATAATTCAGACCTGCAGTTTATAAACTCTAATCTCTGGAAAGTGATGTAGCAGGTTTTAACCTCAAACTGAAAATGCTTTCTGTGAAAAACAATTACACTCCCACTGAAAGTAAATGTAATCATGCAAACACTAAACACTCTGAAATAGGGATGGACCAATTTTATGGCCGGCCGATATATCGGGCTGATATTTGCGTTTTTACGTGTATGGGCATAGGCCAATACGCGGCTGCTGCATTCGCCGATAGTTTTTTCCCGGCATTATTTACAGACAGGAGTCCATAGGCAGCTCTGTGTTACTGCTATGGCTGCTTTTTAGGTTTATTGTTTTCTTAAATTATTTAAATGTGTTGACAAAGGACATTTTCTGATTGTCAGGAAGCAATGCATCATCAAGGCTGTGTTGTGGATGTTGATGAAAGCCTTTTACCCTTGCACAGTTAGTCATTCGCAGTGCACCTATCCCTATGATGCACATTGCACACATAATTTGGGTGATATGAATGTAAGATGACTGCAGAAGTGACACTGACCTGTGTTTTTGTTTATTATTTTTAAAGAAATCGAAGAGCAGATTCCGAAAAAAATCCAGTGTGGCACGGTTTACAATTTTAAGATGTAAATTGAGGGAGCAAAAGCAGAATCAGCTCCAAATATCGGTTCAAGAAAATCGGCAGCCCGTATCGCTCATTGGCTAAGGCAGATGACAAAAACAAAATCGACATTGGCACTAAAAATCCATGTTGGTTGATCCCTACTTAAAAATTCTCCAGAATTTCTATTTCAGATTCTCACCTAAGCTGCTTGGCTGCTTCAAGAAGACACAAGGCCACATCCAGATGTCTTTCGTCATCCTCCTCCTCTTCCTCACTTGGTTGAACTGTGATCCAACTCTTCATCAGCTCTTCGTCAAGGTCAAACAGTTTGTCAATCAAGTCTCCAACCTTCTCAAGCAGGTCAGCTGTATAACACACCATTTTTGAAAGAAAACATATGGTTACAAGTAGGTGCCCTGCAGAGTTTTCCTAAAAACAAAAGTTGTTAACATTCAGTGTTACTCGCCCAAAAGGCAATGAATGGATTTCCCGTGGCAAAAATCCTTTTCAAAGCTGATTTAATGGCATTAGTATTTTAAATCCAGCATTGTTTACATCCAGCGCAATTAGAGGTTAAAAACTCCACAGGGAAAATTTAAGATAAACACCTTAAACAGACTGACTTAATGAAAGTCAACTTGGTATGTCAAACACATTTGTTTCATACACAATTAACACATCAGCTTATTGAAAGGAAATGAGTAAAAGCACTGTACTGTTGGTAGAACTGCACATGATGAAAAGAAGGTTGGAGCGCACAGACGTCTGCTGATGTATTCGCTGAAGCCACAGGGAACGGACATCTTTCTGAGAGACGCAGGTCAGCAGCAATCTGCAAACATCATCAGAAAAGATAAATACGTCTCGCTTAGTCTTTCTGTCTCACATGTCTGCAGATAATGCAAATGTCACCTGCTTGTTTCCAGAAGGGTCGGTGGATCTGTATCTCCAAGCAGAAGCAACAGCACAGCACTGTGGACACACAGGGAGTTGCATTTATTAGAATAGTATACAAAATCTATTACAAATCACAGATGATGGCTTTTACCCACCTCAAGTCTTCATTTTGGCTAAGAGTCAGACAAGTGTCAGGAAAACAAGCAATATTCCCAAGAATTCCCACACAGATTTCCTAGAGAAGCAAAATAAAACTCTATGACTTGTCATGGGAATTATAAAAGCCCAGAAATACAGCATCAAAAATGAAATACGGTACATTACATATGATTGTGTAGAATGTATGCACTGGAAAAGCTTTCACTCACCGTGAGACGTGGACTACGAGATTTGGCTATCACCCCAAGAAGGATATCTGTAGCTTTAAATTCCTGCAGAAAACCAGCCACATCCTACACACAGGTGGAACAAAAATTAGTAAATATTTAAACACGTAATTACATGATTCACATCTTAATAACATTTTAAGAGAAGTGTTGAACTGTACTGCATTATACTGAGAGATGTTTCAATTATTTTGTCCAGCCCATTTATATCAATGAGAATAGGTTTCAACGACAGAAACACCTTCCAGTAGAATACAGTTGCCCAAAAAAACCCACATCCTCCAATAAACATTAAGCTGAATCAACACCTCTCTAAAAAGGGTGAACATTCATGGAGGTTTTTAGGATTTTTTGCAGGACTATTAGATTACATCAGTTTTAGAAGAGGAGGACTTAAACTGCCATCTGAGCATATGGTTTGAGTTATAAATAATGGTATAGGAATGGCAGACACAAAGACCCAAGCTGCATATTTAAGAATACGTGATTAAATATTGTGAATTCGCTGATCATAGTAGTACTTCTGTGGCCTCGATCATGTTTAATTTCCACTTTTCTGATGTTTCTGTAAAGGCTTTCCACACATACCATAACACAAATTCTCCTTTAACAAGTAAAAAAGACAGGGTGGCAAATAAAACCCTGACCAGCCGTGTTGAAGATTGGTCTTGGGCTCAATACCACATAGACAGATAGATAATACTTTATATATCCCACAATGGGAAAAATTCCTTGTTACAGCAGCAGTTTTCCACAGTAAAAAGCAAACCAAAAAACAAACCAGCAAACAATAGACAATGTGCAAAAAATATTGAATGAATGTAAAGTGGCATTAAATAAAAAGGTATTGTAAAGTAAAGTGAGGTGGCCATAGTACAAAAAATATCGCAATGTAAGTAAGTGAAGTGAAATTAAACTTAATGTGTAATTAAATAGTATAGCAAAAGTGAATAACCATAATATGATATGGAAGTGTAACCATAATATAAATATTGAAAAAGTACTCAAAGTGGAAAAATATAAATACAGATAATAAAAACATCCATAGAGCCATGCTGTGTGGTAATTGAAATAAAGGTACAGAAACTACAACATTATCATGGGGTGCAGGTGTTGTAGAGTCTGAGACATTTGAAAGTTTTGGTCTCATCTCAGCACTTTAACTTGGTCTCAAATGAAGAGGGCTTTGGATTTTATTTTTTAAGACCACAACTGCCTTTTGATTTTATTTTATTTATTTTTTTAATCAAGGCATTTCTCATGATACACTTATGGCAATAAAAGAGATGAATGAAAAAGAATCTTAATTTTTTTTCCACTTTTTATTGTGGCAGGCAGTCTGGGACTTGCACTGGTCTGGTTTCGGTCTCAATACACTTTGATCTTGGTGATTACTTTGTCTCGGTTTAGGTGGTCTTGACTACAACACTGCTGACCAGTCAAAGAATTCAAATCCTATGGGACACAGATAAATAATTCTACCTTATCCATAGCCATATCCCAGACTCTACATAGATTTTCCTCATCATCATCAGGGAGGTGCATTTGACCTTCAGAGTCCACCTCCGAATGCTCCGTCACCATCTGCAAGACATGACCATTTTACAATTAAATTCGAAATGTTAGGTATATTGGACAAAGTGCTGCAGAGGGTGACAGCACATAGAAACAACAAGTGATAAAGTAAAGAAGTAAAGATGCTCTTTTAAATTCAAAAGAAACTTTTCATTTAACATTACTTGATTAGTAGTCTCTAAATTAGCTGATCGAAAAAAGCTACTGTTAAATAGGTCACAAAAATAAATGCAGCTCACTGCTTGATCTCCGGTGGATCTGTGATTGAAACAGTGCTTACTAAAACAATATCATAACTCAAATCTGACATTACTAATAACAGACACCCTACATGGATGAGACGAGTCAGGGTGCTGAAAAGCCAGTGCTTGCTGTAAACGGTGTCTCCAATGGCATCCAAATCTCCGTCCTCTTCTCCATCAGCTGTGTCTGGGGGAGGTGATGGGTTTCGGTCCACTATAGGAGACTGTATTTCAGTTGGAGATGAGGATCTCTCAGTCTCCACTTCCTCAGCACCATCAACACTGTTGTCTGGGAAAACAAACAGTGGCACAGATTAGAGTTTAGTGATATTACTACACCATGAGGTTCTTACACAGGTAGTTAATAGCTCAGGTGGCATTAAATCACCAATGAGAAGGACAGCTTTATGGACGTATTGGATGGGGACGATATGGGAATTAATGTCATGTTCACTGGACAAGCAAAAACAAATATCCAGGATTAATCTTATTCCACTTATTTTGTACTTCTTCACGCCTTGGAACCGGAAGTTGTTCTGGCCTTCGTGAAGGTCTTCTCAAAGCTCTTAATCCTATACGTTCTCTGGTTTATTGGCATTTCTTTAAACCAATCACAATCAAGTTGTTTTAGCCATGCAACAGAAAACTCAGATTGGACAGATAGTCTAGCTAGGTGTCTGAATTTACCCTGCAGAGATCTGAGGAGCAGTTAGTCATAGTCCTCATAAATCAAACAGAGTTTAGAAGGCCAACACAAGGAAAGCGGAAGGTGAGGGACATCCTGTTGAAAATGGAGTTAGCTTTTGGCTGTACAGGTTCGAGGAAGGCTGCTCTCGTGTATCCTCGCCTATAGCTCCTCGATGCTCGGTCCTTGGGGTAGAAATAAGGGCTTTGAGACGGCCTTCACGGAGGAGGGCCAGGACAACTTCTGGTTTAGCCAAGGAGCAAGGAGTTATCAAATAAGTAGTCTACATCAAGCCGGGAAATCCAGACCTAAATCTGAAAGATTAAGGGTCTGGCACTGAGTAATGTAAATGGCCCATCTCGAGGTGCGGCACCAAGCACGCATTTGTAAATCACGCTACACACAATTGGATAACACTACAACCAATCAAAACAATACACGGGTGATGTATCCAGATTCCCATACGCTTAGCTACCAGCGGAGCTAACTGGTCGTTTACACTCTTGCCGTTTCTGGTCAGCAAAACCGCAAAAACGTACCTCTTGCAAAGGAACGATTGAAGCGCTGTCTTCTGTTCCTCTTTTAGATAAAAAGCCAAAGTCTAACTTGTTCATTGTAGCGGCCAAAGCCGTTTCAAACAACTGGTGTTCATCCATAGCCATCTTGCAATGTTATATAATTTTTTTGTGTGTCTTCGCAGCACTGTCATCATCTGATTAGCTCACCTCTGGCCCGCCTATATAAGATACACTGATGGGATTGGTGCAGTTCGGCTACAGGGCATAGTTAATGAGGATCATTACTGAATGCCAGAGTGACCGCTGAGGAAATTCAAATTGTGCTCTTGGATTTCCAGGGTAGTCTATATCCTTGACGTTTGACTTCCGGGATTTCTCCGGTGGCAGGAAATTGTGGTGGATGCATGCATTTCAGCCGTTTCCTTTGGCTTTCTTTGTGTTGGAATTTTAAACTCTGGTGGATTGAATCTGAGTGGGTCTAAGACACGAGGAAGGAAGGCAGGTAGAGGACTCGAGGAGGCAATTTAAGTGACATGAGAAGCACCTCTCCCCCAAGCTCCTCGGTAGGACATAAGTGATACAAATTAAGGGAAGGGAGATGCAGCCACGGTCTGTCTATGTAACAGTTACACTCAGTTGCCAGTTTATTATGTACACTTACCAAACACTACTGCAGCCTTCAGTTAGGTTTTAATATTAAGGTTTTGTTGCAACTGTTTTTAGAGTGGTTTAAACGAGATGTAGTAATAACTACTTAACTCAGTGTATACCGCAAAACTACCAGCTTTATTATGACACAACGTTGATTATCCAGTACAGGAAGTTCGGCTCTCTACTGTAACGCTAAGCCAATCAAAGAAACCTCGGCAGCATTTAAGAAATAATTTTTGCGTGCGGTAACTTTCAACAAAAAAGACTCGACTGTATGATTTCTGCTAACTATTAAACACTCCGTTTGCGTTTCGATTGAGTGACTCCCGTTATACGCTTGAGTTGATGAACATGTTAACAATCTAGCTAACGTTAATGCACATTCCACTACAGTAAAGTTACGTCTTACGTGTCAACTCACCCATAGTGACCGCTCTCTGCAAACGTAAATGGCCGGTAACTATTAAATGCAATACCATCGCATGGTTTTAAATAGTCACAGTAACTTTAGCGACAGTTTCCAGACGACATTTCAAACAGCCTCCATTAATTAGATGTAACTGGATGCGCATGCGCGAATGTCGTACACACTGCCCAGTCTTCTTCTTGTGGTAGACCACCTGTAGTTACAATTAATGACGCCACCTGCAGTGCGCAGGTGGAACTACAGAGGCGTTTCCAGCAGGAAGAGGGATAAAGCATCAAATGTAGGCTATATTTACCCTTTTTTTTACTAGCTATCCTACTGAATGATTACTAAATTAAAGAATTAGTCCATTAACAAAAAATTAATCTGCAACAAAAAAAAATCAAATCACACCTCATCAATTTAACAATTGTTGGTTTCTTTAGTTTTGATGATTGTAAACACACTGATCCGCAAGGCCAGTGATGTAGTTGGGGTGGAGCTGGACTCCCTAAAGACAGTGTCAGAGAGGAGGATGCTGTCCGAAATACAATCCATCCTGGACAACTCCTCCCACCCACTCCACAACACCATGACCCCCTCCACAACACCCACGATGCACCACAGAGTGCCACAGAAGGTCGTTCCTGTCTGTGCCCATCAAACTATATCATTTCTCCCTCTGAGTGCTACACACTTAGAGTGTCACTCACAGCATGTATTTCCATCTCAATATCCTGGAAAAGTATGTACAATAACTACTTGGTAAAATATTTATTAGTTACAGTTCAATATCTCTTATTTATTCACTGCTGCTACACATATTCATACTGCACTTATTTAAGTTCTTACTGTATTTATCTTGACAATGCAATTAAATTAAATTTTATTTATAGTATCAAATCATAACTAGAGTTATCTCAGGACACTTTACAGATCTAAAACAGATCAGATCAGGTCTAAACCACAATCTATAATTTACCCAACAATCCAATAATTCCCCCAAAAGAAAGCATTTAGTGCAACATTGGTGAGGAAAAACTTCCTTTTAGGCAGAAACCTCAAGGGGTGAGGAAAACATCCTTTTAGGGAGACACCTCGGACAGACCCAGACTCTGGGTGGGCGGTGTCTGACGATGTTGATTGGGGGAGTGATGAACAGTGGTAAATAGTAACAATAAAGATAATGGAACTATTACTAGAAATAGCTGTAGTTCATGGCATAGCAGGTCACTGCTGGGCCAGCAGGGCACTTTGTATCCATTGTTTTAGAAACATAATCCTTTCAACATAATCTTACCTTTTAACCTTACCTCAATTTACTTCTACTTTTAATTTCTTACTGTAGCTTTGTTACTTTATATTCATATAGACTTTGTTTTTTTCTTACTTATTTTTTACCTTGAATTTGACTTTGAGTAACTGCAACTAAACAATTTCCCAGAGGGGATCAGTAAAGTATTCTTATTCTAAATCTGATAAACTGAATCTCTTTGGGTTTGTTACTGTACATGGACAAAATAAGACATTTGACGATGTCACCATGAGCTCTGGGAACTTACAGGCATTTTTCACATTATGTGACATTTACAAACCAAATTTGTGATTGAAAAAGTAATCAATACATTAATTGATAATGAAAATAATTGTTAGGTGTAGACCTCATATTAGCTGCTAATGATGGCATAACTAATAATGCAGTGTTTTTTTCACTGTATTAGTAGACATTGTTTGGTTTTGTCTTTTGTCAAGTTTTGTCTTTGTATATTTTTCTACAAACAGAAAGGCTTGCTTTTCTGTTCACACCTTTGCCTCTCTAAATAATTGGAGAGCATACTAATCTTTCCCTGTGGTTAAAAAATCTAACTAACGAGTGATATTTTCTGTAACTTAAACAAAACTGTATTTATTAGTCCATGGAAAACTATTACACTTGCTTGAATTAAAAATAAAAACATATTCAAAAATGTAAATGAATGTTTAAGAAATACTTCAGCAAATGTGATCACTTTTTGCTTACATTTCTGATATTCTATTATGTTAAAGCTTGTGCTGGATTCAGACACACTGCCTAGTTAAAGCATCATTTCAGTCTGTTTTATGAGAAATAGAAAAGTGTTGCATATTAAATAATGTTATTTCAATATGGATTACATAATCTTGAATAGTCCCACCTCTAATCAAAAATGTTGTAAGTGTACTGTCTACCCTTTATCAACACTGCTTAATGTTGTCAGACAGGAATAACTATATGTCTTCCTCATCATGCAGCTGTCCTCGTGTGGGAGTGGTCCAAAGCCCTGTTTGCTCTTGGAGGAGCTTTTATTTGAGAACATACAAAATAACTTTATGTTTGTTTCTGAGATATACCCACAGATAAGACAAGTATGAATATGCGTGATCAACAGCTGAAGTAATTAATAAGGTTTTGAATAAACTACAATAACAACTGGGTATTACTTGGTGTTTAATTAATTGGCTAAATGGTATTTGAACAAATGCTTACTGTAAAAGCAATAGAAACTTAAGTCTTTTTCTAAGATTTGGAAAGCTTGCAACTTGATATTATGCCAAGTTTGTGTGTATTAAGATAATACAGCAGGTTGAGGGTGACTGTAATCAAGGATGTAGTATAGTCAATTGCACATCCTGTGCGTAAATGACCCATGCAATTTAGATAATGCAGTATGCTCTCTTACCACATTAAACCAAATATTTAAACTGGTTTTGTCATTGGTTGAAAGTGTCCAACAGCTATTGTCTTTTTCATATTCAAGTTTATGAAATGCAGTTGATCAAAAAAGAATAATTCACCTTCTTGGACACCTCATTGTGTCCTATGGTATATTCTAACATTTACAAGCTGATAGATTACAATTAAGTTGTAATCCTATCTCTGTAAAGCAATGTTTAATGTCAACCAAACCTTGTTAAATTTGCAATAGTTCTGGAAAACAATCATTAATAAATCAGTAATACCACATTTTAGTTGATATACTTGTCATGTTAAATTGTTTAATGATAGATACACTAGCTTTGTGGGAAGAGGCGATTGGATGATAGCTATGAGGACTGCCTTTGATAGTTCCGTTTTTTAGTGAGAGCAGCTCACACATGCCAACACCTATCAGAAACTGTGACACATATTGTGAATTTTAAATTAATTTTAAATTGTGGTTGAAATACAATTGAGTGTGTGACCATACTCTGTTATTCAAATAACCTGAATTGTGCTTTGTTTTTTTTTGCTGCCATTACACCTGCCCAGGAAAATCTGTTGAAAATAAGCCAAGATGTTTTAATTGGCATGTGCTGTTCCTGTAACTAATACTTAATAATAGTAACTAATAAATAAATTCCAACATGTCCATCATAATAAAAGAAATATTTATTCAGTCTGTAAACATAACATTATAGTATATAGTTAACAATAAAGTACAATATTCTAAAACAGTATGAATGATTGCTATATAATAATGAAACATAATTTATGGTTTTACCAAGCAAAAGTTAAAGGGGCTTTACTCAAAATACTGAATACTGGGCTTGGATTGCCTTCACACCGCTCCCACAGACCATTTCCCAATATGTGAAATACCCACGTTTATACCTTGTACAAGAAAGGTTTTGTTTTCACTCAGTTCTCACAGATTTTATTGTGTGTATTCTTTAAGACTGACAAATTAAATGCATTTCCTTCCTTTCTTTTGAACATTTTGGAGAAATGTAGCAACATTAAATATGGCTACATTATTTAATTTGTGTTCAACTTGTGTTGCAATAGCAGATCCACTGGCCTATCATATGTAAGAAGATGGCAGATAGGATGACGCAGGTTCTGTTTAAACCATTGTTATAGCACGCAGTCAAGGTTTAAGGTCATTGTAAGTTGACACCTCCATTAAGGTCATACTTACACATGAGATCTAAATGTCATATTTTAAAATTTTCATTTGATCTAATATCATTATTATTAAAATACATGATAGTAGTGCTTACTGAAAATGAAGTTTTGTCATTTTGCATTAACACTGGGGTCGTTCATACATACAGTATATCAGTAATCTATAGCATGGGCAATGCTGCATGCTCAAGCATATCCCAGCTGACACTGGGCGTGACAGGGATGGCAATATTAAAACCAATATAAAACCACATTTTTATTTCCTGTTTAATCATATTATAACACACTTCTCCTAAGATACCATGACTTATAAGTTCTCGTCACTAAATTAAATAGGTTACAATTTACTGAAAGTCACTGCATGGTATCCTCATCTCTGTGACACTGATTTATTACAAATTCCATCCAAAAGTGACTATTTATTGAAAAATATGTTTAATTAAGCATTGTGTTAGTTCATGTAGGAAACGAAAGTCATGCAACTGAAATATAAAAGCATAGTTTTATAGTTTAAACTGTTTTATTGCAGCCCATTCCTCTAGGAATAAAAATTCTTAATTGAAGAGCATATTTGTTCAATCAAGTGATAAGAAGGATCTTGGAAAGATTATATTGGACTTGTGAAAGGCGTCATAGAGCCTTTTTTTATTTTTTTTTTATTGCCTTGGCAATAAATTTTCAGTTCCTACTCAGACAAAAGGCGTGAGCAAAAATAAAAGTGCATCATAATATAAAGGGCTGTCAAGTGCTGTCCGACTATTGCCTTTGGTGACAGAAAGCCCACAGCGGCAACGATGAAGTGGAGATGCGTGTGGTTGTGTTTCCTGGCTTTGTGCGTTGCAAGTGTCATTGATGTCCAAGCCAGACTGGGTAAGACTCCGATTTTTAGGGATGCTGTGGAGCGTTTTTCAGAGCTGTGTGGATAGATCATTGTGCTTTATTTATACATACAAATGAATAATGTAAATTAATGTCTCCAATAGAAGTCGGTACAGCATTTAGTAACTTAAACTGTCTTAAAAAACTTATTCAGTTGGCAACCATGTCAGCAGCATCTGTAGCACATGGGGCAGAGAGCACTTCAAGACATTTGACGGAGATGTGTACCAGTTCCCTGGTATGTGTGAGTACAACCTGGCCTCTGACTGCCACGAGTCCTACCAGGAGTTCTCCGTGCACATGAAGAGGAAAGACAAAGATGGAAACCCTACAGTCAGTCATGTGGTGGTCACCATCAATGACCTTTTGTTTTATCTCACCAAGGACATGGTCACTGTGAATAACCTCCCGTAAGTAAAAAGCCATATGGCCTGTGTAAGCAACTGTACTTTTAACTTTTCTTTTCTGTGATATTTGTGCATTATAATAAAAAATCTTTTTTCCAGTGTCAAAATGCCATACTACAATGCAGGTGTACAAGTGGAACAAAATGCTGTCTACATCAAGCTCCAATCTAAAGTCGGCATCACTGTCATGTGGAACGGTGACGATGCAGTCATGGTATGATACACCAGGAAGAAATATATCTACACTGCTTTCCTTAAAGTTGGTATAAGGCATATACACTACATGTTATTGTAATACAAGAGCAATTAAGTTAAGTCTCCTTTTTTTGGATCTGACATTGGAACAAATTTTTCTTTAAATTAATGTGGGACAGACCGACCACACAGAGAAACAATCATTTATATATTATTTCTATATTTGAATAAATTCCTAAGGTTCCTGGAAAGAAATCAATTACACACCTGTATTTTAGTCAATTAACTTTCTTGACTGAGTTATGCTTGACAACAAAAATATGACAGTAGCATTAATGAAATTAAATATCATATCACAGTCATTTAATGAGGAAATTACAATAACCAGCATTTGTTTAAGTGTTATTTAAATTGTAAAAAAAATAATAATCTATAATCTTTTAGGTGGCACTGGATACTGATTATGCAAATCGTACCTGTGGACTTTGTGGAGACTTCAATGGTGTTTCTGTCCAGAATGAGTTCATTTATAAAGGTATATATGGTTATTCACTTCATGTGTTAATGCATTTCTAGAATTATACACTGTTTCTTTGATTTTGCACTAATTACTATCAAATGTAGGTCGCAAAATCAGCCCCATTGAGTTTGGTAACAAACACAAAGTCCATCGTCCAAATGATGATTGTGAGGACCCCTATGAAGAGGAAGATGAATCACTGGAGGCTGTGCTGGATTCATGCAAGGAGTTTGTGAGTTTATCATCCACCTAGTGTTAGCGATAGTTAGTCATATACACAAGTTGCATTTAACTTTGTCTCTCTTTTCCTTTTAGCAAACCACCTGTAACCAGATGCTGCGTTCAGAGCCCTGGAGCTCTTGCACCAAAGTGATCAACCCTGAACCTTACATCCAGGCCTGTGTGCAGGACATGTGTGGCTGTGCCAACAAAACAAATGACTTCTGTGTCTGCAGCACACTGTCTGAGTTCTCTCGGCAGTGTTCTCATGCAGGAGGACAGCCTCCCAACTGGAGGACATCTCAGTTCTGTGGTAATGTTTTGTGTTCTTTTTTCTGTGGTAATGTTTCCGGTTCTATAATTTATACAGCATGGGGTGGAGAACATACTAATGCATTGAAATCAGCTCAGTCAAAAGACAATATTTTGAATTGTTCTTCAAAGAAAAGGTACTGTGTTTCTATCTAAACATGATCACATTTTCTCATGCCTCTCTAGCATGAGATGATTAATTATTTTCTTTTTGGAAAAAAGACATTTACAAGCTGCATAGAAGAAAGGCCAGATATGTCTACTTTTCTAGCCTCAATCGTAATTGGTGTGATTTGAAATGTAGCAAAAAACAAATTAATGTTTTTCAAACGACACAAGTATAAGTATACAAAAAATATTTTGTTACACTTAAGAAAAAAACCTGATGAGTTACACCCATGATTCACTAGTGAATTATTCAAATCACTATCTACCTTGATGTATTTCAACTGTATAATATCTTTACAGCTAAACAGTGCCCATTCAACATGGTTTATGAAGAGAGCGGTTCTCCTTGCATGGATACATGCACACTTCTGGACACTGGTTCACTGTGTGAGGACCACAAAATGGACGGTTGCTTCTGTCCTACTGGTTAGTGTGGTTTCAGTTTTTATTTCCCTTAAAGATTCTTTCAGATTTCATTTTCACAGACTGTGAATGTTCATGTCACATGTGTTTTATTCAGGAACTGTGTTTGATGATATTTCCATGAGAGGGTGTATTGCTCAATCTGAATGTCAGTGCAAACACAACAAAATCTATAACTCTGGTGAGGTCTACCGACAGGACAGAGAAGAATGGTATGTCAAATGTTTTAACAATATAATATGTCATCTGAGCTCCTTAATTGTGTATTTTTATTGTTATCTTAAATTTGTTGGGTTGTTTCAGTACATGTGTTGAGGGTAGATGGGCTTGTGAGAGCCTTCAAACACCTGCTACATGTGCAGTTGAAGAGGGTTCACATGTAACTACCTTTGATGGAAAAACCTTCACCTTCCATGGAGACTGTTACTACACCCTAGCCAAAGTGGAAGGCAAGGTGAATGAGCCAAAGATTTGTACAATTAAATAGCAAAATATAAAAAACTCTCTCTCTCTCTCTCTCTCTCTCTCTCTCTCTCTCTCTCTCTCTCTCTCTCTCTATATATATATATATATATATATATATATATATATATATATATATATATATATATATACAACTTTTACCCACTCTGCATATTCCAGGATCATGCAAGTCCAGAGTTTACAATCCTGGTTCAGTTGGTGCCATGTGCATATCAAGAGTTTGACACTTGTCTAAAGAGCCTTAAAATCCTGCTGAACAATGACAGAAACAATGTAAGTTATAGTCAAGACTGTGCTGTAGTAATTTACAGATCTACACTGATTTCTGCAACATTCAAATGATCAATCCCATTTTTTTTCAGGTATTAATGTTCACTTCCGATGGCAAAGTGACGCAGAACATGCAGACAATCAGTTTGCCATACCACTCAGGTGGGTTGGAATCTCTGGATGAAACTTTGTTGTTTTATTTGTTTATTTGTTTGTTTGTTGCCATTTACATTAGCAAATTATCTGACTGTTTTTGTATTTTTCTTGATCTAAAGGTGACATCAACATATTTCACGCTTCATCCTTTCACATCTTGCTCCAGACCAGTTTTGGTCTGCAAATTCAGATCCAGCATGTGCCAGTCATGCAAGTCTATGTCAGCCTGGAACAAAGCTACAGAGCAAAGACACGTGGTAAGTTTCCCATTTATCATAACATAAAACATTGGCACCATCAAAACATATGTCAGAAAACGGCGCATTTACAAAAACAAATACATGAAGCACCCGCAATACTAATACTGTGCTTTATGGTATTTGGTTGTAATGCATTACATCAATAACGAAAGAAAAATTCAATATCCATGGCCTTTACCCTCAATGTCTTCATATCACCCCAGAATCCCTTTAAACAAATAAACCTAAACAACCTACATGAAATAGATGAATACATGAGTAAATCATGTAAATGGTGGGTGGATGTGCAGTAATAGACAACCCTTGTATCTCCAACCCTCTTTTGCTCTCTACTTGAATAAAATTGTGGAATCTCAATTATTATACCACACTGAAAACCCTCAATTCACTGTGACAATGTCTGCTTTTTCTCATATTATTTCATCTTAATTTAAGTAAATTAACCAAATTCCTAATCCTATCATCTCATTACAGTGATTGGCACCTTCAATTTTCCTATTTGTAGTTTCAGCCAATTGTTTGTTATCTGCCTATAAGTGCTAATAAAATTCTTCTTCAATTCTTTAATATTTGATTTCTTAAGGCTTATGTGGGAACTACAACATGGTCCTGTCAGATGACATGAAGACTCCTCAGGGGATGGTGGAGGGAACAGCAGCAACTTTTAGTAACTCATGGAAGGCTAACCTAATGTGCCCAGACAGAAAGGAAAGACTTGAGGACCCCTGTTCCCTTAGTGTGGAAAATGGTAAAAAATAAAAATAAAAGAACTGGTTTATTATTATGTAAATGTTGATATTGTGTGTTTTTTTCTATGCATTTCTTAGATTGATTCTTAGCTTTAAACACTTGTTTCTAGTCTGCAAGTATGTTGTGTTTTAGGTAATTAGACAGTTCAACATAACTGTAAACAATAAAAATAAACATATTGTTTCTCCAGAATGGTACGCTAAACACTGGTGTGCTTTGCTGCTGAGTCCAGACAGTACCTTTGCACAATGCCATTCAGTGGTAGATCCTGAGATGTACTACAAGGTACTACAAAAAATTTCTGTTTGTCTTTCATTGAATTACATTTTGATAAGACTATAATTGCCTAAAAGTATTTGCTGTCATCTGCAGAGATGCAGGTATGCCAGTTGTAACTGTGAGAAGAGTCAGGACTGCCTGTGTGCTGTCTTCTCCTCCTATGTTCGGGATTGTGCATCAAAGGGAGAGATCTTGACAGACTGGAGAGAGAATGTGTGCGGTAAGGATTTCTTTCATTATGTTGTGGTAAAGTTAAGTGATCATTTCTGGAGTTTGATAAACATCTTTCCTTTCTTTAGTTAGTTATAAAGCTATAGTAAGTAGCTATCCTCTCATTGTGCACCAAACAGATAAATACACAAAGAGCTGCCCAGCATCTCAGATCTTCTCTTACAAGCATCAGAGATGCCAGTTGACTTGTAAATCACTGGGCACAATGCAGCCAAGTTGCACTTCTGACTTCTTGCCTGTGGATGGCTGTTCCTGCTCCGAGGGTCACTACCTAAATGAAAACGAAATCTGTGTCCCCATGGAAAAATGTCCCTGCTACCATAACGAAGTCTACATTAAGTCAGGAAAGTCTATCAACATCAAAGACGAGCACTGGTAAGCCAATGCGTTTGCAAATATAGTGACTTGATTTATCCGAGACTAAGTATTTAGCATGGTTGTAATTCCTGCAGTATATATAACTAAATTGTTAGTTTTAAGTGCCTTTGTGTTACATTATTCTTATATCTTTGGTGTCTCTTTCTAGTGTATGTACCAATGGAATGCTTCATTGCCATTCTTGGAGAGTGCGCTCATCAGGTACATTTAGAGTTGATACTACACTTGGTTGATACTGATTCTGGTTGATATTTAATATGTATATTGAGCAGTTTCTCTTCTGTTACAGCATGCCATTTTCCAAAAGTGTTTTTCAACTGCTCCGCTGCGAGCACCGGAGAGCTTGGACTGCACTGTACTCGAACTTGTTTAAATCTGGACAGCAATGATTGTGTGAGCTCTTAGTCTCAAATAACTGGAAATCATACGTATTTAATGGTGAAAAAAGTAACACTGTGTATAGTTACAATAGTTTCTATAGTAGTTTCTAGAGAGTTTTGAACAGTGATTTTCAATAGTATCAGTATTGTTTTCTCATTTTTTATCACTGTGATCTTTCTAATTTTCCAGGAATCCACAGAGTGTGAATCTGGCTGTCGGTGTCCAGCTGGCCTACTAGAAGATGGCAAAGGTTCCTGTGTGAAAGAAAAGGAATGTCCTTGTCAGCATGATGGGCATATCTATGCCCCTGGATCACAAATCCCTGTCCAGTGCAACATCTGGTATGATCTTGTTTTTAAACAGACTTATGATATACTGTTGCATAAATATTATCATATTTTCTTGCATTTTTTACATTATTGTATTGTTTTCAAAACACTGTATAAAATGTAACCTTTTCTGCTCTAGTACCTGCAAAAGTGGAAGCTGGGAGTGCAGTAAGAATAAATGCCTACAAACTTGCATTATTTATGGTAGTGGTCACTACAATACATTCGATCAGCGAACATTTGGCTTTCAAGGACATTGTTCCTATGTTGCTGTTAAGGTAAGAAAAGCATGTCAAAATCATCCAAATGACAGGCTGCATCTGCAATCACGCCCTTCTTCACACAATCACTACTGCCTATATAATGGACACTTATTCAATAGTGAGCAGTGAATTGAGATTACATTACTTACATACTAGTCATCTTTTTGCATCCTCACTGACAGCTGTTAAGTCATTTTTGCATTAAGATCTCTGACAGACAAATAAAATGGAAGACGGTAAATGTGGTGCACTGTTTAGTAAAAAGAAAGTGATTTCCAACAAAGACAACAGTTATGCTTCACTTATAATGTTCTAGAAGGTTTAATCTCTGAAAGTCACAGATATGACATTTATAAAATTCTAACTTATCTGCTAAGTTAGATACTTGGGTTGAAAGACAAAGATAAACATACCAAAGATATTTGGTTTACCTAGATGCACTTTAAGATGACTGCTTGTCATAATAAGAAATATGAATAAAAAATGCCGATAACTATAGGATCTTATTCTCCTGGGTATCAACTACACTTACATTTCATGTTCTAGCTTTTCTTTAACAATCTTAAAGTATTGTGGATGAATAAAGGCCAAGCTGAAGTTGGATTTGACCAGTGGTCTCTACTATAATGGAAACATGCAAAATATTAAGTTAATTTCTCTTTCTCTCTCTCTTTCTCTCTCTCTCTCTCTTAAGAACAAATGTGGCAATAAAACAGTACAAGACAACTTTGGAGTAATCACAGAAAATGTACCGTGTGGAACTACAGGCACCACATGCTCCAAAACTGTTAGAATCCAACTAGGGGTAAGACCTCATACCAACACCTGATATGCATTCTGTGCCTAAAATATTGAACACAATCAAATAGCATATATCAAAACTGCAGTTTTTAAAGTTAAAATGAAACCAACAAAAATCTTCTTAACATTATAGCGAATGGAAATCAAACTATCAAAGGGTAATTATGACGAGGTGGACCTGGAACATGGTGCTGAGATTCAGTACAGAATAAGGAAGGTTGGCTTGTATGTGGTGGTAGAATCTGCCATTGGTCTGACGGTGATGTGGGATGGAAAAACAACTGTTCGCATCATCCTGGAACCACAGCACAGCGTGAGTCACATTAATTATTTAAATGATGATGACTGTTACAATAAGTATAGATCTAGAGTTTAAAAATTATGTACTATTTTTGTCATCTGTATTCTATCTCTCCTTGCGTCTTTTTCTTACGCCACTTTAAAGCTTTAAGACGACAATAGTATTAATGTACGGTCTATTAAAATTGCTGAAAAATTGTTTATTTATAACATATGAAGTGAAACATTAATATGTATGTAAGAAGATAAGATGTATCGATAAAAATGCCTATAAAATGTGTTTCTCATAACACTAAAGAGTATTGATATGGATACACTATCTTTATGTAAAATAAGTCACTGACTCCATTTGTTTGGCTGTACAGGGAGAGGTATGTGGCCTGTGTGGAAATTTTGATGGTGATGGGCAGAATGACTTCACCACTCAGGGTCAGCTGGTAGTAAGTAATCCGTTAGAATTTGCAAACAGCTGGAAAGTGTCAAGCGAGTGCCCAGATGTGGAAATTAATGCTGACCCTTGTGGAGCAAGACCCAATCGACTTCACTGGGCACAAAAGATGTGCAGCATTATAATTGGAAACACATTCAAAGAGTGCCACAATAAGGTAATGATACATTTGTGTCTAATTTATCATTATTTTAAAAGTTTGAGGGTAGAAAACAATTTACGTTTTTAAAAATCTATCATGTGTATTGATAACTGAACAGGTAGCCCCCCTTCCATTTTATGACAACTGTGTAAGAGACTCATGTGCCTGTGACACTGGAGGAGACTGCGAGTGTTTCTGCTCGGCAGTTGCAGCTTATGCTCAAGCTTGTAATGAGGTTTCTGTCTGTGTTGCATGGAGAACTCCAGAAATCTGTCGTAAGTAATCAACTATTTTACATTCAGATTAAACTGAGGTTTTTCAGCCTTTTCTGGTGCTCTGTTTTTAGATCCCAAAATGCTTATGACCCAAGCATTTAGAGATTTAGAAATGTGTCAAGTTTGCAAATATGAGTAGGGTTTGCTATTTATTTCTTTATGGCCAAGATATTTAATATACCAATATGATTATTTGTAGTATAGTATGTCAATAAACACCAAATGTAAAAAAGCTATGATAAGAGTAAATTACAGTGACTGTATGGGCATCAGTGCATGCTTCAAGAAGAGTATATTTTTAAAGATTGCAATGATTTATGTACAGTACATGATGCCTTTGAATGAGGATAACTTCCAAAGTTTATATAAAACTAAATGCAATCCTCAGGCCTAAAAGAAATACAGTATAATGTGATAATGTATCAGGAGGCGTTGAAGTTTGAGGTCTCTTTAATGGAATGACGCAGCAATGTTTTATTTATTTAATGCAAAACATACCTTGTATGTTTTCTTCCTAGCTGTCTTTTGTGATTACTACAACAGCCCAGATGAATGCAAATGGCACTACAACCCTTGCCACAAACCTTGCTACAAGACCTGTTTGAATCCAGAAGAAAATTGTAGCAAACCTTTACCCAACCTGGAAGGTAAGAGATTAACTCACAATGTCTCACCTTACCGCTGATTAATGTGCTGGTTAAAATCTTAAAATATTGAACCAATTTGACAGGCTTTATGTGTTAATATAAAAAAAGAGATTTAAAGGCCAACTAGCCAGCTTTAGTGTCCAAAATTAAATAAAGCCATATGAATAATAATGTTTTTACTGTTAAAAAAATAAAATAAAAAATTATGTATTATGTTTTCATTCCGTGATTTGTACAGGCTGTTACCCTGTATGCCCTGAAGAAAAACCCATATTTGATGAGGAGACCGGGATGTGTGTGGAGGAATGTTCAGGTTGCTTTTACAACAACACTAGATACGAGGAAGATGAAGTTATTTACAATGTAACTGACAATTTGGGAATGTGCTACTATGCAATATGCAAGAATTCAACAGTGATACATGGAAATGAACCTTGCTCTAGTACAACAGTCCCAACAACAACAACAACAACAACTATTGTCACCACTACACCCATAACAACACCAACTGAACCTACTACTACCACCACCAAAGAGCCAACCACAACCACAAGATCTACAACCCCACCAACTGAGCCTACTACTACAACAACAACAACAGAAGAGCCAACCACAACCACACAATCTACAACCCCAGCAACTGAACCTACTACTACTACTACTACAACTCAAGAGCCAACCACAACCATAAAACCTACAACACCATGTGTTACAACGTGTGAGTGGTCGGAGTGGTATGATGTGTATAAACCAGGAAAGGATCAAAGTGACTGGGAAACATATGAGAACATCAGAAAAAGTGGTAAACAAATATGTGAAAATCCCAAAGAAATTGATTGTAGATCAACAGATTATCCTGACAAAGACTTCAATGATTTTGTGAGTCAAACTGGCCAGGTTGTTACTTGCGATGTGGGATATGGTTTAATATGTAAAAAAGCGGATCAGATCAGACCTCCATTTAAGTGTTTCAACTATAAAATCAGAGTATGTTGTGAGGTAGAGATATGTTCAACCACAACCCATTCAACCCCATTAACTACACATCCCACTACAACTGAAGAGCCAACCACAACCACAAAATCTACAACCCCACCAACTGAACCTTCTACTACTACAACAACTGAAAAGCCAACTACAACCAGAAAATCTACAACCCCACCAACTGAACCTACTACTAACACACCTGAAGAACCAACCACAACCACAAAATCTACAACCCCACCAACTGAACCTACTACTACCACAACCAAAGAGCCAACAACAACCACACAATCTACAACCCCACCAACTAAACCTACTACTACAACAACTGAAAAGCCAACTACAACCAGAAAATCTACAACCCCACCAACTGAACCTACTACTACAACTGAAGAGCCAACCACGACCACAAAATCTACAACCCCACCAACTGAACCTACTACTACTACAACTGAAAAGCCAACTACAACCAGAAAATCTACAACCCCACCAACTGAACCTACTACTACTACAACTGAAAAGCCAACTACAACCAGAAAATCTACAACCCCACCAACTGAACCTACTACTAACACACCTGAAGAACCAACCACAACCACAAAATCTACAACCCCACCAACTGAACCTACTACTACCACAACCAAAGAGCCAACAACAACCACACAATCTACAACCCCACCAACTAAACCTACTACTACTACAACTGAAAAGCCAACTACAACCAGAAAATCTGCAACCCCACCAACTGAACCTACTACTACAACTGAAGAGCCAACCACAACCACAAAATCTACAACCCCACCAACTGAACCTACTACTACTACAACTGAAAAGCCAACTACAACCACAAAATCTACAACCCCACCAACTGAACCTACTACTACTACAACTGAAAAGCCAACTACAACCAGAAAATCTACAACCCCACCAACTGAACCTACTACTACCACACCTGAAGAACTAACCACAACCACAAGTTCTACAACCTCACCAACTGCACCTACTTCTACCACAACAAAAGAGCCAACCACAACCACAAAATCTACAACCCCACCAACCGAACCAACTACTACAACAATAACTGAAGAGCCAACCACAACCACACAATTTACAACTCCACCAACTGAACCTTATACTACTACAACAACTGAGGAGCCAACTACAACCACAAAATCTACAACCCCACCAACTGAACCTACTACTACCACACCTGAAGAACCAACCACAACCACAAAATCTACAACCTCACCAACTGCACCTACTACTACCACAACCAAAGAGCCAACCACAACCACAAAATCTACAACCCCACCAACTGAGCCTTCTACTACCACAACTGAAGAACTAACCACAACCACAAAATCTACAACCCCACCAACTGAACCTACTACTACCACAACCAAAGAGCCAACAACAACCACACAATCTACAACCCCACCAACTAAACCTACTACTACAACAACTGAAAAGCCAACTACAACCAGAAAATCTACAACCCCACCAACTGAACCTACTACTACAACTGAAGAGCCAACCACGACCACAAAATCTACAACCCCACCAACTGAACCTACTACTACCACACCTGAAGAACCAACCACAAAATCTACAACCTCACCAACTGCACCTACTTCTACCACAACCAAAGAGCCAACCACAACCACAAAATCTACAACCCCACCAACCGAACCAACTACTTCAACAACAACTGAGGAGCCAACCACAACCACAAAATCTACAACCTCACCAACTGCCCCTACTACTACCACAACCAAAGAGCCAACCACAACCACAAAATCTACAACCCCACCAACTGAGCCTACTACTACCACAACTGAAGAGCCAACCACAACTACAACATCTACAACCCCACCAACCAAACCAACTACTACTACCACAACTGAAGAACCAACGACAACCACAAAATCTACAACCCCACCAACCAAACCAACTACTACTACCACAACTGAAGAACCAACCACAACCACAAAATCAACAACCCTACCAACTGAACCTACTACTACAACTCAAGAGCCAACCACAACCATAAAACCTACAACACCATGTGTTACAACGTGTGAGTGGTCAGAGTGGTATGATGTGTATAAACCAGGAAAGGATCAAAGTGACTGGGAAACATATGAGAACATCAGAAAAAGTGGTAAACAAATGTGTGAAAATCCCACAGAAATTGATTGTAGATCAACAGATTATCCTGACAAAGACTTCAATGATTTTGTGAGTCAAACTGGCCAGGTTGTTACTTGCGATGTGGGATACGGTTTAATATGTAAAAAAGCGGATCAGATCAGACCTCCATTTAAGTGTTTCAACTATAAAATCAGAGTATGTTGTGAGGTAGAGATATGTTCAACCACAACCCATTCAACCCCATTAACTACACCTCCCACTACAACTGAAGAGCCAACCACAACCACAAAATCTACAACCCCACCAACTGAACCTTCTACTAGTACAACAACTGAGGAGCCAACTACAACCACAAAATCTACAACCCCACCAACTGAACCTACTACTACTACAACTGAAATGCCAACTACAACCAGAAAACCTACAACCCCACCAACTGAACCTACTACTACCACACCTGAAGAACCAACCACAACCACAAAATCTACAACCCCAACAATCGAACCAACTACTACAACAACAACAACTGAAGAACCAACCACAACCACAAAATCGACAACCCCACCAACCAAACCAACTACTACTACCACAACTGAAGAACCAACCACAACCACAAAATCTACAACCTCACCAACTGCACCCACTACTACCATAACCAAAGAGCCAACCACAACCACAAAATCTACAACCCCACCAACTGAACCTACTACTACCACAACTGAAGAGCCAACCACAACTACAAAATCTACAACCCCATCAACTGAGCCTTCTACTACCACAACTGAAGAACCAACCACAACCACAAAATCTACAACCCCACCAACTAAACCTACTACTACCACAACCAAAGAGCCAACCACAACCACAAAATCTACAACCCCACCAACTGAACCTACTACTACCACAACCAAAGAGCCAACAACAACCACAAAATCTACAACCCCGCCAACTGAACCTACTACTACCTCAACCAAAGAGCCAACAACAACCACAAAATCTACAACCCCACCAACTGAACCTACTACTACTACAACTGAAAAGCCAACTACAACCAGAAAATCTACAACCTCACCAACTGAACCTACTACTACCTCAACCAAAGAGCCAACAACAACCACACAATCTACAACCCCACCAACTGAACCTACTACTACAACTGAAAAGACAACTACAACCAGAAAATCTACAACCCCACCAACTGAACCTACTACTACCTCAACCAAAGAGCCAACAACAACCACAAAATCTACAACCCCACCAACTGAACCTACTACTACTACAACTGAAAAGCCAACTACAACCAGAAAATCTACAACCTCACTAACTGCACCTACTTCTACCACAACCAAAGAGCCAACCACAACCACAAAATCTACAACCCCACCAACCGAACCAACTACTACAACAACAACTGAAGAGTCAACCACAATCACACAATCTACAACCCCACCAACTGAACCTTATACTACTACAACAACTGAGGAGCCAACCACAACCACAAAATCTACAACCTCACCAACTGCACCTACTACCACAACTGAAGAACCAACCACAACCACAAAATCTACAACCCCACCAACTGAACCTACTACTACCACAACCAAAGAGCCAACAACAACCACAAAATCTACAACCCCACCAACTGAACCTACTACTACTACAACTGAAAAGCCAACTACAACCAGAAAATCTACAACCCCACCAACTGAACCTACTACTACCACACCTGAAGAACCAACCACAACCACAAAATCTACAACCCCACCAACTGAACCTACTACTACCACAACCAAAGAGCCAACCACAACCACAAAATCTACAACCCCACCAACTGAACCTACTACTACCACAACTGAAGAGCCAACAACAACCACAAAATCTACAACCCCACCAACTGAACCTACTACTACCACAACTGAAGAGCCAACCACAACTACAAAATCTACAACCCCATCAACTGAGCCTTCTACTACCACAACTGAAGAACCAACCACAACCACAAAATCTACAACCCCACCAACTGAACCTACTACTACCACAACCAAAGAGCCAACCACAACCACAGAATCTACAACCCCACCAACTGAACCTACTACTACCACACCTGAAGAACTAACCACAACCACAAAATCTACAACCTCACCAACTGCACCTACTTCTACCACAACCAAAGAGACAACCACAACCACAAAACCTACAACCCCATCAACTGAGCCTTCTACTACCACAACTGAAGAACCAACCACAACCACAAAATCTACAACCCCACCAACTGAACCTACTACTACCACAACCAAAGAGCCAACCACAACCACAGAATCTACAACCCCACCAACTGAACCTACTACTACCACACCTGAAGAACTAACCACAACCACAAAATCTACAACCTCACCAACTGCACCTACTTCTACCACAACCAAAGAGACAACCACAACCACAAAACCTACAACCCCACCATCCAAACCAACTACTACAACAACAACTGAAGAGCCAACCACAACCACACAATCTACAACTCCACCAACTGAACCTTCTACTGCTACAACAACAACTGAGGAGCCAACCACAACCACAAAAGCTACAACCTCACCAACTTCACCTACTACTACCACAACCAAAGAGCCAACCACAACCACAGAATCTACAACCCCACCAACTGAACCTACTACTACCACACCTGAAGAACTAACCACAACCACAAAATCTACAACCCCACCAACGGAACCTACTACTACCACAACCAAAGAGCCGACAACAATCACAAAATCTACAACCCCACCAACTGAACCTACTACTACCACACCTGAAGAACTAACCACAACCACAAAATCTACAACCTCACCAACTGAACCTACTACTACCACAACCAAAGAGCCAACCACAACCACAGAATCTACAACCCCACCAACTGAACCTACTACTACCACACCTGAAGAACTAACCACAACCACAAAATCTACAACCTCACCAACTGCACCTACTTCTACCACAACCAAAGAGACAACCACAACCACAAAACCTACAACCCCACCATCCAAACCAACTACTACAACAACAACTGAAGAGCCAACCACAACCACACAATCTACAACTCCACCAACTGAACCTTCTACTGCTACAACAACAACTGAGGAGCCAACCACAACCACAAAAGCTACAACCTCACCAACTTCACCTACTACTACCACAACCAAAGAGCCAACCACAACCACAGAATCTACAACCCCACCAACTGAACCTACTACTACCACACCTGAAGAACTAACCACAACCACAAAATCTACAACCCCACCAACGGAACCTACTACTACCACAACCAAAGAGCCGACAACAATCACAAAATCTACAACCCCACCAACCGAACCAACTACTACAACAATAACTGAAGAGCCAACCACAACCACACAATCTACAACCTCACCAACTGCACCTACTACTACCACAACCAAAGAGCCAACCACAACCACAGAATCTACAACCCCACCAACTGAACCTACTACTACCACACCTGAAGAACCAACTACAACCACAAAATCTACAACCTCACCAACTGCACCTACTTCTACCACAACCAAAGAGACAACCACAACCACAAAACCTACAACCCCACCATCCAAACCAACTACTACAACAACAACTGAGGAGCCAACCACAACAACAAAATCTACAACCTCACCAACTGCACCTACTACTACCACAACCAAAGAGCCAACCACAACCACAGAATCTACAACCCCACCAACTGAACCTACTACTACCACACCTGAAGAACTAACCACAACCACAAAATCTACAACCCCACCAACGGAACCTACTACTACCACAACCAAAGAGCCGACAACAACCACAAAATCTACAACCCCACCAACCGAACCAACTACTACAACAATAACTGAAGAGCCAACCACAACCACACAATCTACAACCTCACCAACTGCACCTACTACTACCACAACCAAAGAGCCAACCACAACCACAGAATCTACAACCCCACCAACTGAACCTACTACTACCACACCTGAAGAACCAACCACAACCACAAAATCTACAACCCCACCAACTGAACCTACTACTACCACACCTGAAGAACCAACTACAACCACAAAATCTACAACCTCACCAACTGCATCTACTTCTACCACAACCAAAGAGACAACCACAACCACAAAACCTACAACCCCACCATCCAAACCAACTACTACAACAACAACTGAGGAGCCAACCACAACCACAAAATCTACAACCTCACCAACTGCACCTACTACTACCACAACCAAAGAGCCAACCACAACCACAGAATCTACAACCCCACCAACTGAACCTACTACTACCACACCTGAAGAACCAACCACAACCACAAAATCTACAACCCCACCAACTGAACCTACTACTACCACAACCAAAGAACCAACAACAACCACAAAATCTACAACCCCACCAACTGCACCTAATACTACCACAACCAAAGAGCCAACCACAACCACAAAATCTACAACATCACCAACTGAGACTACTACTACCACAACTGAAGAGCCAACCACAACTACAAAATCTACAACCCCACCAACTAAACCTACTACTACCCCAACCAAAGAGCCAACCACAACTGAAACGCCAACTACAACCACAAAATCTACAACCCCACCAACCAAACCTACTACCACAACTGAAGAGCCAACTACAACCACTATAGGTCCAACTACTGTTTCAACAAATTTAACAACATTTGAAACACCTGTCACTGCTCCGCCATTATCGACATCAGTGCCTCCAACTCGCCCACAAATTTCTACCACTACAGAATGTTTCTGCTTTGTTAATGCAACATATTATAGACCAGGTAAGAACAAAAACACAAATATGTCTTTGATAGTAACAAGTTCTATGACGTTATCTTTTGTTGTACGGTTTACCCCTGTTCAATATATTCGTCATCTTTTTTCTCAACTTTAGGTGATGTAATATTATACATGAAAGACATTGGATCAGGTGTATGTCTCACAATGATATGTTCTGATATTTGTGAGATTCTTAACACAACAATAATTTGCAATCACACAACCATGCCTACACCCACACCCACACCACCTGTACCTACCTGCCCTGAATGGAATGTAACAGTAAGAATCTTAATATATCTAGCACATTAAAATATATATTTGCATGTATTGCACAATTCTTTCTTCATACTGATTTTCCTTTTTTTCTCTTTACATCAGCAAAATGAGACATTCTTTTTGTGCAACTGCACCATGGCCAGATGCATTGAGAACAATTCAATTGAAATAATTCCATATGAATGTCCACCCCTTGAGAACATCACTTGTACCAATGGAAAGAAACCAGTTCTTGTGTATGATGAGTACTACTGCTGCCAGCATTACACTTGTGACTGTAAGCCATTCTGTGGTTGAAAGGATGTATGACATGTTTATTGACTTATATGTTTCTCTTTAAAATACATTTTGAACAGAATGTTTTGTTTGTTTTTTAGGTGTATGTGAAGGCTGGGGAGATCCTCATTACATTACATTTGATGGATTGTACTACAGTTATCAAGGAAACTGCACTTACGTCTTGATGGAAGAGATTTTACCAAAACATAACTTGATAATTTATATTGACAATGTCTTCTGTGATCCCACTGAAGATGTTTCTTGTCCGCGATCAATAATTATATCATACCAAATGGAAGTTGTCACACTCTTAAATCATAACCTTCTTGGAGCAGCACAGTTGGAGGTAAAACAATATTTATGATCATATAAAAGTTTTTTTCACTCACCAGACTAACTGTAACATGTAGATGTAATAGCAATATTGGATCCTTTTGTCATAGATTATTATATTTTTTCTTGTCATATAATGTATTCACTTTTACCTTTAGGCACTGAAAAACGGAGTACGTCTGCAACTACCTTATTCACAACAAGGTGTTAAGATCTTGGACTCTGGCATTAACTTGGTTTTGGAGATCCCTCGCTTAAAAGTGGTCATTACATTTGGAATAACTGGCTTCAGTGTGACCCTTCCATATCAATACTTTGGCAGTAACACACAGGGCCATTGTGGTAAGAACATATCTCTCTTCAGTAGCCATATGGTAAATCATTTGTTTGAAGTAAGACTCTAACATTAACAAATTTTTGACTCTACCGTCAGGAACATGCAATAACAACCAAGCTGATGACTGCAGGTTGCCTGGAGGCCGGCTAGTGGAAAATTGTGCCTTGATGGCTGACTATTGGCCTGCAAAACACATTTACCAACCCAACTGCCACATACCTTCTGTTTTTCCCACTGTCATGCCTGAACCTCTACCAACTCTAACTCCATGCAAACCAGATTCCATATGTCACCTGCTTAAGAGCAGGTAGACAAATATCTAATCTATTGTAGCAATTCACATGCATCCCCATAAGTCTGACATATTGCAGCTTAAACACAATTTGTATTTGTTTTTTTGTTTGTGTTTTACTTTTACAGTCTCTTTGCAGCGTGCCATCCCTTTGTCTCTCCTGACAATTTCTATCGAGGTTGTGTTTTTGATAGCTGCCATGTTTCCAACCCAGCCGTAGACTGTACAAGTTTGCAGACTTATGCTGCTGCCTGTGCTCAAGCTGGGGTTTGTGTGCACTGGAGGAACCACACCAGGTTGTGTGGTAAGCAAACCTTCATTATTTTATTGTAAATGCTGGGATCAGTGACATCAAGAGCGGCAACTTAATTATTTTACTTGTGTTGCTTCCAGCACACATTGAACAGGCTGCTGCAAATTTTATTATATACAGTAGGTAGGCAGTATGCATTTAAAAAAGACCCAATTGCGTTCTTTTCTTCACTAACAGCAAGTGATTGCCCATCAAACAAAGTTTACAAGCCATGTGGTCCTGCAGAACAGCCAACCTGTGAAGACAAGTAAGTTTAATAAAAAATGTAGTGTATTTTTATTTACAGTTCATTGTGCACATCAGCATATTCTGAGACAAAAATCCTAATGGATAGTGGCAATAAATGTTTCTTGTTGTAGCAATAAGATTAAAGATTAAATTAACTATGTTTTAGAGAGCTTAAAGAAATTATGTAAACTAATTGTTCTTTCTTGATGATTCAATATTACAGTCCCAATGAACCATCCATGGACTACACTACAGAGGGCTGCTTTTGTCCTGATGGAATGAAACTCTTCAACAAAGACTCTGGCATATGTGTTAATATGTGTGGTAAGTGTGGTATATACTGTATATTCTCTAATCTCAACATTGAGCTGAATATATCGTATCAATCATGAATGGCTTATTTTTCAACAGGATGTCTTGATCCTGAGGGCATTCCTCGTCAGGTGAGTAGTTTTAGTCATGTTCAGTTAAAATCATAACTTGTGTTGTTTACTTGAAAGAGATCAATTAAGTAACTACTGTGGTATATTCTTTCAGTTTAATGAGAGGTTTGAGTACAAATGCCAAAACTGCATTTGTGAGGAGTCCACCAAGACTGTGACTTGCATGCCAAAGGCATGCCCGACACCACCCATAACACATTGCACTGGTCCCGGGTTTGTCCTTGTCAACCAAACTATGTCATCAGACCACTGCTGTTCTACTTTTGTTTGCCGTAAGACATTTAGCATCAAGGCACATTTGTGTTCCAGAGTTTTCAGAATGCTATACATTGATACCAATTTTGATGGGTTTGAACTATTTACTGTTCTCCTTTAATCATCTCCACAGAATGCCACAGCAGCACATGCCCAATCACTGACATGAACTGTCCGGCAGGATATATGCCAGTTGTCAGTGTTCCCCAGGGTAAATGCTGTCCAGAACGTAAATGTGGTAAGCACATTAATTCATAGTTTGCTTGTTCATAAAACTTAATAATGGTAGTGACACTTAACACATGTAATTTCCATTCTCTTAATATTTTCTAGAGCCTAAAAGAGTTTGTGTACACAAAGACAGTGAATATCAGGTAAATAAGGAAATGGAGAAAACATATGTTATTTTAAGGATTTCTGCTGCACAAGTTCTTTATGGCTAAAAACACTAAAGTATGAATACATTCTTTCTTTATTTTCTAGCCTGGCACTTCGGTTCCTGCACCTCTATGTCAGGATTGTACCTGCACCAATGAGTTGGACCCTGGTTCTGGTCTATTCAAGATACGTTGTGAGTTTCAGAAATGTCAAGAAGACTGTGACAGCGTAAGAGAAATTAGATCTATTATATTCATACACACAGTACATCCAAGTTGTTTTTCTCAGAATATCTTTTCTGAGAAAGTGAACTTGTAAAACTGGACTTGGCAACTTAATTTCTCCTTTTTCTCTCAGGGATATGAATATGTGGAAACTAATTCAGATGAATGCTGTGGAACGTGTGTACAGACGCACTGCGTTGTCAGTGTCAATAATACCAAGAAACTCTTGAAGGTAAGTCTCTGTTGGATTTGATTCCACATGATAATGTTTAATAGCCTAAATTACCTTTTGATATCTGCACATCCATTTCCTTACTCTATAGCCAGGGGAGACCTGGTCACCAACTGAGAATAAGTGTCAGCATTACACCTGTACTGAGGTCGATGACACTTTAACAACGTTCAGGTCACAAATTGTCTGCCCACCATTCCAGCAGAGCAACTGCCAACCTGTAAGTATCATTTATGACTTTCAATAAATAAATCAGGATTGTCTGTGAGAGCACACTTTAAAACTAATTCTGTTGATGTTGTGAATACCCCTCCATAGGGCACAATTCAGACTGCAGCAAATGGCTGTTGTAAAATCTGTGAGTATGGCATTCTCTTTACTTTTTGGTATAAGGTATTTAAATGAAAACAAGCCAATTGTGTGTCTCTTTTGAAAAGGTGTGGAGAAGGAGAAGGCCTGCAAGCGAGTACTCATGAAAACACACATTATGCACAATGGCTGTCAGTCCTACCAGGAGGTGGATATGCCATATTGTGAAGGATCCTGCAACACTTTTACCAAGTAAGGATGAGATCACTAATATTTCTCATTCCTCTGCATAGTCTCAACCCCATTAAGATATGGAAATTTTAGTAGTAGATTTTGAGTTTATTAATCAACACTGCCTCTGCTTTCTTTAGGTACTCTGAAGCAGCAGCTGCTATACAGCATTCTTGTTCCTGCTGTAGGGAGACTCGCTCCAACAATCGCACTGTTGACTTGCACTGCCTGAATGGAGATGTGGTTCCCTACTCATACATCCATGTGGAGGAGTGTGGCTGCGGCCACACAGACTGCACCAGCGCCGCTGCACAACATGTCCGTATGAGTCAAAGCTCCACACTGGTGTAAACTGGATGTGGACTGGATTGTCTTAACAATCATTACATCTCTTACAAAGCAATTGCCTTTGTAGAGAGAATATTTATCAGTAAAAATAAATTCAAATAAAAATGTGCAACTTTGTTTACGTCTTATCTCTTTTATTGTCTTTGTGGCTCTCTTAACAAAAACACAGACACAGGTTGGTTATTTGAAACGTGCGTTTATTGCTTTGCTCTT
Source organism: Percina caprodes (assembly GCA_013375575.1). Taxonomy (NCBI): domain Eukaryota; kingdom Metazoa; phylum Chordata; class Actinopteri; order Perciformes; family Percidae; genus Percina; species Percina caprodes. Next base: position 12,057,661 of record JABXJD010000001.1, on the reverse strand, counting down.
CTGTCCTTAATGCATTCACGTCATGCCTGGGGAACTCGTTGGCTGCTTGTCCTGAAAAGAGGTTCTTAAATCCTTTAAAAATCCTATTTTAATCCTATTCACTTTGGCCAATGTAACTCCAACTTAATTAGCAGAGCGCCGTAACATGTGCTCACGTTAGATTTCCCTTGGTTAATTAACAAATTCCGCAGCAGTGGAAACCACAACAGAGAACTTCCGTTACGAGAACAAAAAATACAATGTTCTAAATTTTTAACTATTACATCACATTCATTTTAACCTTTATATTAAACACATTTCCTATTTATTTACTGTATGAGATTAACTATAAATTTACTATGATTCTTTCATTAATTATGCATCATAAACACAGCACATATTCAACCATACTTAGTCTTGTTTGTTCCAACTTTTATTTAGCTTATTGTGTCAGAGTTTTGCGGTTACTTACACACTTGCTTTTGTAATCAAGATTATCAATTACACACACACACACACACACACACACACACACACACACACACACACACACACACACACACACACACACACACACACACACACACACACACACACACACACACACACACACACACACACACACACACACACACACACACACACACACACACACACACACACACACACACACACACACACACACACACACACACACACACAGTATATTAAAAGTACATTATTATAATACCTGGAGCGGCAAACAGTGTTGGTATGAGCTGTCCGCAGTAATAGTGAGATATGGCAGGTGATTTTGCTGTTCATCTGCTTGAATATGATTACATTTAACTAGTCATTTAATAGCCACACAGTTGTGAATGCCCCAATGTTTGTGAAAAATGAATGAAACTTGGCAAGGGAAAGAGGACCAAAATGCAGTTTGCAGGCAAAACGGGGTAGTTTATTGGGAATAAAAAAACAAAAACAATCCACAAGGGAATAAAGAGGTCAAAGTTTCAGGGAAAAAATCCAGAATCCAAAACACTACGGCCGCAGGGATCCATGGGGGAAAAAAGGGCGAGGAAAGACAGGACAAAACACAAGGAGGAGACTTACGGGAACAGGCAGCGAGACGATGAACTGAACAACCAGATGAACCAGAATTATCTGACAAGGGACAAAGGAAACACAGGGGTTAAATACACTAGGTAACGAGGTAATGGGGAACAGGTGAGACGTCAGGTGAATCACATTAGGGCAATATAGATAACAAGATAACAAGATAACAAGATAACAATATAAAATATCAAAAATATAAAGTCAAAAAGGTGTGACGGTCAGAATGTAGGGAAAGGTACACAGAAGTCAAGATTTGGATCATACCTCGGTTCAGACATCACGGTTTGGTTCGGTAGTAGAGGGAAAAGCAAAACAAAAATGCAGAAAGCAATTTTTTTCAGCAGTAAGCCAAACTCCTATTCATACTGTATATGACGGTGACACCAGATAAATCACCAGGAGCTTGGACTTTCACTGAGGGAGCCATTCGAGCAGCTGGAATATGGCTCGTAAGTGGCAAGAGATGCATAAGCAGCATTCTTCATGGATGCGTCATTTGTCAAAAGCTACGTGGAAAAATGGAGAGGCAGAAGATGTCAGACCTACCAGAAGAGCGGCTCAGCACTCCACCACCTTTCAAGTACACAGGTCTGGATGTCTTCGGTCCTTGGTATGTGGTTGCTAGGCGCACAAGAGGATGCTTATCGCACAGTAAACGTTGGGCAGTGCTCTTCACTTGCTGTTCACATATAAGTCATTGAGTCCATGGATGCTTCAGCCTTCATTAACTCACTCACTGCTATCCGTGGCCCCTCCAAACAGATACACTCTGACTGTGACAAATTTTGTTGGGGCCTGCAATGAACTAGAGTTCAACAAGGTAATGAAAGAATCTAAGGTACAGAGGTATGTCAACAACCAAGGTTGCACATGGGATTTCAATCCGCCCCACTCTTCTCATATGGGGGGTTCATGGGAGCGCATGATTGGTGTGGCACGGAGAATCTTGGATTCTATGCTGATGCGTACAGGCTATTCCAGCTTGTCTCATGAAGTCCTGTGCACTCTGATGGCCAAAGTGACAGCTATTATAAACTCCAGGCCTCTAGTTCCAGTTTCTACAGATGCAGACTATCCTCTGATACTTACCCCGACAATGCTCCTTATTCAGAAGCAGAGCGTGCCACCTCCACCTGGAAAATTCACAGAGAAATCTTTATAAACAGCAGTGGCGTCAAGTGCAGACCTTAGCCAATCAGTTTTGGAGTCGCTGGAAGTGAGAATATCTGCATACTCTGCAAGTTCGTCACAAATGGCAAGACTCATGTCCTAACATCAAAGTGGGTGATGTTGTGCTCTTGAGAGACAGCAAAGCAGCTCGAAATGACTGGCCAATGGCAATCATAATGATGGTAGAGTTCGCAAAGTAGAGCTCAAGGTGACCAAGGAAGGATCAAGCAAGAAGTTCTTCAGACCTGTATCTGAGATCATTCTCCTTCTGAAAAAATAGAGATGAGGCCTGATCAGATGTTTAGTTATCTATCAATGGCATATTTACAGATGCCAGCCGGGGAGTGTTTTGCCTTCAGGTTTAGTGGATTAACCCCCTACCGGCCCTTTAAATTTATTGTAGTTTGAGATGCACTTTGACCCAGAACAGGAAGTCGGCCATTTTAGCTTTAGTAGGCAGCCTTATTTTTGCTGAATTAACTCAATTAATGGACTCATTAATTTCATCTGCTGCAATCCTTTGTTTGTTTTATGCCTTCTGCCTATTTACACTGTATATGACGGTGATGCCAAATAAATCACCAGGAGCTTGGACGCTATATCCTGACTCCCGTATTTATTTGAATGGAGTTTGGCTTACTGCTGAATTGTGTACACATACACACACAGGGAGAGCAGCACAAGGACAAACTATATAACTGAACACCGAACCATAACATAAACTATAAGTCAGCCTACCCCACATCATCTCCAAACTCCATCTGTAACTTTTAAAACAAAATAAGACAATCCGCTTTAAAAATGAAAATACAGCCTCTCTTATTCATGAAAGTGCAAATTACATAAAATAACAACAAAAAATATGTGGATGGGATAGTATGTTGTAACAAAGTTTGAGTACAGAGGCCTACAGCAAATACAAGTGAATACGGGTGTATTGAAGATGACGTGTAAATTCTGATTGCTTCAGTTATTTTTTGGCCCTATTTGTATGTGTATCTAAAGGCTGGTTAAGCACTGTAAGGAGGAGAAGTTGAACAGTTTTTTTTTTTGTCTCGTTCTCGTTCTTGGAGAGCCAAGGCAGCAGTGAGCCCTGTTTCCATCCAGGGGGTCAGTGTGGACATTGTGGAGTACTACAAATACCTCAGAGTGCACTTGGACAATAAACTGGACTGGGCCAAGAACACTCAAGCCCTCTATAGGAAGGGCCAAAGCCGTCTCTATTTTCTGAGGATGCTGAGGATTTTTTATGAGTTTGTTGTGGCCAGTGCTATCCTCTTTGCAGTTGCATGCTGGGCAACAGACTGAGGGTAGCGGACGCCAACAGACTCAACAAACTGATCCGCAAGGCCAGTGACGTTGTGTGGGTGGATCTGGACTGTCTGTCGGTGGTGTCAGAGAGGAGGATGCTGTCCAAATTACATACCATCTTGGACAATGTCCTGCACCCACTCCATGGCTTGCTGCTAAATCACAGGAGCACTTTTAGTGATAGACTCATTCTACCAAAATGCACCATAGAGCGCCACAGGAAGTCATTCTTGCCTGTGGCCATCAAACTTGTCTGACACACAGACACTTAGAGAGGTTGAAACTGGACACTATTATCTGTTTTTTGCAATAACACTGGCCTGAAATGTGTGCAATACTCTACTACTATTATTATTATTATTATTATTATTATTATTATTATTATTATTATTATTATTATTATGTAGTAATCGAAAACAGATAGATGTCCAGAACAAACCGAGACAGGAGGCCAGATACAAAAATATAAATGAATTTATTCACACAATTTGTCTAGATTAAAAACACTAATTAAAAATGGACAACAGCGCAAGCGTGGAAATACACAGTAGCTACTTTAGAAAAAGGGATAAAGTACAATGACACCAGCACAATCACTTGATATAATCAGCAAACTTGCACTGGAATAATTTAGAGGCTATTCATATGCGTTAGGACCCAATACACACAATAAAAGAGCAAATAGAACAAAATACCACTGCACATTATAAAAGCTCGCACACTAATCATATGCAGGGGACAATAGAAGGCAATTAACACCTCAAATCACACTCACAACAATAGGGCGTCTCTAAAGCTATCTTTGAGCCTATAACCATACCTAAAATTGAGCGACGTCCATTAGCGATATTGCACTTTACCCTTTTTATAATAATAATAATATTTGAAATGAACAAAACCAAACCCAACTAAACAAAGAAACCAAGTAATAAAAATAAATGCCCGTTACTTTAAATGAATGTGGGAAAAAACAATGACAGGTAATATTGCACTTGCAGCCAGTCCTTCAAGTCAATTAGATTTCATTCAGACCAGCAGCGTGTTTTTAATGTCGTTATGACCGTTACTCTGCTCCAAGATTCAGATCATCTAAACATCTGAAATGTTTGGACTGCACGCGTCGCATACACTCTGCTACACTTCCTGAGCTGCGAGCCAAGCGAGAGAGAGAGAGAGAGAGAGAGCGCAAATTACCTGTGTCCCTAAATAACCTCCGCCCTCCACCGGGCCATGACGTCACACCCATTACAATTATTATTATTATTATTACTTTTTACCATTGCAACTCCTTAATTATGTTAAATTATGTAAATACTTTATCATAACATCCATTTAACTAGGTAAATACCTTTAACTATGTAAATATCATACATATCCACACTCCTCATATTCTTACATAATAACATTCTTTATTTATATTTATACTCTGGTAATTATACTATTTGTGCAACTGTAACACAGAGTTTCCCTTCGGGGATCAATAAAGTATTTCTGATTCTGATTCTGATTATGCCCTGTTCATACTAATCAAATGAACTGGAATTTGTGATCAAGTGGTTGGATGCAAAAGCCCCCTTCCCTTACCCAATTATATTCCTTATATTTTGAATTGTTACCTGCCACCATCATTTTGTATTTTCATAGACATAAATCAAGATGTTTTCACCAAATTTCACATTTGTGCCTAAAAATGTATCAGAATACAGGAGATGAAATCTTTGTCACTCAAAATGTCCTGTGGGAAAGGGTATGAAGGTAAATATGGTGCAAATGTGAGAGAGCGTGGATGCAGGGGCAGATTTAGTCATTTTGAGGCCTAAGGCAAACACAGGCATGGGGCCCTCCACAACCCTTGTTCTCCCCCTTTTCAGTCCTTATTTATCTGAGAAAGACGTGCTCTCTGTCTGACAGCTGTTTTGGCCAGAGTGCTGGATCATCTTCAATCATAACACACTGATTAGGGTGACTGCTACTCACGGGGTCTAGTTGCTGAGTATTATGTGTGTCACCATCTTCGTCATTGCCATAGTTATCATCATGGATAGTGAAAGCAGCAGTTCTGTAACTCCATTCGAAGGACCCTGTAAGGTTGTCTTGTATGTATCCCCGCATCGCTAGAGCAACCTGTGCTGACACTACACTTCATCAGTGTTAGCATCGCTAGAGCAACCTGGGTGGATGCTGCCGGTGGGTAGCTCCTCTTCATCAGTGTTAGCATCGCAAGAGCAACCTGGGCTGACACTGCCGGTGGGTAGCTGGGTAGCTCCTCAGTGTTAGCATTGCTAGCGCAAGCACCGGCTTCTTGCTGCTCTTTAGTAACGTTAATGTTAGTGTTGTCAGTAGCCGTCATGAATAAGGTTGTTACTTTTGAAAGTTTTGCTAAAAACGTTCTGCTTCTTCCTTTTTTCAGAACCACTTCGGTAGCTTCGCTTTATTTTCCAACCGTCTCCAGCTTCCAGCATGCTGAGCCGTTTGTTTACAAACACACACGCAGATGCGCAGTAGGATAATGGAATAGTCCAATGTAGTGGGGACTGGGGGGAGTTTCTCATCATGAATTAAACAATCGGATAGCACTTTAGCGTATCAGTGTTTAGAGATATAATGAATTTGTGAAAAGTAAGACAACAAATCGTAACCATAAGTTTATGAGGCTTTTACGGGGCCCTTGGTAGCTTGGGGCCTAAGGCAATTGCCTACCTTTGCCTAATGGTAAGTCCGCCTCTGCGTGGTTGCGATGTGAGCACTAGGCTCGTTCGAGATGAGCCAGGTCTGTGCAGAATCGATCACCGGCGATCGGCGCCCGTTGCATGCCAGTTAGATTTGTGTCCGACTTGATCCCGACTTCCTCTCACGTCATGCACACGTGGGCAACGGAAATCTCACGAGAGCAAGGCGACCGCAGTTCTGAGACGCAGGTAGCGCAGTTGCTTTTCACCGACTGCAAGAGCCAGGCGGACCCAGAGCATGCTGGGAAACGCCGGCTTCTCAGCTGATTTAACAGCTGATTGGTTTACAACATGATGACGTTTTATATAAACTTTTTATTGTTTTTTAATCGGAGGGATTTTAGTTGCTATTTGTCTGATTTAAAGACTTATTCTGTACAGAACACACCTTATGTGGCTAGTGGATAGTGATGTTAAGAAGTCAGAGAGACTAAATCTGTTCAGATCACTGATCATCTCCAGTCTGTTGTTAATAAAAATCAGCAACAGATCTCATGAAGAACATTCTGAGAGCTACTCTGTCATGATTAAAACAACTAGAGAGTGTGTACCAGCTGATATGTGAGTCTGATTATATTTTATTAAATCATAATCGCACCATAGTGTTTTTGTCACTTCCTGTTCAGTCTGAAGGCGGCTGGAATCGGATGGAAACTGTCCGACTTTACCGCAGCTTTTTGTCACCGCCCCCTGCTGCTGAGGCGCAGTTCATCTCGAACAAGCCTACTTGTAGAATATGGGCGTTTCTCAATGCCAAGTAAGCAAAGAACGGACTTGTGTTCTTGGGGAGACCGTTCTTGCTGGTTGTACCTGGAAGAATGAAGTCGCAAGTTCAGAAGCACACAAAACGCTGTTGACAGTTTTTGAGACGAAGCGTTCTTTCTGTTATTGCGCAACACCCCCAGCACAGAGGCCGCTGGCCCTGGTTTCCTCAGTTGTCCCTTGATAAAAACAAAAACAATTACAATAATACACAGAACAAAACGCTGTTTTTCTGTATTTTATTCATTACATTCGAATGTAATGAATAAAATACAGAATAACAGCGGTAAAATAGTTGTAAATATCTTACAGTTGTGAACCTGGCTTATCTCTGCCATTGCCGCTGCTGCAGTGGTCTGTCTAAATGGGGGGCAGGGGGGTCTGTGAGCTGACTGACTGACCAGCTCGCGAGAGTCATTCCCGGCAGGCGAGCTTGCTGCGCCCGCCGGGGATTGTGGAGCTTTCCAAATCCTTTTTAATTTTTAAATTCACCATCAATTTTTGTTAAACTGCCTATATTCAAAATCTACACAGTTGGTTTCTCGCCTTAAAACGTCTTAAAAATGAAATTATTGATTTAATAATAGACGTAAATTGTGAAAAACTTTCCACTTCTGTTGTATCTGTGTACCGGAAACCATCCACGCTTTACACCCAAATTGAATTCTGGGATACTGGCCCTGCCAAGTTCACACAAGTTACCATCCGATGTATACTCGGTAAAATGGGCGTGTGGAGAACATATCCGGGAATTTTAACTGTTCTTGGCAAAATGCTAACTTGTGTATTGGGTCAGTACTTTGGTGACCGAACATGACGTTTCACAAGAACACAAGAACACAAGTCCATAGAAGAACACAGATTGAGAAACGCCCTATGATTTGAGAGCTTGTAAAAAAAATCTGTACTTGTGGATGCGATGTGAGCACTTGTAGAAAATGATTTGAGAGCTTGTACAACTAAAATTTAACTCGTAGATACGATGTGAGCGCTTGTAGAATAGGATTTGAGAGCTTGTAGAAAAAAATCTGTACTGGCGGTGAGCTCCAGGTCCTGCAGCCGCAGACGGACTGCCATCAGTGGTATATATAATGCCTGCCTTTTAAATTAAATAAAATTGTATTTATTTATTGCAGGCTGGTTGGTTAGTTTGCTAACGCTAGCTTGCTATTCCACCAACACTGGCAGTGAGCTCCAGGGGGGTTGTACTGCTGCTACCGGGTCTGGAGCTCTCCGTGTCCCGCTGACGATCAGATCAGGTCGAGGTCGGCAGCGGAGCTTTCTAGCGATGTTTCCACGCTTGCCGAGCCCCACTGACGGCAGTCCGTCCGCGGCTGCAGGACCTGGAGCTCACCGCCAGTGTTTCAGTTGGACTGTTAAAAAGTGTTGCGATAATTAAAAGGTATTTACATTATTTAGATACGGGCTGGCTGCTAGTTAGCTAACGCTAGTTTTCATGCTACATAAATAAGCCGGACAGAGTTGTCCCTCATCTGGCGATAGAAACCCTGCTGTCCCCGGCCGTCCTGTTGACTCAGAGCTCCACAGACTAAGTCCACAGGTACAAATTAGTTTTGCACCAAATGTATCGCAAGAAGTGTTGCAAAAGTCAAGAGCACAGACTCGCTGCTGTGTGATGCGAGAGAGCACGCTGCAGAGACAGATTCGAGAGGTTGTAATCACTGAGTTGTGGTTGTACTGCAAAAGTGACTGAAGTGAGGAAAAAAAAAGTACGAGTACAGATTTTTTTTCTACAAGTTCTCAAATCATATTCTACAAGTGCTCACATTGCATCCATGCTCTCTCACATTTGCACCATATTTACCTTCATACTCACCTTGTTGAAATGTGCAACATCTTTATTGTGTTTTTCTTTTACAGCTTTTACACCCCAAAGTAGATTACACCAAAATACAAAAGCATCATTAGAACTGTTTATAACTTTGCATTGGACAGTTGTGATGAGGTCAAAGTCAAGATGAGGTGAGTGTGTTTGCTGAGTGTCAGTTTCTCAATTACAGATTACATTTTTAACAAGAAAACATATAGAGATACAGATAAAGAATACCTTAACTGTAATAAGAAAACAAATAATGTAAAGGGTACAATCAATCCAATTCACTGATTTAATTCAAATCGTTACAGATCCTTGAGCAACAAATTGAATACAGATAAACATAGTGTGCACGTTGTATCTCCTTGCACTAGAACTAGCCAAGAACTTCACACTGCAAACTAACCATGCCATAGTTGTAAGAACTTTTCCCTTCACACGCTAACAATGTTTACCCCCCCCCACCCACAGACATGAGTCCACAGTAATGATGTTCAAATATTGCATTCAATGTTTGGAGGTTATTTATCACTCCAGCTGGTTGGTTGGTCCTATAGCCTATCTCCCATTAAAGGAGAATTACGGTCGATTCACACATGTAGCTCTGTTGTTTGTAAATTTGGAGTGCTGTCAATAAAAGTGCCAGTGATTTCTTTCGAGTGAACACAGTGAATCGGACTGCAGTAGATGTGACAGAAAAGCATGAAAGTTTAGCTAATTCAGCTCTGTTTAGTTCCGGTGTTTAGATGGCAGTTAGAGTGCTTAGGGACCGTCTATAAACTACAACACAGAAAAGAGATAAAACAAAAATATGTAGGCTATCAATTTAATCATTATATAAGGTAGTGTCTCCAAATTTATGTATCTCTTTTCAGTGTTGTAGCTTGTAGACAGTCCTGAAGCATTCCTTGCAGTATCAACACTGGAACTAAACACAGCTGAATTAGTAGGACTTTCATGCATTTTTTTCACATCTACAGCAGTCAGATCCACTGTGTCCCCTCAGAGGGAATCATTTCACATGGGTAGGCACTTTTAATGACATTTTGAACATGTTCAGAGGCTAAAAACACATTTAAAGCATGCCCTGTTTAAGCCTTTTGGTTGCTGAAGCTAGCAGGAGGATAAGCACTGTAGGCAGTAGGCAGCACTGATTTTTTTAATTTTTCTCTCTACCGACAACACTCCAAATTTAAAAACAACAGAGCTACGTGTTGGAATCGACCGGAATTCTCCTGTAAAGCATGTTTAGCTAATGCATATTTTCTGCAACTCCCTTGAGGAATTATAAGTAATGATAACACAACTGTCAGCACGTCCACATGATCACTCCCTCAAGTGAACATGTATATGATGAAGGTCTGTTTGTTTGTAACAGGATGTACATTATTGTGTTGATTCAGGGAGGATCATTATGTTCTTATACATACTGGCATGACTTTCAGTATCATTCTACAAACAAACTGAAATTCATGTCAGTGAGGTGGATTAAACAAGGTATTTGTACTTGTACTACATGTTTAAACAAATGTCAAAAGAATGATGTTCTATCATGCTGTAAGACATCACCCCATGAATTATTTATAGTGTGTATGTGGTATAGCTTGCATTGACCTATGATACTATAGAAGTCAAACTTAAATGTTAATATTTAAGATCATATGGAACACATTGTTTTTTGTTTTTAAGTTAAGCACACTCAATTTCAATTGAAAATCTATTTTTTTTAAATTACAAATTAAATAATACATATTATTAGATTTAGTTGTAGTTATTAACACATACAGAGAATCTAAGGTCAGCCTGTATGGACAAGGTGTTCAGAAAGACCCTCTCCACGCATAAAACACATATCCACGAACACCCCTAGTTCACTTTATAAGTTTTCAATTAAATATTACTGTCAACAACTGTGTCAAAGCGAGCTTTTCTGTTTGCCTGACTGTATGTAAAGTGTCTACTTTGACATGCTTTGTGGGAAGGTTTTGTGGACATAACTAATCATATTAGTTCTGTCATGCTGCACCTTGTAGGACCTATAGCAAACAAGTGATTAAGTAATAACTATTTGAACATGCTTGAAAGAAATATTCATTATTTTTGGTATTTATCTATAAAAAAAAGGGTGATATTCTCTGAGTTTTGTTATATGAATAAAAGTTAGATCTTTTGGGCCACATACATCTAAAAGCCTGTTGTAGTGTACACACAGTTTAGGATCAGTGTTGGGTAAGTTACTTCCAAAATGTAATACATTATAGATTACTAGTTATTGTCATTTGAGAGTAATTAGTTATATTACAATGTTACTGTCTCTAAATTGTAATGTGTTGCACTACTTTTGCATTACTTTTGAGTTGCTTTCACCAAAATAACAGCAGAAGTTTGACTTGGCCGCTAGCTTGTGGATCAGTAAAGTCTCCTCTTTATCCACTTTAATACATCATAGATTATTCATAATATTTTGTATAATTAATATGAATATGCAAAGCAATTACAGCTATAAAAATAGATGTAAAAATAGGTATGTAATATGTACAATAGGCAAGTAGAAGAATGAAAATACTCAATTAAAAGTAACATACTGTTGTATTGAAGTAGGCATTGTTGTAAAATTTTGTTTAAAGCAATTAAATAAGAAATTCATGTTGTTTAGTTTGAAACAGTTTAAAGGAAATGGTCAATTATAGTGTGATTACAACTCAATATCTACATTATTTACAGTGTTTATCTACAGGTGAAATGTAAAAAGGTACACAACTTTATTTGTTTAACAGTAATTTAGTTTTACTGCAAACTGTCACAGGAAGTGCTTTTTATTTTGAAGTAGTCAATATAAGTAGAAGTAGAAATAAGTCTAGCATTAGAACTAGCTGGCTTGTAGTTCACAGCCTCTGGGCAAAAATGCAGTTTTTTTTCCAGACACACAATACAGAGATCTCTTTTCTCAGGGTGACATGAGGAAGGGAAGTATGATAATTCGACAATACTACGGGGTTTCTACTGATACAAAACTTAATGCTAATTGGTGAAGTATCTTTTAAGTTGCTCACTTTCTTGTTTGTAACTGCAACATATTGAACAGTAAATGGTCACTGTAAGCGTTTTTGGTCCTCATTCAAAGCCATTCCACTACAGGCATAGTTACATTAATTCCCGACATGTTGATATCTGTCAGCAGCTTGCACACTGCTGTCCACGCTGATGTCCCAAAAATAATATCCAGAAAATTATATCCATCTTGCAAATGTATCTGCAGTCACCTTAACCATTGAATACAGCACCAGGAAATAACACTCACAGCCTTTTTCCTGTGAAAAAATGTTTTGAGGTCTTTCGAGGTCTTGAAAAATAAAACACCACTAAATGTTGCGTTAAAATGCTTTGTAAATTGCGTTACTGAGATTTTAATGAGTATAATATTACCAAAATTGAATTAGTAATGCATTATATTACTGTGTTACAGCAAAAAGTAATAAACTACTGTAATTTCTTTACTTTTGTAACGTGTTACTCCCAACACTGTTTAGGATGAGGTGCCAAATTTAAACTAGTGTTGACACTGTCTAAAATGAACCTTTTATTTTACAATCACCCCTCAAATTTGGCCCACATCTTCCTTTAATAAAATGCCATTATGCCAATAAGGATACATCATAATTTCAGGCTCAATACAAGTTGAATGAATGAATGAATGAATGAATGAAACCTTAATTGCTCCGACGCACATTTTGGAGACAATGGGAACTACCCACAGACATGAGTCCACAATAATGATTTTAAAATATTGCGTTTAATGTTTGGAGGTTATTAATCACTCCAGCTGGTTGGTCATAAAGCCTGTCTCCCATTAAAGCATGTTTAGCTAGAAATTTCCAGAGCAATAGTGTGTAGTTTTCCCATGAGGAATGTTAAGTAGTGACAACAAAACTGTCGGAACTTCCAAATGATACAAGCTTTCCGTTCCCGCTCACTGCTTTTGGACCACTCCCTCAGGTGGACATTTACATGATGAGGAAGGTCAGTTTTTCTGTAACAGGATGTGCAGTATTGTGTTGATTCAGGGAGGATCATTATTTTCTTATACAGTACATACTGGCATGACTTTCAGTATCATTCTACAAACAAACTGAAATACATGTCACTGAGGCAGATTAACAAGGTGTGTCGGAAAACTTCACATGCTTTTAATTCAGACACAGCCCAAAAATGATTTCAAATATCAAACAAATATCAAAAGAATGATGTAAAGACATCACCCCATGCATTATTTATAGTGTGTATGTGGAATAACTTACATTGACCTATGATGCTATGGCATTCAAACTTAAATGTTTCTATTTAAGATCATATGGGATACATTGTTTTAATTAAGTTAAACACACTCAATTTCAATTGAAAATTCAAATTCAAAATTCAAAAAATTACAATTACATATTGAGTTGAACACATACAGAGAATCTAAGGTCACGGGCAGCCTGCAAGGACAGAAAACATCAGAAACATTTTCAGAAAGACCCTCTACACAAAATCGCAGATCCATGAACACCCGTAGTTCAGTTTTCAACTAAATGTTACGTCAACAACTATGTCAAAGCAAAAAGAATTCTGTTTGCATAACAGTATGCAAAGAAAACAAAAAACAGTGTCTTCTTTGACGTACTTTGTGCTTTCTGAAGCATGGCAGGGGAGATTTTGTTAACAAAATGCGCAGTGGATGACACCCAACATCATTTACCCCACCCTAACTGCAAATACCCAATGAACTATAATACAAGACATTGGTAGTGTGGGATCAGTTGTCTCAACCATCCCTGTCAGGACAGGGACTACTCAAGGATCATGAGAACTGCCAGGATGCTACTTGAATGGGTGATACCATGGCTCACTCTCTACCTTCCGCTATCTGCACCCAGCACTGGTATGTACACTCAGTGGCACACAAAGAGAGCTGAATCTATCAAATCCAACCTTATTGTCCGGCACTGTCTCCTGAGTATGAAGGACCCTATCCTAGGAATAAAATGTTATAAATTCTACCTAAAGTGTTGGATGAATGGTTATTTTTCATGCACATAGTTGATAATACAAATATAAAGTCTGCTTATATTTGACATTATTATATGTGTTTTTCTTTTTTCAGTTATAGTTCAGATGCTGACAAAAATGCCAGTAATTACAGGTAAAAAAATTCAAAAATGAAAGATACCAAAACAAAAATCGTGTCAAATTTGAACTGAAGTGTAATTGATGTTTTTTTTTTACTAGAAATGAGACTCGCTCACAACAACCAGATCTGCAGTACATGGGGTAACCATCATTTCAAGACCTTCGATAGTGATTTCTTCCAGCTTCCCTCCACTTGCAACCACCTCCTTGCATCCCAGTGTAAGGGAAGTTATGACAGTTTCAATATCCAGTTAAAACGGCAGGAGATAAATGGGGTCACCACAATTGAGAAAGTCACCATGAAACTGGAGGGGGTCGCTGTGGAATTAGCCAACACTTCCATCAAAGTCAATGATAAACTGTGAGTTTGTTTTGATAATGTGGCTTTTCATTACCAGCTCTAAATACTCGTTGCAGTGAGGGCTGATGTTGTTGTTTTTTTGCCCCATTCTAGTGTCACTATACCATTCAGCCAGGTTGGCATTTCAATTGAAAGAACTGTCTCCTATGTCAAAATCCAGGCAAAGCTGGGTTTGGTCATCATGTGGAATGAAAAAGACGCCCTATGGGTATGTGTATTCATTATGTGCAGTCCATTGCACTTATGTTTAAATACTATCTGATATTGATTTGTATTATTATTTTAATAACTTACAGATAAACAAAGACACTGAGCCTTTAAAAATATATACACTATATTTAGTTTTACCAAATAGATTAGAGAATTTATAACATAAAGATAAACTATGTTAAAAAAAAAAGGTAAGCAATTGCATAACGTTAACTATAGAGATTTCTTCATTTCTACATATCATTCATTTTCATCTGGTTCTAAGGTTGAGCTGGATGCAAAATTCAAGAATCAGACATGTGGCTTGTGCGGTGACTTTAACGGAATACAGGTTTATGATGAGTTCATCAAAACAGGTAAATAATAAATAATAAAGCTAAAAACAGTCTGCACAAAATCAGTCTTCACATTTGCTAAAACCATTTCACCCCTAAAAACAGGGGAGTCTGTAACTCTTGAATATTATGGGGAGGCCTGGAAGGTCAACGGTCCAACTGAAGAGTGTGAAGAAATCTCCTCACCAGCCACACAGACCTGTGCAAGTGAAGTAAGTGAAAATGGATTTGCTGACCCACACAAAGACTTATGTGCGAACCTGCTGTCAGGACCGGCATTGCTCAGCTGTCAAAACCTGGTTGCCACTGACTCCTTCATCGGAGCCTGTGTGAAGGACCTGTGCCTCTGTAAAAACAGTACTTCATGCTTGTGTTCAACTATATCAGAGTACTCCCGTCAGTGTGCTCATGCAGGCGGAAAACCACAGCAATGGCAGACAGCACAACTGTGTGGTAAGAACCACAATCAAAACATGTTTGATGTTTTAACTGTATTTATGTCAGAATCACTGTTTCTAAGTTGAACGTTTTTGTGTGGTAAATAGCAAAAACATGCCCTTTCAACATGGAGCATAAGGAATGCAGTAGTCCTTGTACTGACACCTGCAGCAATCAAAAGAGAAGCCAGGTGTGTGAGGATCACTGCGTAGATGGATGCTTCTGTCCAAATGGTAAGTTTCCTGATTTTAAAACCTGCACAGATCAGGTTTGTAGTCCAGCAGATGTCAATGGGTTTACCGGTATTTCAGTTCACACATTTGATTAATCAATGCTCTCCAATTACTTAGTTTGTGCTCTTGACTTGAGAGTTATGGTAACAACAGAAGTTATAGATTTACTGGCCGGTAAGCACCTGTGTTTTGGTATCTACTGTATATGCCTACAAATACTTATTCAATTGCGTCATGTTAATAAAGTGAGGTTATCACATTCATTACATTTGTCCTTGTCCTCTTAACACTATTCTAGTTGAAATGCTACATTGGATGTAGCTTTGGCTGTGATCAGTTAGGTGCATGTATATAATGGTGTAGCCTAATGTACTGCAAATAAATGGTGAACGTTATCATGCCATGGACAATGAAATCTAAATGAGGTGCTTGGATTAAATGCAGCTTGGTTTAGATTTTTGATGGAGATATGCGGAGATATGTGTAGATACTCAAGACCGTATCCAGTTAGAAATGTTGTTAGCTTTGACGTCTCTTTAACATGTGTTAAAATGACACAAATAGTGTGTATGTTCTGTTAATTAGTGCACACAATTAGTAATTGGGTTTGCATGTTAATAGCAGTTTACTTTACAGACCAGACTAATCATGTAATTCTGTTCCTCCAAAGGGACTGTCTTTGACGACATTACACAAAGTGGGTGTGTTGCTGTTGACACGTGCTCCTGCTTACACCATGGTAAACCGTACAAGCCAGGGGAATCATACTCAAGAGCATGTCGAAACTGGTAATAACTTCACTTTCAATATAATGTTAATAATAACAATGATCTGTCCAGTTGAACTGACTGAACTCTGTTGACAGCACATGTACCCAGGGTCAGTGGCACTGCAAAGACATCGACTGTCCTGGTGTCTGCACTGTGCTGGGTGGCTCCCACATCTCCACCTATGATGGTAAAACTTACACTTTCCATGGAGACTGCTCTTATGTTCTCTCCAAGGTAAGGCATTCAAACTTAAATTAGTTAATTATTTACTTCACAGACAAAATTACAATACTTGTTATTAGCAAAAAGTTTGTAATTTATATGCATTTTTTATCTTCTTGACTTTAGGAAACAAATGGGACTTTCAGTGTCCTTGGTGACCTGGCCACATGTAAAAGATCAGATAAATCAACTTGCCTGACTGCAGTCACCCTACTACTGCCTAAATACATGGTAAAATTACAATATATTATGGTTATCTCATTAAAAGAAAAAGGTTATTTATAGGATTTTCTTCTTTTAATAACTGTTGGAAAGGTTTAGATTTACCATGACGTTTTTAGCATATTGCCATTTTTCCTACTGCAGATGATTGTAGTAGAAGCCAGCGGACATGTTTTGTATAACAAACTGATCACTCAGCTGCCTCTTTTCATGGGTGAGTGGTTGTTGTTGTTTTTGTTGTTTTTTATTTTACAATGAAATCACAATTTTTTTAGTTTGCTCAAATTATCTATCAAATTATCTCTATTTAATGTGAAAATGTTTTCCTTCCCCGCAGATGACATTATAATCTTCAAACCATCAACATTCTTTATTGTTATCCACACCAACTATGGGCTTGATCTCGAGATTCAGCTTTCACCCATTATGCAGATCTTCATCAAAGCCAGTGTTTCCAATAAGGGACAACTCACTGGTGTGTTTACTTCTTTTGATTAAAAATTAAAATAGCCACCTTTTGCAGTGATTATTTTTATAAATTATTAAGTATCAATATCTTTATTCAGGTATTTGTGGAGATTTTAATGATGTGCAAGCTGATGACTTCAGAACCACAAATGGATTAACTGAGGGAACGGCTGGGACATTTGTCAACACATGGAAGACCAGGGCAAGCTGCTCCGATGTGACAAACATACTTGGGGACCCCTGCCTTTTGAGCATAGACAATGGTAGGTCACAGACATCGTACTCCGCATTTTAAAATCAATCTTCACAATATGTTACCGATAAACATGTTCATTTGTTTTTGTAGAGAAATATGCCAAACATTGGTGCGCCTTGCTGACGGACCCAAAAGGGATGTTTGCAAAGTGTCATTCTGTAATAAACCCAAAACGCTATCAAGATGTAAGCAGTGATTTCTTTTTGTGTACATTCTCATGTATATGTATTTGTGTCATTTCACTTATTTAACAATTGAACATTTCAACATTTCATGTAGCTTGTTGCTGCTTCTCTCCACAGTCTTGTATTTATGACACCTGTGCCTGTGATAACAGTGAGGAGTGCATGTGTGCTGCTATATATTCCTATGTCCATGCATGTGCTGCTGAAGGTGTCTTATTTAATGGATGGAGAAACACCATATGCGGTAAGTTAAATCCAAACTATTGAATGTAAAATAAATAAAGTCTGTGTTTGTTTATAATATTTATAAACACATATATAAATATATAACACCAGTGAAACCTATTTCATTTCAAAAGAGAAATACACGACTGGCTGCCCATCTACTTTTGTGTATGACTACCAAATGACAAGCTGTGGTCGCACCTGCCGCTCGCGTAGTCAGTCAGACTTAACATGTGCGGTTGAATTTACCCCGCTTGATGGCTGTGGCTGTGCTGAAGGAACTTACCTGAATGAGGAGGGTAAATGTGTGTCAGCCTCACAATGCTCCTGCTATGTGGGAGACACACTGGTACGCCCGGGGCAGGTCATCAGCCTCCATGGACAAACCTGGTGAGGATTTCAATATTTCCAGTAAAATTAAAGCAGAACAATATTTTCTAATAATTAGTTTTGGTTATCTTATACTTTTATTAGTCACCTGACAATAGCAAGAAGAGTGAGGGAGAGAGAATGACATGCAACAGCAGTCTCCAGCAGGATGTAAACTGGGAATATTGTGGTTCATTGTCGATGAACACCCAGGACATCAAGGCTCACCAAGAACATTTATTTTTAACTGAACAAAATTATCATTAGTGGGTCCCGAGTGTGGGTCAACTTTTAAGCAGAAATTTGGCACAGTGTTTTTTTTAATTATTTTTAAAGTGCGGTTTTCCAAAAGTAGTTTGCCGTGCACATCATAGCGGCCTCTTGAGGGTCTCCACTGCTAATTGCAGAGATGGAAGCTAGCGTGCGCCACAATTTAACAGCTTAACAGAGGTATGGGAGAGGTATGGGAAAGTGCATTTGCATTTTGTTTAGTTTTATTTTCCGTTTGAAGGTCTGTAATGTCTGCATGGGTTTCCTCTCAAGGCTTTGGTTTAATCCCTTAATCCAACACACAGCAAACAGTATTTAGTTAATTGGAATCACTCAACTACTCATGTGAATGTGGTTATCTGTTTGTATGTTGGCTAGATCAGAGACCATGCATGTGTCTTGTACATTGCTTTTCACTCAGTATGTGATAAAATAATCATCAGCTCCCCTGCAAACAGCAAAAACTAGCGAGAATTAAACTTGCGTGTCTTTCTATGCATTCTAGCTTCTGTCATAGTGGAGAACTAAGATGTACAGGAAGCCAAATAAGTGAATGTAAGTACAATCCACTTACTGTAGCTCATCATAGTATTCCTTATATAGCAAAGCACAGTATGAGAAACACAAAGCATACAGTGGTTTCCTTTTTAACACACTATAATTGTCATCAGCATGCACCAAGCCAATGGTTTTCTTCAACTGCTCAAGCGCAAAGCCAGGTGACACGGGATCCGAGTGCCAAAAAAGCTGCCAAACACTGGACACAGAATGTGTAAGATTGAGACACTGTTTCATGACTGTTATTGAATATTCTACACGTTTTCTAAAGCAAGAGGATGACACGTTAAATACATTGCTTTTACACTGCATACTGTAGATCACTACACAGTGTATGTCAGGCTGTGTATGTCCTGCTGGCCTGCTGTCTGATGGTAAAGGAGGCTGTATTACAGAGGAGAACTGTCCCTGCACATATAATGGAGAATACTATAATTCTGGACAGACTGTCAGTGTGGACTGCAATACCTGGTGAGCCATTTAATTATTTCCACACCAAGGCAGTGCTCTGTCATTTCACAGTTGTGTGTTTTTTATATTTACATATAACTTGTCATCACTTCATCTTTTAAAATCATAGCACTTGCAAAAGTAGAAAATGGGATTGTACACTTCGTGAATGTGATGGAACCTGTACCATATATGGAGAAGGGCATTACATCACTTTTGATGACAAGAAATTCTCTTTTAATGGAGACTGTGGCTACGTCTTTGCCAAGGTATTGCACAGACTTTTATTTAGTCTTTGTGATATGTCAAAAGTCAGTCTTGTAGTACTGACATCAATATCTTGCAGGATTACTGTGGGGACGATACGAATGGCACCTTTAGGGTCCTGACTGAGAGCGTTCCATGTGGAACAACTGAAAGCATTTGCTCAACTGCTATCAAGCTCTACTTAGGGGTACATAACAATATTAAAAGCACTCAAAATTATTTTTTTAATGCTGAAAATAGCATTGCAGTTACAAATGAGCATGTTTTGTTTCTTTCAGAACCATGAAATTGTTCTTTCAGAGGAAAATGTCAGAGTTATCAAGCAAAGCAAAGGGGTGGACATACCATATCAAGTCCACACTATGGGCATATATCTTGTCATTGAGGCAAAGAATGGTCTTGTTCTCATTTGGAATAAGAAGACAACACTCATGATCCAACTCAAGTCCACATTCAAGGTGGGTGAGGAGCTACTGTATACATGTGTTCAAATACATGTGGACAAGGTTGACATTTTATAAATTAACTAGATCTCATTATATCCCAGGGGAAAGTCTGTGGTCTGTGTGGGAATTATGATGGAAACATCAAGAACGATTTTACCACCAGAAACAAAGAAGTTGTGGTTGAAGCCCTTGAGTTTGGAAACAGCTGGAAAGTGTCACCTACCTGCCCTAATGCAAACACACTAAAAAATCCCTGCATGCTGTACTCACACAGGCAGGCATGGGCATTGAAACATTGTAGCATCATTAACAGCAAAGTATTTGCTGGTTGCCACTCAAAGGTAAGTAAACAAAACCATCTCATTGTCTCTCAATGACTTTCTATAATATTCTTTCTATAACATAACATAATTAAGCCTCTACTTACATTAACAATGGTTTCCTTCAAAAAGGTGGATCCAAAAAACTATTATGATGCCTGTGTGACAGACACATGTTCCTGCAACACAGGAGGAGATTGTGAGTGTTTCTGCTCGGCTGTAGCAGCCTACGCAGCAGCCTGTAATGAGGCCGGAGCTTGCGTGAAATGGAGGACTCCCACAATATGTCGTGAGTGTGTTGTTTGTTTTTTTCTGTGAGAACCAGAAAATACAATGTATGATCGGGATCACCATCTGTCAGCATCCCCTTTGTCATTTAACGTATAGACTTTAAAAAATAAAGTCTGACTTGCATTTTATTAACAACATTTTATACATGAGTAACTGATCTGGTCTTGTATATTGTCAATTGTCCTTTCTTTTGTGTTATTAGCTCTGTTCTGTGATTTTTACAACCCTGATGGAAAGTGTGAATGGCACTATGAGCCTTGTGGGAAAAAATGTATGAAGACATGCCGGAATCCCTCAGGAGTATGCTACAATCACATTCCAGCATTAGAAGGTACCAATGAAATTAAAGTACCAGTGTATGTATTTTAAATGTTAGAATTGAAGAGTTGCCCATGCATGTTTTCTAGTAAAGCCCATTGTGCTTACTGTTGTTATTGACTTTTCATTCACTTTTACTACACACATTTCGCTTTCTGTCTGTACCTGTGCTATTTCTGCAACTTACAGTAACATTTAACTTTTTAAGGCTGCTATCCAAGTTGCCCATCTGAACGCTCTTATTTGGAAGAAGATACCATGAAGTGTGTGTCACTGGAGGAATGTGGCTGCTATGATAACGAAGGGAAGCATTATGAAGAAGGTGTGGTCATGCCTCCAAGAGAAAATTGTCAAAACTGGTAGGTCGCTTTACATGTTATTAATGCTTCAGTTGGTGCAAAAGTTAATAATAACCTTTATATTGATTTTACAAAACCTGAAGTGGTTTACCTATATTATAAAGTGAAAACTATTTAATTGCCGAAAAACTATCCTATATATATGTTTATGTAGCAGCACAGATCAGATATGTGTGCCTTCCCCACTGTGTCAGAGGTGTGCAGACTAAATTGTTGGTAAATTTGTGGCAAGACACCCTTGAAGTTGTGTACTGACATTATTACAAATGTGTCCAACAATGTTTTTCTACCCAGAATAATCTCCAAGTTTTTTAAAGTAGGCCCGTTACTTTTCGTTGCTTGTCAATAGTGTCATGTAACCTTTAACCCCTCTAGTTGCTTTAACTTCCAGGGAAACACAAGATGATACATGAGATGATGCGTTAGAGAGTTATTGTATATGATACAATGTGAGACAATTATACTCAGTAACAGTCATACAGCATTATTTCAGACCAAAAGCATAGATTTTTTCATTTATTGCTTGCCATTTTGCAACACAGTAATCCAGTGAACATTATTTCTGCTTGAATCACATCAGATGAAAACAACAACTCCCATGATCCTACTTCACTGCATCTAAGTCCATCTTTTGTTATTGTTTTAATTGAGAGACACCTAGTGGCAGAAGATACATACTGTGTGTTTATTGCAGCCTAAACATCATCATCAACAAATAAATTAGGATTTTCAAAATAACACTCTTTTGTTTCTGGAAACACCACTATAAAGTTAACAGTTAACAATCTCCATCACATCATTTTGGTCATCACAGCCACACATTTGCCTGTATTGTAATTTAAAATGTAAAGCTACTGCTGGTTGTTTGGTCAGACTCTTAAAACAATGACAGTGTAGACACCAGGGCCATACAAGAATGCAGGAACAGACAGTTCTGAGAGAGTTATTAGCAGAAAAGGAAGTTGAAATTGGAACTGTGTGAACTGTGTCAATATCCAACATCCCAGTTGATTCAGACTGCAGTATAAACCGTACAGTAATTCCGTATAGGATAACTGTAATGTGTGCATTAGCACAGAAGTTTCTGTGGTTATTTTTGCAACAATCCAGTGCTTGGTGCACAAAATGTAGTGCACAGTGTGTACTAGTAGATCTAGTTACAATCTAATAGACTAGTAGAACAACAAGGCACATCACTCCAAAGACTGCAGATAGAAAAGATATTGCCAGTATGGGCTAGCTATAACGGCTGAAAAATGCTAGGTAGGAATCACCTGTTACTTTTAATATCTCTTGCTGTCAAGATCACATGTCAGCTGGTTTAAGAATGTAAAAATGAATTAACAGGGTTTATATAAGTGTGTTTTTGTGAAATAAAGTGACCAAGTTCTTGCCACACCATCTATTGCACTTCCCCTTTAACTGGCTGCACAGCACGTTACCAAGATACCAAACCAGCGCAGTCGAGTAGCCCCCCAGGCTAAAGTGTGTTCCACTTGGGACAGGAAGAACATGTCCCCCCACTTTTCAATGTCCAGTTTGTGTCCCCCATACTTTCAAATTTGTTAGTCCCAGTGATCTGCCCCTATTTTAAACAATAAAGAAAGTAAGACATCTTCTTTGTATATACAGTTTAGCACTACTTTTTCTGAAAAAATTTATTATTACAATGAACAACTTAATTATTTTTGGGATTTTGTATCATCATAGTCCCTAAACTTATATAGAAATGCAGGAAATGGGATTCAAATAGAAAATATTTTTTGGGGGGGAGGACTCCCTGGACACCCTTGCCCCCAGAAAAAAATGTGTTCACTGGTGCAATGCTGCGTTTCATGCCATGCCAAACTCCAACGCAGTACACTATACGTTCATGCATTGTTTAAACTTTTATTCTTTCATTTGCCTTTAGTTATTGTTCTTCAGCAAAGGTTAAGTGCAGCTATGACATCAAAGGTAAGCAGGCTATGACAATTTATGTTATTAATCAATACATACTGATTAAATAAAAAACAACAGTAATAATTTATTAAAACAATAAAGATCTATATAATTCTTACAAAACTATTCATTTTGCAGCTTGCACCTGTTTATATAGAGGACAAATTTACAACAATGGAGATACAGTCTATGACACAAATGATGGAGATGGAACCTGTATCACAGCTTTTTGTGGGGAAAATGGAAATATTACCAGAATCATGAAGCCTTGCACTTCCACCCAGAAACCAACAACAACAACAGTCTTTGTTTTTTCAACAACACCAGCCACAGAAAAACTTACCACCACAGTCACAGAAGAACATATCACAACAACAACAGTCACAGAAAAACCTACAAGAAAAACAACAATCACAGAAAAACCTACCACAAGAACCGTCACAGAAGAACGTACCACAACAACCACAGAAAAACCTACCACAACAACAGTCACAGGAACATCTACTCCAATACCGGCTGACTGCAAGTGGTCAAATTGGAAAAACAATCATTATCCTCATTTTGAAAATGATGGAGACTATGAACCCATTGAAGAAATTACTGATATAGATCTGAGTGTTTGCATAAAACCTCTGGAAATAGAATGTAGAGCAACACAATACAAGGATATATCTTTGAACGAACTTGATCAAAAAGTAACATGCAACTCAACAAATGGATTGATCTGTCATAACAAAGACCAAATACCTCCTATTTGTTATGACTATGAAATACGAGTGAAATGTTGCATGGCTATCTCAACCTCCTCAGCAACAACAAAAACATCACCCACAACAACAGTTACAGGAGAATCTACCACAATCGCCACAGAAAAACCTACTACCACAACAAAGACCACAGAAAAACCTACCACAACAACAGCCACAGAAAAACCCACCCCAACAACAGTCACAGAAAAACCTACCACAACAGTCACAGAAGAACGTACCACGACAACCATCACAGAAAATCCTTCCACAACAGCCACAGAAAAACCTACAACCAAAACAACAGTCACAGAAAAACCTACCACAACAACAATCACGGAAAAACCTACCACGACAACAGCCACAGAAAAACCCACCCCAACAACAGTCACAGAAAAACCTACCACAACAGTCACAGAAGAACGTACCACGACAACCATCACAGAAAAACCTTCCACAACAGCCACAGAAAAACCTACAACAACAACAACAGTCACAGAAAAACCTACCACAACAACAGCGACAGAAAAACCTACCACAACAACAGTCACAAAAAACTACCATAACAACAGCCACAGAAAAACCTACCACAACAACAGTCACAGAAAAACCTACAACAACAGTCACAGAAAAACCTACCACAACAACAACAGCGACAGAAAAACCTACCACGACAACAGCCACAGAAAAACCTACCACAACAACAGTCACAGAAAAACCTACCACAACAGTCACAGAAGAACGTACCACGACAACCATCACAGAAAAACCTTCCACAATAGCCACAGAAAAACCTACAACCAAAACAACAGTCACAGAAAAACCTACCACAACAACAATCACAGAAAAACCTACCACGACAACAGCCACAGAAAAACCCACCCCAACAACAGTCACAGAAAAACCTACCACAACAGTCACAGAAGAACGTACCACGACAACCATCACAGAAAAACCTTCCACAACAGCCACAGAAAAACCTACAACAGTCACAGAAAAACCTACCACAACAACAGCGACAGAAAAACCTACCACAACAACAGTCACAGAAAAACTACCATAACAACAGCCACAGAAAAACCTACCACAACAACAGTCACAGAAAAACCTACAACAACAGTCACAGAAAAACCTACCACAACAACAACAGCGACAGAAAAACCTACCACAACAACAGCCACAGAAAAACCTACCACAACAACAGTCACAGAAAAACCTACCACAACAGTCACAGAAGAACGTACCACGACAACCATCACAGAAAAACCTTCCACAACAGCCACAGAAAAACCTACAACCAAAACAACAGTCACAGAAAAACCTACCACAACAACAATCACAGAAAAACCTACCACGACAACAGCCACAGAAAAACCCACCCCTACAACAGTCACAGAAAACCCTACAACAACAGTCACAGAAAAACCTACAACAACAACAACAACAGTCACAGAAAAACCTACCACAACAGCGACAGAAAAACCTACCACAACAACAGTCACAGAAAAACCTACCGCAACAACCCATTTTGTTGTAACAAAAGAAGTGGTTACAACAATATCACCATCAACTGGAGAACAAGTGGGTACGATTGAAACCACAACAGTGACAGAAAAACCTACCACAACAACAACAGTCACAGAAAAACCTACCACAACAACAGCGACAGAAAAACCTACCACAACAACAGTCACAGAAAAACTACCATAACAACAGCCACAGAAAAACCTACCACAACAACAGTCACAGAAAAACCTACAACAACAGTCACAGAAAAACCTACCACAACAACAACAGCGACAGAAAAACCTACCACAACAACAGCCACAGAAAAACCTACCACAACAACAGTCACAGAAAAACCTACCACAACAGTCACAGAAGAACGTACCACAACAACCATCACAGAAAAACCTTCCACAACAGCCACAGAAAAACCTACAACCAAAACAACAGTCACAGAAAAACCTACCACAACAACAATCACAGAAAAACCTACCACGACAACAGCCACAGAAAAACCCACCCCAACAACAGTCACAGAAAAACCTACCACAACAGTCACAGAAGAACGTACCACGACAACCATCACAGAAAAACCTTCCACAACAGCCACAGAAAAACCTACAACAGTCACAGAAAAACCTACCACAACAACAGCGACAGAAAAACCTACCACAACAACAGTCACAGAAAAAACTACCATAACAACAGCCACAGAAAAACCTACCACAACAACAGTCACAGAAAAACCTACAACAACAGTCACAGAAAAACCTACCACAACAACAACAGCGACAGAAAAACCTACCACAACAACAGCCACAGAAAAACCTACCACAACAACAGTCACAGAAAAACTTACCACCACAGTCACAGAAGAACATATCACAACAACAACAGTCACAGAAAAACCTACAAGAAAAACAACAATCACAGAAAAACCTACCACAAGAACCGTCACAGAAGAACGTACCACAACAACCACAGAAAAACCTACCACAACAACAGTCACAGGAACATCTACTCCAATACCGGCTGACTGCAAGTGGTCAAATTGAAAAACAATCATTATCCTCATTTTGAAAATGATGGAGACTATGAACCCATTGAAGAAATTACTGATATAGATCTGAGTGTTTGCATAAAACCTCTGGAAATAGAATGTAGAGCAACACAATACAAGGATATATCTTTGAACGAACTTGATCAAAAAGTAACATGCAACTCAACAAATGGATTGATCTGTCATAACAAAGACCAAATACCTCCTATTTGTTATGACTATGAAATACGAGTGAAATGTTGCATGGCTATCTCAACCTCCTCAGCAACAACAAAAACATCACCCACAACAACAGTTACAGGAGAATCTACCACAATCGCCACAGAAAAACCTACTACCACAACAAAGACCACAGAAAAACCTACCACAACAACAGCCACAGAAAAACCCACCCCAACAACAGTCACAGAAAAACCTACCACAACAGTCACAGAAGAACGTACCACGACAACCATCACAGAAAATCCTTCCACAACAGCCACAGAAAAACCTACAACCAAAACAACAGTCACAGAAAAACCTACCACAACAACAATCACGGAAAAACCTACCACGACAACAGCCACAGAAAAACCCACCCCAACAACAGTCACAGAAAAACCTACCACAACAGTCACAGAAGAACGTACCACGACAACCATCACAGAAAAACCTTCCACAACAGCCACAGAAAAACCTACAACAACAACAACAGTCACAGAAAAACCTACCACAACAACAGCGACAGAAAAACCTACCACAACAACAGTCACAGAAAAAACTACCATAACAACAGCCACAGAAAAACCTACCACAACAACAGTCACAGAAAAACCTACAACAACAGTCACAGAAAAACCTACCACAACAACAACAGCGACAGAAAAACCTACCACGACAACAGCCACAGAAAAACCTACCACAACAACAGTCACAGAAAAACCTACCACAACAGTCACAGAAGAACGTACCACGACAACCATCACAGAAAAACCTTCCACAATAGCCACAGAAAAACCTACAACCAAAACAACAGTCACAGAAAAACCTACCACAACAACAATCACAGAAAAACCTACCACGACAACAGCCACAGAAAAACCCACCCCAACAACAGTCACAGAAAAACCTACCACAACAGTCACAGAAGAACGTACCACGACAACCATCACAGAAAAACCTTCCACAACAGCCACAGAAAAACCTACAACAGTCACAGAAAAACCTACCACAACAACAGCGACAGAAAAACCTACCACAACAACAGTCACAGAAAAAACTACCATAACAACAGCCACAGAAAAACCTACCACAACAACAGTCACAGAAAAACCTACAACAACAGTCACAGAAAAACCTACCACAACAACAACAGCGACAGAAAAACCTACCACAACAACAGCCACAGAAAAACCTACCACAACAACAGTCACAGAAAAACCTACCACAACAGTCACAGAAGAACGTACCACGACAACCATCACAGAAAAACCTTCCACAACAGCCACAGAAAAACCTACAACCAAAACAACAGTCACAGAAAAACCTACCACAACAACAATCACAGAAAAACCTACCACGACAACAGCCACAGAAAAACCCACCCCTACAACAGTCACAGAAAACCCTACAACAACAGTCACAGAAAAACCTACAACAACAACAACAACAGTCACAGAAAAACCTACCACAACAGCGACAGAAAAACCTACCACAACAACAGTCACAGAAAAACCTACCGCAACAACCCATTTTGTTGTAACAAAAGAAGTGGTTACAACAATATCACCATCAACTGGAGAACAAGTGGGTACGATTGAAACCACAACAGTGACAGAAAAACCTACCACAACAACAACAGTCACAGAAAAACCTACCACAACAACAGCGACAGAAAAACCTACCACAACAACAGTCACAGAAAAAACTACCATAACAACAGCCACAGAAAAACCTACCACAACAACAGTCACAGAAAAACCTACAACAACAGTCACAGAAAAACCTACCACAACAACAACAGCGACAGAAAAACCTACCACAACAACAGCCACAGAAAAACCTACCACAACAACAGTCACAGAAAAACCTACCACAACAGTCACAGAAGAACGTACCACAACAACCATCACAGAAAAACCTTCCACAACAGCCACAGAAAAACCTACAACCAAAACAACAGTCACAGAAAAACCTACCACAACAACAATCACAGAAAAACCTACCACGACAACAGCCACAGAAAAACCCACCCCAACAACAGTCACAGAAAAACCTACCACAACAGTCACAGAAGAACGTACCACGACAACCATCACAGAAAACCTTCCACAACAGCCACAGAAAAACCTACAACAGTCACAGAAAAACCTACCACAACAACAGCGACAGAAAAACCTACCACAACAACAGTCACAGAAAAACTACCATAACAACAGCCACAGAAAAACCTACCACAACAACAGTCACAGAAAAACCTACAACAACAGTCACAGAAAAACCTACCACAACAACAACAGCGACAGAAAAACCTAC
Source organism: Percina caprodes (assembly GCA_013375575.1). Taxonomy (NCBI): domain Eukaryota; kingdom Metazoa; phylum Chordata; class Actinopteri; order Perciformes; family Percidae; genus Percina; species Percina caprodes. The sequence continues at coordinate 12,028,269 of JABXJD010000001.1, read as the reverse complement.
CACAACAACAGCCACAGAAAAACCTACCACAACAACAGTCACAGAAAAACTTACCACCACAGTCACAGAAGAACATATCACAACAACAACAGTCACAGAAAAACCTACAAGAAAAACAACAATCACAGAAAAACCTACCACAAGAACCGTCACAGAAGAACGTACCACAACAACCACAGAAAAACCTACCACAACAACAGTCACAGGAACATCTACTCCAATACCGGCTGACTGCAAGTGGTCAAATTGGAAAAACAATCATTATCCTCATTTTGAAAATGATGGAGACTATGAACCCATTGAAGAAATTACTGATATAGATCTGAGTGTTTGCATAAAACCTCTGGAAATAGAATGTAGAGCAACACAATACAAGGATATATCTTTGAACGAACTTGATCAAAAAGTAACATGCAACTCAACAAATGGATTGATCTGTCATAACAAAGACCAAATACCTCCTATTTGTTATGACTATGAAATACGAGTGAAATGTTGCATGGCTATCTCAACCTCCTCAGCAACAACAAAAACATCACCCACAACAACAGTTACAGGAGAATCTACCACAATCGCCACAGAAAACCTACTACCACAACAAAGACCACAGAAAACCTACCACAACAACAGCCACAGAAAAACCCACCCCAACAACAGTCACAGAAAAACCTACCACAACAGTCACAGAAGAACGTACCACGACAACCATCACAGAAAATCCTTCCACAACAGCCACAGAAAAACCTACAACCAAAACAACAGTCACAGAAAAACCTACCACAACAACAATCACGGAAAAACCTACCACGACAACAGCCACAGAAAAACCCACCCCAACAACAGTCACAGAAAAACCTACCACAACAGTCACAGAAGAACGTACCACGACAACCATCACAGAAAAACCTTCCACAACAGCCACAGAAAAACCTACAACAACAACAACAGTCACAGAAAAACCTACCACAACAACAGCGACAGAAAAACCTACCACAACAACAGTCACAGAAAAAACTACCATAACAACAGCCACAGAAAAACCTACCACAACAACAGTCACAGAAAAACCTACAACAACAGTCACAGAAAAACCTACCACAACAACAACAGCGACAGAAAAACCTACCACGACAACAGCCACAGAAAAACCTACCACAACAACAGTCACAGAAAAACCTACCACAACAGTCACAGAAGAACGTACCACGACAACCATCACAGAAAAACCTTCCACAATAGCCACAGAAAAACCTACAACCAAAACAACAGTCACAGAAAAACCTACCACAACAACAATCACAGAAAAACCTACCACGACAACAGCCACAGAAAAACCCACCCCAACAACAGTCACAGAAAAACCTACCACAACAGTCACAGAAGAACGTACCACGACAACCATCACAGAAAAACCTTCCACAACAGCCACAGAAAAACCTACAACAGTCACAGAAAAACCTACCACAACAACAGCGACAGAAAAACCTACCACAACAACAGTCACAGAAAAACTACCATAACAACAGCCACAGAAAAACCTACCACAACAACAGTCACAGAAAAACCTACAACAACAGTCACAGAAAACCTACCACAACAACAACAGCGACAGAAAAACCTACCACAACAACAGCCACAGAAAAACCTACCACAACAACAGTCACAGAAAAACCTACCACAACAGTCACAGAAGAACGTACCACGACAACCATCACAGAAAAACCTTCCACAACAGCCACAGAAAAACCTACAACCAAAACAACAGTCACAGAAAAACCTACCACAACAACAATCACAGAAAAACCTACCACGACAACAGCCACAGAAAACCCACCCCTACAACAGTCACAGAAAACCCTACAACAACAGTCACAGAAAAACCTACAACAACAACAACAACAGTCACAGAAAAACCTACCACAACAGCGACAGAAAAACCTACCACAACAACAGTCACAGAAAAACCTACCGCAACAACCCATTTTGTTGTAACAAAAGAAGTGGTTACAACAATATCACCATCAACTGGAGAACAAGTGGGTACGATTGAAACCACAACAGTGACAGAAAAACCTACCACAACAACAACAGTCACAGAAAAACCTACCACAACAACAGCGACAGAAAAACCTACCACAACAACAGTCACAGAAAAACTACCATAACAACAGCCACAGAAAAACCTACCACAACAACAGTCACAGAAAAACCTACAACAACAGTCACAGAAAAACCTACCACAACAACAACAGCGACAGAAAAACCTACCACAACAACAGCCACAGAAAAACCTACCACAACAACAGTCACAGAAAAACCTACCACAACAGTCACAGAAGAACGTACCACAACAACCATCACAGAAAAACCTTCCACAACAGCCACAGAAAAACCTACAACCAAAACAACAGTCACAGAAAAACCTACCACAACAACAATCACAGAAAAACCTACCACGACAACAGCCACAGAAAACCCACCCCAACAACAGTCACAGAAAAACCTACCACAACAGTCACAGAAGAACGTACCACGACAACCATCACAGAAAAACCTTCCACAACAGCCACAGAAAAACCTACAACAGTCACAGAAAAACCTACCACAACAACAGCGACAGAAAAACCTACCACAACAACAGTCACAGAAAAAACTACCATAACAACAGCCACAGAAAAACCTACCACAACAACAGTCACAGAAAAACCTACAACAACAGTCACAGAAAAACCTACCACAACAACAACAGCGACAGAAAAACCTACCACAACAACAGCCACAGAAAAACCTACCGCAACAACAGTCACAGAAAAACCTACAACAACAACAGTCACAGAAAAACCTACAACCAAAACAACAGTCACAGAAAAACCTACCACAACAACAGTCACAGGAGAATCAACCACGATAACAGTCACAGAAAAACCTACCACAACAACAACAGTCACAGAAAAACCTACCACAACAACAATCACAGAAAAACCTACCACAACAACAGTCACAGAAAAACCTACCACAACAACAGCCACAGAAACACCTACAACAACAGCCACAGAAAAACCTACCTCAACAACAGTCACAGAAAGACCAACAACAACAGTCACAGAAAAACCTACCACAACAACAGTCACAGAAAAACCTACCACGACAACAGTCACAGAAAAACCTACCGCAACAACAGTCACAGAAAAACCTACAACAACAACAGTCACAGAAAAACCTACAACCAAAACAACAGTCACAGAAAAACCTACCACAACAACAGTCACAGAAAAACCTACCGCAACAACCCATTTTGTTGTAACAAAAGAAGTGGTTACAACAATATCACCATCAACTGGAGAACAAGTGGGTACGATTGAAACCACAACAGCGACAGAAAAACCTACCACAACAAAAGTCACAGAAAAACCTTCTACAACAGCCGCAGGAGAACCTACCACAACAACAGTCACAGAAAAACCTACAACAGTCACAGAAAAACCTACAACAACAGTCACAGAAAGACCTACAACAACAACAACAGTCACAGAAAACCCTACCACAACAACAACAGCCATAGAAAAGACATCCATAACAACAGTCACAGAAAAACCTACAACAACAGTCACAGAAAAACCTACAACAACAGTCACAGAAAGACCAACAACAGTCACAGAAAAACCTACAACAACAGTCACAGGAAAACCTACCACAACAACAACAGCCACAGAAAAACCTACCACAACAACAGTCACAGAAAACCTTACCACAACAGTAACAGAAGAACGTACCACGACAACCATCACAGAAAAACCTTCCACAACAGCCACAGAAGAACCTACCACAACAACAACCGGCACAGAAAACTCTATCACAACAATAGCCACAGAAAAACCTACCTCAAGAACAACAGCCACAGAAAAACCTACTACAACAACAGCCACAGAAAAACCTATCACAACAATAGCCACAGAAAAACCTAACACAACAACAGTCAGAGAAGAACATACCACAACCCCAGAAATACCCACAATAACCACTCCAACTATAACAACTTTATGTTTCTGCAAGTACATGGGTCAACTTTTTTCTCCTGGTAAGCATTCAGCTAGTGCCCTCAATTGTTTTTCATATTATCATTATAAACATTTGTGTCATGATTACACCTGTCCTTACAATGTAACCTTGCACATCTGATCACAACAGGAAGCCTAAACAGTAAGTTTTTTGGGCTTTGAGGTCTGACCTGTCTATTATCATTATCCACATTCTAATTTGTCCTGCTTTCCTTAAATCATGGACAAAACTCAAACCAACATGTGGTCAAATGTATGTCCATGTGTTCCGACAAAAAAATTGGGTTCATTCTATTTATGAAAGACCATTTTAATCTTGGTCCATGCAGTAGTGTTCACCTGGTCAGTCATGGTACTTGCACAGTGGAAGAATAAGTGACCATAACTAGAAATTTCAGTAAAGACCACGTACAGTACCTACTGTCATCTATTGCCAAAATTATATTTTAGATTAAATTTAGATTTGATCATAGACCCTCATACTTTACATTTAAGTGTCCATTAAGTTTAGACTTGTATCCACAAAACTTTCATTATAAAGACAACTGTAACCATGGCACCCACTGTCACTTGTTTTTCTCACATCATTAGTAATTTTTTACATAACTGCCTTGTTTTTTTTCTCATATAGGTAGATTTATGTACAATGAGACTGATGGAGAAGGCTGGTGTTTCACTGCATATTGCAATTTGACATGCAATGTAGAGAAGCTTGCTAGACCATGTCACTCCACTACGCCACCAACTCCTCACACCACCACCACAACAAGCACCACAAACCAACCCTGTTCATATCTTAATCCACCTAGAAAGGTATTTAAATTTAGTTATAGAAACAAGAAACAAATCATTGTAAAATAAAAAATGGTGTCCTTATGTACTCACCCCAGAATTAGTCATAACTGCATATGTTTTTATCTTAACTTTATTCGTTTTCAAGGTTTTTATTATGAGAAAGCCTGAAACAAGGTCTGTTATTCCCTGATAAAAAGAAGGAACATTTAATTATTGTCTGCTTACTCTCATTGGTCATTTGAGTTGTCAATGAAAATATTAACAGATAAGTGCAACTATCAATGAATTGAACATTCAATTACTAAGACCAACACACAACATTCAAAACCAGACAAACTAAGAGATCAAGATATTATTAACAAAACAAATAGCTTGGGTGCCCTGATAACTCACCTGTTTAAGCGTGCGCTCGATCTCTACCACAGTGACCCTGCCCTTTACTGCATGTCATTCCCCCATTACCATTCCTTTCCTGTTTTCAACAGTTCTATTGCGTAAAGAATACAAATGCCCAAAGAATGATCTTTTTAAAAAAGCTCTTTGATTAAAATAATGTACAGGTTACTAATAAAGCATTGTGGTTGTAACTGATATGTCACTAAAGGATATCCCCAAATAATTCCAACATAACAATAATTAATGAAATTTAAAAATTAGAGGGATTATGTAAACAACTGTACATATACTGCATTTCATTAGCATTGATTGACGTAAAATTATTTTCTTGTTTCATGGATAACATAAATTATAGATGTACTGTATGTGTTGTGCGTAAGTGTACCTGAGGGGCTTAAACATAATATCAATTTCATGGTAGTAGATTGCTAAAAGTACTACTTTTCCCTTTACAGCATGGTGAGTCCTGGAGTTTAAATGACTGCACCAGAAATAGATGCGACAATGGAATGGTAATGACAGAACATGTGCTATGTCAACCAGTGACCAAGGTTGTATGTGAAAATGGGCTCCAACCAGTCAGGGTTTATGATGAAGGAGGCTGTTGTTTCCATTATGAATGCACTTGTAAGTTCAAATGAAAGCTTTTTTTTTCAATGCCACATTCAAGCAATGTCCTAAAAATGCTACACTACAAAAAACCTACATTGTATACAGTTTTTCTGTGATGTGACAACTTATGTAGTCTTCATCTGATATTTGCAGGTATTTGTTATGGCTGGGGAGATCCTCATTATTTGACATTTGATGGCCAGTATTACAGCATGCAGAAAAACTGCACATATGTCCTTGTGAAAGAGATCATGCCTCAACACAATTTTAAGATTCTTATCAACAACGAAAACTGTGATGCCTCTGGAACTGTGACCTGTGCTAAATCCTTGATTGTGTATTACAAAAACTATGAAGTTATTCTTACACAGGACAGAATCCCAAAGACCTTGAACAAGGTAAATTATTTACAAACCTTCTCTTTACTTGAATATTAAATTATATGCAGTGATAATGATGATGATTTTTCACCTATCCAATGTTGCAATCGTGTAGGTGTATGTCAACGGCAAGCAGGTAGTCCCAACCTACCTTAATGATGACTTCATCATAACAAGTACAGCAATTGAGCTGCTCATGAGAATCCCGGCAATTAATGCAGTTGTGATGTTCAAAGGGCTTTTGTTCAGCGTTGACTTGCCGTTTGCCCTTTTCCACAACAACACAGAGGGACAGTGTGGTAAGATAATAATCAAATGTCTGTTAGAACAAACAAATGAGGTTGCTTCTTATGTTTATAGATGAAAATATATAAACAGTGCTAGATTAAGGATGAAAGTGCCAATGGATGTATCAAATGTGGTCCCATATGGGTTGTAATATCTGTCATGTTAATATTTAATTTCATAAGGTACCTGTGACAATAACAGGAAAAATGACTGCCGATTACCAAATGGCCAGATTAATCCTACATGCTCAGAGATGGGAAGTTGGTCTGTACCAGATAAGAACAAGCCATATTGTGATAAGCAGCCTCCAAAACCAATCCCAACAACAACACATACACCAATACCCTGTAAACCTGACATTTGTGAAATTCTGATCAGCAAGTAAGAAGTTACAGAATTAATATGAACACAATACATCAATTGATTCTGGCGTATCACTATGATTAACAGCCTACTTTATTTTTATTTGTACATTAAGGGTGTTTGAGCAATGCCACAAAGTACTCTCACCACTACCATTTTATGAGGCCTGTAAATTTGATGTTTGCCACGAGGCCAAACCCACCTTCGGTTGTTTCAGTATGGATGTGTACTCCAAGATGTGTGCTGAAGCATCTGTTTGCATACCCTGGAGGAATGCTACAAACGGACTCTGTGGTAGGAGGGTTTGTTTTACTAGAAAGCTAACATTGTTATTTTGAGATGTCCAGATTACCTTTTTTATCATTTTGATATTTAAATGATCCCATTTCCTTTTTTGTAGAATATACATGTCCAGAAGACAAGGTCTACAAGCCTTGTGGACCAGCTGTTGTACAAACTTGCAATGCAAGGTAATTGCTCAGTTCTATAATCACTATTATGACTCATCTAATGTCAGCAGCCAGCATTTTTTTCTTTTTTAAGATGTTTTTTGGGCATTTTAGCCTTTTATTTGACATTTTTGGAATGACATGCAGCAAAGGTCGCAGGTCAGAATTGAAGTTGTGGGTGCTGCAGTAAGGACTGAGCCTCTGTACATGGAGCGCATCCTCAACCACGTGAGCTATGGTGCACCTGCAGCTTGTCATTTAACAAGACTAGAGTCTATAGCCATGCTAGTGATTCTTAGAGGCTGTTATTAGGCTGAAACAAATGTAAACACCAGCATACACACAATGATAATGCAATTTAGTCATAAGATAAAGTATTGGACACATTCAAATTTTGATTTGACAATGGCACTAGATGAAAAGTAAAGGGATTACCAAGGTCAATATAATTGATCGTAAGGGGGAATCGATGTCTGTACCAAATGGCACTGCAATACACCCAATAGTTTTGAGACATTTCACTTAAAACCACAAATGGCAAAAGCTTGGAAGCGCTAGAGGGAATGTCAGCGGATCACCAAATTTATTAGGATTAGTCTGTTCAAAATGTGATGTAATCATTCAAATAGAGGTTAAAATACTCCAGTCTGAACCAAAGTGGTGGACCAACAAGCCAACACTGCTATCTCTTGAGTCATACCGCTAGCTAATACTTGGTGTTTGCACTGCATTATACTGATCATTTATAATTTTAACAATTAAATAATTATGTCTGTTTTTCACCATAAATTGTCTTTATATTTAGATACAATGAAGAGTATGAACGAAAATGCCAGGGAAAAAATGGAAACCAGAACCAAGCTTGTACTGGCTTCATGGAGGGATGTTTCTGCCCAGAGGGGCTGACTCTGTTCAGTTCAAATTCTGACCTTTGTGTCTCAGTCTGTAAGAGCATTTTCGGTTTTGAAGAAAAATCTAATTCTTTGTGAATTAATTATTGTTGAGGTAAACTGATTGTTTTTATTGTTTTAGGTTGCACTGGACCTGATGGCCAACCTAAACAGGTAAGTAGCTACAATACATGACTAATTATCATTATTCACACAGTGTTCATTGCTGTTACAACATTAACTATTTTCCGTCTCTTAAACAGCTCGGTGAGACTTGGCAGAGTGGCTGTAATCAGTGTGCTTGTGATAAGAACGCTCTGAGTGTTCGGTGTGAGCCTATCATATGTCCCACTCAAGAACCAATAACCTGTAAAGAGAAAGGAGAGATGTTGGTGACCCACACAGTGGACTGCTGTGAGAGACCGACCTGTGGTGAGTGATTCAAAGTACCACTTACACATCTGCTCACATGATGTTTCAATAAGCTTTCCATATAGGTTTTGGTTCCATTTACACAGCATTAGTCTGTGAAAGACTTTAAATGAAACCAAACTAATCCTGTATTGTGATTTGTTAACATTTTTTAATCTAGAACCTAAAGGTGTCTGTGTCTTCAATGATACTGAGTACCAGGTAAGGAATATGTTTTTTTGTGTGTTACAATAACTCTGAAATCTTCAAATTAAGTATACTGTAAATAATCTTAAGAATGGTATTTAAATTAAATATGGCTTCCCATTTTTCTGTATTTTCACCCTGTCATCAGACCAAAGTGATTTTTGTTTTGTTGGCCTTTATATAAAATATGGCTTAGACCTTACATTGTATTGTTTATAGCCTGGTATGGATTTCTTCAAAAACCCATGTGAATCATGCCGCTGTACTGAAAGTCAGGATCCCAACAGCAAGTTGAACACTTTTTCGTGTCATGTGGAGCAGTGTCCCCCCCCACTGTGTTCAGAGGTATGTTTGCATGAAACTCTTCGCATTGTAGTTTTTAATAATTTAAAGCCAGCAAAGGTTTATAATATGCAAACATGTTTAACGTGACAGCACATACTAAATATAATATATAATATAATATAATAATATACTGCTTAACAGTTGCTGATGCATAAACTTTGTTATTTATGTGCACATGATGATAGATTTAAAGATGCCAATGTTTTGGAAAATTAACTATTTTTTGTTGCATGTAGTATCTATTTAGTATCTAGTCATGCAAAGTTAGTTTTGGTTTTATTTGCTCAGGTTTGAGACATCCGTCTGTGAGATTTCTGCTGCTATCTGAATAAATTAAGGTTAAGGTAATTTGTGTTTGTGGTGTTTCTACTAAAGAAATTGTTGACGGTCTATACTTTAGATTATCCAGAGTAACAGGGACATACATTGTCTCTAAAAGTTGATGTTGCTGTTGAATCTTAGTGTTCAGAGCACTAGCATTTAGATTTTAATGGCAGCAGGAATCTCAGAGATGGATATCTTAAACCATTGCACATCTGAACAGCTAGCTATCTCTTTGTGGTAAGTACCAAACATTTTTTAATTTGGATGAAACTATCCTCGGGGGGAAATATTTTGTAAATACTACTAAGATTGAGTTTAACTTTCTTTCAAATAGGGCTATGTGTATGAAAACACACCTGGACAATGTTGTGGATCATGTAAAAAAACAAGCTGTGTTTTGGAGGTCCCAGGCTTCACTTCTCCGATAATTATTAAGGTAAGTAGAGTATAATGGAAACACCTTGAGAATCAAAGTCTGTTACTTAAAATTGTGGTATTAGTCAGAATTGTTTATGTTGACTAATTGACCAATTCTACACCTCTGCAGCCTTCTGAGTCGTGGTCACCACCAACTGACAACTGTACCAAGTATGATTGCCAAAAGTTGAAGAATGAGTTCATAACCTATCAAACAAAAACAGCATGTCCTGCATTTGATCCAAAGAACTGCGTTCCTGTGAGTATAATCCAGTCCTGAAATAAGTATCTTTTCTTATTTCTGGGAGCTGTTATCTTTGTTGAAGATTAAAAAGACACTGAAAGCTAAATATAAACAAATGCATCTGTAAATGGGCTGAATGATAAATACTATGCGGTAATATACATGGTTAATATGAGAGAGGTAAATACACCAAATGTGTTGAAACACACAAATACTCTATAGTGAAGAGGTGTTTGCTTCATATTGTCTTGTGCAAAAAAACAGTAATACTAGTGACTCATGTGTGACTTTACATCTGTCGTCAATCTGCATATTTTATGATTCTTATTGCTTGTATTACAGGGAACTGAACAAAGCGACATCAACGGTTGTTGCAAAACTTGTAAGTATGAGTTTGAAAATAAATTCAAATTACATAATTTTACTGCCATCCTTTGTTACTTGTACCTTGCGTCAATAGTGGTAAAAGAAAATGTACGGATGTAATTAATGAATATTTTCATTATTGATTATTATGTCGCTGTCTTCTGGATTCATTAATGGCCAAACATCTGTGGTCTATTAAAACCTTAAATGCCATTTTTGCATACAAACAGAGGCTAAAACTCCTCCTAGTAGATGCTTTATTTTATTGTGCCACTGAAATTGTAATGTCTGTTTTTGCAGCAAGATGAAAAAGATATTTACGTGTCATTTACAGGTACTCCTCTTAACAACTGTCAAATGATCAGGAACACCACCTATCTTCAGACAAAGAACTGCAAGTCAGTTGTTCCAGTGGAAATCACAGCCTGTGCAGGATCCTGTGGAGCGTCCTCATCAATGTAAGATTTATAACAAAGCACCTGAGAATATACAATACAAACTACTTACTCAATCATGTCAAAACCACCTGTTTTCATGTGAAATTTTAAGATAAATGTTTGTTTGCTGACACTGATCCTGTCGGAAACTGTCTCTATTTACAGATACTCTGCAGAAAACAACAGTTTGATGCATTCATGCTCATGCTGTCAAGAAATGACCACCAGTACGATGAAAGTGAAGATGACCTGCACTGATGGCAGCACGATGGAGCACTCCTACATTTCAGTTGACAAGTGTGGTTGCCAAGTCGCTGAATGTAAAGACAACATTTAAAACTAAACTTAATCAAAGGGAAATCTAACTAAAATATCTTATTAAACTTAAGCAAAACTCTGATCTTTTTGCAAACTAAACAATGTGGTGTTTTCAGTCTTAGAGGGTCTTTTTCTAACTTTTACTGTAAATGACCAAAGAGATAAACAACACATGAATGGATTTAGATATTGCAGACTAAGTACATGTAGATGTCATTGTCTTTTGAAGAATGGGATTATTTTTGTGGTAAAGTGTAAAAGATTTAAAACAGGGATTAAATTTAAATGGTTTTAGCACCATCAACATAAATGATCTTACAACCCATTGAATATATAATGAAAAGAGTGTAAAGAATATCTAAAATATCTTTGTCCATCTTCTAATGTGTTAAATCTGTCAGTGTCATTAAAATTCTCATGTTTGCTGAAGATCATGTGTTCTTGTTTTTTTTTTGTTTTTTTATTCCTTACTATTTTTTATGTGGATTTGTCTTGGGTTTGCATGATGTATTGTTAGCAAGGATAATCTCTTCATTTCAATAGAAAAAAAATAATTTTGCCTGTGGCACCATAATTTATAAGTTTATACTGTATGTATACAACTTTTGATTATTTGATATGTAGACATGTTGGTCACCTATAAACACATACAATAGCCTACATTGGGTTGTAATCCACTTCCAATAATGGATAAACTAAAAAAAAAAATTGAAAATTAACTCTTGCCTACCTTTTCTACAATAAGAAAATATTGTAGTTATGTAATGTGCACATTTCTCTAGTCGTATCCATAGGTGCACAATCAAAACCTGGGAGCATTAGTTGCTGCTAATTAATTACACATTGTTTTTTCTTGATTGAATTAACAAGCAGCTGAGTTACCTCTAAAGCAGTTGGCCTCAGATTAATTTGAATAAGCACATCTTCATTTATGTGCACCAATAATAACTAAAATAACACTACAGTACAACTAGATTTCAACACCGGGACCCTTCAAAGGACTTTGCAAGATAAATTCAGTAGGCCTACACATGGTTTACTTTTGATGTATAATAAACAAAGTAAAGGGAGAAAAATAATTTGTGAACTGTCTCTTTAATATGATATGCATTCGAAATAAACAGAGGAGCCTGGAATTAGTTGCAATAAGGTTTTTTTTTTATATTTTCCAAACTTTCTTTTCTGCCCTCACCTACCCCATTGGAAGCAGATCTGGTTTGTTTTCATAAACACAAATTAAGTACATACATTGAATTCATATTCCATTTTAAATACAATAAAGATTCATATCTATGTTTATAATAAATTAATGTGTGTGCCAAATTTTATAAAAGGTGCTATTTCAATTATCATCATTAATAACATTAACGTTAGTGGTAGTAGATTTGTTGTGATTAAACCAGAGACGATTTAGTTATAGAGAATCTTTGGAGAATCTTAAACTGCTACATTATTATTATTATTAATAATAATAATAATAATAATAATAATGAAAATATCATTATAATATGATCTGGATCTTTCTGTAAAGAGCACTTCGGGCTCTGACTGGAACTGGTTCTTCATTGCGTTATCAAGCCGGAACGTTTTTAATGTAGCACACAGCTACATGTCATGTCGGCGCAGAAGTCCGGACACTCACTGTTTGAGTAGTCAAAATTCTGTTTAAAATAAGTTATTCAGTTATCTTTATGTTCAAGAATACATTGATTTGAGGTTATGTATTAAGGGAAACGAGATAATTGTCACAGTATCGATTTATGAGGTAACGTTAAAGTAAGTTTGTTGACGACTCCTCCGTCAGGCTTTTTCTCTTCTTGATTGTTAACGTTAGCTAACGTAAAACAGGTTAGCTAAGGTAATATAATAAAACCGTCAACACAACAGTTACTTGCTTGTGTTTAGATCACATACCTAATAGAGGATAACGCTTTGTAGGGAGAATGGCATTTATTGAGGACGTTGTAGTGAAATCAACTGAAATAGTTCTTGCTTGCATATCATACAAAGTGCTTAATATCTTCTGGTAACGTCACTTGCTTTATTCTTGCTACTTTTAATGTTGCTAATGTTAATTCTGTAGTCAACATGTTATGAGTTAACACGGTTCTTTCTAATTCCCAGTTTATCTTTTTATCTGTAAGATTAACCACACTGATTAGATCAATACTGCTGTGCAGAACGTGGTTATTAATGATAATCAGTTTCTTTTTCAGTTTGAGCCATGTCATCACTTTCAGAGGAGGTGCTGCTGGTGGTGAAAAAGGTTCGCCAGAGGAAGCAAGATGGCACACTTTATCTGATGGCTGAACGTATAGCCTGGGGTCCAGAGGGCAAAGACCGCTTCACAGTCAGCCACTTATATGCAGATATTCGCTGTGAGTACTCAATACCATCCAGTTACAAGTAGTGCTAAAAATTATTTTGTGTTGGTGATGTGATCAAGCTGCACTTTATTTGTTCTCTTTACAGGTCAGAAGATCAGCCCAGATGGTAAAGCCAAAATTCAGCTCCAGCTGGTGCTTCACACTGGCGAGAGTACCACATTCCACTTTTCCAATGAGAGCAGTGCACTCAAAGACAGAGATGCTGCCAAGGAGCTGCTGCAGCAGCTGCTGCCCAAGTTCAAGAAGAAAGCTAACAAGGAACTGGAGGAGAAAAACAGGTTTGATTGTGCTTAAGGATAAGTCTGGTAATATTGTCTTTTTTTCTTACTGTTATCAAATTGCGTTTAAAGACCAAAACCAGCAATGAATTCCTGAACTCCTACTAACAAGTATTGTCTGTGTAACCAAAGAGCTCCATTATGTAAAAAAAACTATTAAAAACACACCAATGAGCCTCATGTTCCTGCACTATACTTTATTTTGAGTCAATCCCACATACACAGTTTTGTATATGCATAACTCAATAGAGCACCAAATCCATCACAACCAAAACTCACTTTACTCCTGTCTTCATCTCAAAATTACTTATGAGGAATTTGGGAAATTTATTTATTAATAATTTTTGTTTTAAAATATTGTTCTTATAATCTCTCTTGTAGGATGCTTCAAGAAGATCCAGTGCTTTTTCAGTTGTACAAGGATCTTGTGGTGAGCCAGGTGATCAGTGCAGATGAATTCTGGGCCAACCGGTTAGGAGACATAAATAACGCAGACCCCACTTTATCCAACAATAAACAAGAAGTTGGTATATCTGGAGCATTTCTGGTGAGCACATCAAGTCTAGCAATTAGACCTGACATTTTGAAAACAATCTTAAATTTCATAATTGATTCAAGCATGGGCAATTTTACCACTAACAACATAGTTTTAAACATAATTTGTGTGCATTACAGGCAGACATTAGACCTCAGACAGATGGCTGCAATGGCTTGCGATATAATCTGACAGCTGACATTATTGAATCCATCTTCAGAACATACCCTGCAGGTAAGCATTACATCTCATCCTCGGAGTTAGACAGTTTAATGCATTCCTGTTCACCTCAGTGACTGATATTAAATCTGCAGCAAGTTTTCCTAGACACTGCAACTAGATTGTACTAAATATATTAATATTGACTTGCATTGTGCTTGCAGTGAAAGAGAAGTATAGTGAAAATGTGCCTCATAACCTGACGGAGAAGGAGTTCTGGACCCGCTTTTTCCAGTCCCATTATTTTCACAGAGACCGCATCAACACAGGCACACAGGATATCTTCTCAGAGTGTGCCAAGCAGGATGAAAAGGGTAGGACTTTAAAACTTGTTCAGGTCCAAATCTAGCATTAAATGCAAGGATTGTCTACAGATGTCAGTACATGTTTTTTTTTATATTTAATTAATTACTGCGATCAAAGCCACAAATCTGTTTTCATGTTTTTAAAACTGTGTAATGCAGGGTTAAAGTCTATGGTGGTTCAAGGAGTGAAGAATCCTTTGGTCGACCTCCTGTCGTTAGAGGATAAAACATTAGACGAGGTAAGATTGATTTAATTAGCCAATCACTGCCACGTCCTGCAAAAAATATATCATTTTACCTGTATAGCTTTCTTATTCCTCTTCCTCCTTCAACCTCAAGACTTGTTGTTTTCTGTGTCACAGGGTTATGGATTTTGCAAAACATTTCCATCAACTTCCAATTTTAACAGGACAGTGAAAGAGAGCAGCAACTTTGCCATTATAAAGCGGTTCAACCATCACAGTGCCATGGTGCTGGCAGCAGGCTCACGCAAGGGGTAAAGAAATTACCTTTGAAAAAAATATCACTTGCCTAGTCTTTTCAATTTTAATCTAACTGTAGCATATTTTCAAAGGGAAACTCCAGCTGACCACACTAGTGAAACAAGCAGTACAGATGGAAACTCAAGGGATTCTGACTTCTTCCAGCCTCCTGTAAAGAAGGTATGATGGCTCTGCAGCCTTAACAGAGTTTTTCCAAAATAGACTGTATTACTCTGTAACACTTTTTCTGTTGCCAACACATCCTTAGGTTAAATTACAAGAAGTCATAGAATATGAAGATCTGCAAAGGGAAAACAGACCAAAAACAGTCGCATTAAACCTCAAGAAGTCTGACAGGTACATTGTCCACATTATATTTTTGATTTTTTTACAGGGTAACTGTTAATTGTTAACTCCAAATGGCTGTGATTGTTGAAAATATTTTTGTAGATTATGTTCATCTAGCACATCTAAAATTGTGCATTACTGATGTTGTTTGCCAAACTGTCACAAAACTCAGTATTAAGTATGCAGTATATAATATTTGGAACAGAAAAGTAAGAAGATTTTTCTGCATTTTAAAATCTGTAGTCTCACTTTACCACTCCTCCAAAGCGCGCTTGAGGAAAGTCTGGCTACTCCCCATAGCATTCATGGATGGGAGGAAAACGTGCTCTGGTTAATTGGCATTTCTTTAAACCAATCACAATTGTCTTGAGCGGTGCTAAGGACCGCAGAAAAGCCGCGCTGCTGCTGCAAAATATGCTTGGAAGGAACTTATTTAGGTGGAACATGTGTATGTTTAAAAGCTGTTTTAGTTGCACAACAGAAAACTCAGATTGGACAGATAGTCTAGCAGATTTCCCCTGCAGAGATCTGAGAAATGGTTAACCATAGTCTTCATAAATCGACCGGTGTTTAAAATGCCAACACAAAAGAAGCAACGGATATCCGGCCTAAATGAGTGACATCAGCCAGATTTTCATCAACAGTGCAGAATTTGGGAATACGCTCATCACTTCCTCTGGACACTGGACAAAGTCCTCACTTTAAACTGTTCCTAAACAGATTTGGTATTTCAGTTTACAGATCATATGTATTGCTTTCACTGTGTTAAGGTTCCTGCCAGTGGCCATAACACAAGAATGTCATGTCAGCATATAAAGTGAATATACTCAAATTGAGGTAGAAGGAATAATGTGTTCTTCTATTTAGCCCCACTTTATGCTTTCAAACAGGCATTGTATTCTCTGTTGAATTTATGGTGACGTGTTCCAAAGTATTTTTTTCTCACTCCCTTTCTTTATAAGGTATGCTCATGGTCCTGTTCCACTTCAGTCCCAACACTATACGACAAGTCAGGATATCATCAACTCTGTCAACTACATCCGGCATGAGATGCAAAATTACAAACCCAACCTCACTCAGGTTAGATCCTACACACTGTTTCACAGTACATGTTCCAGGATACTATGCATCCTGATAACATTCTATTGGCCTTTGGAATTAAAATATCCCACATCATTACATACCTTTTACCATACCTAGAGATTGGCATGGTTTTATTTCAGTTAGCCTAATTGCTGGTTTATTTGCATTGAGAAATAAACTTGTGAAAAGTACCCCATGCCTATCTCTAGGAATGGTGAAGTGTATGTGATGATTTAATTCCAAAGGCATCAGGATGCATAATATCCTGGATCCATGAAATAACTGGCCTTTAAATATAAAAATATGCCTGCCTCTATGGGAATTTAACATAGGGGTGTGTATACTTATGCCCCCTTTATTTAAAGGACAGATATTTAGAAATTATGGTCGGGTTTGGGTCTGGCTTGGTCACATCTGCGCGATAAGGCATTTGTTGCAAAATGGTACTGTGGCTCCTTTTATGAAGTGTGTGTGTGTGTTCGTGTGTGTGTGTGTGTGTGTGTGTGTGTGTGTGTGTGTCCGTGTCCGAAATAAACCCCAGACTGAATGCCAAGTTAATTAATTTGCTCACCACAAAAAGATTTAACATTTTAAATTAAACCGTTTATTAACGTGCACTTGTTGCCCCGTGTGAGCTTATGCGCTCATCTGTTGACATTTACGAATGCCTTCCTATAGTTGTTAAATAAATGCGGGCTTTCCACACAAAAATATAGCCTACACATGTCATTGGTATGAAAAGAAAATAGATTGTAACTGTGTCGGACTCATGTCGGGCTCGGACACAAATTTCTTAATGCCTGTTGGGCTCGGGCTGCCTTCGGTCATGGCTCTGTCGGACGCGGGCCGATTCGGACTGTAATTCATACACAGCTCAGAAGTCCAATAACAACACCTTCTCAGGTTAAGATCAGAAAGCCTGTAACAGCAGTCAAACACATGCAGGTTTCCTACTTCTTGGTACCTTCACCAGCACTTTGGCAACAGCAAACTATAGTAAAACCTTTCAAAGCTAAGAATGTGATTCTAAGATCATGAACACCTTATTCTGTTTGAATATTATTTGTGTTTTAAGAAATGTAAATAGTTCAAAGTATGAATGGTGCCTTCAAAGTCTTTAACACAGTAATACTTTTTGCAGGTGTTGTCCAGCACAACAGCCAGTTCTGCCATTGCAGCACTTTCTCCAGGTGGCGTCCTCATGCAGGCAGCAACACAGCAAGCCATAAATCGTAAGTGTGTTGTACAGTTACTAAATAACATTATAATTACTTATTATTTACTGAAAGTTGGTGATCACTGACCAGTGGGTGTCTGTACCACATCTGTAGTGTGTGAGGTTGCTTCCACTTTCATTTCCAACGAATCACATAGTTTGTGCTGCCTAGGATGTTAGCGACCCTGGTCGTGTGCAATTCACAGCAAAGCTAAGTTGAATAACTACAATTAACCCATTCAAACACACAGTCAGCCATGGTATAACCCTGGTTGAGCCCTGGGTGTGAAAGGTGGTATTGGACTGCTGTCTATTTTGTGTATTCTTTTTAATCTTTGTTTGTTGTTGTTTTTTCAGAAATGATACCTAGTGAGGTTCAAGGAGAGTTGAAGCATCTTTATGCAGCTGCTGGAGAGTTGTTGAGACACTTCTGGTCCTGTTTTCCTGTAAACACACCATTTTTAGAGGAAAAGGTAACTAATAATAACTTTATTGAAAGAGGTCAAATTATTATTGTAACAGTAAATCACTCCCTTTTTCCATATATTTACGCCCATGATTTTGGCAAAAAAAAAAAAAATCAATTGGCACTTCTAATACTCGTCTCATTGTAGATACAAATCCATTTTGATGCATAAAAAGAAAATCTTCAGATTTGTTCTCATCATACTTTTTCATATAGGTGATGAAAATGAAGTCAAACCTCGAGAGATTTCAGATGACCAAGCTTTGTCCTTTTCAGGAGAAGATTCAGCGTCAGTACTTAAGTACAAACGTGAGTCTCTAAGCTATCAATGATGACACAATGTCTTATACCAGGTGGCACTTGTATTAAATGTCATATCCCCACAGCTCACAGGGCATTTGGAGGAAATGTTGCAGACAGCCTATCGCAAGTTCCACATCTGGCAAACCCGCCGCATGTTGAGAAAAACCTGAGGTCTGATGGTTTGTCAAAGAGAGGACAAAGAAGACATTACAGTATATGGACAAGTGAATTGAGAAGGTTCTTCAGACTGCTGTAAAGAGAACACAGATCACAGCCTGATGGGACAAGATTCACAGAGGCTTAATAAGGATATAGATGGAAGCTGCTACATCCCCTACTGTTCAACCGAGACTAACTGCATCTTAGTCACAAATAACTGTAATTAGTTTCTTTCTCTTTTGTTTGTTTTCTCAATGGTTGAGAGATTGGTGCCTGTAATGGTTAAATGGTGTAATATGACCAAATTTCAAATGGAAAATTAGAAAGGCACTCAGGACAGGCTGATGTGTGAAATGCAAGCAGAGGACAGCCAACGCGTGTTTCGCAGAGAAATAGAGCCACAAGGACACCCTCTGAGCACTATGTTGATTTGGGGAACAAAGTTTCACAAAATGTGAAGCAAAAGGTGACGTGAATATAGCAATACTGAGGGGTGTGTGTGTGTGTGTGTGTGTGTGTGTGTGTGTGTGTGTGTGTGTGTGTGTGTGTGTGTGTGTGTGTGTGTGTGTGTGTGTGTGTGTGTGTGTGTGTGTGTGTGTGTGTGTGTGTGTGTGTGTGTGTGTGTGTGTGTGTGTGTGTGTGTGTGTGTGTGTGTGTGTGTGATGTCTGCACCTTCTGTTTGCACTGAAGATAATGTCACTTAATTAAAGTGAGCCTTTGTTCATACCTCTGTGTAGTGTAAAGTGCAGTATTCCATTAATTTTTTTTTTTTTTTACTGTAGTACTTCATAAAGTACAGTAGAGCTGTATATTTGTGTTGCCTGTCAAAACCTTTGGAGAATGTGGAGACGGTTTCGTGACAAACTAAACACTCAGCCAGGAAGTGTGATCACATCAGCTGAGCGGAGCCGTGACAGGTCGGTTGGCTGAAGGAGTGGCGTGAGCCTGTGACCGCTGACTTTCTAAAGTGAAATTAACAAAACCACGGTGAAACGCTGCGGTTTGGTGTGGATTTTTGGGCAGTATCTGGAGTGTCACTCTGACCGTTTGGTGAGTTTTTACTATAGACTAAGTGTATGGCAGCGCATCACTGTCTTAGCTAACGTTAGCTAGCATACAGCTAACTTATGGCAAATATAGCTAGTGACACAAGGTGAGTGGCGCACTGAACCTGTCCAGATGTGGATATATCTTAATTGTAATAAACCGTCATATTTTGCATAGCCATGTCGTGCACATGTATGTTTGTTTTAGACTTTTGAAGCTTCATTAGTTTTAATAGAAACGTTGACATCAGTGTCAGCAGACGGGTCTCGTGATGCAGGCTGCGCGAACCCGTCGGATGAATCGTCCCTTTAACGTTAGCTAACTAGTTTGCAGCGCAGCAACTTAATCAGTGTTACTAGTTATATGTGTTTACAGTTTTACTCTGTTTTATCAATCAAAACTTTGACCGACAAGAGTCGGCCTGTTATATAGCTAATTGACTGAATTGCAATAACTGACAGCCTAACGACAGGAAAGCTTGAAATTTAAGTTTGTTGACGGTCATTAACCGTAACGGTTATTTAGCTAAAATATCTGTGTTACAACAACACCAGTGTCCTCTTGCTAGCGTAGTAACGTTGCTCATGTAGGATACATATTAGACTTAGCAAGCTACCGGTACTTTCCTTGGGTATTTCCATGGCATAACACTTCACTTTTACTAAAGCTAAACTATCAGATGGGGACCCCATGGGACTTATCAAAACGTATCAAGTGGGGTTTCGTGGTCTAATTTGTGTCAGCTAAGGTCCTTGATCAAGTTTGAGAACCACTTGTTTAAACTTCCCAACCTTAAACTAGCTCCACCTTTACCAGCTAATAACATGCTATTTCCATATGCATCACTTTAAACACAATATTAAATTGTGTAACGTTAACACTCACATAGGTCATTTGTCTGTATTGATTACTTTTAATACTTAAAGAAAGTTTGGTATTAACTTTTTCAATGCGGAACTTCAACTTCTTACAACTTATTTTACAGTGTATTATTGCTACTTTACTTTAAGATTCTCAGGTTCAATTTGTTAGTTGTAATGTAAATAAGGGCAATTTTGTTTGTCAGAGTGCAAAATTCAAGCACAATTATTTACAAAGACCGAGCCTATGAATGTCTCTGAAATCAGCTCTGGTCAGATCTGAGCACATCCTCATCCCCAAATACATTCCTGTTGCAGTAGAGTGTTAACAAATACAGAGACAGAGGTTAGAGTTGACTGCGACTTGTCACCTTCTTTTGAGATGCTTGTGTCTACTTTAATGCTTAGAAGCAATTATGTTTTTTGTAATTTTGTTTGAAAGCATTTTTGTAGCATGCACACTGATGTTTTTGCCAATAGTATCTGATTATTCTAATGATCTGCAGCTTTAGTTTTGCTTCTGCTTCCTCATAAGTTCACTTAAAACCACAACAGAGCACAGAGCAAAATTTAATTGTGTTGTGCTGCAGTTTTAGCTGAAATGGTGATCTCTGGTCGTCTTTCTGGCTAATTTAACTGACCACTCCAGGACAAGAGACAACACTTATGGTAAACTAGAAATGTTAAATTACACCAGGGTGGAGACAGTATTAAGTGGAGTCATCACTGGTCAATTCGAGAGGGTAGGTACACTACTAAAAGTCATATGATGCCTGCCGTGTGGCTGAGGAACGTGGTATGCAAGGAAGCAGAGTAGTAACTCCTGAAGTCCCTCACATTTTTTTTTTCATTCTTTGCTGACTGTCTCATTCTCTCTCAGTTGTAGAGCATTCCAGTGAAGATGCCTCTGATACCAGTTGTGCCAGAGAACCACAGTCATGTTCTGGCAGAGTTTGACTGCCTTGATCCACTTCTGTCTGCTCTCCGTTTAGACTCCGGCAGGCTCAAGGTAAGTTTCACCATCACATGTCCGAGTTAGTCTTATAATGAAACCACCTGTCCTGTATCTCATGTACTTTGTGCTTGCCAAACATTGATCAAAAGCTGTTACAATAGACTTTAAAGGCCGAAAAACATCCAGCCGATTAAAACATCAGTTTGTCTAATTTTTAGCTGTGGCTACACTATGAACGCAAATTACAGCATGATATCAACAAAACTTTGTACGATCTACTGTACATGAACTGAACAGATGAGTAAAGTCTTTGTACTCTGTGTTACAGTGTACCTGTCTGGCAGTGTCAAGGAAGTGGCTCGCATTAGGAACGTCAGCTGGAGGGTTGCACCTGATTCAGAAAGAGGGCTGGAAACAAAGACTCATCCTTACTCACAAGGTAAGCTGTGACTGAGGGCCTATTGTCCTATTGTTAACTGATACAGCTACATATAATAAGCAATACATTATTTGTAAGTGTCGGTTTCTCCTCATTTTTTTTTTTTTTTAACTTCTAACCCGTCATGCACTCTTGTTCAGGAGGGATCTATTACTCAAGTGGCGTGTTGCCCTCATGATGAAGACTTTATTGCTGTTGCAACAAGGTTAGAGTCTCCATGAAGTCAAGAAATCACCTACATATTGCTGTGTTTATTTGTGTTGCCTGTGTTGTTGTTTGTGACATTGTTTGTCCCTGCTCCAGTCAGGGTCTCGTGGTGGTGTGGGAGCTGCAGCTGGAGCGACGGGGGCGTCCAGAGAGAGTCAGTGCATCCTGGGAGCACAGAGGTCAGGCCATCACTGCACTCTGCTGGGACACCAGCGCACTGAGAGTTTTCGTCGGGGACACAGGAGGCAAGGTGTCCTTTCTACGTGCTGGATCTTCTAAGCTGGGCAAGGTAGTGACTGCTGATTCACAGTGAAAATGTTTTGTTTTATAATGTTTATTTATGAATGGCTTTTGAAAAAGTTAAGGCACTTTCTAGTTTTTGCACTAGTGAAAAACCTCTTAAAAAATATGCCCATAATTACTGGCTGAGAGTTTGTTTTTGTTTCTTACACTTTTTGGGTCCGATCAAAGTGTTCCACTGTCTCTCGTGGCTGTGTTCCAGTCCTCTTAATGGACAATTTTTTACATATCCTATACCAGATATTGTTTTCTTTGTGTCTAGGGGTCAGCATTCGTTATCTTCCCTGTTCAGACCGTCACCACTGTGGACTCCAGAGTGGTTCAGCTCGGGTACCAAGATGGCCGCTTGCTGGTGTCTTCGTTGAGCCGCTGCTACCTCTGTGACACAGAGAGGTGAGTACGAACATGGCTACTTCTCTTTAGGGGGAGATACTCTGAGGGCCCATGTTAATGCCTTCATATTGGTAAATATTGTCCCTACTAAAGTGTCCTTTTTTATCCCAATAGTAGACATACAGTACTAACTTTGAAGAAAATGTTAATTAAATTGGGCTTTGTCAAAAAATTTCTTAATGTTAATCATCATGCTTACTCCTGAAAATAATTTCTGAACATCTTTTGGCAGTGGTGTATTTTTCTGTCTTTACCTGCCTTCAGGGAGAAGTTCTGGCGTGTTGGAAATAAGGAGCGGGATGGGGAGTATGGAGCGTGTTTTTTCCCTCAGAACAGGGGGTTATTAGTTGGTCAGCCACCACTGCTGTACTCTGCCCGGCCGGGGTCTCGAATATGGGAGGCCAGTTTTAACGGCGAGGTTCTAAGCACCCATCAATTCAAACAGCCACTGGCCTGTCCTTCTCTACCTCTCATCACTTACAAGTACTGACTGTTCCTAATTTCAAATAGTCTTTAAAAGGCCAACCTCCTAATTTGTCTTTTTTTTTTTAATATGTTATTTGTTCCCCTGTTACCTGCAGAGATGAGCCACATTACAACCCAGTGCAGAAGAGCCCCCAGTCAATCGCCTTCCCTAAACTGCTTTATTTTGGGTAATGTTACATACAATTTATATATTTTATTATCTGAGTTGTTAGGCTTGTCAATATTTTTATCATATGCACATTATTGAATTAGAGGCAAATATGTTGATTACAGACAACATCAAACAAAACATCCCATTATTATTAAATAATAACTGTACACTTTATTTTTTTGTGTAGAGACCAAAACTTGCTAACCTGGACTGATTCCGCTATTTATGTCTTCACACCTCAGAACGGACAAGTGCTTCTGTGGACTGAAGTCAAAGGTGTGTTTGTGCTGCTTCCTCCTCCAAAATACTAGTAGCGGTCCGTTGGAGTAGATTAGCAGCAAACAGTTTATTTATGAAGACTGCTGTAAATATGTGAACAAAGGACCACTAGTCATTATTATTATTATTATTATTATTATTATTATTATTATTATTATTATTATTATTAACAAGGAAAGGATTATAATATTAAACCATGTTAGCATTGATCATATAGACCTTTTGTTCCTTTTTGATTTACTGTAAATTGACCCATCCTGTTTTCTGGTTTTGCAGACTTGGTTGATATTGCAGTCTACCGCAACGAGCTCTTCTGTCTCCATGGCAGCGGACGCCTGTCCCACCTCTCCCTGTTGTCTGCTGAGCGCTGTGTTGAGCGTCTGCTACGGAGGGAGTCCTGGCCTCTAGCTGCTGTGGTCTGCTGTATGTTCCAGCACACGATCACCACCAGCAGGGTAAGATGGCTGCCACTGCTGTGCTAACTGGTTTTGTTTTTTTGTGTACAGTGTAGATTCCAGTCTTATCTGGGCTAAGATGTCCATACAAGTTTCTGACTTCCTTTATCCCAACAATAAACCTTTAAACCTGAGGTGGTTCACCTTGAATGGCCTGAACAAGAAGCAAAAATGGGCAGGTGCTAGATATGGCTCCTTTCAAGAGTATTGTTAAGAATATTATTATTTGTTTATTATTGTTTCAACACATAGGTAAAAAGGGATTATCTCAGTAGTAAACATCTTGATCTTTTTAACACAACACATGCATAATCTGACTTTACAGAGCACAGTAGTTTGTATTAAACATACTGACGCACCATATGTCCTCAGTGAGTCTGGGTTTGTGCAGATGGTGAAAACCAAATGTGAAATGGGCATGCTACTGGTTACATTTAGATTTAAGTCAATGAAGCATTTTAGAAATCAGGAATCTATATCTAGATCTAGATTTGTGTTGATACAGCATTACTGACAGCCTTGTTCATCATTCCTGTTCAATTCAGGCCAGGAAATCAATTCCCATCGACCGCCTTGAACATCTCAGGTCCCAGCTCAGCTCCAGCACACACCTGGACCTGACTGGCCAGCTGGAGGAAGTCATCAGTAAACTAGAACCTCTGGACTCTGCCTCCAGCAGCCGTAGAAGTAGCATCTCCTCACATGTAAGTTAAAGTAACTTTCTGTAAATTGTGATCACCATAACTGTAGATGATATGCATCCCATCCATTTTTACTTTTCTGTGGGACCCATTGCTATGGATACGAATTTAGTTGATAAGGACAAGTTTCTCTGTGGCATTACATTAAATTGGTTGGTTGGTGAGGATAAGCAGGTCACAACCATAGATATACAAAAATATTGTTCTATAATACTAATACTGGTCATTCAGTACATTTTAAATTATATGAGCCTATTGTAACTAAAGCACGGGGCTTCTATAAATTCATATGCACATGTAACAAATGAATGTGCTAAGATCAGATATGTCATTATCCAGGAGAGCTTCAACGTCCTGGACTGTGGAATCTATCGTGTGATCAGCCGCAGAGGAAGTCAGTCTGATGAGGAAACAAGCTCCCTCATCAATCAGTCCATGTCAGAGGAGGAGCGGCTCAAAGAGTTCGGTTTTGTGCAGGAGGATGATCAGGTGGATCACGGTAAGAGATTATCAGCTGCTAAGTGAACAAATGCTGTCACTAAAAATGCCTGCTTTCAAAAACATACTGTATGAAATTGTTATTCAAATGTCGTGTTTTTTGTCAATACTGCATCCTAGGGTGACTAATTTGAATTTTATGAATAAACAGGTAGTTTTAAAAGCTTAATATAATAGTTTTAATATTATTATTATAATTATTATTATTATTATTATTATTATTATTATAGTTTTTTAATATTAACAATTATAAGTAGTAGTAGTAGTAGTAGTAATTATTATCAAACTGAATCCAGTTGAACAAGGCAGGGGCTTTATTTATACAATATTAATGTATTAAGACATCACACAAAAAATTGCTGCAAAAATGTAAGGCTTGATTATTAGGATATTTTTGGATATCAAACTGATTAAATGCTAGAACAACAACCACAGCAAACCACTTGCACACACTGTTGTTTCTTTGTTCACTCTTCTGTTTTTGTCTCTTTCTGACTCTCTTTCTGACTCTCTTTGTGTGTGTGTGTGTGTGTGTGTGTGTGTGTGTGTGTGTGTGTGTGTGTGTGTGTGAGAATGTGTATTAATACACATTATATAGCAGGAACAAACTCCTTTTCTGCCTCTGCTGAGTTCAATGTGAAAACAGAGTGAAGTTATTTTCAGTTTTATATCTACTGCTCTATTAAAATACCTGAATAAAAATAACAAAAACATGAAGGAATAATGCCAAAAAAGTTATTTGTAATTAGGAGCATCTCCAGCTGCTGAAAGATTTGTCAGTATAAAGTGAGAATAATTTTACTCTTTGACTTTATCTCTGTTGTCATAATGATCATATGTATCTTTTTCTGATACTGTCTTGTATGTTTGCCACTAAAATGTTGTTTTGATTTATAAAACACAAATTCATTCATTCAATAGTGTTGCTGTGTTGCTGAGCTGAATGATCAATGACAGCTGACATGATTAACAAATTAATATCAAGTTTCTTGTCTGTTCCATTGTATCACACATATATCACCATTATGGTTCTGGTTTTTTATTTTTCGTTGTGCACTATTTAATTTATGTTTCCTCTATAGTGGTGTCTGGCATCTTTGCTCCATCAGCTTGCATTATGTCCTCTGCCTTTCATCATTCTGCTTCAGTACACCATCCATCTGTGTTTGTCCTCTGGCTCTTGCCCCCATCTTTATTCAGATCCACAGATCAGTGAGCGTATGGAAACTGAGCGATCTGAGCAAGGCCTGCAGTTCCACCTCCCCCTCTCATTCCGTCCCAAACCCCCTCGCATCGCATTGCAGGCCGTCAAAGACAGGTGAACATCCAGAGAAATAAAGGACATACGGCTTTTAATACAAGAATGTGTCACACAGCCATGAAGACATTACATTGTCATGTTTGATAGCTTTAGGTTTTATTCAACAGGGATGAAATTATTTGTGGATGGAAACTACAATAACTGTAATTATTCAAGTGCAGCTGTGCTTTTAAACGGCTTACTTCCCCTTTCCACTGAAGACCCACCACATATACTTCTTTCAATTGGTATTTTTCATCTCTGTACATGCATGTGGCAAGTTTCATTTCCAAGCATCACACTCAGGCTCAGTTATTTTTCATATGAACATGTTTGTAGTTCTGTTTGTTGGATTGTAAATCCATATCATTGGTAATTGGTTGTTTTATTATTCAATTTTTGTGTTTTTCAGTGTTTCTAGTTTTGTTAAGAAGACAACAGAGAAGATCAACACCCTCCAGATGAACTCTGAGCTCTGGCAGCGGCCTGAATTTAGAGAGGGCGGACAGGCCGAAATGTCGGCCACAGCTCCATACTCAGAAGAAATGGACAATGAGTAAGTACAGACATATTTCTGCTGTACAGAAATAAGTCTCCACTCATTTCTTCTTTTGTTTGTCTTATTAGGCCATATTTTGGCCTAATAACTGGACTTAATAGTTAAATCAAAAACCAGTGAATTTATATTTGTTGTCACAGAGTTTATGATGAAATGCCTAACACAGAGGCCAACATGCAGGAACTTCGATCAGCGACAGAGCGAGCTATGTAAGTGCTTTAAACGGTTTTGATAGAATTTCAACTGCAAGATTTCACAGCCTCTTAGTAGAAATTGAACTTACATACTCACATTTTCCCAACTTCAGCTCCCAGATCCAAGATCCTTTGGTGCTACTAGATCCAGTCTGCCTGAGAGAAACTCTGCTGGAGTGGCTAGCGGTTCTGGAGCGAATACTTGGATCTGAAGAGCATGGGTCAGCTGCTGCGGGGGATTCAAACGTAGATGGAACAGAAGAGGAGAGGTGGAATTATCTAAACACCTGCTCAGAGCAACAAGAGGAGTCTTCCTTCTCATCAAGAGAACCAACAGAGGAGAAGAGAAAAGAGTGTCCTGAGCTCAGAGAAAAAGAGGACCAGTGTAACTCCACTGAGAAGGAATCGGAAGTTTCAGATAGGAGCCCTCCAAATCCTGTTCGAGTGGTGTCTCCCAAACCTTTACCACCGGATCTCCTGTCTAATCTCACCCAGCTAGCAACGTTACACATAGAACTAAGCTGCTTTAGAAACCAAGAAAATGAACAAGCATTGGGGTGCACAACTTTCCTGCGCAGCTACTTCTTTCTGCTGGACCAAGAGCGCGTAAGAAGAATGTGTCTGCTGTGTTATCAGGAGCAGCCGGAGGTGCAGAGCTCCTTCACTGAGGCCATGCTAGGTCAGAAGCTTCTCTTCAAATGTCTGGTTTATTTATTTTCATTCCTGTTGTTTATTTTCAGACACACCAAAACAAAATAGTGCACTTCTGCTGTTTGAAAATGAAAAATAAGTATATGTAATACAATATATTTTAAACCTGGATCACATTTCCACATAAGTAAAAGAAAAGCCCTTAATGTTAGTGTCTCTCAATGTTTCAGAGATAAAATCTGTGTAGCTGTTCCCTTTTGAATGTATTTAATTTAATTCACCATTTAACCATTTTTTAAAACCTAGAAAATATTTGTATGCAAACATATCCAATACTAATACTTCTTTGTCCCAGACCTCATCTAGTAACTAAACATTTAAATGATCTGTAATATCTTAAAATTATTTGGAAAATCATTTTTTTGTCGTTCTCTGTAGATCTCACTCAGTCCAGTAAGGTGGTGGAGGTTATTCAGAGAGGTGATTTGCTGAGATCACTGCGCAGTCTGAGAGAGCTACAACCCTGGAGTGGACCTTCTCTACTCGCTCACTTACACAGGTCAGTACTTGTATTTCTTTCTGGTCAGCATAGTTTTGATGGACCTTGTAAAGTAAGTTTGCTATGTTATTATGCAGGCTGTATGAGAAGCACGGGGAGGCGGCTGTACGCTCATTTACTCAGTTCTATCCTACAATAACTCCTGCTGATGTAATGACCATGGCTCAGCAAAGCCACTTCCTGGCATACCTTGATAATCTGGTCCAATCACAAACCGAGGAGGACAGGTACGTCTTTAGTTTCATCCATTTGTAAAAGACAATAAAGACTCCTCCTTGTGGCTAAATTTGTACACCTATTACTTCCTCTAGATTGTCATTTTTGCAGTCCCTTCTTGAACCAGAATCTCTGAGACAGGATTGGCTGGAGCTTGCACTTACCCACGATGCCCCTCAACACTGTGATACTTTGACTTCTGATGGACAGCCCAGGTCTGGTTCTGTTAATGTGGGAATAAATGCAAAATAAGATTTTTTTTTACTTTAAGGCCCAGAAGGTTTTTTGTTTGAGGCTAGAAACCAAAACATATGCCTGAATGGATATGAATTTTAGCTTCTATCCTGGTTCACTTCTGGATTCTATTTAGGCCACAACAAGGTTGAAAAATAAAGTGAAAGCTGAATTCATGTGACTCCTCCCGCAGATGGCATTCTCATTGTTTCAGCTGGGGTTATGGACGCCTCCTATCTCTCCTGATTCGTCTTCCTGCAGACCTGTCTTCCAAGCAGAAGATGGCAGAGACTTGCCGCAGTCACGGGTACTTCTCAGCAGTCTTTTTTTTTTTTTGCTGTTTATATTCATCAGTTTACATATATGTAACCTTCTGTATAATGCGTGTGTGCAGTTATTGGACAGGCTACATTTACCTCTGCTGTGAGCTGCAGCGCCGCACAGAAGCATTCTCCACCATCTGTCACCTGGATGACTTCAGCCTGCTGGAGGACACTGATGGTAAAACTTTAAGGCAGAAGCAGAATAATAATATTTTATGGGCTGAGAGGAGAGTTCATAACAGTGATGTTGAAAACAATGTCCACTATGTCGAAATCCAGTGTACATACACATGATACTTTAGTAGTACACAACGTAACTGCCCACTGTATCATAACACAACACAGGTTATAAGACTGCAAACATTACAGCTAATATAAAAAATAAACAATTTATGAACATCTACCTATAAAATCTTTTTTTAAAGAAATATTCAGAACCAGTTTGGCTCTAAGAATTTCCACTGACTGTTGAACCAAACAATGGTTCATCTTTTTTTGCACTTAGTGTGTAGTTATACTGTACATCTGTAAAAATCCAGGTGATTCAACTTTAGTAGTAGTACTTTTACTAGTATTACACTGTCTGCACTCATTGGAGTGGCTTCTCTTGCAATCACTCAAATAAAACTCACTCAAATTAAATGACGCCGCTTGAAACTTATTTGCCAAAAATAATGAAAAGAAAAAAGACACTATGATAGTCTAATGTCTGTACTGTCCCTCGGTTATTTTGCAGGTGTTAAGCCTCAGACCTTGGAAGAGTGGAAGCTCTTGATCCAGTTATCTCAGCGGTGCAGCAGCGAGGTAGTCTCAGAGCAGGTCACAGGTGTGAATGGAAGTAGCTGGTCCAACAGCTCAACAGATTGTGGTGGAAAGATCAGCCCAGAGAACCTGACCCTGATGCTGGCTCGGACAGCCGGGCCTGACCGCGCTATGGCTGTCCTGGAGGAATGTGGAGTGCAGCTGGTCCTTTCGCCACACTCCAAACTAGTCTGTGAGCTGCTCAGAGTCACTGAGAAGAGGCAGAGGTGGGTCAGGGTGAGAGAGCAGAAGAAATTGTTTGAGTGTGTGTGACAGTGGTCTGAAATTGCAGTCCTCAAGAATGTTTGTATGTATTCCAGTACTATTTCGTTTTTGTGTTTCAGAGCGATGATCCAGACGATGCTCGAGCGCTGTGATCGGTTCCTTTGGTCTCAGCACGCCTAACTAAAGATCAGCTGTAGCTTCTCTACGCCAAACAAGATAACACTGTATGTAAATGTCCTGAGTAACTGTTGAAGCTGCAACTTAATTTATGCACTATAATATTTCTCAAAGCTTCCCAGTTTAAATGAAGGTATTTATCCTCCCATTGAAAACAGTATTATCTTTTGAACTTTTTTATGATTTAGGTCAAATGTTTTTTGCATGTACAGGCATCAAATATATATATATCTCTATGACAAAAACTGAACTGTATGAACAGTGAAATGTTCTAACCAGGTAATAAAATATAAATAAAATCTGTGCGCATTTTAGTTTTTGTTTGTTTTAAGAACAGAAGGTTTCTGTCAGCATGATGATAGTCAAGCCTGGTAAATGGGTATTCCCCCCCCCCCCATGTATGGATGTCAATAACACAGGGAAAATCCACATTAGGAGCAAAGGACAAAAACAAGTGTGGCTCTAATCCAACCAGCAGATTACTTCATAACTGTGTGCTTTTGTTTATTTCTGTAGACTAAAAGCATAAAAAAAGTTTCAATTGTTAATCCTATGTATCATTACTATCCAACCATGTAGATAGCTCTGGTTTATTTGTTGAGGTTTTTGAGAGAGAAAACTGCCTAAAAACAAATAGAAACCATTATGTATATCTAGTGTTTTCTTCAAAAGGGCATTTTTGTGAAAAAAAGACATTTCAGATCTTGAATGTCACATACAGTAGATTATGTTTTGTGTGGGTCAACAGAGATAATATTAATAACATTGTAATGAAATGGGACTGATGGTATCACACACCTGGAGCATCAAAGGGAAGACGCAGACAACCTGGTGCTTCACATTTGAGCTTAAAAGGCTTCTACTGGACACTACCGCGCTATATGAGTCACATCATCTACTCTGGTTTAACTGAGACTTTTCTGTCTGATCCTTAATGTATTTCTTATTTTCATCTTCATCCCTGGTTCTTCAATCATTTCCCAGAATCTTAATTTTCTAGCTCATCCACCTGTTTTGTGTCGATCAGATTAAAGGATCTGCATGTGGCAAAGACGCAGACACACTTGTAATGAAAATGATTCACGTGAAATGTACTTTGCATCGCCTTGAAATTCTATTTGGCTGCTTAATGTTAATAATAATATTAAATCAGCCTGTCTTCTCATTTGCTTTTAAAGTTATACTTTACTCATTCAATATTTCTGTCTGCCTGTATTTGTTTGGTTGATGGTGTTCACTGCTACAAAGACGTATTCTCTCGAGGGATAGGTAGAATTGTTTAATTGAAATGATCCAAATATGACAGAAGGTTTTCATCATGAGGACAGAAGTAAATGTGATTTGAAATTTTATTAGGTTGGGGCATTGAGTCCAGTGTTTGATGTTGGGTTCCTGTCACCAGGAGGACCGATAAGGGGATTCTGCACATACCTGTTGGCCCTGCTGCAAGTGTATAAATGGCAACCTCGACCCTCGTAGCCAGACACACACACACACACACAGGTTGGCTCTCAAGATGAGTCACAGTCAGCAGAGTGGTGAGATACTATGAGAGTGATTAGTTTTCTAAACCTAAAGTGAATCCTTTTTGCACGGATTGAATAGTTTTAACATTCTCGATGGACGCAGCACTGAGGGTGAGTTCCTGTTTTTCCTCATCTTGATTTAATAGAATAAAGTAGTACATTTCTTGAGATATTCAGTGAGCTGTGTTACAGTTCCAGGTCTCTCTGCTTGTCCTGCTCTCCTTCCCTGAACATGCTTCACTGAATAAAGTATTTGACAACAGCTCAGGTAGGATTTCTGGTCCATTATTACGGATAAGACCAAATACCTGGGAGCTTTTCTAACTGCGTCTATGTGGTAATGTCAGGAACTGTGTATCCAGGATCTGTATTTGTGAAGGAGGCTCTTCAGAGGGCGATTGAGCTGACTGATGCTGCTTACGCCCGCACAAGTGAAAGGTAAAATTGACTGGCTCACCGTGGAAATATTTTACACCTACTGCAAAGCATAAACCATAATTTTACATCTATTAGGCATTGTGTTGTCACTAAAAACTAATTTATTGATGTTTCCAGGGTTAAGAAGTCTCAGTCTGAAGGCGCTCTGAGACCCAGTGACCTGCTGGCTCAGTTTAAACAGACTGAAGCCAGAACCAGGACTCAGATCCAGGCTGCAGAACTGTTGGACAACACAGTGGAGCTGATCAGAGAGATGGTCTACACTAATACTATGGTTCAGACAGACCCTCGGGGTATCAAACAGCAACACAACACAAGCACTAAATCTAGTACTTGTCTTTAATGCCAGGCCCTCTTTACATGTGCTTTTAGTAGATTTCAGGCTACAGATGAACAACATCTTTTTTTAACTGTCCCCTAATTTATCCTCATATACAGTACATCATACGACAAAAAGCTGTTAACTTTTTTTCTGGTCTAAGACAAAGATGAATCCTACGTTTAACAGTGTGTTGTGTTTACTGAATGTTCCCAAAGAGTTTCTGAGTGAAGTAGACATGAAGAATCTGCTGCAGGAAACTGGCTGCTCCGCTGAGCTGCAGAGACCCAGCTGTGACACAGACTGTCTGTCTGAGCGCTACAGATCCCTCACAGGAGAGTGCAACAACAGGTTAGTGCTCACACAAAAGCATTAAAGCACACCTCTTGGAGGGTTGTCCAGGAAGGTAAAACTTAAATTACATGCAATTTAGAATAGATTTGATTAGATTTTGTTTTGTTTTTTGATAAATGTGTCTGTGTTCTTGTCTTGTTTAGACAGAATCCCAGATGGGGGGCTGCAAACATACCGTATTCTCGCTGGCTGCCTGCAGAGTACGAGGATGTGTGGGGGATGCCCAGAGGCTGGGACCCAGAGCACACCTACCATAACGCCACTCTGCCTCCAGTAAGAGTTTTGCAGCAGCACTCAGTCATCCTCTGTCCCGTCAGCTGCTGTAACTCCAGACTTTGTGTGTTGTCCAGGTGCGGCTGGTGTCTCAGGAAGTGCTGTTCACTCATAATGACAAGATCTCTCTGGACTCCACTCTGTCCCACCTGCTAGTGGAGTGGGGTCAGTGGATAGACCACGACGTGGTACTGACGCCTCAGAGCCCCAGTACAGCCGCCTTCAAGACAGGAGCTGACTGCACACACACCTGCAGCCGAGACACGCCCTGCTTCCCCATACAGGTGCACTTTACTGTCAGCTGCTTCTCAGTGTACCTGTTGTTTTTTTTGCTTGATGATCACACATGTTTAATTTTATAAGATAAGAAAGAACTTTTATTCATCTTCATATAAATGTTTGTGCCTAAGATGCTCAATGTACATATTAAAATAAATATTTTGTTTCAGTTCCATATATGCATACAGAACATAGTATAAATACATGATACATACAATATATTCATTTAATTACAAGCAATGAATAACATATACAACAAGGTATCTTTGTTAAAATATATATATATATATACACACACACACACACACACACACACACACACACACACAC
The DNA here is from genome assembly GCA_013375575.1 of Percina caprodes. Classification (NCBI taxonomy): domain Eukaryota; kingdom Metazoa; phylum Chordata; class Actinopteri; order Perciformes; family Percidae; genus Percina; species Percina caprodes. The sequence goes on along the minus strand of JABXJD010000001.1, from coordinate 11,993,659 downwards.
AGTATATTTAGTTTGTTTTCATCGTTGAAAACAAACTATAAATATAAATAAAAACCTCTCTCCCCAGATTCCTCTGTCAGATCCTCGCAATGGCTTCCAGAGTTGTATGCCTTTCTTCCGCTCTGCTCCCAGCTGTGTTAGTGGAGTCCGGTCTCATCACCAGCGAGAGCAGCTCAATGCCATCACCTCCTTTGTAGATGCCAGTATGGTTTACGGCAGCTCCACCAGTCTGGCCTCGGATCTGAGAAACCACTCCTCTCCTCTGGGCTCAATGGCCCTTAACTCCCAACACTCAGACCAGCAGCTGGCCTACATGCCATTCCTGCCACGCCTGCAGGCTGACCTGGACCCCTGCGGCCCCCGAAACACCAACACCCTAGGGGCATTAAAAAGATCCAGGCGCCAGGAGAACACCACATCCTGCTTTCAAGCTGGTGAGCGAGTAAATGTAACAAGTTGTCTGTTCTCTGCAGGCTTCAATGGAGCTTTTTTTTATGATTTATGTTTCACAGGTGATTCAAGAGCTAATGAGCATCTGGGAATGATTGCACTGCACACGCTCTTTCTGAGAGAGCACAACCGGCTGGTCAAAGAGCTGCACCTGCTCAACCCTCACTGGAGCCCTGACACACTTTATCAGGAGGCCCGCAAGATCATGGGAGCTATTCATCAGGTATCTCTAACTGCTTCCAGCTATTCACCTCCTGAGCATTCCAAGCACTCTGACCTGCTTCCTTTATCTTTCCAGATCCTAACATGGGAGCACTACCTGCCGCGCGTTCTCGGTGAGAGTGCCATGTCTCGTCTGATGCCTCCCTACGAGGGTTATGATCCTGAGGTGGATCCCAGCATTGCGAACGTCTTTGCAGCTGCCGCATTTCGATTTGCCCACGTCACTGTGCGGCCTGTGGTGACCAGGCTAGGGCCAGGCTACACCACCAACTCCCAACATCCTCCGCTGCCTCTGCATCATTCACTGTTTGCTTCTTGGAGGGTCGTGCAAGAAGGTAAAACTATGATGCTGTCATAAATTCAACTCAAATTACATGCCTTTTACTAACCTTATCAGTTTCTATCTATCTGTCTTTTTTCTCCTGGTGTGTCAGGTGGTATAGACCCTGTGCTGCGGGGTCTGTTGCTGTCTCCGGCCAAGCTGCAGACTCCAGGTCAGATGATGGTGGAGGAGCTGACAGAAAGGCTGTTTCAGGCACAAGGAGGGATGCCTCTGGACCTTGGGGCCCTTAACCTCCAGAGGGGCCGGGATCACGGCCTGCCTGGTACCAGCTATCTTACTTCTGGAACAGTACAGTGTTAATGTTTTACTTTATACTAAAAGTCTCCAGCTGACTGTAAACAAGATTTGTTTGTATCAATAAATCATCTACCTGTGTGTTTACTTTAAAGTACCATTGTTGTTACTGTCTGTTTAAACTTGAAAAATTAGAGAAAAGAGTTAAGTACACTCGAAATGTCAGTATGCATACTAAATAATGCTTGATTTCAGAGTGTACTTTTAATGCAATGTCCCACTATGTAATGTTGTAATGAGTTTCTCACCGCTGCAAAACATTTAAAATAAGGTGAGAGAGCAACAGAAAAATTTAGGAAAACAAAAACGCCTTTATTTTTAAAAAACAATCGTATTACTTTCTCTTGGAAAGTTTTGATTGGCAGTGACATTTTCTGTTTGTGCTAAACTGCACAGAAAGATGATTTTATTTTTTGTGTGTGTCCTAACCCTAACTCTTTGATAATAAGTTCAGTATATTCTGTATACAGTAGTAAGTCAACGTGCACAACACTGGCCCCTGGAAACTGAACACCAAACAAATGCAGCTGTTGTTCCTGGTGTTAAATCTGTGGTTTTAAATGTCTGCTGTGAAAAAAGGGTGTTGATTCATGAACCAGTTCCAGATGTAGGAATGTGTTGTAGTTGTTTGAACAAACTATTGGCAGTGGAGTCAACAGTAGGCGAGAAAATTCTTTGAATATATGGTATTTGCTCAAGTAGAATTTCGCATCTGTTAATCACTGAAGTGTATTTATTTATTCTGGTGTTAAGTAGAGGTGGTCTTTGTTTCAGGTAATTGAAACCCTATATTCAATGCTCTTCCTGTCCCATCTCCTTCCTTCAGGATACGGCTCATGGAGAAAGTCCTGCAGCCTCTCTGTTCCCAACACTACATCAGAACTGGCCGAAATTCTGAGTAACTTCACTTTGGCTCACAAATTCCAGCTCCTGTATGGGACGCCACACAACATCGACGTGTGGGTGGGGGCCATCTCTGAGCCCGCTCTGCCCGGAGGTCGAGTTGGACCACTGCTGTCCTGCCTGCTGGCGAAACAGTTCAGAGCACTGAGAGACGGGGACAGGTGAAACTAAATCCATTGGTGTAACATTATGACCCTTACAATGCAAGAAGAGGAATTTAAATCTTTTGTCTCCCAAGGTTCTGGTGGGAGAGGGAAGGAGTGTTCACTAGCACCCAGAGGAGACACCTCCACACAGTCTCTCTCTCCCGCATCATTTGTGACAACAGCCGCATCACTCACGTCCCTGCTGACCCGTTCACACGCACCGAGAGGCCAGAGGACATGCTGGCCTGTTCACACCCGCTCATCTCCCGCCTCGACCTCAGCCCATGGAAAGAACCAGACACAGGTGAAGAAGTGGAAAAGAAAACAGATTTATATTGGATTTGTCTTGTGTTTTCACATGGACCTGCCTACCCTCTCATTTAGATCCGAGCTGTGGTCCAATACCCAGGATTCAGTACGGCTACTCCCTTCTTTGTGACTCTGTGATTTTGTACCAGTGTCACTCTGGCTTCAAGCTGCTCGGCTCTTTATCTGTCAGCTGTGATCCAAACAGCCAGCAGTGGAGCCCCACACCCCCAACATGTCAAGGTATGAAGCCTAAACTAGGGCCTGGTGACATGGCTGAAACAGATATCAATATATTTCTAAAGACCAGTGAATCACAACGTGGTTTATGTGTTCAAAATCACATTTAACAAAATCTCATGATGGTGATGTTGAAATTCAGATGTAAACCATAACTCTTTAATTATAGACCTTGTTAACCATAATCTGCTAAACAACCTCCTAACAAGTCCATTTAGTAGCTGTTCTAAAGCATTGATATCAGTGTTTTTGTCGGATTGTTGCAGATATTAATGAATGTGAAGAGCAAACTTCTCTCTGCCCACAAAACCTGGAGTGTCTCAATATACTAGGTTCATTTACTTGCTCAGGTTGGTTCAGATCATTTGATAATGCATGCTGCCACTTACTACGACTATTTCAAGCACAGTTTATGCCTATTTGAAATTTGGTGCCAAATGCTTTTATTTTGAAGCACTTTGAAACTTTTTTGAAAAGTAGCTGAATCTTTCATTCCTTACATTGCTGAGACATTTAAACAAGCACAAGATAAAAGTGTCTTTTATTTCCCATCCTAAATGTTTCTTCACGTTTGTGTGCACTTATTCAGAAACCTCCTCGCCGTCTGCGGTCTCTGTCTTCACTGCAGTGATGGTAGTGATTGGCAGTGTGGCCGCGCTGCTGATGATCATGGTCTGTTATCGAAAGTAAGTCAATGTAGATACAAACCGATTTTATGGAAACAATCTGGGTCCAGATTTAGTTATTTTATACACATAGCTACTACAGGTCTGCCTACGTATTTTGTAGTCATCTTAACAACACTCAACAATTACTAAATTCCTGTGCGGAACAAGTATTCAGACCCTTAAGTCAAAGTACTAATACCACACTTTTACTATTACCGGTATATCTGATGTTTCTGATTTAATATTACTGCTGCATTAATGTGTATGTTGTATTTTACTAAGGTAGATGTTTAAAGGTGCTCTAAGCAATGTCACGTTTTGAGGGGCAAGCTAGCCTCGTTTTGTGAAGAAGTGCTTAGAGCACCTTTAAGGTTGTGCTAATGTTTACTAGTTTATATAATGTTGGGTAGTTTAATCTACAGCAATGCATCATATTCTATATGAGTATTATGTTTGTAGTTTTGCTGTCCTGTGAGAACCCTGCATCTCCAAAAAATTATCCATGAGGGTTTTTGATTAGCTCTATTTAAAAGAAATAGGATAATCTTTTCAAATTTAAAATCACCAAACTAGGAGATACATGGTTTTCACAAGACAGATGTAGTAGAGTAAAAAGTACAACACTTGCCTCTGATATGTAGTGGAGTACAAGTTTAAAGTTGCATAAAATGTACATATTCAACTAAAGTACAAGTAGTACTTTGAATTACAGTACAGTACTTACTAAGACTAAATGTACTTAGTATATACATTCTATATATATATATAAATATATATAATAATATATATATTATATATATATATATCTCTCTCTCTCTCTCTCTCTCGCAGATATTTTCCTAAGAAAGAAGAGTCAGTCAACGCTGGATGTTGCCAGGGGGAAAGTTAAAAAGAGTTTGGTCAAATGTTCCTCTACAGAATGTTAAATAAAAAATATCTGTCTTAATTAATTTAAGTTGCAAATATATTGATGTGTGTGTGATGTTCTGTCTATAGTAGTACAATATGTTGTATTGTTAATTTATAACAGCCATATAACACAAAAGCTGGACAAACGTTTTACATTAATAAGTTTCCCTGTTGTTAACCATTAAACATGAAGTGGTCACATGACTGCATGTTTTTTCCTCTGACTACACGTGACTGACCAGCCTGACTGTGTTCATTCATTACCAACAAGTCAAACTACTGATTAAGGTTGTGATCTGTATGATAAGACCATGTAAACAGAATAACAAGCTTACAGAAGTCCTTTAAATCCGGAAACTAAAATCTTACTGGAATGTCGGATATAAAAACAGATTTTCATACCATAAAGCTCCTCTGAGCTTGATATTGTCTCAGTATCCGTGTGCCTGATCCCTGCTTACAAACCTGTTAGGTAACTGTGTGTTTCATATCTTATCTGCTATCAGATTTTGTTCAAACAACCTATAAATTAAACACAGTACAAAGGTAATGTAGTGAGGCTACAATGCCTCGTCTTTAATGAAGTGTTTTAATGATCGGTACACAGAGGTTAGGAACCTCAAAGCCCTACAAAAGGATAAGAAGCAGTTATTGCACTTTCAGACAATATTCTTCATTTTTGCCTTTAACAGTTTTCTGTAAAACATGGCCATATAATAAAATCGATATTCCGAAGTACAACCAATATACATTTTATAATATGGCTATACTGCATTAATGAAAAGTAATTTATGGCTTTTATTGTACGTGCATGTTGTATGTGTACAACTGCAGTTACAGTGCATACTGCAATCACTTGTATTAAAGCTTGTTCATTTTCATTCATTTTTTGTAAAACTGTCACTATTTTGAGCTTGGAGGTGTCATAATTTCTGATTATAACATACAGGTCAGGCTGACATGAAGCTGTTTCATGTGTGTGTTTATACAAGGCATCTAGAACAGGTAGCACATCAACGAAATTAAGGTCATGCTGAGCTAAAAGTCTGTGGTGTTTGAGCCGATAACTGCATATAGTAGTTAAAATAAGGTGTAACTAAGAGATGCTAGTGAGCATTATATTTATGTAAGAATAAAGAAAACAACCTGAAAAATTCTTCTGTGGAAACCACATGGATACTGTCAATCTCACAGTAGAACTATTACATTACATAGTTGAATAAGAATGTAATACTTGAGGTAAGAGACCAACTAAACTCTCTACACTGCTTTCATGCAATGTGCTTTCAACAGACTTACACCTTGAACAAAATACATAGTCTATTTGTATCAACATGAGAAGTTGTGTGACTCCACCGGGGAGGTTCAGAACAGAAACAATTCTCCTCACCTGAGAGAGAATAACTGGAGGCCTGCAGCAAAACAGAAAACTATATTTTACCTATCTGGGAATAACAATATCTTTAAAATCATGTTAATTTATCTTCTTTCTAGCTGTGCTGATTCAACTCTGTCTGATAGCATAAAAGTGACACACAAACATTTTCTGCTTCCCTTGTTGATCGACCTCTGCTCCAGCACTAATGTACAACCCCTGCTACAAAAACTGATCCAAGACCTGTTTGTTACCACAGTTTAACCCTGACCTTGAATAATCAACATCATGCCGTCCTGTCAGGTCTTCTAGCCTTGGTCAGTGAGGTAGAAACCTAACTTTGCCACAGTCATCTCTCTGCGGAGACGCATCACCTCCCAGAACATCTGCTCCGCTGGACACACACGGACACACACACGGACACACACACCAAAAACAACAACAGATACCACATGTCAGCTGTCTGAATAAAACCCTTGCATGCAAAGCAAAAAGCAAAGAAGGAAAACAACTTATACTAAGAAAGCGATATAATGTGTTAAATATATGTTAGTGTTAACTTACCATTGTGTCTCACCAGGCCCTGCTGGATGTAGCGGATATAAGTAAAAAAATTGCAAACTGCAGTGATCTAGAAAGGTGAAATAAGGACAAGATCACATGAAGCAACACTTAATAGCAGTGTGTCTAATGAAGGTCACAGAGATTAAGTGATAGTTACCCGTGTTCGGCTGGAAGGAGAGATGTAATAGTAGCTCCCCTTGTCGCCAAGTTTAATGCGATGTCGGCAGAGGCGCGACATGCCACTTAATGCACATTTTCTACAGAAAAGATCAGCTGTCAGACAATTACAGAGACTAACATGAGTTAGGTATTTTTAACAAAGAAACTTGGGTAACTTTGAACTAAGACTAAATAAGGGAGACCATTCATCTTAGTAGAGAACAGCAACAACGAAAAATAATAGTGCATAATCAAAGAAAGTTAGTCACGGGAAGAGGAAAAGGTTCCTTAATGTACATGCAGAACTCATTTTACAGATTTGTTTACAACTTTTTACATTATGGATAGACAGACTACATTTCATGCAACAGTACTTTCTGTTAGTGAAAAGCTGAACAGGTGATTGTTCCTGAGAGGACTTACGTCTCTATTGCTGCCCTAAAGCCACTGGAAAAAAAGATTAAATTTTTTTTAAATTTTAAATCAGACAGAGATTAGAAATGTGCCCGTTGATTAAAAAACCCTCTCAGATACGTACTATGACTACTATTAGGTGAGAATAAAAAAAACCAAAGAGTGGATTTTCAGTGTTGACTTAGCCATTGTTTAGCAGTGAAAGGTGAAAGAGAGGGCAGGATGATAGATGATATGTAGACATGATAACTCACTTTGGGCCGCCACACTCAATAGCTGAGGCTTTAACCATTGGTAATGCTGACATGGCAACAGGCTCAATAGTCAAAGAATTGTTTTCCACTGCACTCTGCACCAGCTGTGACAGCTGTGAAGAACAGTAATCAATTATGGTAACATAACCTTAACCCCTGTAATCCAACAAATGCAGTGGTGTTGTGTTTATGTAAAGAAACGGTGAGATTCTGACCTCAGATCTTGTGAAGGAGAGGCACGGTCCGATGTCTTCTCTGTAGATGCGACTCAAGAAGGCAGAGGAGCGCTCAACACTTGGATTCTCCTTCCACATCAAAAACTCTGCATACAGAACAGAGTCCATCTGCAAAAAGAAAACAATTCATCACTCACTTATTAAACTGCCTGTCTGAAGAATCAACTACAGTCCCTTTCCCCCCTACATAACACTGTTAAATTTCAGATGCCTGCAACTGACAAGATAAAAATCACATTTTCAAAATAGAGACAAGTAAACTGGCTAACTTATCCAATAGTGCAAAATACTTTAAAGACATTCTAAAATGTCAAAGATGTGCTTTGCTTTTCAGCTTAACAACGATGGATTTTTACTACCTTTAACAGCTGAAATGTTTTTTAACAAGGGAGCTTGACCACCCAGCAACTTTAAAATGTACATTAAAACACTGGTATTGATCAAAGCACCTATAAACATCAGCTGATTATTGTCCAAAATGTATCTGGCTTCACCACCCAACGCATACATTAAAACAAAAACAACACAATTTAGGAAAGACAGAGAACACGACTTTAAAAGACAGAATTGTACAGAAACAAGAGTCTAAAGACATGCTTTCAGCTCTGTGAGGCTGTATAGACAGAAAGAGGTGTAAGGAGGCTATGCATTCACTTTTCTACCTGCACCTCCCTGAATCTTCAATGTGAAGCTTCTGTCCCTGCTGCACAAACAGCATATTTTCCCAGTCAAATGTGAGTACCAACTGTTTCCAAACCAGTGAGAAGCCATAAACACTGTTCAGCTTCACATTGTTGTGTTGATCCATAGATAAGTTCAAGCATTAACATCAAGTCTCAACTAGAGAGCTGTGATTTAAAAAATAAAAAAAATGCTATAAACTATCAAGTCCATGTCTGTGTCACAGCCACTTTGTAAACAGAAGCAAGCATTTAGTTTATGTCAATAGAGACTAATGCTCTCAGGCTAATAATACTTTTCAAGAGATACAGTGTATTATTGTCACTTTGTACTGAGGAGGAAGGAATAACATGCTCATTTTCCCATAAAAGCATTAAAACAGTTGGAGAAAACAGTCTGCCAGCAACTAAAGTTGCAGTTACCTGTCTGCTGTCAGTGCGCAGCCCCTTCCCCTGCTCCTGCCAGTAAGGGTCAAAGGTCACACTGACAGCCTGGCCAGGAACCAGGCAGAGTATCAGAGAGAGGAGAGCAGGAACAGCAGGCTGAGAGAGGAAGAACGTGTCAGGGAAAGGTTAGTAGAAAGAAAAGAGAAAGCAGAGAACTACAAGTGACCGGAAACAGGAATGAAGGGTAGAAACAGAGAAATGCATAGAGGAGCATAGAGGCAAATGTACAACCTTCATTTAGGTTACCTCTCGGTCCTCTTTGGCCACAGGCTGAATGGAAAATGAGGAGGGTTCTGGTTTTCCAGGCAAGGATGGAAAGCCCCCACTTGCGCTCTTGTTGCGGACGTGACCCCCGACATGTTTGTACGCTCCCCTGGTTCCTGACGGCTGCAGTTGTGGATGCAGCTGGCGGTTTGGTGAAGATGGTGTTGATGTCAACACCAGAGTCTTGAGCGCCGTCACCTCTGCTTGCAGAACATCAATCTATGAGCCAGACAGAAAAAATACATAAGAAAAATATATTTGGGATTGTGTTGAAAGTCGGATGATGGGAGGAAAATCAATAATAATAGCAACAGCCAATTTTTTAAGACAGCTCAGTTCAATTCAAAAATAGTTTTGCTGCTTTGAAGAAATTAATGGGACAAGGTCATGAAAATCAATCAGCTCATACATCATCATTTTAAAGGCCCAGTGTGTAACGTGTTTAGTTGTTCATTATCAAAATCGGTGTTGCCCGTTCACAAACCTAGTATTCCTATTGGCTTGAAATTTTACATTTTCATTTGCATGAACTGTGGTAGACGCTCCATATAAGGGACATACAGGACATTATGCTCCGCCTTTTGCATTTTCGCTGACACAAGATAAACTCACAGGTGCTGCTAATGGGTATTGTCGCTTCCCGGCCCCGGCAAGTTCAAAGATGAAAACATGGAGCACCACATATATTCAAAATCCAGATTTCAGGAACAAGAGTCTTCTTCTTCGCCCAGAAAAAGAAAAAGGATATTGAAAAGAGTAAAAGACCGGCTTTTGAATCGTGAAGGCTACCAAAGCTGTAATACGTACTTTGAACTTTGTGGCGCGAGTGAGTTGATTGTTATAGATGATCTCAATGCTAGATGGGAGAAAATCCTACACATTGGACCTTTAAGATGATGAATTGCAGTACAGAAACAGAGAAACATCACACACCTTTCCCTGAGCCTCCTTCAGTTGTTTCTCCGCGGCTGCTTGTTTGACGTTAGCTTCATGCACCATCTTGTGAGCTTCCTGTTGTGATGAAGATTGAAACATTAACACAAGGTCTGCTGTCCATCTATACCAGGGGTTCTCAAAGTTTTGATGACTAAGTGCTAATTTAGGGAACCAGCATATGATAGTGGGCCGCACAAGAAAAGTGCACACATAAGACAAAATGTCTTTTTAATTTCAGTTCCACATCTGACTGCCAAGTTGTCCACCAAAATCGCTAACATTAGCATTAATGACAGATTTGGTGCTTTTCTCAATTTTATATATCTGGGTTTTAGACAATCAGACAAAACTAGACACTTGAAAATTATAATGAACATTTTCCACTTTTTTTCTGACATTTTATAGACATATTAATTGATAATTAAAATTATAGCTGCAGCTCTGGGGCCAGAAAATCAAAACAATGATCTACGAGAGGCTAGGACCCTGTTTACACGTACATGGTTATTTTGACAAACACATTTCCCTATGTTTACACTAGAATAGATAATTTGACTCTGAAAACAAGTCTTTCTAAAACCTCAGGCTAGAGTGGAGATTTTGGAAATTTTCCTTTGCATGTACACAGACAAACGGAGGTTAAGGCAGCAACGAAAGTGAGGAAGAGAAGAGAGAGGAAGTGATTTGTTGCTGTTTGTTGCTATTTAAAGGGATTCTGATTGGCTAATGTGGGCTTGCGCTTCTTGTTACACTGCCACCTACAGGTTTGGCATGCTCTTGAAGGCATATATACACACACAGGTATGTGTAAATTATCACTTTTCTGAAAACTGACAGGTATGCACAATGTTATTTTTGAAACCGGAGAGGTTAAAATCTCCCTTTATGAAAATAGCCGCTGTTGGAGCTAAATCCTGTAAATGTAGTCTAGAACTCTCTGTGGGGGGAGGGGAACTGACGAGTCTGGTGATGATTATCTACGGGTTTCCCTCTACAAGCGATCCCGTTCACATTACACACAGTCATCTGACCTGATTTGATCCATTGACTATATCATAAAATGTATATTATTTGTTATGTATAATATGTGCAGATTTAAACTATTCCAGCTGAAGGTTTTCTAGTGAACCCTCATTTCAAAATATGTTTTTCTACAGTAAAAAAGTTGAAATATTAGTGTTAAACTTACAGCAAATGTTTTCACTGCATTGCAAATTGTGAATATGAAGATTAATGATGTCCCTTCCCTCATTATCAGGGTCTAAGTGTCAAATTCCCCGTGCAGTCAGCAGAGAGCAATGATTACTGCTTACCTCAAACAGACTGGCAGTCAGCTCCTCCAGCTCTTGCTCCAGCTGATTCCTGACCTGCGACAGACGCTCACACTCCTTGTCCTTTAGTTTCAGTTCCTGAGATGTATAGGAGAAAAGGTCACAACCAAATTTAACAAGGAAGGACATTTGCATTGTCAACTTTTTTCAGGTCACACAATGCTTTGTGTCTGTACGCATTTGCACAAAGTAGGTTACAACACCCTCTTTGCAGTGTCCAGCTGTTCCCTGAGGATCTCCGAACCCTTTTCTCTGATTTCTTTTTCTTTGATCTCCAGCGAGGAGCTACGATGCCGAGAGAGGTCGCCATGGTCCCTGCCTGAGGTGGGCCCAGCCTGGTCTCCTCCCTCCACTCTGGACTTTGGCTCTGGATCCAGATCTACTAACCTTCACACAAGCAGAAATACAATCAGTATTGTTAGTGAGGGAACAAAAAGGTTTCATGTCCACTCCTTAAGCTGGGTTGCTATAAATACAAATAAGGATATAGGGTTGATGTAATTATAATGACTGATTACCCCACAACTTGCCTGTCCTGTTTGCTTTGTGTTATCTATCATTGTTTGTATGTTTTAATTGTGGCCACTAAGGGGCTTCAGATGTTTTTTCATTCACAAATTAATAAATAAACAGAAAGTGACAATAATGATAGTGAGCCTAATGAGGAGCAGGAAATCACTACAGTAAGTTATCATTTTCATTTAAGAGTGGGTAATATGCGTTAATAGATATGATCGTCATAAAACCTCCAATACTTTTATTAATTTAGTTGTTTATTAGGTACACATGGTTAAAACAAATACATCCAAAAAATATGTAACAATATGTTGTTAGAGGCTGTAGTTTTGTGTTATACTTTTTTTTACTAATTGTTTCTGAAGTTTTCTCAACTCCATTTATAGCCAATGTTTCAACAAAGAACTGATATCTGCAATTAGACAATATTGGCCAATTCATTAATATATTGGTCATAAAACATGTTTATTGCAGGGGTGTTCAGACTGCATCAGTTTTAGTTATCCATACCTACTAAACAATTGCAACTGAGTATCTCATTTACTATTCTATCAAGGATTAGGGTGCCAAATTTGTTAAATACACACTTTAAATGTTAAAACATTAGGTTATACCGAACAACACTTTATATTTAAATGTAAAGTTCATTAAGATGTTCAGTTTTATATTTGACAGCAGAATTGTGTGTGACAAGATCAAAAATATCTTCTCATTGCTCTAATTTTTTCACCGAATACCTTTAGACCCTCTGCTGTATTAGCAATCCCAACATTTAAAATTAACATTAACTGCTGTGTCGTTTACCCACACTGTTCATGCTCAAAGCTGCGATAGATACCCATAAACAAGGCTTTTAGCTAGCTAGTTGTTAGCTAACAGTTATAACTTTTAGTCAGGAGAGGTTTCCCCTCAGTATCCGCCCTTACCCCGTCAGTGTCAGATATAAACCTCCTATCCTGTCTGTGTATGACTGCCAGGTGTCAACTTCTTCCCTCCAGTGTCCTTCAGTTGTCCATCATTGTTGTTGTTGTTAAATTAACAAATAGCTACTTTACTGACAGAGCTAACGATAGCTGGTTTCAGTTAAACTAACCTCAGCCGTTTTAAATCAGCGGAGGAATGCGGACACTGACGAAGACAACCGAGAACCGCAGCGGTCTGATAGAAACAACAAAAACGATTTAAAAGTGTAACGCCGACTTTGTTAACGCTTTTACAACCATGCCCTTCGCTGTTTCTTTTCTTAACCCGGTGTCCTTACTTCCAGGCAAGAAAAACGAGTGTTCCAACTCTGCTACGTTTGTGACTGTTTCTCACCGGTCACATGACAGCGCCTCGCCCTGACCGCCGACAACAACCAAAACACCGGCCCGGAGGCTGGAGCAGCAGAGAGCACCGCAACACACCGCTACACAATGAGGCCCACATTCAAGATAACATCCAGCATCTGTACAGTACGCATCATATGGTTAGTTGTTTATCTATACATGTATCATGTTTGTGAGGCTCTTACAGTTAAAGAAAACGTTTTCAGTAAACTTAAAATGATTTCAAAGTATCATGGCCTGATTGTCCTGCTGGGAGGCCCTAGGGCAAAAACGAGGTGCTGGACCCCAATAAAGTTATGTAACGTAACATTTTGCATTAAAATGTCTAAAAACGACTAGACCTATGTTTTATATTTTGTAGAGTGGTGTGTAGTCAGCCGCCGCCCCTAAACCTGGTGGCGGCTGGCGCCCGTGTGACGACTATGGCTTAATGAGGCTACAATACCTGACTGCTACCCAGTCCCGAACATACAGGATTTCTCAGCACACCTGGCCAGAAAGGTGATTGTTTTCCAAAGTGGACCTCGTCCGGGGATATCATCAGGTGCCAGTACACCCACTGGACATTCCCAAAATGGCAGTGATCACGCTGTTTGGTCTGTTTGAGTTCCTGCGCATGCCATTCGGACTTAAAAACGCAGCTCACTCTTTTCAATACCTCATGGACTCTGTTTTGCGGGACCTGCCTTTTCTTTCTGTGTACTTGGATGACATCCTGGTGGCGAACACATCCAAATCTCAGCACCTGGCACACCTCTGCACCCTGTTTGAGCGGCTTAGCCAACATGGACATGGATAACATGAACTAATTATCAACCCTGCCAAGTGCCAGTGGTCTCTCCACCATTGACTTCCTGGGAGACAGAGTCACTAAGAACAGGGCAGTCCCCCTCCCTTCAAAAGTGGAGGCGATCGCACAGTTTCCACGCCCACTCACTGTCAAATCCCTGCTGGAGTTCCTTGGCATGGTGAATTTTTACCATCGCTTCATCCCTTGAGCCACTCAGCTCATGCAGCCCTTGCATGAGGCCTTGAAAGGTAAACCCAAGCAGGCTGTGTACTGGACTGAGAGCAGGGACAAGGCATTCGCTGCCACTAAGGGAGCCCTAGCGAATGCCACCATGCTGGCTCACCCCTCTCCTGCAGCCCCCATCGCCCAAACGGCCTGGCCGCCGCTGGCATTCTTTAGTTGTCAGTTGCATCCCAGTGAGCGGAAGTACAGCACTTTTGACCAAGAGCTGCTGGGTCTCTACCTCGCCGTTAGACATTTTGATTCCCTGCTGGACGGTCGACACTTCACTGCCATGGCCAAGGTGGCTGAGCCATGGTCCACCCGCCAGCAATGTCATCTGTCCTACATTTCGGAGTTCACTACAGACTTGCAGCACGTTGCCGGTAAGAGCAACCACGTGGCGGACTGCCTGTCACGGGCTGTAGCAGGGGCAATCCATCTTAGTTTAGATTACAATTGCATGGCAACGGATCAGACCACAGAACCGGACGTGCAACTCCTGAGGACCTTGACTACAGGGCTGCAAGTTGAGGACGTGGTTTTTGGTGATGACAGCATCACACTCTTGTGTGACGTCTCCACAGATCGTCCTCGGCACTCGTCCCCACGGGAGACGTAAAGTTTTTGATGCCATCCAGTCTCTCCCACCCAGGTTCGAAAGCATCACAAAAACTGGTTGCAGCAAAGTTTGTTTGGCACGGCCTCAGGAAGGACGTTAGGGACTTGGCCTACACCTGTGTTGAGTGCCAACGGGCCAAAGTAAACCGCCACACTAAAGCCCCGTTAGAGTTGTTCCCCATTACAGAGAGACGTTTTGACCATGTGAACGTAGATCTGGTCGGTCCCCTGCCCTCCTCTGTTTTCACTTACAGTACCTTTTAACCATGTTTGACAGGACCACCCGCTGGCCTTGAGGCTGTGCCACTGACGTCAGTGACGGCTGTCAAGATGACACAGGCATTTATTGGCACCAGGGTTGCCCTTTTGGCACTCCTTCGGACATCTCCTCTGACCGGGGCGCGCAATTCACGTCTGAGCCCTGGAATGCTGTCGCACGGAGCCTGGGAGTGAAGCTTCACCGCACAACCGCATATCACCCACAGACTAATTGACTCTGAACGTTTTCTAGGTCAAGAAGGCTGCCCTGCGTGCCAGCCTTAAAGACAGCAACTGGGTCAACATACTCCCATGAGTGATGCTGGGCATCAGGACTGCGCCAAAGGAGGACCAAAAGTCCTCTTCCGCGGAGCTAGTTTATGGACAGCTGCTGCAGGTTCCAGGGGATTTTGTTTCTAGCGCCACGGTTCCTTGGTCTGCTACTCTCCAGCAATCTACTCTGCTGGACAATGCCAGGCTTTGTGTGCCTGTCCCCACTTGCTGTCACGGACTTCCTCAGTCGCACATCCCCACTGGGCTTCAGACGGCTGACTATGTCTTCATTCACCAGGGTGCCCACAAGGGACTGCTATGCCCGCCCTTCGAGGGTGCATTCTGTGTTTTGGAGTCGGTGGACAAATATTTTGTGGTGGACAGGGGTGGTAAACCAGAGCGACGTTCCATTGACCGCTTCAAACCGGCTCACTTGGACATGGCCAAGCCTGTTGACCTGGCACCAACGCAGTCTCTTGCATCTTGCTGCAATTTCCACATGTGTATATATTATCCCAAATGTTTCCAACAATGTTCAAACCCAGAGAAATCTGTGATCTTATTCAAGGTAATGGCCGGGTACCATACATTTGGTCGCCTGTCAATGGCATCATATCCTCATTGCACATGCATCAGCGGTGTGGTTGTCTGCTAGCCTGGAAATCCAGACCCAAATCTAAAAGGATTAAGGACCTTGCATCGAGTAATGAAAGTCGCCCGTCTCGAGTGGCAGCACCAAGCATGCATTTCACAATCTCACTGTGTGCAATTGGATAACACTACGACCAATCACAACAAGACATGGGGTGACGTATCCAGAGCCCCATACACTTAGCTACCAGCGGAGCTAACTGGTAGATTAGACTCTGGCCATATCTGTCGGCAAAACAGCAAAAACGTCCTTCTTGCATAGGAACAATTTGAGCGCCGTCTTCTGTTCCTCTTTTAGATAAAAAGTCCAACTCGTTCATTTTAGCGGCCAAAGCCATTTCAAACAACTGGTGTTCATCCATAGCCATCTTGCAATGTTTACTAATGACTTTAACGTTGCAGAGGCTGTTGTCACCCGTTTAGCTCACCTTTGGCCCGCCTATATCAGATACACTGATGTGATTGGTGCAGCCCAGATAAATGTGCATACTTAATAAGCAGCATTACTTGATGCCAAAGTAACTAAGTAGCAAATTCAAATTGTGCTCTCGCAAGAACTCTGGATTTCCACGGTAGTTGTCTGCCAGAAACTGTCATAAATTGATTTTTATCCAGTTTTATGCCACATTTTTAATTAATAATTTGATTAAACGCAGTGTTCAAAATATAGTCTAAGGCACAATGCTAAAACATTAAAGGCCTTTAAACAGCATTTTACAGAAGGTTTCTCTTTGAGACAGAGGGCGAGATTGAGTAATAAAGCAGGACCAACCTTCAGGCCCTTATCATTTCAGTTAAAAAAGGTTTCAAATGAAGCACAAGCCAAACAAATGTTTCAACGATTGGTAGTTCAGCCTTGCAGAGTATTAACGATCAAATAAATATGTAGTTCGCATTTGTTTTACCCAACTAATTCCATTATAATACATATCAAAGTTAAAAATTGTAGTGCAATCATGCAAAATAATCCAAACTAAATAAAGCACTTTGGTTATAGTTAAGTGAATTAAAAAAGAATAATAATTTATCAATTTCCCATAAAATGTCTTACCACACTAGAGCTAGACTGATAAATCGGACTATATCATATGTACAGTATCAGCCTCTATGTTTACCAACAAGTAAAAGGTTCTTTGAGTCCGATCAGGGACTTTTCTTGCATTTTATTGTTCATCTCTTTCTCTTCCCTCATTTCCTATCAGCTTCCCACTGTACCCTATAATAAAGGCAAGAAATATCATAAAAACCTGTCCTGATCTGACCCGCCAGTAGGCCCACAGACCAAAACAAGTCTCTTGATCGTGCTGCATGGATGCTCTTAACCACATTTGTCTGATGGCTGTAATGCAGAAAAAGGCTTGACATGCAAAACAAGCCTTAGATAACATAATGCATTGTTGGAGTTAAACTAGTGACTCAAAATAGACTTGTTAGTTGCTAGTTTACATATGTAGTCATTTGCCTTGACCACCTTAATGTGATGGTCACACGCATAAAGAATCCTATAGGGATGAATATGTATGATGAGTACAAGTTTTACTTTACATCATGACTAATCAAACCACATGAGAAGATTTTTGTTGTTGGATAATTGTGCAAAATTAGATGTTAACTGTCTCTTTGATGACTGTGGTACCAATATGGTATATGGTAGAGAGTGATGCATTTGAATCTTTATATACAGCCATTGTGGTAACATTTAGGAAATAGTCAGGCTACACTTTGGGAAACACCTTCAAAATGATAATTTAAATCAATCATGTTTAGCCAATACAGATCAAACTGATCTCCTTTTGACACTCACCGTCCAACAGCACAGCCCTCCTCCTCAGTTTCCTTGCTGCACTTGTGCACGTGTCTGGCGGCTGGCAGTCCCAGGACATCAGGTGTGCCAAAAAACACAGAGGAGGAGTATACTGCTATTCCAGATTTCCCTGCTTTGAGGATTTCATATCCTGAGCTGGCTGTTGTTGAAGATGGTGGAGAAGAGGAAATCTGGACGCTGTGAATTCCCTCAAAAGCATCCATATCTCTTTCAGGAAGTGCAGAGACTCATCAGAAACTACTAGATGTCTCCACTGAAATTTAGTTTGTTAAATGCTTAAGTACCATTTCAGTTTAATGATCTTGATGCCTGTGTGTGTCAAGCTCCTACAATGCAGAACACAAAGTTACATACAGCAACTTAAAATCACATGAAAATTAGATCAATTGCACCAAAACAAACCTCACAGTCTTTCAGTAACAAGCCATGACCTCTACAGTGTTTTCTCTCTGAATACTGCCGAGCTAGAGGAGCTCAGACTCTTTTTATTTGCTGGTTATCATGCTAAAGGAATTTGTTTCATTTGTTTTCATTGTGTGATATTTAGTGTAAACACAACTTACATAATAATAATAATAATAATGTATACTTTATTAATCCCACAAGGGGAAATTACAATCTTTTCACTCGGTTGTTATTACACACAGGCCTGAATTACACACACATGCTCAGTACCTATACATGCACTAAATGGAGATATGTCAGAGTGAGGGGGCTGCCCATGGAAAGGTGCCCCGAGCAGTTGGGGGTCTGGTGCTTTGCTCAAGAGCACCTTGGCAGTGTCCAGGAGGTGAACTGGTATGGGGCGAACGCTCTTACTGGGTGAGCTAGAGGCCGCCCCTAAGAAACAGTATCATGCAAGTATCACACACAGGAAGATTTAAGGAAAAAAGAATACACAGAATACACTTACCAAAGTGCTCAAAGCTGACCCCCAGTTGTTGCCAGAGCATCCAAAATCTGTCAAAACTGCTAAAATGGTGCCTTGATAATCTCAAGATTGAACTCTGTCCGCACTCCGCCTTGCTGTTGGTCTCCTGGTTACACAGGAAGGGTTAATCACTAACACTTTCTGGCCAGTTAGAGCCCAGCTGTACACATTTCTTCCAGCAGAGGGGGGAGAACATAAAGTCTCACCTGATCAAGAGTTTTCCATGAGTAAACACTGAATGAGGCTTCAAACAGAAAACATACAATGTTCTCTCTAGGTATTTAATGAAATCATGAAATGAAAATAACGTGTTTGCGATTCAGCAAAAGGCAGAGAGAAATAACTGTGAAACTCTGAAGATGGTTTCTTAGAGTCATATTTCCAAAATCTTAGCACAGCTACACAGCACTCATGCCTTTAACCAACCTATTTATGGCAGTGTGGGTGTTCTGCTGTCCTCAGATTTGTTCAGATTAACAAGACCTGGCCTCACAATGCAGCTTTGTTGCTGAAACAGATTAACACATCAAGTGACCGGAGGTGTAGGAGTCCCTTGCTCTCTTTTTCTTTCCTGCTTCCCTTTCTCCAACATCATTCCAAGAGACGCTGCCGCCACACATCTCGAGCCACAGTGAGTACGATGGCCAGACCTTTTCATTTGTGTGGTAAGTGTCAACAACTTCACAGCCTTGTCTTCAAGACCATCACATATTGTATTTGCCTGTTGTAGCCCTGTGAACATCTCTTCAGATGTAATAGTGTACAGTAGTAGTAGTTTTTTTAAGATCTATAAAATGAGGGAAATATTATTTTTGAATGATTTACAAAATGAAAATAAAACTTTGTTGCTTTTGTAAATCCAAACTTATGCAAGTAGAGAATATATATGAAATAACTGCTAATAGACTGCTGTTTTATTTAATCATTTTAGATCTGTGATCTAATTGGCCTTATGAGATGGAGGTTGATCGCTGACGTTGAGCTCAGACGAAACACCACAGTGGTTTCCTTCATGTCACACCACAATCAGCCAGCAAGTTGGCCAGCAAACAGCAGCAGCAATGACAGTAACGTACTCTCGTAGGGTTGCTGATGCAGGTCTCGGGACTTTCTTTCACCTGCTTCTGCGATGGAAGGGCAGCATCTATAAACTGCTCTACAGAGAGCTCATCATATTCACTCTTCTCTACTACTTCTTCAGTATTGTTTATAGGTACTCTCTGAGAGAAAATACTGAACTCCAATAATTTGCTTTCATGTCCTCCAGTCTGCAGATAGAGCGTCTATAGACTGACACATACAGCCCTTTGAGGCCAATAAAAATATTTGAGTTAAAAATAATAATTTTTAATAATCTGATAACAATATATCTTCTGATGTTAATTTTTTTTACCTAAACATTTTACGAATCATTTAAATTTAGTAAATTAAAGAATTGGGCCCAGAATATGTAGGCCTACTAAGAAGGACTGTCTCCAGCTGAAACATGTCAGTGCTCTCTGGTGGACAAACTAATTAACAGACTTAATAAACATCTAAACTATCTGAATGTATCTAAATTATCTCAAACATTTCTTTGCTATTTGTGTATTGTAGTTTGTGTTACTTATCAGACAATATAATCACAGATAAAGATATATCTTTGATAATTAATATGAGTTGATATCAGGCCCTGGCCGATTTATTAGTTCCAGTAGAAATTTTATTTAACAACATTCATTTGCTCAATAAACATAGGACGTTTTACAGCTGGGATCTGGGGACCACTGGAGGTCTTTGAGGAACTTTCAGGGTTCGATAGTTTAGGGATAGTAAAATTAATTTTCATTTTTGTCACTAGAAATTTTGACAAAGCATAAAACAATAACTTTATAGTATCAGGACACAGGTTTAAATGTACCAATTGCTGTTATCTACACATATGAGGTATATTTTATTTAAAGTGGACAAAAATTCTTAAATGGGCGTAAGTACACACTTCTGTATTTATTTAAGGAAAAGTTTGTAAACACCAGGTTTAAGAAGATAATTCTTAAAGCAGCTCATTTCTGCCACCATGATGAAACAAACATTTGCTCAGTTTCACATTATAACAAGTTTTTAATTATCTGATTTGAATTTTGGATCCTTTTCATGTTCTAACTATGACATTTCTGGTTATTACAACATACCAACTTTTGTTTTAACAGAAAAAAACAACGTGTTACTCATTACTTGTTTTAATGAGACACCTTATGTTAGCATTACGTGTCTTCTCCTAGAGATACAACGATTTAGTGTGAACAGGAACTTTTTGTGATATAACTAGATATGATGACTTGCTAGTCAAGAAAGGTTTCATGTAAAATGTTATAACATGAAAATATCTCGTTATAACAACGTTATAACAAAACAAAAGTTATGTTAGACCAGAACATGTCCCAGGGCTCACCTCCCTGAACAAATGAAATTAATTTAAATTCATTTAATTTGTCACATGAAATAGTACAAGGTACAATTCAAGTGAATGTTATCCCTTCAGCTCGTTAAATAGACTCAATATATGTTTCCTTCACCAGGTTTGTATTAAATGATGACCAGAAAAGGCTGTTTGAGAAGCTGTCAATATACTGTGACCGCTATGCAGAGCTCATCCCTGTGTCGTTTGTGCTGGGTGAGTTGAGGCTGATTGTTTTATTACTTTTAGATTTCAAGGGTTTTGGAAACACTACGTGGAAGTTATTATCTAATTCTTCACATTTTTTTTGTCAGGTTTCTATGTCACCTTGGTTGTGTCCCGTTGGTGGGGCCAGTTTGAGAATGTCCCCTGGCCAGACCGTTTGGCAGCATTAGTGGGTGGTCATGTTCGTGGAGCTGACGAGGCCTCCAGGCTGACCCGACGAACTCTGATGCGTTACGCCAACCTCTCTGGTGTGCTCATCTACCGCTCTGTCAGCACAGCCGTCTACAAGAGGTTTCCCACCATGGAGCATGTGGTGCATGCAGGTACGACGATGGGATGAAAACACCAAAACTCCCTGTTGTTGGTCCTGGCAGTCTTATCACATGCAGTGAACTCATCCAAAGCTGTTAGATCTGTTTGCACTATTTAAAAGTCCTCAAGAAACTGTGTGAAGAGGTCAAGCATGGCACTGATTTAGACTCTGTGTAGCCTATTTCCACCTAATGAGGATGAACCATTTGTAGGCAAGTAGGCTACAGCATATAACCAAGTACATAAAAAATGCCTCCTCAAAATTTCAATACCTAAGGACTAAATCTCATCAGTGTCTGTGAGCCAATAAGCACGCAGCAAGCCTGTACCAAGATCTGATAATGCTTGCGATTGGCTGTCTAACGACAGAGACAGGGCTCGTGTGTTTTTTGCATTTTGAGAGGCTTGACTACAGTGTGCATCACAGGAACCAATAATTAAGTCACGATATTGATATCAATAATATTTGAACGATACCCAGCCCCAGAGAACTACACACATGGAAATGGGCGACATCAAGCTCACCAAGTAGAGTGTGTGCCCCATGTAGGCTGAATCCCGACCCATGGCCCTGTGCTGCATGTTGCCCCCCCTCTTCCCCCTTTCCTGTCTTCAAGCTGTCGTCAATAAAAGCCCCCAAATTATCTTAAAAAAAGACATGGAAACATCTGACATACTCTCTTTGTGTCATTTCTTCATTTCCATGTTTGTGCCTCTCAGGTTTGATGACGTCAGAGGAGCTGAGGCACCTGGAGGACTTGCGCTCTCCTCACAACAAGTTCTGGGTTCCCTGCATGTGGTTCGTCAGCCTGGCTCTGAGGGCTCGGACTGAGGGTCGCATCAACAACGACGTGGCACTCACAGCCATTCTCACTGTAAAGTTTCATGTGTTTATATCTGCAGGCCAAAAGAGCCTGGACATCTTTATTGTAGCATTTTTACGTCTGAAACATCTACTAAAATTGTTTTGTTTTTTTGGCCTGTCCTGCTTTTACTTTTCTGTACTTTTCAGGAGCTGAATAGTTTACGGGCAAAGTGTATGAAGCTGTATGGTTACGACTGGATCAGCCTACCTCTTGTCTATACTCAGGTTTTGTTGATATACTTTGCTGTAACTAAAATATAGTAGACGCATGGCCGTCGAACAAATAGATGTATTAGTTTTTGAATGATTAGGTGTCAAAAAAGTGCTAATGACAAAGATGCAGAGCTAACATTAAGCTGCTGGTGGGCTATAAAGAATAATTTTGTGCATTACAATAATTATAATTCTGTATCAAAAATTATTAACCTTAGTTTGATCAAAATTAGCACTCTGACCTAGCAAAACACAATGAAATCAACAACAAAAAAGTAGTTGTGAAACACATCTGACTAATTTATTTAATTAGGTGGCAACAGTGGCGGTCTACAGCTTCTTCCTGGCTTGTCTGATTGGTCGTCAGTTCTTGGATCCAGCTCAGGGTTACCCTGGTCACGATCTGGACTTCTACCTGCCTGTTTTCACCCTGCTGCAGTTTTTCTTCTATGTTGGTTGGCTGAAGGTGAGAACAGCAGATTCATTTTATGATCTAGTTACTCATGCTGCACCGCATTTGTCCTACTGAGCTGTGTTGTGGTATTTTCTGCTTGTGGTCTCAGGTGGCTGAGCAACTCATTAATCCTTTTGGTGAAGATGATGATGACTTTGAAACCAACTGGCTCGTTGATCGCAATTTACAGGTTTGAATTCAAAGTATTTGCCACTTTTTAATCAGCTGCAGACAGAGGCCGTCTTGTCTTACTTGCTGCGGTTTCTGTTGTTTCCCAGGTGTCCTTGGTGTCTGTAGATGAAATGTACGACAGCCTGCCGCTGGTTGAGAGGGATATGTACTGGAATGAGTCTGAACCTCAGCCTCCCTACACAGCTGCCAGTGCTGAACACCGCAAACCCTCCTTCATGGGATCAGCCCTGGATATCAGGTTCAGTAATGTTTTTATTTCCTGACAGACCATTCTTGAATACTGAAAAATATTCCCCCTAACAACCACATGTTTAATCTAAACTAGTGTTCCAAAGGATGAGATGGAGTTTCAGTCCAATCTGGAGCAAATCAAGGAACATGAGGAAGCCAACTACTCCACCCCGCTGCTCGGAGGGCTGGGTCGTCTCCTCGGTGTCCAGTCCCCTAACTTTCCTCGCTCCTCCCGGGTCTCTCTGCTGCGCCGCCGCCCTGGAGCTCCACAAAGCCGCTTCCCTCTTTACCTGCATCCAGAAGGGCCATTAACTCCAAGTCAAGGCTGCCAGCCTTTGAACCATGAGCGAGATCCAGACTATGCCTTCTCCACCATGCCCTTGTATGAGAGACCGGGTTTCTACAGCTGTCCACAAACACCCATCCACTGCGTGCCCCCTGCGATGCCCCGCCCTCGACCTGCCCGGCGAACTCAGAATGAGTGGGACCGCAGCAGCAGCTCCCTCGCTCCCCCAATAATGGGCTCACAGCTGCTGCCTCCCGACACCCCTAACCACGTCCCCCCACCGCCGTCTTCAGCTTTCCCCTGGCTGAGTGCGGATGGCGAGGTGTCGAGCGCCACTACCTTTTCCTTCCCTGACCCACCACCTGAACTCTGCCCAATATCCAAACTGAGACGTGGACATGGCCTGCTGTCCCGCCGCCCTCCACCTCCCCGTCTTAATCTGGACACCCTCCCCTCAGCTGACAGCCAGCCCGGACCCCTAAGTGCTAGGGTGGCAGGAAGCGGAGGAGAAAGGGTGTTCTCGTTCACTCCTCCATCTCGCACAGCGGCAGCAAATCCCAGTAATCCCAACAGCAGCTCTGGTAGCATTAATGCAACAAGCACCAACAGTGCTGGCACGATGGGAAGTCTCTGCAACGGTACAAGTCACACTAATTTTAGTAACCTTGGGAACTTCAACACCAACATGCGGGCAAGCAACGGGGGCACCAATGGCGGGCTGAGCAACAACATGAACACAGTTTCCACTTCAGCATCATCGCAGCAAGAAACCAATCAGCAACACTCACCCAATGATTCAGGAATCTCATTGGCTGAAGGGGACCTGCTTGGTGTTTTGGTAGACGGTGGGGTAAACAAGGCGGCAGGAGGGAAGGAGCAGGACTGAGAAAAGGTGTGACAAGATTACATATGGCATTCAAAATATTTCACACATACAAGCACTGATCTATGTTACACCTGAATTGCATTTATAATAATACACTTTATTTATATAGTACAATTTATGCATAAATGGAACACAAAGTGCTTACAGTCAGCTGGTACCCTACACCGAATTGAGAAGTATTTGTCACAAGCACCAGAGTTAATCTCTACTTTCTGTTAAGCTTTTGTAGAACCTATTAACCTACTTGTAACTCAAAAACACCTTGAGAAAATAACTATCTGAAAAATAAGAAACACATTTCAGTACTTCTGAACCTCAACAAGAAGCCAAAAGGAGTATATTCTTCAACTCTTCTTCTTAGCATTGTCTCCATCAGTGTACTCTAATTAATATTGTTGTTTTTTTTCAATAAAAAACCTTGAAATAATTTACTATTTTATTGTATTATACAAAAAAAACTGTCTGTACACATAAAGTAACTACAAATAATTATAAATTTACAGACAGAACCGGCCTGTCCCCCTAAAAAAATAGTTGAGGAAACATTTGATGGTTTTCACCTGCTTGTCCAAATCAGTGCGTTCGGATAACACTTACTTAAAGCAACTACAGTCATCTTTCACAGTCACTATACATTATGTACTTAATCTATAAATATGAGAAATACAACTCAAATCTGATGCATTTAAAAATACGTTTAAAAAAAACTAAAGTTAAAGTTCAGCTCAGACATTAAATTCTTGTGTTTTAGCCGACACACTTTGTAAACTCCAAAACACAGATACAATCAGTAAAATAAAAGTATGAACATATAACTGGCATGTATTAATGTTTTCACAGTCATTAACTCTATAAAACATATTGGTGTATGGTATGGTGGTGTGTAACATGAAGTGAGGTCTGCAGAGCCATTTATGCCTTTTGCAAATGTTGCGGTTGATTGACAGTTAACAAACAAAATAAGCAGCCTTATCTCTATTACATTCATGGACCAGGTGGCATGCAGCATTGACCAGGATGATCATCAGTATCAAAGTGTATTTTAACTGCCTTGGTCAGCCATGGTGTGTTTGTCAAAGAGGTACTCCGCCATGGCGCTCTGAGGGGCTCCCATCTGACGCATGTTGGATATCCAGTCAGCGAGCTGTTTGATAGATTTAACCTGCTCATCCAGAAAATCTGTTTCTATGAAGTTGCACAACTGTGGAAAAAGACAATGTTTTTACTCATTAGACTGTCAGATCCTCTGAATAAAATAGCATAGCTTTGCTGTGCATGCGTGTAGAAAAAGTCAGAAGCAAATAAAATTCAGTCTGCTCCTTACATGGGGATCACTGTTTTCAGTAGCCATTTTCTGCAGGTCCAGCAGGGATTGGTTTACACTTTTCTCCAACTGCAAGCAACACTCCAAAGCCTCCAGGCCACTACCCCACTCATCTCTATCAGGTTTCTAAGATGGACATAAATAATTCATGACAATGCAACTCTGGTGTTATACTGATTTTACAAAAATAACCAACAGATGAATTAATCCTTGCATCATCAATTGGTACTTACACCCCAACTAACAAACCTAAAAAGTAAAAGGCCTTTATAGAAAAGGATATACTTTGTGCATCTATATGGAAAACAAGTCTTGGTCCAATCAATGAGAAAACATTGAAAAATACTAACGTTGTTAATTGAGTGGAAGAATTATCAGTACACACCCTGATGTCCTGCAGAAAAATTCTGCCTCCCCGCTTGTTCTGCAGACTCATCAACTTCTCTGCATGTTTGTGCTCCTCTTTGGACTGTGCATGAAAGAACTTAACAAAATTTGATAGAGATTTATCATCCCTATCAAAATAGTACGCCTAGAAAACAAACTAAAATAAAGAAGAGACCCCTTTTTATGTCACTGAGGCTAAATGAATATAAACAGCACATCACATTGTTGTTAAAAGCATTTCTTACCATAGAGAGATAAAAATAAGAGGCATAGAGCTCCAGATTTATCTGTCTGTTAATGGCAGCCTCGCAGTCCTGGTGAAAGTTTTGTCGAATTTGTGAACTCATTTCTGTGGAAATTACAATAATGAATAAATGAGTGAATAACAATAATTTATATTGTTTATTGATCCCCACTGGGGAAATTAAAATTTACACTCTGTTTTGTTAGTAATCACTACACACAGGCCTGAAATACACACTTGCTCAGGACCTATTCATTCACAAATAACTCATCCACCACTAAAAGGATCGGTTCACGTTCAAATAAAATGTTAGTTTTGATATGTCTGTAACAGGCACAAGCAAGTATGAGCATATTTCACCTATTTTAGCTTCCCCCCACTAACTTCATTTTAAAATTCTTTTATTTGCTTTTAAAGCCTTGAATGGCCTTGCCTCACCTTACCTCTCTAAGCTGCTGCACCCCTACACCCCCAGCAGATCTCTCAGGTCAGCTGATCAGCTGCTCCTGACGGTGCCTAAAGCGAGGCTTAAGCTCAGGGGGGACCGTGTGTTTACGGTTGCAGCTCCAAAACTTTAAAACTCTTCTTAAAACCCACCTCTTTTCTTTGGCTTTTAACACCAGGTAGAGTAATGATCTTTTGTGTATACCTTTACCATATGCCGGCAGTGCATTTTATTTTACTATATATATACACTACCGTTCAAAAGTTTGGGGTCACATTGAAATGTCCTTATTTTTGAAGGAAAAGCACTGTACTTTTCAATGAAGATAACTTTAAACTAGTCTTAACTTTGAAGAAATACACTTTATACATTGCTAATGTGGTAAATGACTATTCTAGCTGCAAATGTCTGGTTTTTGGTGCAATATGTACATAGGTGTATAGAGGCCCATTTCCAGCAACTATCACTCCAGTGTTCTAATGGTACAATGTGTTTGCTCATTGGCTCAGAAGGCTAATTGATGATTAGAAAACCCTTGTGCAATCATGTTCACACACCTGAAAACAGTTTAGGTCGTTACAGAAGCTACAAAACTGACCTTCCTTTGAGCAGATTGAGTTTCTGGAGCATCACATTTGTGGGGTCAATTAAACGCTCAAAATGGCCAGAAAAAGAGAACTTTCATCTGAAACTCGACAGTCTATTCTTGTCCTTAGAAATGAAGGCTATTCCATGCGAGACATTGCTAAGAAATTGAAGATTTCCTACAACGGTGTGTACTACTCCCTTCAGAGGACAGCACAAACAGGCTCTAACCAGAGTAGAAAAATAAGTGGGAGGCCGCGTTGCACAACTGAGCAAGAAGATAAGTACATTAGAGTCTCTAGTTTGAGAAACAGACGCCTCACAGGTCCCCAACTGGCATCTTCATTAAATAGTACCCGCAAAACACCAGTGTCAACATGTACAGTGAAGAGGCGGCTGCGGGATTCTGGGCTTCAGGGCAGAGTGGCAAAGAAAAAGCCATATCTGAGACTGGCCAATAAAAGAAAAAGATTAAGATGGGCAAAAGAACACAGACATTGGACAGAGGAAGATTGGAAAAAAGTGTTGTGGACGGATGAATCCAAGTTTGAGGTGTTTGGATCACAAAGAAGAACGTTTGTGAGACGCAGAACAAATGAAAAGATGCTGGAAGAATGCCTGACGCCATCTGTTAAGCATGGTGGAGGTAATATGATGGTCTGGGGTTGCTTTGGTGCTGGTAAGGTGGGAGATTTGTACAGGGTAAAAGGGATTCTGAATAAGGAAGGCTATCACTCCATTTTGCAACGCCATGCCATACCCAGTGGACAGCGCTTGATTGGAGCCAATTTTATCCTACAACAGGACAATGACCCTAAACACACCTCCAAATTGTGCAAGAACTATTTAGAGCAGAAGCAGGCAGCTGGTATTCTATCGGTAATGGAGTTGCCAGCGCAGTCACCAGATCTGAACCCCATTGAGCTGTTGTGGGAGCAGCTTGACCGTATGGTACGCAAGAAGTGCCCATCCAACCAATCCAACTTGTGGGAGCTGCTTCTGGAAGCGTGGGGTGCAATTTCTCCAGATTACCTCAACAAATTAACAGCTAGAATGCCAAAGGTCTGCAATGCTGTAATTGCTGCAAATGGAGGATTCTTTGACGAAAGCAAAGTTTGATGTAAAAAAAATCTTATTTCAAATACAAGTCATTATTTCTAACCTTGTCAATGTCTTGACTCTATTTTCTATTCATTTCACAACGTATGATGGTGAATAAGTGTGACTTTTCAGGAAAACACAAAATTGTTTGGGTGACCCCAAACTTTTGAACGGTAGTGTGTATATGTGTGTATATATATATATATATATATATATATATATATATATATATATATATATATATATATATATATATATAATATATATATATATATAGTAATATATATATAGTAATATATATATAGTAATATATATATATGTATTATATATATATATATGTATATATATATATATATATATATGTATATATATATGTATATATATTAGATATAATATATATATAATATATATATATATATATATGAGTGTATATATGTGTGTGTGTATATATATGTGAATATATATGTAAATGTGTGTATATATAAATATATTTTTTATTATTGTGCTTTTCTTTTCTTATCTATTTATTCTATATTATCTTTTTGTGCAACAATTTGTAAACCTGGTTTGTTAAAATCGTGCTACATAAATAAAGTGGATTGGATGTCTGCATTGACCCCGTTACATCGGAGGAGCATATATATTTAAAAATAATTGACATTGAACTAAATAGTTTAGCTAGCTACACAACAACTAATCTGGGTAATCGAGCCCACTGTGTTAAGTAAAACGCATGTAAGGTTACTGTAACAAATAAATTGCCCCAAAACAAATTACTTCCAGGCCTGTGGATTATGCTGATTTGGGTGCATGATATGACCCTTTCATAACTGCATTAAAATTGATCCATACATAATTTACCTTCATCTCACATCAATATGTAACGTTTTTTAAGTGAGATGCCATCGGAAACCAAGCTAAATAAACACCTGATTTGTATATTCGATGTGCAGCTAGCTAACGTTAGTTATTACATATTTTACAAAGCCATCATTAATGAAATAACGTGGCTTCACTGACGGAAGTACCGTGATAAAGCGGCATTGACGGCCGAGACGATTGTTTACCGTTAACGTTAACTAACTACATGTAGCTAACGTTACTAATTAACTTCAGGCGGGCTGATAAATGATGACAATACCTGCTAACATTAGCTAGCTAAGTTAAAGAGGGCAGTAGCCCTTATTAAAAGTTAATGATGGAAACTAGCGTTAACTAGCTATAAGTTTCCTAACATCTCTGGTTACCGTTGCCAGGCACCGTTAGCTAGTATATATCCATCAGTTGACTTTCAGACACTAACGTTAGCTACAACACGGCAGGTGACAATTTGCTAGCTAGGAGGCTGTAAATTATGGCTGTACATCGACCGGTTATGTAATGTACCTGGTTTGTTGATCTACGTCTTTTCAGAAAAGTAACTGGTTGTGTAGCGTTAAATAAGTTAAATTTCCCACGACAGAAGTTAGCTGACTGGCTAACGTTACCTGCTGGATACCATAATTAGCTAGCTAGGTGAAAAGAACATTAAAAAGACTAGTTCTAGTTAACCAAAAATGTAGATACAGTTGACAATCTTACCAAATGGTGCACTCACTTGCTGTTTTGGAGTTGTTTAGCTATAGTAGCAAGTCTTCATCAGCAGATGAAGTTTGCCTAATTGCGGAACTCTTTTAAGGACTTTACCTCCATGCTGACAAATAGCCAATTAATGACCTACAACAAACAGTCAATTTATTTTGAAAGTACAATCAAATATTAAGCCATTTTGTTATGGGCTGCTGGGTGACAAAAAGAAGACCCTCTATATGGTAGACAGGCTGACATGCCATAGCAGGAAAAACGTGTAAACATGATAAATGGCTACATTCCATTCAGATGTTACAGTTCCAGGGATCTGGTGTAGTACACAATGCCTTACTGTAATGACTTGTTGATACAACTCAAGCAGTCTGGATAAAGTACATTTCCAGGATACTTGCCTGACATGGATCACCACTAGAAATGTGAGCAAATTATTAGTACTAGGAAATATGTGGAAATTCCTAATCAAAAGGGTGTTTAGCAACACAAGTTGGCTGAACTAAATCAATGTGTTTAATTTAAAAGACCCTGCAAACCCATGCTACATACACACAGGTGATTTTATTTGGACAGATTAGACCACCTATCAGACTGCAGTTGACATCTCTCTGACTAACTCTTAAGCTTTTGGCACCTGTAAAACAATTACCTTTATCATTCGTATTAGTACAGAATCCAGACACCTGAGCAGATGCCCAATCAGCTAAAATAACTGCAACTGCTGTGTGCCACAGAAATGTTCAGTTGTATTGGATACCATAATAAGATGCAGAAGGCTAAAGATTTAATACTTCACTGATATTGACATTTTATATTCATAAACTTGAATCACAGTATGTATCTCATTTGGTTATATGCTTTCACTTTGCTTAGGTATCATTACCAAATCCAACCAAAAGTTGAAACAGACACATTTTTTTCCCTAAACCATTTTAATGCACCTGAATAAATCAAAACACAAGAGTTTTACTATAATTTACAGTCGGTAAACACATTATACAAATGAAGGTTTTACTGATCACTTGGCAAAAACATTCAAACGTTTACATCCCACTCAGTTATAATACACTCCCATTTTCAAGTCCAAGCCTGAAGCATCAATTTCACTTATCACCGTGATATTTTACATACTAGTAAGAATATTTCTAAAAGTTGATGCCCTTTACTTGTAGGCATGTATTACCTAACATAGTAAAACAAGAAAAACATGTTACTTTATTGGAAACAGGAATTAAAACAAAGATCAAACTCTATACAGCAACATGTATCAGTGTACAGCGATTACTTGCCTCCAATTGGAGGAGAGTTCCACACAGCAGAGCTGGTGCGTTTAAGATAGCGAGGCTTGCTCTTGTAAAAGATGTTTTCCAGTTTTGGTGGTTCAATTGTTCCAAAGAAAGAGTCTAAATCAGGAGGGTTGAAGTACTGCTTCATAATTATCTGCTGCAGATTGTGACCTGGGAGGGTAACAATTAAAATAAGACATGCATACAACATGAGACTAACATCACACTGTGATACAGGGAAAACAAGCTACGCTTACAAAAAAAACTACGATTGGAAAACTAATGTTTGAGGAAGAGGTTTAGAAAACAGTCATGTTAACCTAGTGCATTACAAAACAAATTACTTAATTGGATTAATAACGCCACAGAAGTCAGGTATATTGAGTCTGATGATCATCATAATAAATGACAGTTATAATAAATCATGCTTACCTTCGGCCCAGGATGGAATAGTTTTCCTAGGTGCAGACTCATCATCAGTAGAGTCGTCACTGTTTTGGTCCATCCCATAATCCTCTGTACTTTTGGACAGAACAGGTTTTTTGCTGCCCGTTGGAGTGATAGAGTACGATTGTGGGGATTTCTGCAAAGAAAAAAAACAAAAATAAGACAAAAAACGTTATGAGGCTTTGCACTGGTGAGAGATTATTTTCATCATGTTTTAAGATTGACATGTATTCAATACATGTCTCAAAAAAAATAAACTGTACCTCAATATCCACGGTCACATTAAGGCCACCACCTTTTCCTACAGGCGTGCTCATTACCGAGTGCTGCAAAGATTAAGAAGAAAAGTGGTGAATGTCTTTCACTATTGCTTTAAAAAACACCTTGAGTTCTAGGCCTCTAGTCGTATAATAGATATTTAGTTAATCTTCTGTGCGAGGTTTTACATGCGCTACTGTCACACTATTTCACTGATCAACAGGTCCAACATTTGCTGTAATGCACCAACAAAGAGAGGGAAGACGGCAAGCTAGTAACCCTGGATGTAAACCATGCCAAAAATAATATAAGAGGTGTTTTTCCCTATGGACATACAGTATCTGAAAAGGTGAGGTTGTCATATTTTCAGGGTCTAGACCACATGTGTCAAACTCAAGGCCCGCGGGCCAGATGTGGCCCGCCATGTCATTTTATGTGGCCCGCGAGAGCTTAAAAGTGACGAGTGGAATTGAGTGATAAATAATGATCCCAAAATGTCCAGAAAGAGAAAAGTTGATGCAGACGGAAGACTGTTTCAAGAAAGATGGGAAGGCGAATACTTGTTTGTGCTTCAAGGAGAAAGACCGGTATGTCTTTTGTGTTACGAGGCGGTGTCGGTTGTCAAAGAGTACAATCTGCGTCGACATTTTGACACCAATCACGGAGCTAAGTACGCTAAAGCTAGCCTTCAAGAAAAGCAACAAATTGCCCAAGAATTAAAAGGCAAACTGCGGTCGCAGCAGAGTTTGTTCATGAAATCCACAGCCAAAAACGAGGCCGCGGTGAAAGCTAGCTTCATTGTGGCGGAAGAAATCGCCCACGCTTCCAAGTCTTTTTCAGAGGGAGTTTTTGAAGCAGTGCATGCTGAAGGTCTGTGAGCAGGTGTGTCCCGACCAATTACAGACTTTTAAAAATGTCAGTTTATCAAGAAACACCATCGCCGACCGAGTGAAGGAACTAGCAGAAAATCTTACAACACAGCTGGCCGAGGAGACACGCAGCTACACAGCTTTTTCATTAGCTGTTGATGAAAGCACAGATAACACGGACACAGCGCAGTTATCAATTTTTATTAGAGGCGTAAAGTCGGACCTCTCTATCACTGAGGAGCTGTTGGATGTGGCTGCAATGCATGGGACCATGACGGGACATTTTTGATGCGGTGGAGAAGTCCGTAAGTAAAAATGCATTGCAATGGGAAAACTTGGTAGGATTAACTACAGACGGTGCACCGGCAATGTGTGGAGGAAAAGTGGGCTTGGTTGGACTAATGAAGGGGAAAATGAAAAAAATGAACTGTCACACGCCTCTGATAACGTATCATTGCATTATCCATCAAGAAGCTTTGTGTGGGAAGGTGCTGGGGGTGGAGGACATTGTGACCACAGTCATGAAAACAGTGAACTTCATTCGGGCGCGTGGCCTAAATCACCGTCAGTTCCAGCAGTTTTTGCTGGAGATGGGCTCGGAACACGGGATGTGCTGTACCATACAGAAGTGCGGTGGCTGAGTAGGAGCAAAGTCCTCAAGCGATGTTTTGAGCTCAGGGAAGACATTGCTCTTTTTATGCAGAGTAAAGGAAAACTCATGTCTGAACTATCAGATCCAAAGTGGATGTGTGACTTTGCTGTGTTGTGTGACATAACCGACCATCTTGCCCAGCTGAATCAGAAGCTTATGTGTGTATGCAGACAAATTGTTGTCATCATACTATCAGTTGGATGCCAGGCTGTGTGCAGCCTTTTTTTGTAAAATGCTACGTGTGTCATACATGTTCTTTGCAGCTCAGTTTTATGTTATTTTTCTTTATTCACTTGGACAGTTTGATCCTTCATTAATGGAGTTATGTGGGTTTTCATAAGCTGACAAAATTTAAAAGGATTTATGTTAGAGCAACAAGCAAACATATGTTTTCTATGCAACTGTAATTGTCACTTGAATAAGTTATAATAGATAATGAGTTATTTAACATTAAGGAGTAGTTACATTTATTTTACATTACATTCAATTACATTTAGTTACATTTAGGCTATAAGTTACATCTGGCCCTTTGAGGACAGCCATTATGCTGATGTGGCCCTCGGTGAAAATGAGTTTGACACCCCTGGTCTAGACTATTAAACACCAATTTACATCCCCAACAGGTGGCGCCAAATAGTCAACCAAAAACCAAAACAGTGCCAGGGGGACTGAAAGATGCCGAGACATGGTAAGCGTCCCGAACAAAACAGCTCAAAAGTAGGGCGAGATTGGACGGAGGGTGTGTGAATATTTGATGGACAAACGAAAGGAGGGACTGCCCATCACTCGAGTGATGGACCCACCGGCATGGTTGATGAGTTGGTGCCAATATCCGAAACTTTTCACTGTTGCAAATTCATATTGCTGGCGCTGTAAACCATTTTGATGATATTCACAGCCGATTATTTTGCGTGTAAGGTTCAATTCCAAAGTGTTCACGTTCATCCTGTTGATAAACTACCAAAAGTAAAAACATTTTAGAGTGGCTAATATTAGATTCTTACCTCAATATCCACAGTCACATTCAGGCCAGCAGGAGGCTTCATTACAGAGGGGGAAAAACAGAAGTACATTAAACTACAAAATGTAGGCTGCTACAGCATTATGCTATTTAAAGTGTCTATTAACCATGATGTGGATAATATAACAACATTTATTGCGACTTTGAAAAAGTGTTGAAAAGCTAAGTCTTTGAAGAGAGCTGAGAGAGAGAGAGAGCGAGATTGTGATATGAGACTAGATATCGTCTTAGATTTTGAATATCGTAATATGGCATAAATGGTCTTTTCCTGGTTTTAAAGGCTGCATAGAGAGATGTAAAGAGATGCCAATTTCTAAACTTACCAGACTGCTGTAACTGTTATATTATCTGCCTTTACCCGCTTAGTCATGTCCACATTACTGATGAATATTCATCAAAAATCTCAGTGTAAATATTTTGCAAAAGCACAAATAGTCAACACTACAATATCGTTGCGGTATCGATAGAGGTATTTGGTCAAAAATATTGGGATATTTGATTTTCTCCATATCGCCCAGCCCTATCCTTGAATAAATCAAGCTAAATCAATAATGCATGGTTAGATAAAGTGAGAAAACGTGTTTGTAATTTTAGTGGACCTCTTAAGTAGAGATGAATTTAAATCAACTATTTACTTATTTTTAACTGTGCATGTGTACCTAAACTAAAGCTTAAATTGACCCCTGAAGGTTTACCTGTGCATTAGCAGCCATTTTAGCAGCAGCTTCTCTCTCTTTTGCAGCTTTCTCTTCTGCAGCTAATCTCTTCTGCTGCTCCTAGTGGAATAAATAAAAAAATAAAAATAAAAAGGGGCACATGAACAACCAGTTGGCCGAGCAGCCAAAAAAACAAACCCAGAGCTGCTAAAAATTTGAATACATTTACTTTAAGAAAATGAGTGGACTATGAGCAGTTAACCAAATTCCTCGTAAATCAACCGGAGTTAAAAATTCCAACACAAAGAAAGCGGAAGGAAACGGTCGCTGTTTCTGTAGCCACTTTTGCACTAAATGCTTGCTCTTGGGGGAATTACTGGAATTGTTGGGTCTTTGTAAATTACAGAGTATGGTCTAGACCTACTCTATCTGTAAAGTGTATTGAGATAACTCTGGTTATGATTTGACACTATAAAATCGAAACGGACATTGGTGAAAATTAGTTTCGATACCAGTATCACGTCCGATACTGCCTAAAATGCTAGTATCGGGAAGTACTGGAGTTTATGCACCAATACCACATAATAAAGCACACAATCCACTGTCAGTTTACAGGCGTATAAGGTCACCCAACAGCCCACAAGGATAACAATATTTATAGCTAACTTTACTACCTACAGCAGGTAAGAGAACAGCTTTTTTGGAGGAAACAGAAGGCAATGCTAGGAGGTAGAATAAAAAAGGCATCAGAAGTAGTAAGACCTCTTCCTGCAGCTCTTCATCTCTCCTCACCTGTACGAGAACTTATTCATTTTATCCAGATGCCACGATATAGCTCAATTCTATGAGCATTACTATCCTCTTTTCTATGTAAAGCCTTTTGAGAGGACACTGAATCCAGGCTCTAGTTAGGTACATAAACATGAACTTGAATTAACTGCAGCCAGGAGCTAAGGTTAGCACGAGGCTACCCCAGCAGTCGCAACCTCGGCCTTTGCTCCTCGTAGCGGGCTGCTGCCATTCGAACAGGGCGACATCAAAGGCGGTGTGAGAGGAAACGTGTGTTTTGCTTTGAAGAAGACCACAGTAGGTTTTTGAAACTCCCATTTAAAAAGGGAAATTTTAGTTTCTTACCAGTCTTTTTTCCTCAAGCACCTTTCTTTTCTCTTCCAGTTCTCTCCTCTCTTTTTCCCTCGCTGCTCTCTCCAGCTCCCGTTGCAGAGCAAGAGCTTTTTCTTTTTCTACTCGCTCCCTAAAAATGAGACATCAAGTCAGTAAAACAAACTCTGGAGTAAATACAATACAAATGAAATACCTCTTTTACCGTCTTCTACAATGCAAGTTTCAGTTTAATCAGTTTCCTCTATGTTGATTTTAAAATTTCTGCCACCACAGTATCAGAAATCAGGCAGACGCACAACAGGGTTTCAGCTATGTACACTGTACTATTGTTAGGAGAATTAAAGACAATATAATACCTTTCAGCAGCAGCTAGCCGCTCTCTCTCTTTCTCTCGCTCTCTCTCTCTCTCCAGCTCTCGCTCTCTCTCCAGCTCTCTCTTCAGCTCCAGCGCTCGGCGAGCCTCAGCCAGCTTACGAATTCGCTGTTCCTCCTCCTCGGCCTTCTTTTTGGCCATTAACTCCTGCTGTCGCTTCTCTTCCTCCTTGGGTTTTAAAAAACACAAGAAAAGCCTGATCGCAATATGTAATGGCAAAGTAAATTATTTACTAAAAAGTTCCCTACACAAGAGATTTGTTTTCTCAAAATAAAAGTCATCTTCACTCTTCAAAAACTTTAATATCGCTTCAAATGAACTGGAGAGTGCTCTGCATGCAATTATTTAATATTGACATTTGGTTTATGCTACATATAGTCTACAACAGCAACGACATTCTTTCGAGTTGCACAATATTGATATACGGCACCAACCTAAGCATAGCTTCAGCAACAGAAATTACTACAAAAATGAATAAAAGAACATTCTCTCACCGCTTGTTGAACCTTCTTCCTTTTAGCCTCTTCTTCCAACTTCCTCTTCTGCTCCAGCTCCTCTTGACGTTTAATGGCCCCCTTCTTCTTGGCCTTCTCGTCTGCCTGACGCTGCACAAAACCAAGCATTAGACAAATGGGTTGCTTCTGTTTTTATGTGAACATACAGATTCAGAGGTACCAAATTTGTTGTATACCTTATCATTTTTCTCATCAATATTTGCCATTTTTTGCTCAATCTTCTTTTTCTTTTCCTCCTCCCTCTGCTCTTCTTTTACTTTGGCCTCAAACACTCTTCTAAGCCTCTCATCCCTCTTTCTAAAATAGAAATGTTAAAGTTAAAAAACAAAAAAAAACAAAAACAAATAGATTACCAAACCTTTTAGTCAGAGCAAGTAAAGAGATTAAATGTCAACCTTTTAAGTTCATCCTGCTTCCTTTTCTTCTCCTCCTCCATTTTTTTCATCCTTTCTTCCTCTTGTTCCTGCTTCTTTTTAAGTGCTTCCAGTTTGTGTCGCTCTTTTGACTGAGAAATGAGAAAATAAGGATTTAGAAAACGTGTTGACAGAAATCAGCTAATTAGAACCCATTGTAATAGGTGCCAAAAGAACCCAAAGTAGCAGGTAGAGCTCATTCATGTGGAAACCGATCACCATACCAGTGGAGTTGACGGATGAAGCAAAAATCCATCCTGACAGACTTATTTCCATGGTCTTAAAGAGTTAAATCAATTGCTAAGACTGCTGAGGTCTTCCCTTCCTTTGATCATTAGTCTCCAAACTACTGTGTGAACTATTTCAACAGACTAAGTGTAGAGAAAGACATTACTGCAAGTTATAAACTGCAGACCATGAGCCTACACTGCTCACGGAAGAGTAGGATACATCTTTTATACCTTTAAACAAGCTACATTACCCAGCAAAACATAGCTCCAGTCATGTTCATGGTATTTAATATAACAATAGTTTTATCTGACAGACACACAGCAGAGCACATCATTACAAGCGACCCTAACCCCAGAAATGGCACAGTGACATTAGCTGCAGTGTGATCTCCTCAGCAAGTACACACTAATCCACTGACACTAGACACAGTTTAATGAACAACCCAAATAGTGAAATAGCTTCTGGTTCAGATGGATTTTTACTTCTGAAGGTGTGTTTCAAAGTCAAACAGTGAGGTTACCAAAGCAAATTTAGGTCATTTAAAAGATTGTTAGATTAAAGGATTGCAAAGAATCAGCATCAGTGACCTGTGGGATCAGAGATGCCATCAACTAGAGTGCTAAAGTGCAGTTTGGGGCGTTGTTGAAATATAGTAGCCCCTTTCACAAACAGACCCTGCAAAATGGCAGGGCTCATTTACTGTGATATGGTTTGAGTTATTTAAACGTATGTCTGCAGCAGAGTCTAGTCCTACACATCATTCGACTTGAGTGACTTATCCGGGAAAGTTGCTGCTTCCATTTTCAATAGAGCCCAAATTTAACAGAAATCTTTCTAAATCAAACCGATTTCAGATAAATTCCATTTACATGTGGAAGTGTGAAAGGGGCTTCTCTACGGAATGTGGTAGAAGTTACACAGTAGGATATTAAGCTACATTCACACCGTAAGTCTTAATGCTTAATTTGGATTTTTTTGCTCAGATCCGATTTTTTGTTTGGCTGTTCACATTACCTTTAAAAACATGGCCTATGTCAGATTCCACTGCCGTTTCGAACTGACCCGTACGCGCAAAAGAACAACGACATCAGACGCAGGACACTGTTGCACTAATGTACAGTTAGGAAGGTTATGGAGGAAGTAAGCATTTTCGCTTTTATTTCAAAATGTTTGTGTAATGGCAGCCATAACATAGCAGGTGCTGAAGAAGAGAAGAATGAAGAGGAAAAGACCCAAATTGACTATTTTGGCCTTTTGCAGATATTCACTACAGAGTGATTTGCATCAGGACCGCTATGAGCCTTCAGAGTTTCCTCGGGCTTCGCCCTGCCCAGGCATAGTTCACCATCTATCAGGTCCTATCACACGCGCTCACGCTCCACGTCCCTGACGTTACAGGCGAAAGGGGCCGGTGGTATGCCTGACCCCTAGGGACCGGGAACCCCACCTCAGCTGGCACGCACCAGTCCTCACTTTCATTGCGCCATGCGGTTTCATTGACTCGCGTTAGACTCCTTGGTTCGTGTTTCAATACGGGTCGGGTGGGTTCCCAACATTGCCACAGACCTGACGTCTTTTCCCCGCCCCGCGATTGGAGCGCACTGTGGACAGTCCACCCCGGTTGACAGCCGCACCGGGAGAGAGAGCGCAGCAAGGGTTATTGACCTAAAAGTCGCATCAAATACGCCTTGATTGTTCACACTGCGGTCGCATTGAAGAAAACAAATATAATAAATCTGATATAGGTCACATAAGGAAGTGGCCTGAATCTGATTTGGGGGAAAAAAGAAAATCAGATCTGGGCTAGATTTGAGTGTTCAGACTACTTCTGAAGAAGTCTGACCTGGTCAATTGACCCCCCCCCCCCAAAAAAAATCTGGATTTGTGCCACTTTTGCCTGCAGTTAGAACGTAGCCTTAAACACCATCAAAATGACCACAAGCAACAAACAGTGCTTCCACACTACACTTACCACGATACCAACGCTTAACTGGAGAAGGGGAGAAAAAAAAACATCCAAATAAAGAGGACCACATAATTTGATAGCTCAACAAAAATGTGAGCCACAGTATCTTTTAAGAACACACACATTTTTAATGCAACAATTTCAATTCATTTTGAGACATGTTCCCTTGTTTGTGTGTGTGCTGTTGCAAGTTACATGTTAAAGAGACATCACTCTTTGACATAGTTAGTCACCAAGTTAAGATGTCTAAAATTGTTATGGCACCAACCTCGACACATTTGGAAGCACCAATGTGAGCAAAAATAAAGCAGCTCAAAATCTGGTCCTACTGGGCTTTGTTCCCCTCAGCCTGCCAGTGTTGCAGTCAGGCTCCATAGTGCAAGCATACCACAGCATAGAAAAGTTGTTGCTTTGCAAAGTTAGGCTAATAGCTTACCTTTGGATCAATCTTTAGAGGAGTGGTGTGTTTAATAAAGGATTTCATAACAGCAGTCCGACCGAGGGAATTTGGAGCCATCATTAGCATCTGGTTCTTCTGCACAGTGTGGAGAAAAGACCTCATATTTGGTCTCATTGCCTATGTTGTAATAATAAGAGAAGAAGTATTATGTATTAACTATTTGATCCACTCATTATTTTGTACATATATAGACATATTTTCCATTTCTTAACCTTAAATTTTAATCTTACACTTTGACTTTTCTTGGGAGGAGAGTGCCTCTTTGTGGGACTTTCCTCTACAGTGTCTGGTGCTTTGCGTTTGGTACTCTGGCGTGAACTGGAGACAGAAATATGTATTTCTTACAGACACAACACATAATTTAACTGTCTGAACAAGTTAATGTGCTTTAATTTCATTGCACACATCAGACAGTGCAGTCATTTAGTAACACACAAACTACACTCACCTGCGACCTGACTGTGGAGTCTGGTACTTTCCAGCAACTGAAATACAAACATGTAATTATTACCGGTAGATACAAGTTACATTTAGATACAAAATCATCTGAAACCATTTCAAGTTTACAAACGACCTGAACTATCAACTATAATCTAATTAATTATTTAAAAACATTTTTTTAATAAAATGGCAAGTTCCCATACCGGTTTTCTTGTTAGGAGTGCTCACTGTTTCTTCAGTGGTAAACAATGATCGGTCTGCAAGTGTAGCAGAGTTTGCAGCCACAGATCGAGTAATGCGTCCAACAGACGAATGTAAGCTCTGGTTAATCTGGATCTACATTTGTTGATACAAATAATGTAAAACACAAACATTAACTGATCAATAACCAAAGGACAAATTTAATTTGACACTTTAACAGACAAAGACATATATTCATACCTCTAGAGTTTTCTTCAATTCTTCAGCTGCAGCATTATCCTCTGTGTCTGCACTAATAGCGTCTAACATACTGTAGCAGTGAACAAATTAATATGGGTAAGAAACACTTCAAAACAAATAAAGATTAAATTAATGTCCAGTCACGTGACTAATTTAGCAGTCACTGTTGCAAATAGTTGAAATTCTAGATTCAACACAAATATTTTTTTTCCCCTATTAATGTGGCAATACATCCACCCATGCAAAGAAAAAGGTTAAGTCATTACTTACGCCTCTCTATCCTCTTCCTCTGCAGAGTCCATGCAAGAGTCCTCTACAATCACAAAAAAAAAAATAGACAAATATAATATACTGATTAGTGGCAAACAAAGTGTGGAAGAATTTCTAATGTTTTGCATTTTATGTAATTAAAAAAAACAAAATATGTCATTTCTCACCATCAACTTTGCTGCTACATGTGGAGTTGCCCATGCGAGCCTCCTTCCTCTTAAGCATGGACCGGCGTGAGGCGCGGCGAACAGACTCCTGTGTCATACTGTGTCGCAGACCGGCCAGCGAGTGACGAAG
The DNA here is from genome assembly GCA_013375575.1 of Percina caprodes. Taxonomy (NCBI): domain Eukaryota; kingdom Metazoa; phylum Chordata; class Actinopteri; order Perciformes; family Percidae; genus Percina; species Percina caprodes. The sequence continues at coordinate 11,951,617 of JABXJD010000001.1, read as the reverse complement.
CTTGAGGGAGCACCGCACAGAGCTCCGCCGGGAGCTTTGAGCTGCCCCAGCTATTGCAATCTTAGCAGCTGTACGGCCAGGAGATGACTGCAATTTTTGAGCAAACTCAGCAGACAATCGGTCTGATGAAGAGATGCTGACAGCAACCTCGGGAAAAGGTATCGCAGGTGGAGACTTGGTGCTACGCATATAGTCCGGCTTGTCTTCTCCATTGTTCTCCTTGTCATTTTTGTCCACCTCTTCCTCCTCTACAAGCTCCGGCTTCTTGTTCTGCACCTCATCAGTTTTACAGCTGCCATGTGACTGGCTCACATCCCCAGCCACTTCAGACTTTGTCTGTTTGTTTTTGCGAGTGGTGCGTCTAGGCTGTGTGTCGGTGTTAGCTTCAGAGGTGGATGCCTTGGAAATTGTCTCTTCTTCAGCAATGAAGTTCAGTGATTTGACAGACGAGCCACGAAGGTTACTGCGCTTCCCCTTTGAAAATCTGGACATGAACAGTTACAGAGGCACATCAGGTTTAAACATTTTCAGGTTTGAAGAAATGTGTAACTTTTTATAATACTAAAACATATATGAAAGCAACAAACCTTCGTCTGGCTTGATTTTCTTCCTGATGTGCCAAGGATACACGCTTCCTGCGACTACTCTTTTTCTGAGATGGCGTTTTTGGCATTAATTCAGGTTCAGCATTAAAATCTCTGAAATAAAAAGAGAACAGCTTAACTAAACTTCGACAATTCTTGAAAAGAATAAAAGATTTCTGAAGATGAAGACTTGATGACAGACCTAAAGTTTTATTTAGTGGGTTTTATAGCATTACTTCAAACCTACCTTGAGAACATGCGGTTGGCCTCTTGTTGGATCTCCTCAAGCCAAACCATGTGGACATTATTAATGTCACTGGTGAATTCTTGTGCTTTGTCATGAAACATTTCCATGAGGGACTGTACAGATGATCGTATGGAATTCATGTTCTGGGGAAAAGATTGCACCGTTAACCAGGACAAGCTGGAACAGACTTGAAATGATCTAGCCAACAGAAGCAATTTACATTTTGTTATGCAATAACTAACTAAAAACTACTGCAGCCTTTGTCGACAGAGAACATGTTTTATTTAATGGAATCTGAAAACAGGTCCTTGTTTTGTCAATGTGAATTGACACCAATAAATAATGTTTACCATGGACGCTTCACACAGTTCTTCCGTTATATCGACATGGTAAATAAATATCACATTGACCGTTTGGTCATTTATCCTCTTGTAGAAAAAAGTGATGCGCGCACACATACAGCTTCCTTCCCAGATTAACGTCATTTAACATCACTCACACACAAAAAAGCAACTCAACTAAAAAAATCTAAACGGATTTTCAAATGACAGCCAATAAACTGTAAACTGCTGTCTAAAAGCTTTTATAATATTTTAACTTTGCAAAGTTGAAGTTGAATTTGATCAAGTAATACTCTTGTCATAATCACAAACACAGTAACTAAAGTATATTCGCCAAAACCGTTACACAAGTGTAACTATGTCAGATCCATTTTGCGCTGGTCTTTGTAGATGTAGCAACTGTTTTCGCGGACGGATGTTTGGGCTGTAACGTCAGCTATTTAATAACGATGTGGTCGACAAAACACAACGTTAGCCAGTCGTCTTCATGTTAACGTTACAGCAGCACTGACACATCGTGTTTCAACAAATACAAGAGCACATTAAAATGTGTCTGACATAAACCCAAGCGTTTAATGATGTGAACAGAATTAGCTAACGTTTCCCAGGTAATACATTGAGTTAGCTAACTAGCTAAGTTAACATGACACACTGAAATGCGACCAACAACTGCAACACCAAAGAGTCAAATGATGCTAAAATAATACTGTGAAAAGCTTGCATAGAGATTTAAATTATTTTAACTGAGTTTGTGACAACTGTTTTTTTTTTATTTACAACTGCTCTGCAATGTTACTAACGTTATTTTAACCAGCTAACGTTCGCGTTAACTTACCTAGTTAGCTAGCTATTGTCTTTGACGTAGAATAAAAAGCGTAAACGTTACCTTTGATGTACGTGTCTCTGACAGTGGAATCTGATGCTCGTTGCTCTGTTAATTTTTAAAGTAAAATCAATCGCATACTGACGTGAAAATAAATGAAAGAGTTTCCACTTTCCTTACAGCTCGTTTAAACTAGCTACTGCAGTCTTGCCTTCCCCACTAACCCGCTGAAACCGTTTTACAGTGTTCAAAAGTTTTTCAGCCAATCCCGAGGATAAGATCAGTTACGTTTGAGGGGTTGTTCGATATGTTGTTCGTGACTAACCGGAAGGGCAGACCCCGCCGTTTGGAACTGCAGCGAGCAATGGCCCGGCCCGGGGTTTGGAAACCGTTAACACGTTATTACCAATCGAGCAAACCCAACTGAAAATGAGGGCGGAGTTACAGCACTGCTCAGATTTAAATGAACCAATTGGTATTTGGCAGGATTTAATCCGCACCGCCCACCCAACGCAAACAGTCTGACAGTTTCCTCTCCTGTTCTTTTCTTTTTCATGCCATAAAACACGCAGAAATGTATTTTAAGAAATTCTACAGTATAAACATTATGGGGAAATTCATTTGAGAGGCACAAACTGTTTTTTAAATATATATTATATTTAGTGAAGATACATTTGATGACCTCTGTCTGTCCTCCTGTCACATCCTTTCCTGCAGTACGACGGCTGCTGCCTCCCTCCAGTAAACAAAGGTTCAGGATTTTTTTAAGTCACACAACAAAGGCTGTAGTGATCCAGCTCAATACCCCTTTCCCACTGACCAAAAGAAAGACCACTAACATCAGGCTTTTGTGATTAGTTGGAAAGGTTACAATCAACATTTATTCCTGGGACAAATGACTGCAGTAGTCACAGATGTATTGTAAAGTAACTTTTTTTTATTGTTTGCTACTTACAACAAATCCACCAAAATGCACAGAATGTAAAGAATTATATTTGAATATATTTAATTTATATTATAATATAATTTGTTAATGGTTGTGTAATGTAGCAAATTATAATACTATAATATCATATTGTAAGAATTTCATACATTTTGGGCACACAGATATCTCAGTTTGTAGAGCGGGCACCCATATATCCTCGATGCAGCGGGGCCGGGTTTGTCTCTGACCTGCGGCCCTTTGCTACATGTCATCCCCCCTCTCTCCCCTTTCATGTTTTCAGCTGTCCTGTTGATTAAAGGCCAAAAATGCCCCAAAAAAATAATCTATAAAAAAAAATTAAATTTCATACATACATACATACATTTTGTCCATCGTTTCCTAAATTAATGGCAGCATACAACTTAGCTTAGATATAAAACAACTTGTTCATCATATATTTCATTGTGGGTAGATGAACTGATGAGGAGGATCATGGTCTCCGTATCAGAGAGGCCAACAGGAAGACGTCACAGCCAGTTTACAAACACACCCAGGCTCTGGAGGAAAAGTTACCGGATTCCCTGAAAATATAGATGTATAGAATTAAATTAATAATAATCTGTTACTACTAAGAAATATGAGATATGAAATCAAGGAACAAAGTAAGGATAACACAGTTCTACATAAAATCACATGAGACTTGGTGCAACTGCAACATTATAATTCACAGAAAAATACACACATTAATTCATACAAATACCTTGTAGAGTAATTGTCCAGTAACATTATTTTCCCCTCTATGGAAACATAATATGTAGCATTTTGGATTGGGGTGGGGTTTGCACTCAAGTATATTTATTAACATGACTCCCCAGATTTACTCGTACAAACAGTCTACTGAATCACATTGTCTCACTAAGGTCACCAACAACCCCTGGAGCCCCCAGTTTTCTCAGCTTTATAGGAGTTGTGATAGAAGACATTACTGTCATAAAAGCCTGTCTGTTTTTTGCCACTTTAGTGTCCCTGGGAAATGACAGATGGTGTCATATCTAGAGTTGCTATCACTGCTTGTTTTTGCTTGTGTGTTACCTGGTGTGAGAGGGATTTTATTTCCTGATGCCTTCAGGATAACCTGCAGATCACAGGACTGATTGTTGCCAGCTCTGTTTGCCTGTTCCCTCAGTATGATACAAACTTCGTCTTTCCTCAGCAGCCAGTCCATCTGACTGCCCAGGTAGTTCACACCACGGACGCAGAGCTCAGAAATATCATTGGGAAGAACAGGGGAGAAAGCCAGGCATTCCTTCTGAACTCTAGAAAAAAAACACAGTATGTCAATCTTTATGTTGCTACCTAAGTGCTGTGTAGATATTTAGGTGTCTTTTTATTGTTAACTGACCTGAAGCCAGTGTAACCAAATAGCACAGCTTGCAGGAATCCCCCCATCCCTGTAAGAAAATTGACTGCACCAGAGCCATCTGATGATTCACTCCATACCTGTGAAAAAAGGTCATCACACATTCACTGGATATCCAGTAAAGAGGCATTTATTAACATTATGTGGCTGTGTGAGTCAAAAGGACACCTGGAACGGTCCCTGGATGTTTTTGAAGCACTTCTCTAGTAAATGTTGAGCTTTCTCAGCCTCCCCCAGCTCCAGCCAGCCGATTGCAAACATACCCTTATAATGGAAAGCAAAAGCATTGGAACAAAAAATACACTAATTTATAGTAAATTAACAGCAACAAGAATTTACGTTCAATGCAAAAAGACACTATAAAACGTAGATAATGATGTGTACGACAAGCAACTAAAAACTGTCTAATAAAATAAGACTAACTTATTTACCTGAGGGCTATTGATACTAGTTACTTGCAGATCAAGATTTTACACAACCTGTGATGAACTTTTAAAATAAAATTATTATAGAAATGAGCTCCACCTCCACCAGCCTCAACATTTAATGTGGTTCTAATACTTAAATCCTACAATAAAACGCTGATGGGCCATTCTGCTGAATAACAAGTACTTTCACTTTTAATACTTTTAGATAGATTTTGTACTTTAAAGCTGCATTCATGTTTTTTTGGCAAATAAGCTATAAATACAACACTGATTTAATGTGTTACCAAACAGTTGCCTTTTTTCACATCCAGCAGTTACACAAATCAGCTGCTTGCTGCTGAAAACTGTGCTAATCAAAGCTGTGAGAGTTAATCAATGCAATAAAGTTGCAAGCCATAAAACCAAAGAAATTAGCCGGAAAATGTGAGAGCTGATGGGAACTCCTATGTGTACCCATATTGTATTTATACAATATATGTACTCATAAAGTGCTCATATTATGCTCATTTTCAGGTTCATAATTGTATTTAGAAGTTATATCACAATAGGTTTACATGGTTTAATTTTCAAAAAACATCATATTTGTATGCTCCTATTTTCACCCTGTGTTGAGCTCTCTGTTTAAGCTACAGAGTGAGGCATCTCACTTCTTTACAGTCATTGTTGGAGTCGCACATGAGCAGTAGCTAGGTAAAGACTACTAGCCAGTCAGAAGCAAAGTGTGAGGGGTGCCACGCTAGCAGCTAGGCGAACATTATAACATTTGTTACAAAGTGACGCACGTTCGTCACTGAAGTAAAGGCTGGACTACAATAGAGCTGTTTGGAGCAGTTTGTGTGTTCTGTTGGAGATGGTAAGTCTCTTTGGGGTTGGACTTTGGGCTTGTTCACTTTGTTAACCTATAACATGCACAAAAAATATATATAACACTATAAAGGAAAGGGAAAACGCCAAAAAGCATGATATGAGTATGAGCACTTTAATATAAAATATTGATTACAGCAGCTCTAAGTAATATTTTGAATGCAAGACTTTTAGTATTGTAGTGTATTGTAGTATTTCTTATATTGTAGTATTGCTAATTTAGTTAAGAATCTGAACACTTTTCCACCACTGCCCAGTTTTATTTTATAAATAAGTGTAATCGTAAAAAGAAAGTACATTCTGCAATAAATCTCTAACAGAGTCACATACAACATGCTTTGTCTTACCCATGTCATAGCTGGACCATTAGGGTCTGTTACTGGCTCATACGCTTCAAGGTCATTTCTCCTGATCTCTGAGGCCATTTGCAATCCAAGAGGATAACCCAACATCACTGTGTCTGCCTGCTTCACTGGATGACCTGTGGGGGGTACAAAAGACATTCTGACAGCATGTTATGGACATCATTTCCTCTGCAGTTCAGTGTCAAAAAGGAACAAAAATGAACCTTTGATATAGCCATCAAACTCAGGATGGTACTGGGCTTCTTGGTCAAAAGGTATTTTGAGGTGTTCGGCTACTTCTTGCCATTCCTTTGGTGCAGGATGTTGGAGGCGGTCAGCCAACTCCACAGCAAACTGGAGACTGACAAAGGAAAAGCTTTTTGTATTATTAGTAATTATGAGTTAATATGCACTGCAGGGAAATATTCAAATACTAGTACCTGAATTTGGCCACTGTGTTTGTGTACACAGAGTTGTTGACATTGTAATAATACTCATCAGGTGGCATGACACCTGAATGGCACAAAGGGAAGTGCTTCATAATATTTTCATAGAAACAGCCATGCAGTTACATATTAACAATTACATGCATTTCATACAGTTATGCGTCCAAGTTAGCCACATTTGAATTCACATAATCTTTTTAGGTCTCTAACATGTATAAATAAATTAAAGTGCCCATATTATGCTCATTTTCAGGTTTATAGCGCTAGCATGCTAAGGTTAGCCACCTTGTCTCGGCTAGTTACGTAGAAAGCCGTAGCTCACCCCGAGACTGAAGGCAGGACACATTCAGAGACCCGTATCTCACTCAAAACAGCATGGGTAGTTTTTTTCCCAAGTTTGTATGCGTGTGGAAGCACCAGAGACACAAACTAACACCCCAAATCCCAGAAAAAAAATATTTTTTCATCATATGGACACTTTAATACATAAATTTGCCATTACAATGACAATATAAAAAGTGAATGAAATATAATAAAAAAAAAAAAAAATCTTAACAATGAGAGCCAAGTTATACCTTATTACTTGTTTTGTGAGTTTTTCTGGTAGTAGATAAAAGAAGTCAGACTAATTTAGCTTTTATTAAATAATTAACCTGATAACCATGAAAAGCTAAAATGATTTGCTTTAAATACCACATTTTCAATAATGTCTTTTTTTTACCTATGAGATGGTACTTTTGTTCCTCAGGGTTCCACGATGCTCTAGAAACCCAGTAATCAGCCACACCGTAAATCACCTCCCTGCCCCGGCCCTCTGTGAACATGGACAGATCCTGCAACAAAGAGTTCTGTTAGTATTATCACACAGGGTGAGACACTGCGGCGATGAGTGGGGATAAAGAAGCATACCTCAGTGAGGTAGAGATAGTGTTGAAAGGCCAGGGTGACATCTCCATTTATGTGAATCTCTTGTTGTCCATAAATGTCTTCTGGACACACCTCCCTCCCTGACACAGCACTCTCCCATGGGAACTTCAGTCCCTGTAAAAACAATATTGTTTCTTCAGAAGACTTAGACAATTCAATGGTTAGTTAAAATATAGAAAAGGAACACACACACACACACACAAAATATATCCAACACTGCTGTTATTTTGCCACCAGACCACAGCTAATACAACAGGTAACTGTGATGTATTTTACCTATTTTGTAGACTTTTTAATGTAGCATCATTTAATGTAGCATCATTTATTGCGTTGCACTTGCCATGGGGTCTTAGGTAGTTTAAAGGTTTGGGAAATATGCTAATTTGCTTTCAGAGATTTAGATCAGAAGATCTTTACCACTCTCTTGTCTGTATGCTAATTATAGAGCTCCAACAAAGTCAATTAGTTTAGCTAGGAAACAACTGATCTTGTTCTGTAAAAAGAAATATTTAAATGTTGCATCTTGTTTGTTTAATCCATACTGTAACAAAGAGAGCCAGGCTACTGTCTAGCTCTTTGCCCCTGCTTCCAGTCTTTCGCTAAGCTAAACTAAGGCTCTGCTTCTGTACTAATACATAGTTGCAACACCTTTGCTCTAAGTTTTGTTTATTTCATCAACTTTTTTCTGATTTGTCACCCCTACCATTGAGTATGTCATTTTTTTTTAACAGTTTTTACAATTTTACAACTGTTCCCAATAGAACTCTAAAAATGCCAACTCTTCTTGTCAACCTTTGTTGGGAATGTGTGTTCATTGCAGAGTTGTGCACCTACATGCATAGTCAATGAAACAGTGAAGTTTTGGTGACACCTACAGTATATCCCACTGATAATCATACTGATAATCATACCTTGAAGCCCTGCTTTTGGGCGTTGTCTTTTGCGCCATCTATAGTTCCCACCCTGTACTCTAGCACAGCTCGGGCTAGCTTGGGGTAGAAGAGGGCTATGCCAGGATACATCCAGATGTCCTGTTACAGGAAGGCAGGGTCATCATACAACCCAAACAAACATAGAGCTAACCTTCAACTGCCACTAGCCTTACCTGGTCCCAGAAAACATGACCCCAGTAGTCCTGACCATCCCCACCATTAGACAACCCTCCTGGACTGACTCCACCAAACGAGCTAGAGGTGTCATGTATGGAGGGAAAGGCACTGAGGAGGTAAAACATGCAGCCAATCAGAGCCTTGCAGAGTCTCTCTGACCCTGCCACCTCCACCTGGCTCTCCAGCCACAGTTCTTTCCAGGCCTTCTCATGAGACGGACGCAGGTTACCAGTTGCTATCAGATTCAGGCCCTCGTCAAAATTGGCTTCAGCAGCGTCTAAACTGTTGGCCACAACCAGGATGAAGCCCCAGCGAGCCTGGCTCTGCTCTGGAAGGAGTGTCAGAGTGGGGGGTATGTGGGTCCAGATAAGGTGCACTGTGGGACAGGAACCTCCTGGGAACTCAGCAGTGGTCACTTGTCCTTGGATGTGACTGAAAGTGAGAAGGATGTTGACTGTGTAAGATTTAATACTTGTACTTCATAGTGCATTTTACACATTTTTATAACCTTACCTTCCTCCTTTGTAATCAGGACTAGACTCAAAAACGATGTCTTTGCTCTGAGGCGTGAATGAACTGACCAGCCTAACAGTGATTGGCTCTTCTGAAGTCATCTGACGCACCAACAGAATTTCCATCACCATTAGGTTGGGGTAGTATCGGTGTGCATACAGAGATTGTGTGACTGCTACACTTGCTGAGCTCAGAGTGTGGGTAAAAATGCCTGGATGAGAACAGGAGATTATTACCAATGATAACTCTTCAAAACACAGATTCCAGCAACCAGACAGTCAAACACTGCAGCCACTACCTGTGTGGGTGTCCAGGCTATAGGTGTGCTGGGCTGGCTCATCTGTCTCAACCTTCACAGTGAGAGGACAGGGAACATCTGCCCGGTGACAACGTCCACCCTGCCCGTTATATACACCACCCATGTGCATGGTATTGCTGTACACCCTCCATCCCAGAAGCCCATTGGCCAGTGGAGGGAGGAAGCGCCGGTCACTGGGTAGAGTGTCGCTGGAGAAGATGTAAGGGTCTTCGTCATAGGACATTGTGACGAGGTGGTCTTTACTTGGAAGTCTGGTTTTCTCCAATGCAGTCAGGGTTTTGTTGAGAGGGTCCTAGCTCTTAAACAATGAACAATTATATCACTTTTTTTTACAAGCTAGCATGGTTTGAAAACATGTATATTTTGCTATCAGTCCTCTATTTGCAATAGTATAGTCGCTAAATGAGACTGTTTATGCAATATTACTGGACTTAAGAATTTCACATGTTCCTGCCAGTAAATGCTATTTGTAGGTTGTGTACTTTGGCACTTTTGTGTCACAAGACATGTGTCATCCTAAGACATAAAGCAAATAGGTGGACAGAAAGTTTTACAAATGAGCACCCAACAAAACAAAAAAAGACAAACTTCTCAATAGTTTAGCATTTCTGATAAATTGATTAATAATTGCTTTGAAGACATTCATTGGCAACAATTATAAACATTCAATCTCAGCGATCAAGCTGAACCACTCCTGAAAGTCAGCCGTCAGTCTGCATAAACGTTCAGCATTAACTCACACACTGCTACAGTGGGAATATTTCACTCTCACTTGAGCAGGAAGACGCATCTGTTTCTGCAACAACAAAGAGTTCTGGGGAAAAAAGAAGCAAATTGAAGATGAAACCTGCAGAAGTTCCAAAACTGCTTGATCTATAAAGTTTATCTTACAAAAAAGTGATGTAATTCCCTTTTCAATTCATGTCTACTGAAAGCAATGAAAGCAACTCAACTGAAAGCAACTCAAAAGCTGCTGATAAAAACGGTCCAAGTTAGGAGTGTCGAGTATCAAAACTGTAGGAGGAGGCCATGTAGCCCTCTATGCTGCAAGAAAACCTGGACATGATCCTGGGTCTGCTGGAAAACATGGTAAGGATTTCATGTGGAGGATAAAATAGATTATGGCTGAATCCCATTTCTTCTACTTTACTTTAAACCCAGCTGTGCAGTTTACAGTATATCAGTGGATAGAACACCACTGCAGATTGAACATGGTCATTAGATTTCAGTGAAATGTCACTAAAGTGCACTTATCACACTATGTGCAGTATATGTTAAATCCTAGCTTTTATTAAAAAAAAAGTCTTAACAGTATAAATATACACTTTAGTTTTAGTTACAGTTGGACGATTTGAACAGTCTTGTTACAGGCTGTAATGGATGCCACTTAGCGTGTACATATTCATAATTAAAACACTAGAACTACTTGGCTGATACTGTAAAAATACTCTTCAGGTCACAGTGAGAGGTGTTTACATTTCCATCCTATCTCTTCCGAGAAGCATCACATCACTCTCTCCAAACTAAATCATGTCATCTCCACTTTGCTTACAAGTTGCTCTAAACTCCCTTTTTTTTTTTTACAAAGCTTTTTTAGTCAAAGCCCAGAGCCTCTGGAACAACCCGCTTGAGGTTAGGGAAATAGGACTTCTCTTTTAAAAAGAGACATTTATGGGAGAGCTTATTCTGAGTTCAATTTAACTGGATTTTACCTCAGTACTTCTGAGTGATATTTCTTTTGCTAATTTACTCTTACGTTTGTTTGATCCATTGTGTGAAGTACTTGTAACCTGGTTTTTACAATATATAACAAATAAATATTAATGTTATATTATTATCACTGTAATCAGGGTTGTAGGCAGGGCTGCCCATGTCCAAATGGGGGCAATGGGTGCAAGTTATGTATGTAGCCCCACAATCAACATTTTTTAATTTAACATACCTAGAGGTTAAGGTACTTGCCACAAACTGCAACATCCTCTGTTTGCATTCAGCTGGGGTCCTTTGTTGGATGTAATTTCTCTTTTTCCCCTTATTTTCTATAGATTTTCTACTGTTGCTATCAATTAAAGACTTGAATAGAGAATAAATACTTTGAGGTTTGTGTTAACAGAAGCACAATATTTCTCTTGTGAATATTTCTTTTTCTTTTATGTAAGTGGTTCTGGAAAACTAGCTGTCAAAAATGTAAAAAACTGTAATCGACAAGACATTTTTTCACCCTCAGCTCAACCGCAGCATTTCCTTCGTTACACCATATGGTGGCGCTGAGGAGCTGTTTCTGTAACATCTGGCATCCTGCCGGGGATCAGAGCCACAAACCCTGGGAAAAGCAGTGCTTTGTCCATATAAGGCTGCAATCCATCCGCTTCCCTCTTCCTCCCCAGCTCCCTTCCTCTGTCTTTCTCAGACCTGAGGGATATTTACAGAGCTAGTGCCTCGGCCAGACTGCCCTGCCTTATTAGGAGCTCAGCTTGTTGTCAGTACTTATACCATGCAGGACAGTGGTCCATCTCTCTGCTCTCAGATGAGACAAACAGATGGATGACTGCTGTTAATTTCACTTTAGTGCAAATGGACGTGAGCTCAAAGACAACAGGACTTTCACAGCTTTTTTTACCCAGACATCTACCAAGCACTAATCCAGCACATGTAATGACGCTCATTTCTATTATGTCAGTCAAGTCCCTTATGATGTACTGTCCACCTGGGAGCAGCAGAAGTAGATGAATATAACAGTCCAAACATACTGTAAATACATCCGTTTTGCCCTGTTTCCTCTGTTAAGCTCAATGTGTAGCAGCTGCTCTGATCGTCTTTTTTTCTCTCCCCAGTGATGAAAGACATCTGGCTACTAGAAAACAGAACAACTGGATGATACAACGTGTTAAAGCAGCAAAAAAGAACACAACCAATTGACCACTCCATCAGTCATAGCACATTACTAAGAAGCTGAAAATCCATGTAGTGTTGAGGATGGGAATAATGTTAGGATGCATCCTTGTAATGTCATATTCAAACAATACTTTTGTGAACAAAAGGATGGAGGTGGAAACAAATTCTTAAGTGTACATAATAACCAGGCAGTCCATACAGACGTTTATTAGGGTGCAGACAGCCATTCAATATATTAGAAAACTAACATGTGAAGAAAGGCTACATGAGTTTTACTTCAAAAGGGATATTATTCAAGACTAATATTTATACACATATAATATACATAACCATGCTCCCTTACAAGAGAGGAATTGACAATGAAAAACTATGACAATAATCTTATCATTGGTAATTACCATCCATAGCATAATAGGCTTTGACAGAACAGCAATTTCTGGAATTGTGCAATGACCTTTAACCTTCAGCTATTGGTAACTTCTCCCTCCACTCGCTAAGTGAGAGGGTGCTGCTTTGAAATGAGTTTGTCTGTCTTGAGGACGGGCAAAGCGTCAACGTACATCTTTTATAGCTTTGCAGAGAGTAAAGTGCTGTGGTTGACTGACCTGGTTCTGCGGTCATTTTAAGAGAATGGAGTGTGTCTGTGGTCACAAAAACAAAAATGTATGTGGGGAAGTGCATAGGTGGAGAGGTAGGTGGGTTCAAACATTTGCATGTGGGAACAAAACAACCCAACAGAGTTTTGTGGACTTCCCCCTGTCATTAGGACGTACGTGCTGAATGTAAAGACAAGGCTGAAATGTGTTACAGAGCTGTTTTTTACTACACCAAATCAAAATCTTGGTCACTGCTTGACAACACGTTAGATTTGAACTGTGAGTGGAGTAAATTTGTAAATGTGTGACGTGAGTGTGTTCACAAAAAAAAAATACTAAAAGTAGGAACTTTAAGGCCCAAGCTGCCTTGTGCGCTCGTGGAATGTGCATGGAGGAAATATGTGATGCACGCATAGGAATGTGTGTGCATGTTAGTGTTCCCCTGATGCACAGTCGTCGTAGATGTGTTGTGTGTTGCACCAGCCGTAGGCTTTCTGGCTGTTGTTGAGTCTCACGTTGCTACTGTGGGAGCCTTTGAATGTAGCCACAGGCCTTCATTCCATAGGTCTTCCTGTGACAAACGGGCAGCAAGGCACACAAAAGCCACTCCAGCTGTTCACAGAAAGGCATCACAATCCAAGTCAAGCTGTGGTGCTCATGTACATAGGACATTCTGCTGCTCTCTCTCTCTCTCTCTCTCTCTCTCTCTCACACTCTTTGGCACTGGGAGGAATGTGTAGAAACAGGGAGGGATGGATGGATGGATGGAGGGATAGAGGAAGGGGGTTGGGGGGATCCCTGTTCTTTGTGTCTCTCTCTCCCCATCTATTTGGAAAGCTTGCTGATTACTCGGATCAGTGCTCCATTTTCATCTTTAAGACGCTGGTTGTCTGCTCTCAGGTCGACCAGAACCTGGTGGTAAAAAAGAGGAGTACACATTAGAACAAAATATAAACCCAGTTTGATGATTTATTTCTCGTTTTGACATAACTGGATTATGATACATAGGATGTTAAGATTATATATTACAGAGCACACGGCAGCAGTTAACAATTATGCCAACTGACCAGTAGAGACTCCAGTCAAGAGACTGAAGTTACCTTTAGACAGAGCCAGGCTAGCTGTTTCCTCCTTGTTTGCAGTCCTCATGCTAAGCTAAACTAACAGTTTGCCGACAGTGGATTTATAATGACCATAAAGACACACAACATTTCAAATAAGCATATTTCCCAACATGTTGAACTATTCCTTTAAAGAAAAGGACTTTACCTATTCATTCTGTATTACTGGAAGACCAGATGGGTTTGAAGTAGTTGTTAGGTAGGCAAACAGAAACATCCATTAATGTGAAAAACAACCAAATTTATCACATGTAACAGAAAACAATTATCACACTCCCTGAAAACAGGCTGTGAGAGGGTGTACTGTATTAAACAACTCCACAGTGTACCTCCACAACACTGCTGCCTGCACAAGCTAAAGCCAAGCTAATCAAGCAGAAGCATGCAAAGTGTCTGCGGCCATGATAAGACTTGTATCCTCACCTTTAGCTCCTCCTCCAGCTCTGCCATTCGACGCTCCAACATCCTTCGGTCCTGATGTCAGAGAAACGTGAGGGACAGTGGGGGGCAGAAAGGAGGTGATATAGAGATGAAGACGGATCACAAAAGGTGAGTGAAAACAGGTAAAAGAAAGTGGTTCAAGTAGGGAAGAGAGAGTATCAACAGACAGCAGGGGTGGCAGTAGTGAGGCAGATGAAGCTACTACTACTACTAAAACAACAGCAACAACAACAACAACCACAGCAACAACAGGTAACACCATCAGCTGGGATGCATTACCTTTCTTTCCAGCTCCAGCAAATCTGAACAGTCAGTGAAGCGCTCCTGCCTCTAATGGATACAACAAATCAATAACATTAACATCACCACAACAGTTGTTTCACATGATCACCAGAAGGCCTGTGTTCAAATAGACATGAATATGTGACTACCTGCAACATTTTGATATGGATGTCTCCTTTGCTGATTTGTATTTCCAATTAAAGCAAGACAACAACCACTGTGTCCTCAAGTGACAATTACAGGACGATGGAAAATGGTAAAAGGTAGTATAACACTAGCATAAGTAGTCATAAAGTTAACATTGTCAGTTCCCACCGCATTATGTTTGCTAACTTTAGCCACCATCAGCTACTGGTCATACCAGACCAAGTAAGGCTGTAGAGGCACAAGCCAAGGGCATTGACACGAGCAAGGACACATTGCGTTGCTAATGAATTCATAATTTGTAAGAGGATGAATTAATTAGTTCTTCATTTAAAAGAATTTTAGCTTTAAACCACACAGAAAGATGTTTTGTTTCCATCTTCAAGAAGATTTGAGTAGACACAAAGCACGGCAGTGACAGCCACCTGAACTGAACACAGAAACAGAAAAAGATTTCAATACTGGCCACAATTATATAACCTGTCGACAACTGGTTTCACCACTTTAAGATGCTTCATTTTGTATTTTTATTTTTTAAAGATAATTGTTTGGGCATTTTTAGGCCTTCATTAAGAGGACAGCTTAAGAAATGAAAGGGGAGAGAGAGAGGGGGAATGACATGCAGCAAAGGGCCACAGGTTAGAGTCGAACATGGGCCCGCTGCGTCGAGAAGTAAATCTCTATATATGGGCAGCTGCTCTACCAACTGAGCTATCCGGGCACCCGCTTCATTTTGTCTTTGCATGGGAAGGATTACAATAACAGTTTGTGTTTAACTTGGTGTGTGTCTTTGTCATCACCTGTGTGGCCTTTTCCAGGTCCAACCTGGTCTGACTGATAATTCTCTGGGTGTCCTGCAGCTGAGACTGGAGCTGGCTGTTTTCTCTGGAGACCTCCTCGAACAACTGACAAAAGCAAACACAGAGTAGTAAATAACTGACAAGAAAAACACATTTTTGGAACTCAAAATCAGGTCTGTCTGCTGACCTTCTTAAAATCATTGGCGTCAGAGCCATCTCCCTGGGTGCAGTCGTTAAAGGGCCTGAGTAGATGAGCAGAGCAGAGATCAGAGACACCGCTATCATTGAGACTCTGCTGACAGAATAAAGAAAGAGCTTGAGTTCATACCTGGAACTCAAGCGTTGGTCTGTCTGTAAACAAAGACAAGCAAATAAGTTATATCTGGGATCAATCTTACACACACACACACACTTACACACACTTACACACCTGTGTATCCAGCCCACTGCCTAAAAACTCTTCCTCGCCACTGGGATCATTGTCATCACTCTGCAGCAGACACAGACAATGCAACAGCTTCTCATTAGACACTAAAGTCAAGTCCCAACATTACTGATTTTGTATATAAAAAGATGTTTGTGGTGTTCACCTCCCCGGTCCTCTGTGCCTTCCTTCTGGCCCGAGCTTGTCTCCTCTCCCTGCGCTCCCTGGCCCATCGCTCTGTCTCGCTCTCCCCTGTGCTGGCCTCAACATCTGGAACAAAGCCAGACAGCAGTCGTTTAAGAGCAAATCAAATCTTTTTTACAAACACCACATTGTCAATGTCAAGCTCTACACGTTTTGTTAGAAGAGGGAAGTGATGATGAGTACCTCTCCTGTCAGATGTCTGAGGGCGTGGAGTGCCGGCAGGCTGCGTGAGGCCCAGAAGGTCAGACTTCTGCAGACTGGCAATACGAGACCTCCAGCTCACTTCCTGTAAACACAGTATCCCCAGCTATGTGATGTCATGACATTATATAAGTGCAGCCAACACAGGCCTATAACTCTGATATATGGCTCTCACCCCCTCCTCGCCCTTCTTCGCTTTTGCCTCCTTCTCTTTCTCCTTCTCTTCCTCCTCCTTCTTCTCTCTCCCTTTGTTGTCCGTCTTCATTGTCTTCTCTGCCTCCTGCAGATCTGTAAGCGTCACTCCCTTGATGTGATAAAAGAGAAAACACAGTCTTATGTAGCAGACTGACACACAGTACTTTGTGTACTGAACATCTGAGTGGATGATGTCTGTACCTGAGTAGAGCGCCGGGACTGCCGTGCGTGTCTGGAGCGAGCCTTCCTCTGTGCCTCTGCCTCCTCGTCCCGCACTGGTGTCAGATACGATCTACACAAGTCACACTTTTAGATTTCACGCAGCACCACCACAATTTATAAAATGTTGTTTCTCACACTCACACGCACACACACACGCGCCTTGACTCACTTGCGCCTCTGCTTGGCCTCCTGTTCGCCTGTGGTCGTGCTCCGAGAGTGGGAGGTGGTGACGGCAGACTGATCCTTCTTTTCTGTCTGTTCCTGAGGAAGTCTTAAAGAAAGATAAGAGGTGACTTTCAGATCTTTAAGACACGCAAGGAAATTAATTGGAAAATTTGTATGAAAATGAAATACCTCTGGGCTAAGATACTGTTAAGGCGGCTGAGTCCAGCAGAGCTTGATCCTGTGCTAGCTGAGGTCAGGGTGGGGTCATCCAGTCTCTTTCCATAAGATGAGCTAGAAACAAGACAAAGCCCATTGGAAACACAAAGACATCTTTCACAGCGATATATACACACACAGACACACACACACAAATAAGTGTTCACTGCCGGGGAAATGTAATAAGCTGTGAAACAGCAATAATAAAAATCACACACAAACAGGAGAGCACACAAAAAAACAAGACGTGGCAGCGAACAGCATGACTGACCTGTGTAGCAAAGAGGGGGTGGAACTAGTGAGATCATTCCCTGATTGACTATAAAGGCGCCGGGTGTAAGAGGAGCTACGACTTAGCCAACTGAGAGAGGGAGACAGGATGACAAGGGCACATATGCAGTGACTCAGAAAGACAGATTCTAGTTTAGCAAATGCAGAAGCATATGAAAGCACTGGCTCACCTGTTGGAGTTGTCAGCGCTGCTGTCTGGAATACTTAAGAGTCTCCGTGTAGGGATGGGCGGTACCCGAGCGAGCCTTGGCTCCTGAGATCAAGGGGGGATCAGTTATTTTATGTGACTCAGCGAAAACACGTAAAAGAAGGCTTTATTTGGAGTCACATTAGATCTAGATTAGATAGATAAATAGAACAATAACTGGTGTCATGGGTGCATGAATCCTTGAATCATGTGAGCGCCTGCAGTGCGTACCTTAGTGTCGGCCTCAGTGCTGAGGCGGGGGCTGGAGGCGGAGCGGGTCATGCCCACGACAGTCTCTGGAGGTCTGCTGGGGTCTTGGCTGGGGTCAGACAGTCCAGCAGAGCCCAGAGTCACCGAGCTGCCTGCCTTTCTCAGAGAAGTTCTCCAAGAGACCGGGGCCTCGGGGGCTGGGGGCTTGCCTGGGTCCTGCTACAGAGCCAGCAGAAGTCATCACTGTATTGTTCAGTATCAAATTCACACTTGATGTTCTACACCTATATAATATCTCAACATTACCTTTTTCACTTGGCTTGCGGCAGTATTTGTTGACAAGGAGGTAGGAAGCAGGCTGGTGGCGTTGCGTTTATTGTTCAAGTTGTTTATTATCTCTCGGTTTTTTGCTTTCTCTGCAACCGTGCAAAGGTCAGAAATGAATAAATCACTGGTAGAATGATAAAAAAAACGTCATGAAACCCAAATATTAATAGTTAACACAACACAGACTCCCTTCAAAATACAGACAGCAGCAGCTTCTCTTACCCGACTCTGCGTCGCTCTCCGATTCGCTCTCCTCCTCCGAGCTGGAGCTGCTGGAGGCCTTCCCCTGGCTCTGCCCCGTCTGGCCTTCCTCCTCATCGTCCTCGGCCGGGGTGCTCTGCAGGGCAGGAGGTGGGTGCTTCTCTCGCTCATGGAGGCAGATCTTCTCCTTACTGCTCATACGAGAGATAGAAGTCCTGCAGGGGCGGGGCCAAGGTGGGGTGGAACAACAGGTGGCATGCAGGGAGCTGATCAGTGAGGACAATCATTCCACGTGCAGCCAATTAGAGCAAGCATGCGCTGATCAACACTCGGTGGGTGGAATAGTGGGTCACTTTCTGTGATGCCATGTTTAGCACTTTTGTCCTATCACTAGATCACCACATACTGTATACTACAAAGTACATGTTCTGTACTAATTATATAAAGCAATATTTTGGCTTTCAGTATGAAATAGAATGTCACTTATATTGTGCTTTAAGATCTAAATTGCCAGTACAACATTTTAAAACTTAGTGTTAGTGAGCAATGTGTTTAAGTATCTTGATTTGTCAGTTATTTACTTTACTAGATTCTCTTCTATTTTGCAGTGTAGGACAAAAGCATCAAACAAAAGTAACTAGTTATGTGTATATACATATGAGTATTCAGTACGAAATGGGGCACAGAATGGCACTGCCAGCTACATCTATCCCAGGGCTCAACATTTAGGCTCGTCCGGGACAAGTGGATTTTTTGTAGGGCAAGTGGAAGACAAATTTACTTGCCCCACTAGACAAATGAAAACTCAAACAAAATAAAATGCCATGTTACTTAACGTTATGTGCCTCTCATTACATTTACTCATTACATTTTTCCCCATAAACCAGGGCAGCGGACAGCCAACATTAGACCCAGGTTGCTGTTCAGCTCATCTTCTGTAAGCGATGCAGCATAAAAGCACGGCGGCCAGTCAGCCGATGTTAGCTGGCTTACGTTAGCTTGCTAACTCCGCCTTAATGTTACCCCATCGCCACATCGTTGACAGAAAACGAACCGAATACAGAGGTCACTTGTGGCGAAAGCAATGTAGTTTGTGTGGATGAAGCATGAAGTTAATGTGACTCCATTAACGACTGGCTCTCTGCCTAGTAACGTTACTCCTCCACTGCTCGTTTGTCCATCAGTTATTGCAAAACCTTAGCTCCGCGACTTGCCAGATTAAAAATCAGCTAATAATCAACTGTAAAGTAGCTACACCTTTTAAATCAGCTTCTGCCGGGTAGAAAGTGAAATTGTAGAAAAAAGAAAAAAAAATGTTAATCCATTGGTATGTCTACAAAATTATTTTAGATATAGTAGCTGTAAGTTCAAGTCACCACTACCTCTAGTGATATGCACACCGGCGAGCAAAGTATTACTTTATATTATGGAGTCTTGAGATCTTTTTTCCTTATTGAAGGGGAAATCTATTCTTGGGACACATTTATTTCAACTGAATTGTATTAATGTTGATAGTGTTTGGATGCTTTCAATGGTTTGTTTGAATTCTGCACTAGCACACACAAAAATTATAAAATTATAAATCTTTATCCGGACAAGTGACTTTTGTGCATGGACAAGTGAAATGTAAATGTACTTGTCCAAAGGACAAGTGCCTCAAAAAGTTAATGTCGAGCCCTGTATCCAGTGTGATGTCAGTGGATAGAAGCAACAAGTTTCAAAGGAATGCTGGGACTCTTTACATCACACTTGCATGCAAGCTACTAGTACTGGGATTACTGCATTCATCTGAGGAACAGCGTAGCAAGTGCCCACATACACACACACAAACACATGCCCACACACCAACACACTGGCACTGACCTGCGTGTGCGAACTGGTACCATGGAGATTTGCGGGCTGGTCTCAATAACAGGAGTCTGTTTCTCTTTCTCGCTGCGTAACTGAAGAGGAATATAAACACACATAAACAAAGAGAACATTCGCAGCTGTAACACTATCAATCATATCAGGTTTATCTAACTGAGTGAGATAGTTGGGGAGCCTCTTTGAAGGCAGACTCACAGCGTTCTGCTTCTTCTGCAGCTCCTCCAGAGTGTCCGTCAGGTTCTCATCTGCTACATCTAGAGGTGTTTGGCCCTATAAGGAGATTCACAGTGCATCATCAGTCATGGCACCAATAAAGGCTTCAACAGCCTATGCAAAGGAAAAAAAAAAAAAAAAAAGAGGTGGTTTGTCTTGCGCTCACCACATTGTTGACAGCACCCATATCACACATGTTGTCAGCCAGCAGGGAGCACACCTCCTCCTGCCCCCAGTGAGCTCCTGCATGCAGGGGCGTCCACCCGTCAACGTCCCTGCTGTCCACGTCCACCCCACATTGTAATAGCACCCTGAAGAGGGGAGGAAAGACGGAGGGAAATCAACAAGATGGGGAGAAGATGAGGAATACCCAGGAGGAGACGCTATGAATAAAAGCTGTTTGACTTGGTTTGATACCAAATTAAGACAAAAGCCTAACAAGCTGTCGTGGCTCTCATGTTTCTCACTTCAGGACTTCGATGTAGCCTTTGGCAGCGGCAACGTGCAGAGCGGTTGCCTTGGTATTTGGGTGAGGTGTGAGGGTGCCACCTCCTGCCAGCACCGCCATGGCGTCCTGGAGCATGACCCTCTCCTCCTCCTTCCTGGCGTTGTCCACGTCTATTGCTGTGATGCACACGTGAAACAGTGGCGATTGTAAACGCAGACCCACACAAGTCTGATTATAGACGTTTCAAAACAAAACAAAATCTCTTATCAATTTAATCTACAGCACATACTGTGGGCTGCAGTCAGAAGACAAAATATTCAATTTAATTTCATATTAGTTTCTTATAGTGGTCATCCGTGGTTTCAGCTGCATGATGAATCTTAGCACTGTGTATTTGACAGTGATAAAGACACAAGCCTGGAGTCTTAGTACACTTTAGGTTTTGGCGCGAGCTGAAGTGAGTTCCTCACTTATTCTGCTCCTAGAAGGATTAACGGATGCCAAACCACATATAAAACCCACCACAATCAATATACAGATACTTAAAAGCACCTAATCATCAACACTGTGCTAACATTGTTACAAACATCAGCAGCCTTCAAGCTTCCATTTGCAAATTATGATCAGATATGTCATGTACAGACATACTGTAAAAATGTTTCAAAGACAAAAGAAAGCCTCTCTCCATCTGTGAAACTAGAAACTGCAGAAAGTTCTCCGTTCATTTGGCATGAATATTTAACATACTGGATAGATAGCAACCTGGGTGGGAAATTTACTTTTTTGCCCACCAACTACAGTGGCTGGCAGATGACCAAATTTACCAGCCACTTATATTTTTTTACCAGCCATATTTGGAGATCCACCATCGTGATGCCACGCCCCCCACCCTGTCAAACACACTAATCCTAGTGGACGGGAAATTAACAACTGCATCGGTCTTAAACTAGCAAAGACACTGCACTGCCCCTTAAGTGGAAGCTACTTCCCCTCCTTATGTGCAACCTATTTGTAATGACACAGTTTCTCTCTCTCCCTGTCTGTATAGTAGCTCGCTCTACCTGGCCTAGTAACACATCAGCAAGGTCATGTTCTGCGCCTCGGCTTGGACACAGCGGTCTCAAGCGAGAGAAAAAAGGCGTTAACGTTATCACACTTTCCTTTATCCCCTCATTGGACTAACTTTGTAGATACAACTGTGTGCGTGCATCAATAAATAAGTCTGATGACGATGTTATGTAGGAATTATGAATGTACGTTAGCAACAGGAGGCTAATTCACAAGGGTGCCATTATATGTGTGAGCCAATATTACGCAACTGTTCATGTGCGCTGAGTTATGTTTCTGTTTATTGAATGCGTTTTCAGTGCAAATATAACCGAGAATGTAGTTTATTCTCAGTAATGATGGTATATTAGGTTATTACTGTCACTCTGTTAACCGTTCCACTGTATTGTCGCTAAGCAGAGAGTTGCCACGTTTTTTAAACCGATGTCACGGACTATCGCTGAAAACCACTCCACCCGCCACTGTGGCTGATATACAAGGCAAAGTCACCCGCCAATTTAAAAAAGTACCCGCCATTGCCTGGTGGCAGGTGCTAATTTCCCACCCTGACAGCAACAATTATTTTCTTTTTATTTCTTATTTTGAAAAAGTTACTCATTACGTGTAAAAAATGTCAGTACATAGTTAAAATAATTTCCATAACAATGTCCTAATGCCCAATGTGACATGTTCAATTGGCTTGTTTTGGTCAACAAACAGTCCAAAAACTTATTCAATTTACAATGCAATGAAACAAAAACATCACATTTGAGAAGCCGGAACCAGTGAATGTTTAGCAAATGTTTTTGTTTAAAAAAAATGATTAATTAAACAATGAATTGTATTAATAACATAAACCTGTTGCATTATGTACTGATTATCATTAACATGTCTCAACAGGACAGATAAGTTGCAGCATTGGAGCGTTGTGGAGGTATTAATAGCTTGACTGAGCGATTCCTCACCTTGTTTTTTGATTTCCCCTTTGAGTAGTCTCACCATTGCATCTTCCGTGGCCACGTCCAGAGGAAGCTCTCCTTCACTGTTCACCGCCCCGACGTGAGCACCATGCTCTATCAGGTATCTTCAAAACAACACAGCATACAGTGTCAAGTTGAGAATGAGACAGGTAAAATAGAATATGATGACAAATATTATATTTCTTAAATATATAAACACTGACATCAGCATTGTTTTTACAATTCACTGCAACATTATAAATATTATTCACGACCACAGCATTTTAACTCAAGTTTGATAGAATTACTTTGGGGGTATTTAAGTTAAATGGCAATCATGTGTCAGTGTGGTGATGGTCACCACTCACTTAGCGATTTGGATGAAGCCGCAGGAGGCTGCAGCGTGCAGAGGAGTCCAGCCCTCGTTGTCCCCTCTGTTGACGTCACTCCCACTCTCCACCAGAAACTGCACCATCTCAGCATTTTCATCAATGCAGGCCTGCAAAAGGACACGCAACCACATGATGGATTGCTATTCAAGTGTTTATTGTTGGTCGTTTATTGTGAGAATCCCCACTACGCACATTTAAAAAACAGAAACCAGACAGCACACGCCAGACAGACTCCAGTTTCAGTAGAGAAGATCTTAGACCCACTTCATTTTGGTTTGTAACGAAAGTCAAAACTTCAGACAATGACACACATCCAAAATCTATTAAATTTATCAAAAGCACTGGGGCTAAAACGATGACTACTGTGTCTACTTGTAATGACTTTCTTTTAAGTGGGCTGCTAAAAGCCCTCAAGTACTTTTCAAAATAGTCATTAGTTGTGGCAAGAGTGAAACAGAAAATCTATTTAGCTGCTTTTCCGGAAGCAAGGTCGAGCTGAAAGCCCAATGTGACCCAACACAAGTCCCGAGATGAATCCCATGAGGACCTCATGGGATTATGTTATATGTTGCTTTAATACTTATAAGAAAGAAAAAAAAAAAACTCAGTTGGATCTGTGCATGCCTCTTTTATACAGCAAAAAAGCTCTGGTTATTAAATTCATTCTTTGAAGAAAAAAAAAAGTCATAAAACTTGCCAGTGGGTTCAGATTATTTCCGCCCGTTTTAAATACAAACATATTTAAAGGATTTCCTAGAAAAACAACTAACCTTGAAGCAACACAGAATGAGGTAGATTTCTGCACTTTCATCAAAGGAAGTTGATTTGTACTAGAAAAATTGCAATACGTTTCCAACGGTGGTAGTTTTTTTTGTATATAGTATATAGATTTTTATATTTGTATATTAAGGATGTTTGCAGTGTGCGTTAGCAACAGGTAATGTTGTCATATTGCTTGTTTTGTCTGAAAGTTGTAATTTTAAAGAAATCCTAACATTTGTGAAGCTGGAACAGAGAATATTAGCACACCTTTGCTTGATAAATGACTAACAATGAATCTATGAACTAAGCAAAAATAGTTGATCAATTCAATTATTATTTTTGTTATTTTGACTAGTTGATTAATCATTCCTGCACTGAGCACACAGGAAGTTTATGTATTTAAGAAAATAAGTAAGTAAAATGTATTTATATAGCACTTTTTACAGATAAAAAAACAAACAAAGCATACAATATGATACATATTAAAACAAAGTACAACTGAAATCACAAGGTTATATCTAAAAAATAAAGTGCGGAGAGGTCATCTAAAGGCCTGTTTAAGTAGGTCTTTAACTGATTTTTAAAATAGTCCACAGAGACAGCAGACCGTATTGGAATAAGGGTTTTAGGAGTCGGTTATAGAGAAGAGTAGGAGTCAACAGCCATGTTAGCGGCCCTGTGAGGTTACGAGACACTGTGGTGCTTTAGGCTGAATCCCATTTCTCCATCTTATCCTTACCCCAGGCCCTTGGCCCTTGAAACCAAGTGGTAAGGGCTAGGAGTGAAAACATACCCCTATGAAATGGGACACCACTTGGTTACATCACCATACAGTATTGATCACAAACTTCCAAGATGCTGTCTGCAAGTGTGTCTATATGTCAATTGCATGGGTTTGCATGGGTTTGGGTATGCACAGTGTCATATGCATTTATATATTTTAGTTATTTTACGTTCACTTTGGTTAAGCTAAATGCTAACATGCCAACATGTTCCCAGTGACAATGTCAATGATGTGATGTTTACCTAGACTGGGTAAACCCCGCCAATCTGGCAGCAATTTGATTTCGCCCTGCAGCTCGGTCTGGAAACCTGCACGTTTATTTCTCCTGCTTCAATTTACAACCAATCACAAACTGGCTTATCTACCTGGCAAGGTATTGGCGGGTTTAACACAATGATGATAGAGAAGTGACCAACCAGCTTCTTGTTTGTATTCAACATAGCGGCCACCGAAGTGCAACAATCATGGATGTATAGCGATCTGCAGAGCTCAACAGTCCCGCCTCTCCTCCGAGAAACCTTAGAAGTATTTCCCATTAATTTCTCCCATTGACATCTGGAATAATCCTTATATAAAAAGAGCTTTAGACCATGCCTTAGGCTAACCAGCTACCATGTGAATCATAAATATACAACATATTATTTTGAGTGAAAAAACAGACAGAAAATCAAGTCAAAAGACTGTGTACATATTTTCATTATCGAGCGAAGGAACAACTCATCCCATAAACCACTCTGCACCACTGAATAAAGGAAGCTAAGGTTTGTTTAGCTAACAGCTAATTTGGCTAACTGCTAGCTGAGACAGCATGTAATAACTTAAAAAGACCCTCAAAATAAAACCTGAGAATAACCGTTACAAAGTAACAGCTGTTACATCAGCTATAGCCTGCTTTTCCCAGTGTTTAGTTTGAGTTAACACTATTTAAGACTGAATCAAGCTGTCTGCTAGTGGTTAGCCGAATTAGCTGTTAGCTAAACTAACATTAGCTTCCCGGTGGAGGATAACGGCAGAAGCGTGGGAACAGATTGTGATTTGTGCAGTGTTATAAATCCTCGTAAAACAAGATTAACATCTTGTGCATGCGCACACATCGGGTACCGACAGCTCCCCCTCCTCACCAGCATGAGTTCCACCAATCAGAGGTATCAATGTGGGATTGTCTAGGATTGTGGATAATGAAGTACGAATCCAAGACATTGCGAATCAAAGACATTTATCTTAAAACAAGGTTGGTGCCCCATGAGCTTTTGGCATCTATATGAGCATATACAATTGCTTAGTCATGTGGTAGCTGGTTTTAAGTCTACCATCAACAGTTACGATTTGTGTCAATGTTGAAATTGCATTGTATTTCTACTTCCAGAACCCACTGAGGGCGGGACTGCTGAGCTCTATTAAGAGAACAGCAGCAACCTGTTGATGCCGTGGTTGCTTCTATGTCACCCAGATTGTTGGTCTGTTTGGTTGAAGGACTTTCTAATTGCATACAGAGTCATTTGAGCTATGCCCGTTGGTTGCTCTTCTTGCGCAGAGAAAATACAGAGCAGACTCCCCAGACCAGTGCTTAATCTCAAATCTATTGAGCTTGGCTTGGTCTGGTGATAGCCAGATTAATGTTTACCATGTTCACCATCTAGGCTTAGCACACTAACATGAGCTAAGTACCACTTAACACAAAGTACAGCTCTGAGACTGATGGGAATGTCATTAGTTTTGTAGGCATTTGGTCATAAAAAAGTACCGTTAAGGAGATATCTTAATCTGGACAAAAGTGGTGCACCGACAGACCAGCAGTCATGCTGCTACCATGGCTAAAAACAAACTTCAGAAAATGTAAGATTTAAAACGAGCAGGTTGCTCTAAGACCGATAGAAATCAGCCTGAATTGAGAGTAAATAAATAAATGAGATGACATCTGCTAAGACTGTCAGCATTTCAAGCAATTCATTATAATCAGTTACTCTGCAAGACGCAACAGCAGCAAGTGTCTGTAGTCAGAACTTTGTCCATCAGCCCGCCTTAAGCCGTCTAAGAGGCTTTGCTTTTGGGCTAAATGAACTAATCACAAAGCTGCTACAAGTCTCCACCCTCCTTCGTAGTATAAGATAATTAGTCAGGTAGTAGGGGTGAAAAAAAACAAGAGAGTCTGAGATGAGGCTCGTAGTGCAAAGCAGAGCCCGAACCTTGCAAGTCAAAAGCAGCGTTCACTGGCAGCAGAGGGGATCCCTCTGAACAAGTGGCTGCTCCAAGCTGAATGAATGAACAGAGGGCCCTCTGCATTACGAGGGTGCACACACAGCCACCCAAAAGACTCCTTCACTGGGTCATCAAGTGACTCATTGTGGAAATCGTCTTTGACAACAGCAGCTTGTGCTGTTCGAGGAATGTTTTCCATTTCTTCATCCGAAATCTCTTAAGTCCCCACCATGGGGAATTGGCAAGGGGAAGAAGAAAGAGAGACAGAAGAGGAGGAGGATGAGTGGGGGAGGAGGGCAAAGGAGAGAGAGAAAGCATAGTGAAGAAGACAGAAAGGCTTTGGATGGAGAGGATGGAAAGTTTGGAAAGTGTGGGCCTATATTTAATTCTGGTTGCCAGACAACCAATGAGCAACAGGGGAGAAAGGGATGGTGGGCAGGAGAGGGACCACACTGGATGACAATCCAATATGTGGTGGATCAGCCAAAGGGAAGGCACTTTCACCAAGTAACATCCAAGCAGGAACATGCTCACTGACTCATCTGAACTGGTCATGGGAAAGTAACTTGATCAAATACACACAATTGGTTTAAATTAGGTGGAAAACACCAATCATCTCTAAGCATGATGTCACTGCAACAACAGCTAAACCACAATTTAGCTGTGTTGGGGGGTGGGGTCAGGGAAAATTAAAAGCACATCTTTTATGTTGACAAACTTGCTAAGATATAAAAGTAAAACCCCTGTAAGTGCTAGTTCAATGTATGAGAAGAGGTAAGCAATGTGTTTATGGCACGCGGTATCATAAAAGCAGAGGAAATACTGCATCAACGAGGGCTTGTGTGACAGTGATGTTGTCCAGACTGCTCCTCTATGTTATGACTGAAGACAAGGGGAGGGAGGGACCTTGCGGCATTAAACATGATCATAAGTGAACTCAATTTGGGACA
This sequence comes from Percina caprodes, assembly GCA_013375575.1. NCBI lineage: Eukaryota > Metazoa > Chordata > Actinopteri > Perciformes > Percidae > Percina > Percina caprodes. The sequence continues at coordinate 11,923,582 of JABXJD010000001.1, read as the reverse complement.
TGCAAAGAGCAACAATCCTTAACAGGCTTCCATTTTGCTTTCTTCCTTGAGAAAAACACTAAAGACCTGTTGATTAAATGTTGAAAATGACCTACTATTTTACTGAGACTCCACCAAGGACTGTGTGAGTCAGTGCTTTTTAATGTCTAAAATGATCCCACAGGCTCTTTAGTGACTGGTTTATACTGCTCACTCATATCCCTATGTGCATGCTAGAAAAATAAGTCTAAAACTTAGCTCCTATATAAAACAGTGTGAAATATACCCAGTCTACCAACAGGCGAATAACGTAACACAGGCCAGAAGTGCTGCTGGGACTTTTAAAAACACATAAATTAGACATGATAAAGTGATGGGTTCAGTTTAAGCTAACGTTACAGTATGTTAAAATCAAAGTGATTACCTTTCCGTTTTTACCTCTAACTAACTTAACCTAACTCCACGATAAGTTAGGTTAATGCTTCTTCGCTGTGAGGATACGTTGAACCATTGCCATTAGTCGAGCGACAGATAGCAGCAGCAACTCAACGGTTAGCTAACTAAAAAACACGTACATTAACACAATCCTTAACAGCTAGAGTTACCGTTAACCTTCCTACCTGATGAAGCGCTGTCAGACCATCTATGTTGGCGTGGTTGATGTCAGCTCCCTGGCGGAGTAGCGCTGCCACTTCTTCCCGGTCTCCGGCGGAGCAAGCGGCCATAAACACGGCTCCTTGGGCGAACCGGACTTTCGCCCGCCGCGTCCCGGAACCGCTCAAAGTGTCCCGGGCCTCCAATCCCGTCCGATCCGTCTCTGAGCCCAGCCATCGCTGCAGCTGATCCTGCCGTCGCTGTTTGGCAGCTTCGGACCGGGAATGGTCAGTGGCCGCCATCTTCCCTGGTCTGTCCCGGACAGATTCAGCAGCTCATGGTACGAAAAGAGCGAAGTGGTTGGTTTCGTTTGAGTGAGCTCCGGGCTGTGCCCCCTGGTGGAGACACACTGGAACCGAAGCCGTCAACTTCACTGGGAACTTCTGACTTGTGGCAGTCCTATGCTGCCTTCAAGTGCTACTCGGAAAGTATTTCTTCGTAATTTACTGCATTTTATTTTACTTTATAAAAAATAGATATTAAATGTCACTTTCTCGTAGACTAGGCTATGACTTACAAGACAATGGTGAATAACTTAAACGGAGAAAACAACAATAGGCTTGCATGAATGTAAGTGCAGACCCCAAATAACCCCAATGAATGATTAGTGATTCTAAAACAAGCTACAGTACTGTATTAACTCAGTATATTTATTTGAGCAATATACGATTCATATAATTGTTAATATTTTGAGATTGTACATTTTTACTCATAATTTAACTTGAATTGTTTTAATGAGTGTACTCATTCTATTTTGTATTTACAAAACGTGTTAATTTGCTTTTTGTTGTTATCTTTTGCGTACTGCTGCATAATGATTTATCCCTGGGGACATCAATCAATCATTTTATTTGGACACAAATAAAGTGATAGTTTCATTATTTTGAAGCCTTTGTTTTTTTATTATTTTGAACAACACACTCACACACACAAGTATGGGTAAAATTACTTGACATCAATTACGATTTAGTGCAAATTCTCTATTGACACCAATTCATTATGGACTTATAGTGTGCCTGGGTGAGAATCAGAATAAACCCCTTACTTTGATCCTCACAAAATTAATGACATCTAAAAGAGTAAAATTATAGATATCGGTAAGGCCAACATAACACCCAAATACATGTTTTACAATAAATCCCATATATCCCATGCCCTCCATCTAAAAACTTCAGAGGCAGACTAAACATATAGCCTAGATACTACAATAGACTGTAAAAAAAAAAAGAATAAGAGTGTCCAGTCCACAACAGTTTCTTTTGGTTCACTCTCTTCTGTGTAACGGTAACACACTGTAGCCTACACTACCTGCTGAGCACCAAACAGTAGACATATGGACACAGTTAGCTAGTGGAGCATTTAGCAGCCAAAAAGCCAAATATTTACCTTAAGAGTTGGCAGAGAACAAAAACAGAGCTAAAAGAGAGTGAGTATTGACATTCATCAGGTGGTTCATCATAGGATAGACTGAGTACACCTGACACACTTTTTGCATTTTGATTTTCACACAAAAATAGACACTGAAAAGAAGTGAATTTCCACATGACATGCCACATGACATTTCATTAGCTTGTAGACTAAGATAATATCAATCAATAATATCCATAAGTAGGCTAGTTTATATTTTTCACAATTAGCTCATAAAAATAAGGTGATTTTTGTCTCAACCATATGGGTACAGTTGAGACAGTACCATGGTACAGTTGAGACACCAATTTTTAATTATGTAAAGGTAACATTGAAAATATAATAAATAAAGACAATAACAATTGGGCAGCATGTTTGTGTATTCATTCATTTAAATGCATTCATTTTATTTAAATTAGCACTTTTTTAAAATGTATAAAACAGGAACAAGATATTTAACAAACAGATATAGCAACAGTACAGGAAACATTCACAACAACATTAACAATAACAACGTCAAAAGTAACAGTAAACAAACAAACTGATTAAGAACTCTATCCCGGGTTACGGTTGATACAGCTGTCCCAGACAGCAAAATGTATTTGGGCCAGGTCTTTATTAGCATTTGGCACAGCGCTAAACAGACCTGGGCCGGGCCCATCCTTTCCAACAGCCCAAAACATGTTGGAATAATGGATCAGAGACAAATATTAATGTCATGACCGGGCCCTGATCTGCGACTCATATTTTACATCTGGGGCTCATCTGGCCCTAGTCTGTGATTCATATTTAGGCTATCAGACAATTAAGGCCCAAACAACAAAATTACACAATTTGTAATAAAAAATATTTAATAAAATAGCAGCTTGCAAAATTGCAATTGGAGTGATCACTTACAGAGTGTATAGACTGCAGTCTCTGTAGACATATGGCAGAAATTGCTGGAAACTTTTTTTGTGATCAAATTTTTATTTTTTATTTTATAATCAGAAAAAAAAATTAAACATAACATTCATGAACACTTACAAACAACAGACTGGGACATAGGAATACGTCCCAGGGCCAAACACACACAAATAGACACACACACATACAGACACAAGACAAGGGATTATACATATACACAAACAAAAGAAAAGGCCACAGCATTGCCTTCAAGGACTCAGCAATGCTGTGCCAAGTCCAAAGTCTTCCCTGGGGCTCCACCCACACGAGCCGTCAAAAGTTCCATGTACATGACATCCAAAAAGGGAAGGATCTGTGAACAAACAGATAAGTCATGAGGTGGCATCCAAGGGGTCACCCTCTTAATAGTTGTAAGTTCAGCAAACTTAGCACATTTTTTTAGCTTTAGAGAGCTGGAAGGCTGATGGGTAATTCATAATCAAAACATTGACAGTAACATTAATCAAAGTGGAAATTTTGGATGCAATATTGTTCCAGAACTGACCAACAGGGGAGCACTCCCAGAACATATGAAGAAATGTACCGTGAGCTTTAATTGGGCAGAAAGTGCATAAAGGGCTGTTAATTATTTTCATGTGATGCATTTTCACGGGGGTGAGATATGTCCTATGTATGAAATTGTAGTGAATTTGCTGATGATCTGGATCGTGAGGTACTTCTGGAATGTTAGACCATAAATTATGCCAGTCAAGAGCGGGATCAGATCCTCTCAATAGGAAGCCCAACACGGCCAGATATCACCAAGAATTGATAAAGTCTGGATACTATACCATAGTTTTTGAGCTGCACAATAGATAACTTCCAAATAGGATGGATGGGCAAAGGCCTCTGCCAAGGGACACCGTATACCTTAAGTTAACTGAAGGTTAAAGAAAAAAGAGGACCTTGGCAGACCGAACGCATTTTGTAAGTCAGAAAAAGGTAACAAGCCAACCTCACCAAAAATGTCTTTTAGACAATGAACTCCTCTTTGTTCCCACTGTGGAGCTGTTATCGGCCTCCCACCAATCAGGAGTGCTGTATTATTGAATAATGGGGGAAAAGTGTGCCAATTACAAGCTATATGGCAGTATGTTTCAGCTAATCTCTACATTTTGATAAGATGAGAGATAGTGGGGCCAAAGCGTAGCTGGCACTGTTTGTACGACATATTGGAAAAAGATCGTCAAAGTGGCAAATTGGGAAAGTGACCAAGGCTCTGTACGCCAGCAGACAGACACATCTGGACTAACCCAAGTGAGAAGGGGTCTTAACACAAAGGACCAGAAATAATCTTCAAAGTTGGGAACTGAAAGGCCACCATATGGCTGGAAACTTTTAAATTATAGCCTATGTCCGTATAACTGCACCGTCACCTACTTACAGTACCTGAGAGAGTCAAGGGCATACGTAGCAGACTCCATAGGGAGAGTGTAGGAGAACATCATGGAGGCAACCTGACAGGGAGCAGGTTGCTTAGCAACTGTACCAGGCTCTTCCTCTCCATGCAGGCCTCAACTAGAGCTGCAGAGGGAGGCAAAGGATCACAATGGTTACAATTTACCTACTATTCACAGAATTAACCTGCTTCATGCAACACCAACACGATTCATGAGCTAAACAGGAGACATACAGTAAGTTAAAACATGTAGCCTACATCACATTACCAATTTCAGCATGATAAACATAATTGTCCTTGTAAGCAAATACAGCATTTCCTTATGTACACAAATTGTGCTCTGCTCCAATCCATGTTTGAAAAGAGAAATACTATTCACCCATAATATGTGTCATAGTAGTTTCAGTTTAGAATAAACTGGATATTGTGGCAAAACCAGACCTTTGAAACTTTTCCTTCTCTTCATCATTAGGGCCCCAGCACTGAAGTGCAAAGGCACCAACAGTGTCCTTTGTGCAAGGAACCTATTGTTTTTGTAAGGGTTATTGTTATTCCGCACCAGAATACCGGAACTCATTTTTGAGGGTCTTAACATGCTGAAAAACTCACAAAAACTTGAACCTATGAAAAATCACAAAGTTCTGTAGTGATTGGTCTCAGGCGTTGCCAGGGGTATCTATAGCGCCCATTAATGTGCACCCTGAATTTAAAAAAGTAATAATTTATCATACTATCGTTTGAGGGAACATGCGTATCATCAGCAACTCTATCAAGCTATTTTTAAAAATAATCACAAACTTTTAAAATTTACGATATGGAGATTTTCGTGAGAAATTTCTCATTTTACGAAGACTTGTTTGAAGACTTTAGAATCCTTAAAAACTCTCAAAATCTTGCAGCCATGTGCAGAATATTAAACTCTTTCATCACATTTAGGCCTGGGAGTGGTATGGTTGCTCTATAGCGCCCCCTAATTGGTTTTAGCCCTTGGGCACATTGACAGGTTCAATATATACGAAAACTCACAAAAATTGGCGCCCACATAAACAATTGGGAGTTTTGCGAGATTGTTTAGCGATTTGACCCATACCTTTAAGCGGGCTCAATAGCGCCCCCTAATGCGTGGAAATCCTTAGCTTGGACATAGTTACTTCGATCTTCACCAGATTTGATATGCATATTGCTCTAATCATTGCGGACATATTTCCCATTTACCTTGATTAGCTCCGCCCGACCAGAAGGCAGCTATTTTGGCTTTATGCATTTTCATGTGATTTACATTCTTTCAAACTCCTCTACTCCGTGATTGCAATCTACTTGAATCTTTGCAGGTAGTATCTGTTGACACGCATGATGAAAAGTTATACAAAGAATTTTGCAAAAAATGGGTAAGTTATAAAGAATCAACTTCCTGTCAGGGCTGTTGAAAGAGGAAGTTGCGTATCCGGCCAAGATTTATTCCGATTGCCACCAAACATGACACAGTTGTTCCGCATAGCGGCGTGAGCATCCATGAAAAATATTTAGTGAATCGGCCATTAGTTGGCACTGTTAGAATATTTTTTTATATGTATTTTTTTAATGATATATGGTAAACATACTTTGTCTTACTCCTCCTGGTCTGTGAGTCCAATCTGCACAAAAACTTGGATTTAGACTCAGTGGACCCTCGTGACAAAAAGCTATCAAAAACATTTTGATAGCTAACACAATGTGCCAGTTATAGAGGACCAACTTCCTGTTGGTGGCTGTTGAAAGAGGAAGTTGCGTATCTGGACAAGATTTAATCTGATTGCCACCAAATATGAGACAGTTGATCTGCATAGGGGCTTGAGCATCCATGCCAAATCTTGAGTGAATCGGCCATCAGATGGCGTTGTTAGAATTTTTATTGCAGAGATTTGGGGAAGTCTCCTGGTGAGTTGCTATCATTTAGCAACGCAGCAGTGCATACAATAATGACTTTTATTTCTACTGTCAGTGAATAGCACAGAGTGAAAGTCAACGTTTTCTTTCTATCTAGTGACTGTGATCATCTCGTTAGTTCAGATAAGTACTGGTAAACTTATTTAGATCTAGGAATAAAAGGCATTCTGCTCTCTCCTTTTTATTTAACAAAAACGCAAAATTTAAAAATACATCCAAATGGAAGTTTTTTAAGGAAAGAGTGCCGCATAAATGCACTGCCTCAAAGATTGGCGTCTGCCAGTGCCCCCGACCTGGGGCCCGTTCACAGCTTTAATTGTTATTGTCCTCCTCCTCATCGTTACAATCTTCATTGTCTATGCTATTAGCCAGCAGGGGCCTGTCTCTGTGAGGTCTGTTGAAATGAAGCAGTCCTGAAAACGGGAGTAAAATATTATCTTTTCCTGAACTGTGATAGTCTAATCACAGTCTAGACTGTTTTTGCTTGTGATTAGACTTTTGTTGATCACGGGAAGCTCAGGTTCAACTTTTGTTGACCACAGGAAACAGGAAGGTTCTGATAGCATATCAAGATAAAACTGTGTGTACCTACTAGTATCTTATGGCCAGATGACACAGAATCAATTAAGCTTATTGCTGACCTGAACAGAGCAACAGGATTACGAGGTTGGAAAAAAAAGTAAACCACTGTTTCTTACCATTTGTGTGTGTGTGTGTGTGTGTGTGTGTGTGTGTGTGTGTGTTTCAGGAAGGTTGTAATCAAGTGACCTCCCATTGGGTCTGGAGGGAAAAGTGCCCTGGAGAGTCTGTAGAGGTTGGTGAGAGTGAACTGGATGCTTGTGTTGGTGTTTTGGCAGCTTGTGCATGTGTCCCAGTGTACCCTGTAACATGAACCATCCACCTTTCAAGTAAATTATACATTTTTAGTGTTTGAAACATGTAAATATCTGTCAAATATGCAGGGTATGTACTGTCATATCCACCTACCTCAGATATAAAAGCAACCTGTTAAAAATATTTATTTATTCCAGCACCATTTGCATTTTGCACTTCTGCATTGCCCAATTGTCTTACTGTTTACAATCCTCACAGCTGTTGGTTAACATGTGTGTATGTGTGCGTAAATGTATGCATATTTATATATATGCACTTTTTATATACAAACTTTTATCTGTACTTAGTATTCAAATGTTGGTAACACTTTATAATGGTATATGAATTATCATGAATTCCTGCATGAAAAAGCATGCATTCATTGTTACTTAATTACTTCATCATGTTTGTGGCCCTTCAAATGAAGTGCTGACACGGTCCATCTTTAACATTGATCAAATAAGATATGATTAATGGTGGCATTAAATTAAATGTATTAAGAATTAAAGAAGTGGGTTGGCAAAATGATAGTACGGTCACTACATTTCCACAAAATACAGTATATTGCAGATTAATTTTTATATTTGCTTTATTCACAACAACATTAAATAGTAATGTCTAATAATGCTCAGCCAAGTAGGCTATTTATGAATTTTACTTTTTAATAACTTCTAAGTGTCTGAAAACAAGAAATGTCTTGCCATTCTTTTGTGGTATCACAAAGATTGGGGCATATGCCACCATTAATCATATCTTATTTACCAATGTTAAAGATGAACCAGGTCAGCACTTAATTTGATGGGTCACGAACATGATGAAGTAATGGAGAAGTAATGTTTAATTAGTCATGATTACAATGCTACAGTTCAGTTTCTAGCCTGTCACTTTTACCACAGATTTACCTTTGAAGACATGAACATCATTAATAAATCAGAAATCATGATGAATGAAATACCTTAATTGATGCATTAATGAAGTTATTGTTCCTGCATTAAGTCATATATGAGATTCAAATAATCATGGTACATTACTGATAGTTTACACAGTACTACATAAATGAATTCATGCTTTTTTATGCATGAAGTCATGCATAAATTCATGATAATTCATGGACCATTATTATAAACCCAAATATTTATCTTGTTCAGCTTTGTTGTCTTTGTTTTTAGCCGTATGTCTATTTCTGTGTAAGTACTTTGAGAGCAACCAAAAGCCAGAGTAAAAGGCCTTGTATGTGTTTACAATTACTTGGTAATTTAAGAGTCTGAGATTACTCCATTGACATATCGCTGAATGATAAATATCAATGTTAGCATCAGGACAAACAAACTTCTTTGAAGCAATGTTTTCAAAATGTTGACTATAAATCATATTTACAGTCAACTCAGTCTGTGTATTG